>CM040431.1:91805996-92405996 GCA_022702705.1 Papilionanthe hookeriana x Papilionanthe teres | reverse complement strand
CAAATTTGAAAAAGGTTGACTATGGTTGACCCTGGTTGACCCAAGTTGATTTGGGTTGGTCAATTTGAGTCTAAAAATGTCAAATGTGATATCTTCAACCTTGTCATGGTTTATTTGGTCACAAAATTGATCATTTTGTCAATTTGGGGTTTAATTTGGTTATGTTAACCAAATTTAGGGTTTAGGTTATCCCAATGGTCAATGTGATGATGCTTGGATTAACTTTTGGTTACTTTGATTAACATTAAGTTGATTTTGTCAATGTGTGTCTTTGAAGTTTATTTTGAAGTTAAAGTTATCCATTTTTGACTAAATTTGACCTTTTTAGGTCGAGGGTTGACCTTTTGGGTCAATAGGGTTGGTCATTGGGTCAATAATTGGTCATTGGGTCAAAAATTGATCAGTTTGACCAAAGTTGACTTTTTGGGTCAAGGATTGACTTGTTGGGTCAGTAGGGTTTGTCATTGGGTTAGGATTGACCATTTTGACCAAAGTTGACTTTTTGGGTTAAGGGTTGACCTGTTGGGTCAGTAGGGTTGGTCATTGGGTCTAGATTGACTATTTTGACCAAGGTTGTCTTTTTAGGTCAAAAGATTGACCTATTGGGTCAACAAGTTTGGTCATTGGGTTAGGGTTAATCATTTTGACCAAAGTTGACTTTTTAGGTCAAAAGGTTGACCTATTGTAAAAATTAGGTCAACACAACTTTATAATATTAATGAGTAGAAAATACATTGGTATGCTGATATAGTAAATTATTTAGTAAGCGATATTTTGCCACCTATGCTAACATTACAGCAACAGAAAAAATTTGTTCATGATTCAAAATCATATTTTTGGGATGAAACATATTTTTATAAACAATGTAATGACCTTATTATTAGGAGATGTGTGCCCTATGAAGAGACTGAACAAATTATTCAAAAATTTCATGATTTTGATTTTGGAGGACATTTTGGGATTGACAAAAATGCATATAAAATTTTACAAGCTGGATTTTATTGGCCTACTCTTTTTAGAGATGTCTATAGATATATCAAAACATGTGATAGATGCCAACAAGTAGGTAATATATCTAGAAGAAATGAAATGCCTCTGAATTTCATATTAGAAGCTGAGAATTTTGATGTTTGGGGATTAGATTTCATGGGACCTTTTATTCCTTCTTTTGGGAACCAATATATTTTGATTACGGTTGATTATGTATCAAAGTGGATTGAAGCACAAGCTTTACCTCGTTGTGATGCTAAAAGTGTTTTAAAATTTTTAATGAAAAACGTTTTCACAAGATACGGTATGCCGAGAGTGAGTATCACTGACGGAGGATCCCATTTTAGGAATAAATATATTCATAGATTGGCAGAAAAGTTTAGTATTATTCATAAATTCTCTACTGCCTATCATCCTCAAAGCAGTGGTTTAGCTGAAGTTTCTAATCGTGAGATCAAACAACTTTTAGAAAAGACTGTAAATCCTAACATAGTAGATTGGTCTACTAGACTGGATACTGCATTATGAGCATACAGGACTGCTTATAAAACTCTTATTGGTATGACTCCTTACAGGCTTATATATGGAAAAACTTGTCACTTACCAGTAGAATTAGAGCATAAAGCATATTGGGCAATTAAAGAATTCAATTATAATTTGAAAAATGCTGGTGAAAAAAGAATGCTGCAATTGAATGAATCTTATAATAACAATAGAATTTATAAGGAAAAACTGAAGTTAAGGCATGATCAGAAGATTAACCGAAAGAACTTTGAACCAGGGCAAGAAGTTTTGCTTTATAATACAAGATTGAAATTATTTCCTGGAAAATTGAAGTCTCGTTGGTTAGGACCCTTTATTGTGACTCAAGTTTATACTTATGGAGCAATTGAAATTGAAGATCCTAAGACTGGGAATAAATTTAAAGTAAATGGACATAGATTAAAACCATATTTTGAAGGTAAAAGACCAAATTTTAAAGAGGTTTTAATGCTCAGTCAACCTGAATAACACCTGAATAGGTCAGGCTGACGACGTTAAACCAAGCGCTATATGGGAGGCAACCCATAGTTATCTTTAATAATTATGTGTTTGTTTGAAATTATTGTTAATTTGTAGTAATATTAGGTCATACTACTCATATTTACCCTTTGATTATCATAAAATTTGAATCCATAGAAAAACTTTGGAACGTATTGGACGTCGGCGTTTTTATGCAAATTTTTGCCTAGGACGCTGACGGTGCGCTATACGTCGCCGACGGTGGGGTTTTCCCGAGAACTCTGGTATTTAATTGCATAAGGCTCACCGACAACGCCTTTGAGGCTGCCGACAGCAGGATCGGCGAGTGGGCAGTTTTTCGTGTTCAAAATGACAGTTTTTGGCGGTTTTTAGCGAATTCGACCTTTATAAACTCCTACGGATGGTTCCTAATCACTCCAAACTCCCCAAAACGAATGGAAACTCTCTTGAATCCTTCTCAAATGGCTTCCAATTCGATTGATAACCCAAGATTTCGAGTGTACAACCGGAGAAAGTTTGTCAGTGTGGAGGCGCACCGACTTTTCAACAAGGTAATCTTGAAGAGAAGATTGATTAAAGAAAGAGGATTTGTCAGTAGAGGACGAAGTATTTCTTCGTCACCAATTGAAGAAATGATTGTGCGGAGAAGATGAGAGGTGTTTCGCTACACTGCTGCCGCAGTAATCGCTCCAGTGGTTAAAGAATTCTACGCCAATTTACATGGAATCAACCAAGGAAGCGTTTATGTGTGAGGTATGTGGATTACATTCAATTCTGGAAGAATTAATGAGTTGTATATGCTTGAGAATGTTCCAGTATGTTATTATTCAAATTTCGTGCTGACGAGAGAAAAGATGAATGAAGTATACCGATATTTGACGGACGAAACCGATGACTGGGAGATTAGAGAAAACGAGTATGTTAGTTTCTCTACAACACTTTTAAATCCTGTTTTGAAACATTGGCACTTTTTCATCTCTGTGAAGTTATTGCCGAAGATGAAAATCGGCAAAGTTACGAAAGAAAGTACAATTCTGAACTACTGCATTCAAATGGGATGGCCCATTGGTATTGGATCGATAATTGTGAAATCTGTTTATGGCCTGTCGTTCAAGGATCATCTCAAGGGCTTATTGACCTCATTTTTTGATGAGGTCTTTTCTCTTCTCTCTCCTTAGTACTTAAGGATCTAGCCTTAGGCTTTCCCTTTGACTATCTTAGAGGACTAGAAATGGGACCCACCACTTAGAAATTGAAACACCTCTTAAACTCCCTGCAAACCCCATAAGTTTGATTGTAAACCCCCAAGTCACTTGGAGGGTTAAGATCAAATGTGGAGGTTTAAAAGATGAGTTCCCTATAGGACTCTTTGGCCTTATGACTACCCTGGGTGGCCTGGTCTAGTGAGGGTTGACTTGCACACACATTACACTTTCACACACATTGCAAATCCTAAAACCATTCATACCTAGCTTGACTTCCTGACTCATACAGGTAATCCATATGGATGGTCCTCAACCCCTAAGCCCTTGGCTAAGAGGGTTAGGAACAACATAGTGAATGCCTCAAATGAGTCATCTCATGGCTCTTATGAATGATCCACCGATGGCCGGCATCTATAATTGATCTAAGCGATCATAATAATCCATTATAAAATGTTTGAATTATTAACTATACGAGTAAAATAAGTTGTGGACATTTTCTGAGGAGATCTTTAAATCTTTCTGCAACTATTATATTCTTCCCCTTCAATGAAGCCAAAAGATGTAATATAATTTCAAAGCTTAGTAGTTTTGATGGAGGAAAATATTTTGACAAAAAGTTTTGTGAACGTTCTCTACGAGTTTGATAGATCTAGGTGCTAAAAAATTTAACTACGCACAAGTGAATTACTACCTATTAGGGCTTTATATATACTTTCAAATGCAAGAATTTGATACCACTTCTTCAGAAAGATTTAATCTTAGACAAACGGATGTCAAAAACTTGATGTGACATGACTTTTACTTATGTAAGAATTTATGAAATTATGTTTAAATATTATATTAATTGTTGTAAAATTCACAATTTCTAACGCAAGTATATGTATCATTTAAGTAATATAAGGCTAATTAAGGTCGTGGTTATCGATCCCACGGGGAAGATTTTGAAAATTAAGAATAATTTTTAGATTTTTCAAATTAAAAGTAATTATTATTTTTATTTCTTTTAAAAGTTTAGATTTTAAAAAAAAATTTTTACTAAAATTTCTACTAAAAGCAAGTAAGCGATAATAAAATAAAAGGTTAATGCGGTATAAATAAAACAACTTTCTCCATTTTAAACTAATCAGGAATTTTTAGAATATTTATTATTTGTGGAGAATTTAGTTCTGGTATTGTACCGAATAGAAGCATTCACAATTGCTTTACCCTTTGGTCCAGGCATAAAGAACATTGACTAATCTATAGATCGGTTCAAAATGTTTTATTAGTAGAATGGGTTAATCTAGGCTCACACTACTAGATGTCCCGATATGGTGGCTATGGTCGGCCCTACCGGTGACCGTTCCCTTTTTATAAAACCAAATTTTTAGAATTTGATACATGTCTAAAAAACTAATTAGTTCTACACCCAATAAATCATATATTTCTATTTATTGCACTTAATCGTGAATAACCCGCATGAAGCCTTCGATTACCCAATGATTCATGTGATATCTGTGGATTAGAACTCATCTCCGGATAGGTCTCAAAATTCTTCAACAAGTTTTAACAATTTAAATGGATAGTTTAAAAGTAAACTAAGATCGAGATATTAATATCATCACAATTTTTATAAATATTTTAAGTTAAATTCTCCAACAAAAATTCAGTATATTATCTTTTCATAGTTGGAAGGAGAAAGAAAACTAACTACTTAGAACACATTGAATTCACACAACAAAACATATTTATAAAACTTTGAACCAAGTTACAAATACTTATCTGGAATGTTCCTTCAAGTGACCCATGACTTTTACGGCTCAATGCAATGATGAAAGACTTATTAGCAATAACACTAAATAAACTCACACTCAACACTCAAAATAAATTAAAAAATAAACTCACTAAATACTAAAGAAGGTGGCTCCCTAAAATGATTGGATGTTGGGGGGATAGAATGGTAAATGGTGCTTGGGGACAAATGGGTGCGATTTTCTCGTAAAATTAGGCTCCTAATTATAGAGCTCAATTTGACCAGGGGTTGCTTAAGGAACCTCTTCAAAATTCGTCCAAATGCAATGTATCTTCTAGAGAAATTGACGTCGCACCCTAGGCACGGGATGCGAGGCGCTGAGGCCGACTCCGTGCTCGGGTCTTCACACCCCGCGCTTTCACTTTGGATCGTACCTCTTCGCGATTAAAACATTTCCCTGTGTCCAGATGCTTTATCACATGTCATATATGTAGAGTAATTTCCGGTATTATAGAAGCTCGATAACAACCAACACGTTAAAATAAGCACTTGAAAGTTGTCAAAAAATCTTTTACTGCGTACGTATCGAGCCCCTCTCTTAAGCGCGAGAATCTGGCGCCTAGGCGCCAGGCCTATAATTTCGACAAATTTGCTCTTTAAGCTCCATTTTTGCTCATTTTTGCTTCTTTTTTTCATCTTGAACTCTTTTATTACCTACATCCAAAAACATAAAAATACCTTTCATTAAAGCATAATATCCTTAAGGAATTGAATCATAAATAACGCATAAAAATAGGTATTTCTCAAGTGGATCAAATTCCCCCAAACTTAAACGTTACTTGTCCTCAAGTAACCTTTTTAATCATAAAATGTATGGCATTCAGAATGAAGTTTTAAATACTTAAGATTTCTTTTAATTTTGGTTTATAAAAGCTTTAGCAAATCATCAACTAAATTTCACTAATTAAGGTTAATTTTAAGAATTTAAAGAATACTTAACAACCAAATCATAAGACTTCCAATTTTTCATTTATTTCAAGAGTAATTGTAATTTATCACAATATTTACAAGAAAAAGATTTTCATGAATTATTTCTAAAGTAGAAATAATTGTACATAAAAATTAAGTTAAAAATGTGCCAGTTTCTTTACATAAGATAATTCAAGTGAAGCTAATTTTTGATAAGCTTTTCCTTGAGCTTCTCCTCATTTCTTTTTTTTTCTGCTTTTTTTTTCTTTTCTTTTTTTTTTAAGGATATTTTTCAATCCTCCATTTTTTTATTTTGTGAGGATTACTATTTTTGGATAGCTTGTTAATGATTTTGAACTTCACTATTCTTAACTTATATTTAAAAACTTATACATTTTTTTACTTAATAAATATGACATTCTTTAATAAGTATTTTCAAAAATTATTTCAATCTCTTCTTTTTTGATAATAATCTTGATTCCTTAGTATTTCTAAAATACAATTCTCTTTAGTATAAATAGAAAAAATTCTTAATCTTATTATTCTTTAAGTTAAATAATTTTATTCTTAAATCAGTAAAATTATTGAAAGTTTAGTTAAGTTTAATAAATTATTTATAAATTCCAAAAATTTATGTAATCTTAAATAGATTTTTCATTCCTTATGTTATGTTAATATTTTTAATGAAAATATTAGTTCATTAAGGACAAATAATATTTAAATTTGAAAAAAAGTTTTCCCTTCCCACAAACTTCAGCTTTAGTATATAAACAATGAATCATCAAATTTTCTAAAGCATGAGAGAAAGAAATAAACAGAAAGCTTATTTAGGTACAATGATGATGTAGTAAGGAAAAATAATTTAGAATCCACACATGCTTTAATATGTATATAACAGAAATAATTAAACATATAGAAAAGTTTGCGAAGCGGGAGTTAATTTCTAATTTTTTTTATATATTTTTATTTTGAACATGCAAAATTACTAACTATTCATGAATACTAAACGGTAAATTTTGAAACGAAATAAACGGTTATCATAAAAAATAAAAATTCATCCATATTTCGATCTTAAACACATAACACAACGAGATATACAACACGAGTCTCAATATAAAAAGTCCACACTAACAAGCAACAATACAATCTTACTAATCGATGTAGCAAACAAGAAATAAACTAAAAACGAATCACACATTTCATGAGGTAAATCGAGCGCGATCACTTCCAATACATGCTGATCATCGTCATCACCAAAAAGAAAATTCCATATCTTTCGGATCAACATACGGTGAAAATCTAGGACAGGTAGAGAACTGAACATCATGGACACCCTTCCAGGAATCTAACTACGGACTCGAGAATACTCGGCATCATACTCACTCTTCCTTTGGGTATACTCGGAAAGATGGTGTCTATCGATCGTGTCTACTCTACAATGCAGTTTAGAAATAACCATTTTGTTGCTTTCTCAATAAACTGATCATGCATGGATTCCGAAATTAGATGGTGGCTCAGTAGTAGAAGTAGAAAGTCTAGAAGTGAAGTCTACGAGAAGTAGGTAATGAACCGAAGTGTAGTAGAACTCTTACCTCGAAGTCGATCATAGATACGATGCTTTCTCTTCATTTATGGGCTTTGTAGATTTAAGCTTTTCCTCGGAAAGATCGGCAACTACTCCAACACTTACACACAAAGAATATATTAAAGATGGAAATCAAGTCCAAAAGAAGTACTAGAACCGGCATTAGTCTCTACGGAATCATAAATGATACTCTGACATCGTCGGCTTCCTCTCTGTGTGCGAGTAATTGAAGATAGCCTAAATCCTTGGTAACCTCGCTCAAATGATTGGATGGAAGGAGACGAGCAGAAATAAAGTAGTGCCATGCCTTTGAAACACCATTAAGCTTAGAAGATGAAAAATTTACCCTTTTTTGTTTTGGATCTTCCGACTCCCGGTACCATCGAGTCGGGTAAGCAATAATCATATAAATCTCCCTCAGATGGAGATAATCCGGAAGTAATAGCACTCGATGTTCGGCGGCGAGGCCGTAGAAAGTGATATGCTGCGGGTGAATCCCACTCAACTCTCTTATGAAAATCTCGTACTCTTCGGCATCGTGAAATTGGCATAAAACTCCCTAACGACGGATAACGACAACGGGGAAATAACGAGAATCATTGCCGAGTTGAGTGCAACGATCGTATCCTCAATCCTTCCTCCGGGATTGTAAAGCTTTGTTCCGAGATAAACTTCCGAGTCGTAGCAAAATCATTGTACCAAGAATGTGCGACGATTACAAACATGCTACAATCAAATTTCTCATTCCTTTCCTTAGATTTGGGTGCCATCTAAGCGTGAAATAAAATGCAAAATAAATTCATATGATCAAAGGAAATAAACTAAATTAAGCTTTTCAAACTTGAAGGCTTAAAAATCCATGGATTTAACTCTAAAATCAAAATTTTCTCGAAATTTTGGTTTCCTCCCATGAGCAAAATCCATCGCGAAAATTGAAAATAATTGTTTTTAAAATGTAGATGCGACTGGTATGTAGAAATCGAGTAATTTCAAGCTCAAAAACTTGAAAATCTGACCTCAAATGGGATCTACGGGTCTATTTTTGCGAATACCGGAGGAAAGGGAAGCAGGCGTAAAAATGGCGTGGGGGTTTTTTAAGAAGATGAAGTTTCGGGAATTTTGGAACTGGCGCCGGACTGGCAAAAAAAAAAAAAATTTGAGGTCGATTTAGAATTTCGTATTTTTCACAAAACTTATCAAATTTGACACCTAATTACTCTTATGAGAGTATTAATCCAATTTATATCTGCAAACATTTCCAAAATCAATTTAAAATGATAACTTAGATCCACATTTCAAACACAAAATATATCGAAACTCTTGATTCCAATTCATAATTTTCATTTCAAACTCGATAAATTACTTAACAAGACTATAACAAGGTTCATCGTTCTATAAACAACACAAACAACATAGAATTCAAAGCAAATTTTCAATCAAACAACACACATTGAACAATTAAACGAACACACAAATTCGATATTCAACACACTAGAACTTAACTCCAATCATACTTAGAACACGTAGAGATCACATTGACACCGGTACAATTTCCATATCACCCCCCATGATGAAGTTTGCTAGGACCGCGAGATAGAAAGGCAGCCCCTTGCAAATTCTAAAAGCCGTCTTTTCATCGATCCGCTTGTTCTTCGCGTACATTGCTACTTGAGCGTCTTGATAGGCCGCCATTATGATCAAATTGAAGTTTCGTTTGCCATTCCATATGATCTGATTGATGATACATTTCATGCAAATGATTCCTAATGCTTTGAATTTCCCACTTCAATCTTTTTCAATCGACTAAATAATCTCTCCATTCTAAGCTGCAATAAAACCATTAAAATATAAGGTTGAAGAACTTTGGGGGATTTATCTCTTACCTCATTCCACAATTTCCTCTATCCATAGCTTCAAACTCCTCTTAACTTCTCCAAAATCGATTGCTCTGGTCAAAATTAAGGTTTCTATGTGATTGGGGACGAAAATAGGGCAATCTATAAAAGAGATTTCTTGTGAAAAACTGAAAATTTTCAGTTTTTACACGACTGTAACCGTGGCGCTTAGGCGTCGAATCATGCTTTGGCGCGAATCATCGATAAACGCGAGCTATTCGGGTAGGCACTAACTTTTGGCGCCTAGCGCCGGAACCATGAATTGACTCCGATTCGCCTGCGTCAAAATTTACAGTTTCAGTTTTAAACATAGGTCTAATAAAAGTGTGATTGTTGTCCTGATTTTGGTGAGATCTTTTGCTTCTCTCTTTAGTACTTAGGATCTGGCCTTAGGCTTTTCCTTTGACTAATCTTAGAGGATTAGAAATGGAACCCACCATTTAGAAATTCAAACTACTTCTTAATTCTCTTCAAACCCCACAAGCGTGATTGTAGACCCCAATCACTGGGGTTGAAATCGAATGTGGAGGTTTAAAGGATGAGTTCCATAGGACTTTTTGGCCTTAGGAATACCTGTGGATGGCCTAGTGCAGTGAGGGTTGACTTGCACATACTGCTTGCACTCTCACACACATTCCAAGTCCTAAAACCACACTCTCACCCAACTTGACTTCTTTGACTCATGTAGGTAATTCATATGGATGGTCCTTAACCCCCAAGCCCACACAGCTAAGAGGGTTAGGAACAGCGAGTGGATGCCTCGAATGGGTCCTCTCATGGCTCGTATGGGCTTAATATGGCTTCATGGCTCAACCAAAATGATTCCATTTCACTCACATTTGATCAATCTTCTTCTTTTCAAAATTTCAGTTTTTGACCCAGGGATTTGAACCTCTGAAACTCTTAAATATTTGGCAGAAATGGCCACAGAAATTTGCAAAATTCTTTAAATTACCCAGATTCCCAAATTAATGCAAAACAACTTCCCACCACTCGAATTGACCATCTTTGGCCAAAAATACCAAAATTTCCAAAAACACCTAACCCCCCCAAATTACCAAATACCCTTTTACCCCAAAAATTCAAAAATTCTAAAAATTCCCAGAAAATTCCAAAAATTCCAAATATTCTTAATTTCATTTTTGTTAGAACTACCTGTAGGCCAATTTTGCCAATTTACCCCACTTTAAAAACCCTCAATTTGACCTATTTTTTCTTGATGAACCCATGTCAAACCAAACCATGATTAGTAGAATTTTGAATTGCATTAGATTAAACGATTAAATATACGATATCAATTTAGAATAAATCCAAGTCCAATTTGATTGACATTTGGGCCCCGATTCTAATTTGGGGCTTAAAGCCAAATTTTGACCCATGACACACATAGCCCAATTCAACTCCAATTGGCCCCCAAATCATTTCTAAAGCCTTCCTAACATCCCCATAAACAAAAAACTAGCTTTATTTGCCCAAAATTTAAACCTAAACTCCACCCAAAACTGACTTAAACCAAAATCCTAAAATTGACCTAAGCCCCAATTAACCCAAATTTGCCCAAATCCCAAAATTAGAGCCCAACCAAAGTTGAAAACTCTTTGTAACACTCACATAAATATTTTTCAACATTAATTTGCAAATTCAACCTTAGCCTAACCTTAGCCACGTTATCCCAATTTGGCCAATGACTTGGCCCCTTTACCAAAAAAAGCCCAAATTCAACCCAATTCTACTCCAAATCACACAAATTGAT
Organism: Papilionanthe hookeriana x Papilionanthe teres; assembly: GCA_022702705.1. NCBI lineage: Eukaryota > Viridiplantae > Streptophyta > Magnoliopsida > Asparagales > Orchidaceae > Papilionanthe > Papilionanthe hookeriana x Papilionanthe teres. The sequence continues at coordinate 92,394,844 of CM040431.1, read as the reverse complement.
TCCAAACCATTCATGAAACATCCCTAAACTAAACCCAACATTTATTTGGCATGTTATTTCACAAAAGTCTTCATCGAAAAGTCCATTTTGAAATATAAGAGCCCGCCCCATTTAAGCCTTTTAAAAAGCCCACTTCCACCAAACCCAAAAGCCTAAAAATTCATCCAAAGCCCACATGACAATTCCTTCTCATCATCCACTTGATAAAATCATTCCCTAAAGTTTGAAACCTATGATTAAATCATTCCAAATTAGGCTTTATCAATTCCCATCAAAATTCCAATATTCTAAAATCCATTCCCATGAAATTGACCAACCATTTCCCAAGCCAAATGTAAACCCAGCCATGCACAAGCCACATAGAGACCATGAAAGCCTTGGACTCCTCACCAATCCATTAATGGTGAGAGAGGGGAACTTCCTTTCTTAACCAATGATTAAGCCTTTTTACCTTTTAAACGTTCCCCTAACCCAAAGTGTCTAAATGATCTTGATGGAGACTTCTCCTACAATTCAAGTGAGCCCATGATTCCCTTCGGCCCAAATCAGGCCTTGGTGGGTGCACCAAGCCCATTTCTATGGGTTGACCAAACCCAAGTCCAAAAGAGTCTCTTCCATTCCATTTAAATCAAAACCCTTTACACATGGCAATAATCGATTGAGCTCACAAACCTCGAAGCCTTGACCTTTACGACCATGGGTGACCTGACCCTACCGGCCAGCCGCCTAGGTGGCGGAAACGCCATGCCGAGGGCTGCATGTGAACGAAAAGTCCAGCTCCTGTGGCTTGTCCATTGATGACGCTGAAGCTTTTCTTCTCCTCCCCTGACGTGATCCAGCCTTGAGCCAGCAGGATGCCCTCAGCCATTCTATTTAAACCTTTATCCCCTCTCGGCCAATCGACGAAGGTGTTGAACCAAACCTTGCCAAAACAACGCCAAAATCACTCAGGATCCCTCTCCGGGCAGCAGAGAACTTGATCACGCTGAAATCCAGCCTAAAGCCCTCTCTGTGAGTCCAATTTTGGAGTTGAAATTGGCTTAAAAGCTAGGCTACTTCACCGGTGAGCCGTCTTCAAATTGATTGACTCTAAACCTTCACGGACCAGAGGATTCCCTAGCAAAAAGCCCCCTCACTAGGCCAGCCATTGCTTCCAGCCTCACGCTTTGTGATCGACCTTGGTCACTTTTGTACCCTGAGCATTTCCCCGGAGCAGGAACTTCATCTGGAGTGATTTTGGCAGTGTTTTGGCAAGGTTTGGTTCCAGCATCGATTGGCCGAGAGGGGGATAGTGTTTAAATAGGAATGGGTAGAGGACGGGGTTTGAAGGCTGGGATCGGTACTCGGGGGAGGAAAAGAAACGGTGTGGCCGTGGGGTTGGGACGACTCGGCGGTGAGCTTGCAGATTTTTGGCTCACATGGAGCCCTCGGGCATGCGTTTTCCGGCGACCCTGGGCGGGCGGCCGGTAGGGTCGGGTCACCCTTATGGTCGGGGAAGGTGAGGCTTGAGGTTTGTGAGCTCGATTGATTATTGCCATGTGTAAAGGGTTTGATTTAAATGGAATGGGGGAAGAGACTCTTTTGGACTTGGTCGGCCCTTAGAAATGGGCTTGGTGCACCCACACCAAGGCACGATTTGGTGAGAAGGGAATCATATGGCTGTTGAATTGTAGTGGAGAAGTCTCCCATCAAGATCATTTAGATTAATTTTGGGTGGGGGGAATCATGGAAAAGGTAAAAAAGGCTTAATCATTGGTTAGAAAGGGTTCCCCTCTCTCACCATTAATGGATTGGTGAGGAGTCCAAGGCTTTCATGGCTCCCATGGCTTGTGCATGGCTTCTTGGCTTACATTTGGCTTGGGAAATGGCTTGGTCGATTTCATGGGAATGGATTTTAGGAATATTGGGAATTTTGATGGGAATTTGGATAAAGCCTAATTTGGAATGATTTAATCATAGGTTTCAAACTTTAGGGGAATATTTTATCCAGTGGATGATGAGAAGGAATTGTCGTATGGGCTTGGATGGTGCAGAGCTTTTGGGTTTGGTGGAAGTGGGCTTTTTAAAAGGCTTAAATGGGTGGGCCTTTATATTTCAAAATGGTTTTGGATGAAGACTTTTGTGAAATAACATGCCAAATGATATTTGGGTTTAGTTTAGGGATGTTTCATGAATGGTTTGGAATCAATTTGGTGTGATTTGGAGTAGAATTGGGTTGAATTTGGGCTTTTTTTTGGTAAAGTGGAATTGGGCCAAATTGGGATAACGTGGAGCTGGAGTTAGACTAGGTTGAATTTGGTGTAAAATTAATGTTGAAAAATATTTATGTGAGTGTTACAAAGAGTTTTCAACTTTGGTTGGGCTCTAATTTTGGGATTTGGAGCAAATTTGGGTTAGGTTTGGGCTTAGGTGGTACAGGATTTGGTTTTGGGTTAGGTTTGGGTGGAGTTTAGGTTTTAAATTTTGGGCAAATAAAGTTAGTTTTTTTTGTTTATGGGGATGTTAGGAAGGCTTTAGAAGTGATTTGAGACCAATTGGAGTTGAATTGGGCTATGTGTAGGTCATGGAGTCAGTGGGCTTTATTTGAAATTAGAGGTAGATTTGAAATGTCAATCGAATTGGACTTGGATTTATTCTAAATTGATATTGGGGATATTTAATTGAAGTTTAACGTTCTCGGAGCTAGAGAACCTCTTCATCAAGCGATTCGCGGAGCTCGGCACCACATCACTATAGGTGATTTAGTGGTAGAGAAACAAAGGCCGAATGAAACTTTGGTGGATTACATACTTCGATGGAGAAACTTAAGCATGAAGTGTGAACCACAGCTGCGAGAACAACATGCGGTCGGCATCTTGCTTAAAAGCATTCACGGCCGATAGCACTTCTCCTCGAGGATTCACTATTAAGACTTTTGAGAAGTTGTTAAGCAAGGCCGGAAGCTTGCAGAAGAGGCGAAGCAATTAAGTTTTGCCGACAAGACGGACAAGCGAGAAGCCGGTGAAGACTTTCGAAAAGAAATGCGGGGTCGTTGCGGCGGTTGACAAAGGCAAACAACCGATGCAAATACCACCGAACGGCCGCGGCAACCACAACAAAATTACCGGCAACCCGGTCCGGCTATCGGTCGTCTCCGCGGTATGAACAACCGTCTCGTCCGCAACGTACATTGAGGGAGCTTCGAGCGAGAGAATATCCAGTTCAAAAATGAAGCGGTGCCGAAGATGTTCCGTAGCTTAATGAAAACTCCAGATTTCCAGTTGCCGAGCCCGAAGACCGAGAGGAAGTCAACGGGAAAGGTGATCCCGACTTTTGCCCCTACCATCGGATGCTTGGGCACAAGATAGAAGAGCTGCATTACCTTGAAAAGTTGGCTCGACGACAACCTTCGGAAAGGAAATATAACAATCCGAAGGAGTACATGAAGGAACCCCGAAAGGAGGTTCCGTCGATGTTATCTCAGCCGATCCCGTCATCCGATAGATCCCATGCAGCGACGATGGATGGACTACCGCACTGGACGAGATCTTCGAAGAAGATTTTAGACAACATCCAGAACCGCTTCGGTGCGAGCTTCGATTCGAGTTCGAGACACAGTTAAGCCGGTACTCATCACTTGCGATAGAAGAACCACCTCGACGGGAGAAAATCGAAGAGAAGAAGAAAATTGACGAAGAAGAGGGGCCGAGACTCCTAAGGCTAGACTAGGGGCTGCTTATCCTAGGATAGTTGTTTCAGATTCGGGGGAGAAATCCCTCGAACCTCCGATTTTGTATGATTATACGCTCACTTTGGTGGGATCATATAATGATAAGGGTGATGGCGTTGGCTACGTTTTGATTTGTTTCTAACGATTACGTAACTAGCGACAATCCGGGCGTCGATTTCGATACCAACAACAATTCTCAAATCATACATGATCTCGACGATCACAATGACGAAGAAGGCATCCATCAAGGAGGCTACGAGAGTTCAACGAAGCAACGGATCTATGCGACGAGTTTCGAGGAGCTCCGGTTACGATAGAGTTAGAGCCTTCGGATTTTGAAGATAATCCGGAAGAGCACGTCATTCCGATTCGGGAGGAGACACCGGCAAACTCGACACTAGATTCGGAAGAAATTACGAAGTCGACTTGAGAAGTGGAAGAGTTCTACCTCGAGAATGGGTCCAAAGACAAAGGAAAGCGGGTGGTTGTTCGAGAAGAACCAACCCCGGCGGAAGAAATACCCATTCGAGAAGAAGCGAGACGCGGGAGAACAAAGTGGACTACAACGTGCTAGCCCATCTTAGGAAACTACCGGCCAAGGCGAGCATCTACGATGCTCTCATCTTATCGAAAGGAGATGAGAGAAGCTCGATCAAGGCCTTACTTGATCCGGAAATTTGCTTAGCTCAAATGGCCGGAGATTCCTTAGATGAGGTTTGCTCGTTAAAGGAACGACGAGGTGTTACCTTCACGGACAATGACCTACTACTTGGGACGAGCGGATCACTGACCGACCGTTGTACATTTCGATTCTGATTGGGAAGTTTACGCTCTCCGGAGTTTTGGTGGATCCGGGAGCATCAATCGATATAATGAGTCTTCGAACACTAGCATACTTGGAAATTGATGCTCGTGAGCTCGAGGCCGACAAAATGTTATTAAGAGGATTGACGAGGAAAGGAGAAAGAGCCCTCGGGTCAATAACGCTGCGATGAAGACCGGTGATTTAGCAAAGACAACCGCAAAATTTCATATAATCGATTCGAAACGTCGTTCGACGCTCTCTTGGGCCGACCATGGATACATGAAAACGGGATGGTACCATCATCTCTACACCGGTGCATCGAGTACTACGATGGAGGGGAACGAGTGCATCAAAGGTGACTTGCGACCATTCTCCGTACATGAAATTGGAATCCATGAAGATGCGGCTTATTATGCACCGCAGAAAACAATCTTCTCCGGAGATACCATAACAAATGAAGCAAGAAAGTTCGAGACAACGAAGAATGCGAAGTTCTAGTCCAACGATCACTCACCACTCCCTTCGGCGAGATGGTGAAGGTTTCTCCACAACTCGCATCCGAGGTCGAGGCCGGGGACGAGGCCGTGGTAGAGACACTAGGACAATTGGACGGAAGAAACCGGCCATCAATGTTGATTGGGAAGATAGTTACGAAGAGGAAAAAGAAATCGAGCAAGAAGCGACAACAATAAGTCGAAAGAAGCCGCAATACAAGATCTCCTCGAAGATGAAAAGAACGAAGAATACAAATCAATGTACGAGAAGATTAACCACTACGTACATACTCATGACCCTAACTCCGATCCATTCTAATAAGATCGAGGGTATGGAGGTCGAAGGGTACGTAGTGACGGTGCAAAGCCGATCAAATTCTACCGTGGTGCTTCTTCCTCCAAAGGCGAAAATAATGTACAATTCGAAGATGTCACTTCATCGAGAATTAATGGAATTACCTTTTGAGTGGTACTCTCCTGTGTTCGAAATTTAATTCAACGTGGTTTCTTACCTCGACAATGGACAAAGGCCGATCACAACATTTTGAAAAGTTATGGAATAACTCCGGCCGTCCTCCCGATTCAAAGTATGGACTCGGATTCGGCACGGTAGGGTCGGTTGACGATGCTTGAATTTTGCTTGGTTGTCACTTGCAAGTCCGATGAAAGCGCATGGAAACTACGGACGAACTCGAAGATTTACAAATTGGAGACGCTCCACCGGAATTCGAAGAAGAAATTAAATCCACGATAGATGAGTTAACGGAAGTTAACTTAGGTACTAACAAAGAGCCTAGACCTACCTTTGTTAGCTCCTTACTCGATAAAGAAGACTCCGAAGAAATAATCGAGTTATTAATGGAATTTAAAGACTGATTTTGCTTGGAGCTACGATGAAATGCCGGGATTAGCCCCGAGAGGTTGCGGTCCATAAGCTAGGAGTGGATCCTGCTTCGTTCCGATCGAGACGAGGTCCCGGAAGAATGCGTCGGAAATCGAACAACAAGTCATAGCCGAAGTTAAAAAGCTAATAGACGCTAAATTTGTCAAGTGAAGAACAATACCCGAGCACAGTTAGCCAATGTGGTGCCGGTCGGAAAGAAGAATGGTCGGATCGAGAATTTGTGTGGACTTCGGAGATTTAAACAAGGCATGTCCAAAAGATGAATTCCCTCTGCCAATTCCAGGCGATGATCGATATTGCTTCGACACATGAAATATTCTCATTCATGGATGGATCTTCGGGATACAACCGGATAAAAATGGCTCCGAGAAGATGAAAAGCTTACGGCATTCGAACGCCGATCGGAGTATTTTGCTACACGGTGATGCCATTCGGATTGAAGAACGCGAGGAGCAACTTACCAAAGAGCAATGACAAGAATTTTTGATGATCTCATCCACAATCAAGTCGAGTGCTTACGTGGACGATGTCGTCATCGAAAGCAAAGTAAAGGAAAACCACTGTATGATTTGAGAATTGTTTTCGAACGATTAAGACAATTTAACCTTAAGATGAATCCCTTAAAATGCGCCTTCGGCGTCACCTCCGGGAAATTCTTAGGATTCGTTGTCCGACATCGTGGAATTGAAATCGACCGGAGAAGATTAAAGCCATCTTAGAAATGCCGCCTCCCAAAACCTTAAAACAACTACGATCTTTTCAAGGGAAGGTGGCATATCTTCGACGCTTTATCTCGAACTCGTCGAGGTAGGTGTCGGCCTTTCTCGGCACTAGTTAAAAAGGACGCCAAATTTATTTGGGAAGAGAAATGCCGGAAGGCCTTCGAAGACATTAAACAATATTTAATGACACCTCCTGTCTTAGCGACCCCGATCTCGGGTAGACCGCGATACTTTACACCGCGGCTCTAGACGACTCCTCGGAGCCACTGTTAGCCCGGAGTCGATGATGAGGGTAAAGAAAATGCTCTTTACTACTTAAGCCGTCGTTTACTTCCGACGGAAGTAAGGTATCCCGCAATTGAAAAGCATTGTTTGGCCACGATCTTCGCCGCTCGAAAGCTCGGGCACTACATGCTTTCTCATAAGATCAACCTAATCTCGAAGTTTAATCCATTGCGATACTTGATGACTCGTCCGACACTTTCGGCGGACTTGCCGGATGGTCGATGATATTATTGCAATTCGATATAACTTTCGTGCCTGCAGCGTGCCGTAAAGGGACAAGTCTTAGCGAGACTTCCTCGCGGCACATCCTTTGCGGCCGAATCTCCTCTCGATGACGATTTGCCGGATGAACAAATAATGAGCCTAGAAGACCACGATGATCGACGTTGGGAATTGTATTTCGACGGAGCATCTTCGGCACACAGAGACGAAGAATCACAAGTGATAGTGCCGGTAAGGCGGGAATCGGGCTAATCTTTATAACACGGAGCGGGGGATGTTAAGATACTCCTACCACTTGACGGAACCGTGTACGAACAACGAAGCGAGAATACGAAGCCCTCATAACGGGATTGGAATTAACCATTCGAATGGGAATAACGGACATCGACATCTACGGGGATTCGCGAGTTAATCATTCAACGGATCGCCGGACAATACGAGTTTTAAAGCCGAGACTCGAACAATACTTCCGGTATGCCATACGGTATGTTGGAACGGATTCCAAATGTGACAATCTACAAAATTCCTAGAAAAGAGAATGCTTTAGCGAATGCTTTAGCCGATCTCGCAAAAGAATTTGCTGTTTGCAAGATGAATCGGTGGAAGTGTCGGTTCACGGACGTCGGGTCCTATCACGGCTTGACATAGACATGATACACAAATCGGAAGAAGGAAAAGAATCGGTTGCGGCGGTGACGGAAAACACGGAAGATTGGCGACGGCCATTGATGAACTACACGCAAACGGGAAAGCTACCGGACGATGGGTCGGCGGCCCATCGGATCGAAAAGAACTGCGTCCTACGCATTAATAAACAACACATTGTACGGAAGGTCTTTTGATCAAATGTGGCTAAGGTGCTTAAGCGGGTCGAGGCCCGTGAAATCGTTAAAGAGGTGCATTCGGGACTGCAGTGGCGCTCACCGGTCGGGTCCAAAATGAAGATGAAAATTAAAAGACTAGGGTACTACGGCCCTCGATGATGACCGGCTGCATGAAAATCGCCGAGAGGCGTCATCGATGCCGAGTGCACGGAGTGGTTCTGCACCGACCTCCGAATGTGCTACACCCGACAATTGCGTCGTGGCCATTTGAATGTTGGGGCACGGATATAGTGGGTCCGATAGAACCACCATCTTCGAAAGGACATCGTTTCATTCTTGCGGCTACGGATTACTTTTCCGAGTGGGCGAAGCGGTTCCACTTAGAGAAGTGAAAGCACACCACGTCTTGCGGTTTTCGAGAACCAAGTTGTCTGCCGTTTCGGAGTGCCGCGCGGGATCATCTCGGATAATGGGTCGGCATTCGGAAGCACACAAATCAACAATTTTGTCGGGAGACACGGAATCGGCGGCGATACTCGACAATTTACTACCCAGAGCAAACGGTCTCGGTGAGGCTTTTAATAAAACTCTCGTTCAAATCTTAAAGAAAACCACTGGACGATAATAAGAGAAATTGGCACGAGAAATTATTAGAAGCCTTATGGGCCTACGGGACAACCTTCGAACTCCTACTCGAAGCTACACCTTACGCTGCGGTGTATGGGTCCGAGCGATGTTACCTTTAGAGGTTCGGCTTCCTTCACTCGAATTGCGAGTTGCAAACAAGATCACGACGGAAGAAAACGCCGGACTACGACTCGAAGAATTAGAAAGCTTGGAAGGAAAAGACTTGCGGCGCAACGAATTTAGAACTATACCGAGCTAAAATGGTTCGAGCCCATGACAAGCTGGTCCGCCAAGAACCTTGAAGTTGGTGATTTAGTTCTCGTTCTCGAGGACCTATTCTTGCACACGCGAGATAGGAGGAAAATTTGAACCCACTTGGGAAGGACCGTTTGTGGTTGAAGCGGTATACTCGGGAGGTTCTACCGGCTAGTGAATTGCCGGGGAGAACGACATATGCTTCCGATCAACGGACGATACTTGAAAAAATATTACGCTACATGATGTTTCGAAGGAATGAATTCTTCATCCCTAAGAAACACGGGTGAAAATGATTACTTATGATTGGGTCAGAACCCAAAAATAATAAAATGTGCTAAAATAAATAAAATCATGATAATAAAGTTTTCCTCGTTTTCTTCTCGAATCAAAATCCCTTTCTCGATCTTATCCTACTTCATTCTGTTAAATTTCAAAATATAAGAATAATAAAAAATGTATCTTTAATAAACATTTTCTTAATGTTCTTGTTCTTAGTACGACCACGATCCTTTTCCTTGTCTTTTCGCGGGGAAATGTCGAACGGGCGGTTGGTCTTGAACTTTAAGAATGGCGTAAGCCTTGCACTCGATGAAAAGAGGGTGAAAGATGGAGCGATAATCGAGATTGACTCGGATTTCGCACCGGCGGAGCCTACGATACGAGGAAAGTGGCGGGTCCCGAGTTAGCAGGAAGAGCTGCCGGACGGACGGTGATGAAAGTGGGTGGCCCAAGCCACCGATCCAACAACGAAGAAGAAAAGCAAACACCGAAGAAGATAAGAAAATGAAGTCCGTAGTCACTACGGCGGAGGGCGGGCTTGTCGGCGCCGCGCCGCGGAGATTCGAAGTGCGGAGAGCTACTCTCGCGGCCGCGCAACGAAGAAATAAGAATCGCCGTATCAGTAAGATGTTAACAAAACTAGGCTGCCGGACCGGCGCGGCGAGGACGGTTACTACTGCCGGTACGTACACTTCGAGGACACGGTTCACCGGGAACACCGAAGAAAGGAGGCCGGCTCTATAATAACGAAAGAACCGGGGAAATCTCCGGAAGATCGGAAGGAAGAAGGCTACCACGCCACCGGATAGAACCACCGGCGGTGCATGACCTTGTTGCGAAGCGACCCGGGGGATGTCCGGACGGAGCATCATCCACGAGGAGCCGAGGTATGCGGGGGAACGTGAAGGGATTGAACCATATATCCCACAATATGTCACAAGGCCTCGCCATCGCGGATCATTCCGGAATACGAGGCTGGAGAGGATGCAGAATGTTGAAAAGAAAACTTTTGAATACTTCGAGAGAATTAAAGGAAGAAGGATCAACATACTAGAAGGCCTCGAGCTACACACCGACGTATTCTCAGAGTATGAACAACAGCAAATCGTGGATTGTATCCGGGATCCGAAAAGAATGGGCCGAGCGGGCCGCATGAGGAAAACACATACTCGGAACCCCGGAGATGGATGCCGGGGAAAGGAAGAATCACAATACAATGCGGATCTTGCTACAACTTTCTTTGAAGACGGGAAGGGAAACCCACGGGAATACTCCGTCATGGGCGAGTAGATCCGATGCCATCGGTTATCAAGAGAATGGTAAAAAGATTGATAACATGGAGAGTGCTTGCCGACGGTTGCATACCCAATAGGTTGCATTATCAACATCTACAAACGGGGTGGCTGCATACCCCCACATATTGATCACCACGACTTCGTCGGACCTTTACTGCACGGTCTCTTTCTTGAATGAGTGTAACATCATGTTCGGATGCGACCTCCGGATAGCGAGGCCCGGGTGAGTTCGAGGGCCGGTAAAGATACCTTTACCGGTGGGTTCCGTCATGATGCTTGCAAGGTAACGGAGCGGATATCGCAAAGCATTGCATACCGGGGGTGCCGGTGGAGCGAATCTCGGTTACTTTCGGGAGGATGGACGACGGCAAAATACCTTACCATTTCCGACCGGACCCGAGCTAGAGAACCTCCGGCCTTACGAGTAGTGAGTTACATGGGAAATATCACACCTCCGATGTACATCCAGTCGGCATCCTTGCCGAGGATGGCTTGGAAGGTGATGTTATTAACCATGTACCTCACTTATTCGGACATGGATTTTTGACGGATGCTTCTTTTGATGGATCAACGAAGATCGTACACAGTCAGTTTTGAGTCTACATGGTTTGTATGAAATATATTCCAGTTCGAGTTGTATGATGTATTTTCAACATGATTGGAATGAAAGTGACCATGTCGCGTTTTTGGCCTTCACCTCTTTTGTGCAAATTGATTGGGAAACGCCATTAAAGTTAAATGAACTTCGAACAAAGAACAGAAAAGAAATAAAAAAAAGAGAGAATGAAAGAAAACTTTCTAAAAAAAAATCTGAAAAATGACAAACACTAAGTTCACATGAACATTAAATAAACAATAAAATAAAATTTGAACCATTAAAAGATAAACGAAATCAACACAAATCTCAAATTCCATCCTTCAAACTTCGAAATCAAATTCCATCCTTACAAATTTCAAATCAAATCCTCGATCGAATTCCGAATCCAATCTCGATCGAGTTTCGAACTTGATCTTCCAAATTCAAATCAAATCTTAAATCGAATTTCAATCGAGTTCGAACTCATCCTTCCAAATTTCCAAATTTCGAATTCGATCTTTCAGGGCTTGAGTCTCGATCAATTTAAATTCGATTTCTTCCAGGATCTCGAATCAAATATCGATCACATCAAATCGAACCTTTTGGGTCGAGGATTTTACATCAGATCTGCTTCCTTTAGGATTCTTTTCCTTGCATCGAAATACATCAAATCGAACCTTTTGGGTCGAATTTTACATCCAGATGCCTTTGCTAAATTCGAATCCTTTTCTCGATGCACTTTGAAATACATCAAATTCAAACCTTTTGGGTCGAGGATTTTACATCCAGAGACTTTGCTTGCTTAGGATTCTTTTCTGTTGCCTTTGAAATACATCAAATTCAAACCTTTTGGGTCGAGGATTTTACATCGAGACTGCCTTCCTTTAGGATTCTTTTCCTACTACCTTTGAAATACATCAAATTCGAACCTTTTGGGTCGAGGATTTTACATCGAAGCTTTGCCTTTGCTAGGATTCTTTTCTGTTGCCTATGAAATACATCAAATTCAAACCTTTTGGGTCGAGGATTTTACATCAAAGTGCACTTGCTTTAGGATTCTTTTCCTATTGCCTTTGAAATACATCAAATTCAAACCTTTTGGGTCGAGGATTTTACATCCAGTTGCATCTTGCTTTAGGATTCTTTTCTGTTACCTGTGAAGTACATCAAATCGAAACTCTTTTGGGTCGAGGATTTTACATCCAGAACTGCCTTGCTTTAGAATCCTTTTCTTATTGCCTTTGAAATACATCGAATTCAAACTTTTGGGTCGAGGATTTTACATCCAGAATACTGCCTTTGCTTTAGGATTCTTTCCTGTTACCTGTTGAAATACATCGAATCGAATTCCGGGGTTAAGGAATTTACATCCGAGACTGCATTGCTTTAGGATTCTTTCCCTATTGCGATGAAATACATCAAAATCAAACTCTTGAGGTTAAGGATTTTACATCCAACACCGCATTACTACGAGATATCTTCTCATTGCAACGATTCAATCTAATCGATTCAATTTTCTTTCGAGGTTGGAGATGTTACATCTAAAACCTCGAAATCCCGATTTTCATTTCAAATCGAATCCCTCAAATTAATTTTGACAAAACTTGATCTAAATTGAAACTCCGAACTAAAATTTAAACTCACACATCAAAACATAAATTGAAACAAAATAAAATCTAAATCGAAATTCCCCGAGATCATGTGATTTGGGATTCACCTCCTTTTCCTTTCCCAGGCGAGAGTTCGAGAATCTCGGTTCCGGAGATATACTTGACACTCCCCGGCGAAACTCTTCTACTTCGTCCTAAGTTCGTCACTTGGACATCTGTGTTGGTTTTGTTGATCGCTTCGGTCAACACCAATACGCGCGGTGTGCTCCGTCGGCTCACCACACTATTGGGAGTCCATTTGTTGACCTCATTTTTGATGAGGTCTTCCCTTCTTCTTTTTAGTGCTTAGGATCTAGCCTTAGGCTTTTTCTTTTGACTATCTTAGAGGACTAGAATTGGGACCCGCCTTTTAGAAATTCAAACCACTTCTAAACTCCCTGCAAACTCCACAAATTTGACTATAGACCCCTAATCACCTAGAGGGTTGAAATCGAATGTGGAAGTTTAAAGGATGAGTTCTATAGGACTCTTTGGCCTTAGGATGCCTACAGGTGGCTTGAGTGCAGTGAGGGGCTGACTTACACTACACTTACACACTACATTTCCACACACTTCCTAAAACCACACCCATACCCAACTTAACCTCCGACTCATGTGGGTGATTCACATGGATGGTCCTTAACCCTCAAGCCCTTGGGCTAAGAGGGTTAGGAACAACATAGTGAATGCCTCGAATGAGTCCTTTCATGGCTCATATGGGCTTGAAATGGTTTCATGGCTCAACCAAAATGATTTCTTTCCACCTAAATTCACCCGATCTCAATTTCCCAAATTTTCAATTTTTGACCCCGAGACCACTACACTATTAACCTGCAGAAAACCTTGAAATTACCCAATTTTTGCAAAATTTCCAAATTACCCAAAATTTTCCAAAATCAATCCCAAACATCTCCAAATCACTCAAATTGATCATCCATACCCAAAAATACCAAAGATTCCAAAAATACCCCCAATACCCTCCAAATACCCAAAATACCCTTCTTGGCCTAAAAATCCAAAAATTCAGAAAATTCCCAAAAAAATTCCAGAAAATCCTAAATATTCCCAATTTCATTTTGTCCAACTACACCATGGGTCAATTTTGTCAATTTACCTACTTTTGTCAAAACCCCCAAATTGACCCATTTTAACCCGAAAGTAGACCCGATGTTAAACCAAACCTATCCAATTGACTCAAATTCTGGTCCAATTCAATTCTAAACTTCAATTCAATATTCCCAATACCAATTTAGACCAAATCCAAGTCAATTTGATTGACATTTGGATCAATTTCACTTTGGGCCTTAAAGCCGAATTTGGACCCATGACCGAAACTTAGCCCAGAACTAACCCAATTCAACTCCAATTAACCCCAAATCTTTTCTAAATCTTCCTTAACATTCCCACAAACAAAACCCTAACATGATTTGCCCAAGATTTTGACCCAAACCCCACTCAAATTCAACCCAAAATCAAAAAGCCCAATTTTGACCTAAACCCAAACCTAACCCGAATAGGCCCAAACCTCGAAATCAAAACCCAACCAAAGCCAAAACCTCTTTGAAACACTCCCATAAACATTTCTCAACATTTATTTTACATCAATTTCAACCCTAGCCCAACATTGGCCCAAGTTAGCCCAATTTGACCTACATTGGCCCATTTACGAATAAACCCAAATTCAACCCAATTCAAGCCCAAACCACCTTAAATCTATTTCAAATTATCCATGAAACATCCCTAAACCAAAACCAACAACTATTTGGCCCAAACTTCTACAAAAATTCCCATCCATGAACACATCCTTAAACTTAAAAGCCCACTTCCCTTAAACCTTCTTAAAAGCCCATCTTCATTAAATTTTAAAAGCCCAAATCATCCTAAAGCCCACATGACACTTCCCCTCATCATCCATTTGATCAAAATCACCCCTAAGTTTCAAAATCATCAATTAAACCATTCCAAATCAAGCCACATGTCAAATTACCCCCTAAATGTCAAAAATTTCTAAAACCCTTTTCATGAAACAAATCGACCTTTTCCCGAAACCAAATGAAGCCATGAACAAGCCATTCTCGAAGCCACATGAAGCCATGAGGGCTTTGACTTGTCATTAGTCCATTTATGGCAAGAAGAGGGGTTCTTTCTTAAACCTCCTTTAACCCTTTTTTACCTTAATCATGTCACACACTAAACCATGTTTAGCCACCTCATCATGGATGGAGACTTCACCACTCCTTCTAAGCTGACCTAAATGATTCCCTCGGCTCGAAATCGAGCTTGGAAGGGTGCACCAAGCCCAAAATGGTGGGTTGACCCAAACCAAGCCAAAGTGAGCCTTCTCCCATTCCATTTAAATCAAACTCCTTTACACATGTCAAACCTCGATTGATTGCACAAGCCTCAGACCACGACCCACCTGAGCTTGAGGGTGACCTGACCACAGCCGGCCGGCCACCCGGTCGCCAGGAAAACACCATGCCGAAACCTTGGGAGGAGCCGAATTTTGGAATTCCACCTTCTTGAGCTGCCTCACTCCGAATGGCCATTGCGATTGTTCTTCTCCTCACCGAGCGGCTGATCCCGACCATTAAACTCCACTGGAGAGCCTCCGGCCATGCCTGATTCAAACCCCTCACCCTCTCGGCCAAAGGAGGTGCTTGAACGAAACCTTAAGGAAACTACGCAAAATCACTCCGAGATCACTCTCCACACATAGAGCACACGATCCCCAGCTGAATTCCGGCCCGATTCCCTACTGGCGAGCCCGATTTTGAGCTCGAACTTTGGCAAAACCGGGACACTTCTTCACGGTGAGCCGATTCCCAAATTGATTGGTCCTACACCTTCAACTGGACCAGAGGAGAAGTTCCCAGCAGAAGCCCATCTCTAGGCCACCCGGTTGTTCCGGCCTCCAAGCTTTGTGATCGGGCGTGGTCGAAGTCCGACCTAGACGAGTCACCGGATCGGGAGACTTCATGCGGAGCTTCCTAGGATCCGATCGAAGGTGTAACAACTCTCGGATCGAAGCTTCACTTCTGCGAGCAAGGTATGGACTCCCTCTTCTTCCCGAGCTTCCGAGAGATTCTCATTTTAATTTGAGTCGATTTAAATGCATGTTTACCGTATGGATGTGTTCGTCTCTTGAGACGAATCCATAGAGCATAAGAACACGAAAATCCGTTGAGAATCGAGTGAGAAATTAGGGTTAGAAGGTTGACGGTCACGGGTGCACACCGGTCGTAGACGATGACCGGGAGCCGTTGGATCGCGCGTGTATCGAGCGGACGATTCGAGTTGCGCCGGACTAGGGAATGTTACGTGAACCGCGGGGCCGGGACGGATGACTCGGATGGCGGCGCCCGATCACGGCGCGACACGTACCCCTTCGGAGCTGCCGATGTTTCGGCGGCGCCGCGTGGATAAGTAGATAAATAGGGTATTTAATGTATTTATTAAATATCGAAACTTTAAAAATCCATATCTTTGTGTAGAAAAATCACAAAAATAAAATAAAAATACCCTCTTGCTCGAGTGAACGAGAGGAGAATAATGTGGAAAAGAAATCATTTAATTTCATCAAGTATTTTATTTTTTATAATTTATTTACTCTCTGCATTGTTTTAATTCTCCATGCATGCATACAATTCACCATGGCATGAGACCATAGGGCTTTTGAAGCCTCTGAATTTGGGAACATTCCACTGAATTTTCCAAAGTCGGAGGCCATCCTATGAAGAGTTCTTGATTTTTCAAGTTCAGGTCACTGTTTTGAGTATTTTAATTCCAGTAAATAGCATGTTGTGAAATAAATTCTAGGAAAATTTGGTGATGTTCCTTATGACCAGAGAACCACTAGGAAAAATAGATTTTGGCTTAGTTCATTCAAAACAACCCTAATTGACTTAAACACCCAAAATAGGTCTTTAATTAATTAGAGTTAACCAGGTATCAAATTGACTTGAAATCAATTCTCCACTGACCTTTAGGATCAGAGGAATCCACCATAAAAATTTGAGGTCAATTGGACTTGGCTAGCCCACTAATTGGGTTGATTAAGTCATTTAGCCATTTTAAGCTTTAAAAATTCATAACTTTTAAAATACTTTTCAAAAATTCACCAAATTGGTTTTGGAGCCTCTCTGATATCAGGGGAACCTAAGAAAATTAAAATTTCAATTTTCTAAAAAGTTGATTTTTAATAATATTTTAATATTTTTAATAATTAAAAAATAATAAAAATCACAAAAATAATAAAATTCACCAAAATGTCACATTTTGAATTTTAATCACTTAGGAACAAATCCCACATTTTTCCTAGGTCTATTTAGTGAGATATTGAATTTTAAAGCCCTAGGGTAATTTTAAAATTAAAAAAAAATGTATTTTCTAGCATTTTCACTAAAATAATTATAATAAATCATAAAAAAATCAGAAAATTGCAAAATTTGTTTCTCTGGTTTCCTTGATATCAGAGAGATTTTTGAAAAATATAAAATCCATTTTTCAACATTTATTTTATTTTTAAATTAATTAACACTCCAAAACTCAAAATAATTATAATAAAAATAATATAATTCAAAAAATCACCAAAATTGGTCCAAGTGCTTCTCTGGTCATTAGGAATGTCCCTAATTTTCTTAAGGACAGAAACTTTCCCTTGGTCATGTTATTAAATTTTCCTTGAAAATCTCTATTTTCCATCAAAAATAATTATATAAATAAATTAAATACAGAAAAATCACATTTTCTCCTCTCATGTCTTTATTGACATGTGAGTGAAGTCACATAAAAATTTCAAGTTCATTTGGGTTCAATTTAGTGAGTTATGAAATTATTAAGCTTAAAGGGTAAAATGGTAATTAAACTTTCAACCCTTAATTAAAACTTTAGGTTTAATAAAAAATCAACAAGTAAAACATTTGATCTTAATCTGATTTGGATGATTGAAATTTAAATAATTAAAGGGTAGAAACCCATTAAATAATTTTAAAATGATTAAACTTTAATTAAATAATAGATTAAATTTGGAGGAATAATAAATTAGAATTATTAAAATAAGGGATATTTATTAGGAAGAGATTTATTCTTTAATTTAAAAATCCCTAAACTAATTATATCATTAATACTCAATTTTTAATTAAAATGATAACTCAAATTTAAAATATTAAAAGACTTAATTAAATTATTAAACTCTTTTGAAATTTCAATTAAAATTAAAAATAAAGTAAATTAAAGATAAATTAAATTAAAATTAAATTAAATTTAATAATTAAATTAAATTAAATTAAAACAAATTAAATTAAATTAAACTAAATTAAAATTAAATTAAATTAAATTAAATTTAATAATTAAATTAAATTAAATTAAATAATTAAATTAAATTAAATTAAATAAAATTAAATTAAATTAAATAATTAAATTAAATTAAATTAAAATTAAATTAAATTAAATTAAATTAAACAATTAAATTAAATTAAATTAAATTAAATAATTAAATTAAATTAAATCAAATCAAATTAATTAAACACCAAATCAAATTAAATTGAACTATGTTAAACTAAATTAAAACTCGATTAAATTAAGTTGAATTAAATATAACATCACACTAAGACATAAAGAATTCAAAATAAATGTAAAGCGACTTGAACATTTATTCAAATTTAAACCACTTTAACTTAAATCGAATCATTTGAATACTTAATTTACCCTTGAAAGCTTTGATTATTATAACTCCTAAATGGAACATCAAATGAAGTGTTACCTCACTCATAGGATATTCGAATGTCTGAGTTCACTATGGCGAGTTAACAAGACTTGAAAACCTCGGACGATCGATTCATTTATATAATTAAATTCATTTGGACTTAAAACAATCCTGAAAATATTGAAAAGATGTTTAAGATTCTTCTTAAGCACTTCATCGATATGATAGGATATTTATAAGAACAATTGGACTTAATTGTCCTTTGATGAAGAAAATCGTCCTCGAAGCAAAAAACACGAAAGAACACTAGAGCGTCATAGGAGTTGACTAGCTATAGGATTAGGAATTTGGTAGAAAACCATAACCCTTCCCTTAGCTTTACCTAGGAACTTGCTTAAATATTCTAATTGTGTTTTAAGTGCGGCTTGGGATGACGGGAAGACCCTCCGGGTACGCTTTTATTTTTATTGCAATTTGCTCTCTTGCGATTTACTTTCCTGCAATTTACTTTCTTGCGAATGTACTTTATTTTTCTTGCATGATAAAACAACGGTTGCATGAAAACCCACACCTTTAGGATAGTCCCTAAAGCTGAAACCAAATTAAGTTAAAAGTCATTGCAAGATAAAATTCACCGCCGCAGACATTTCAAAATATAAAACAACTCAAAATTTAATCACAAACGGAACACAAAACTACAATTGCAACTAAATTAAAACGTCTGTTGGATGATCGGGAATACCTCGGATGATGTAACCTACGTG
The DNA here is from genome assembly GCA_022702705.1 of Papilionanthe hookeriana x Papilionanthe teres. Lineage (NCBI taxonomy): Eukaryota > Viridiplantae > Streptophyta > Magnoliopsida > Asparagales > Orchidaceae > Papilionanthe > Papilionanthe hookeriana x Papilionanthe teres. Next base: position 92,375,723 of record CM040431.1, on the reverse strand, counting down.
TTGCTAACGGGATTTCCGCGGTCTAAATGAAAGTGTGGAACTCATTCGGTTGAGTTTAGCGAATTCATACGGACTAAGTGAATCCGATAAAAATAATGATGCGGAAGGATGGAGCCGTGGGATCTTAACAGGTGTCGTTATAATCAACTTTAAGATTTGTTTTAATTAAAACGTAAAAAACACTTGGAAATTAAGATTTTCTCTAAACCAAAACACTTTTCTCATCTCACGATTTATGATTTCTAAAACTAAACCTGCTGCGACAACAAGGAACTTGGAGCATGGTGGGCGGCACGGCCATCGTCGTCGGCAAAACTTGAACCTACTTGACAAAACTTTCCTAGAATTAAATAACGCAAGCCATAGGACTTCGAGGTAGCTTGCACAGTGCAACATAAATCCTCAGACTCTTCGTTAGGCATTTGCATTGCAAATTAAGCCCTAACCGGTCTTAGGATTCAGAGGTAGTCGTCAGATACGACAATAAACCCTCACATCTTCTAGAGTTATTTGTTTGATTTTATCATACAAATATAAGCCCTAATTAATTAAAATTGGCGAGATCAAAACATTTAAATAAGTATTAGGACTTTCCTAAACTCGAAGCGAAACGATAGGATAGTCGGGAAATTACCGAAGTTCACTTCGAATCGGTGATTTCTCCTACCTTTCTTCCTTTGGATTCACAAAACAAAATGTTCCAAAATTTGATCCATTCCTATTGAAATTCCAAAATTCAATCTTTGAAAACCTTAAACTTTGAAATTCTTGAAAGCGAGTTATTGATTATTATCGAGAGTTTTCTTAGGTGATTCCCGTCACTTAAGATGTAATTAAGCTATAGGGGCTTGCCCTTATAGGAATTTTAAAGAACCCGGAGTAATATAAACCCTGTTTGATACTTTCATATTAAGCGAGGGAATTTGTCGGCTTATAAAATTGGTTCGCGAGACCAAACGGATGTCACTAAAACTTCTAGTTTATTTGATCGAGCCCCACCATCGTGACGGTGTGTACTATCCTTAGGGATAGATACACGGTTTGTGGTGCGGTGCTCGTTTATATAAACTATTTGGGATGTGAGATCGGTTTAATCTCATATCTTAAAACTTTCAAATTTAAAAATTATTTTCAAAGCCAAATACTACTTTCTAAATTATATATATATTTAAATCGAAATTTAAAATTTAAATTCGCCGACAACACGGTAGGCGACCCCATAAACTATTAAATGTCTCATGAAAGTTTTGTCTGATTTTGAAGAAATTTCTGGAATGGTTTTTAACAAAGCTAAATGCCAATCTCTTACAAGTTCTAGAATTACTGCCCAAATGAAAAATTGAATTTCATATTTCACTAACTATAAGGAAACTCAATATCCTCTAAAGTATTTGGGTTTCCCTCTAATCAATGGAAGAAGGAAACTTTCTCACTATGATGATATCATTGCTAAAATATCTTCTCACTTTAATTGTTGGTCCAACTCTTTTCTATCCAATGGTGGAAGATTAACACTTTTAAGGAGTGTGTTAACTGCATTTCCTCTTTATATAATGCAGATGATAAAAATGAAGAAGAGTACACAGAAAATGCTTTCTATTATGTTTAATAAATTTGTTTGGGAAGGACAACATAAGCAAATGCATTGGACAAATTGGGAGAAGTTATGTAAGCCTCTTGATTGTGGTGACTTAGGTTTTAAAAGCTTTCAGCATCTCAGCTTTACATTCTACTGCAAGCAATGGATTAACTTCAGAGCCCAAAAGTCATTGTGGGCAAGATTTATGCATGCTAAATATTGTCTTAACAATCATCCTTCTCAAGTCTGCCTTAAACCTGGAGATTCTAAAAACTGGAAGGAGCTACTTAAAGTTAGATTCCATGCTGAAAAGATGTTCACATGGGAAATATGTAATGGTCAAATTAGCTTCGGTTTGATAATTGGGTACGTTTAATGAGTCATTTCAAGCACATTTTAATCCAAATTTTCCTATTCGACACATTGCTGACTGTTGGAGTGATGGTGTTTGGAATTTGTATAAATTTCAAGAATATGTCCCTGCAGATTTTCGTAATGTGATCTTAAATACTCATTTTCATATTGGAAAAAAAGATAGACTGATCGTCAAAAAGCCTCATAATTATAGTTTATCTAAATTCATTTATCAAACCTGTTTTAATTGGCAAAAAAATGATCGGGGTGCTAAACTTTGGAATAAATACATCACACCTTCTATGTCCTTTTTCCGTTGGAAATTGTTTAAAGAGTTGTTGCCAACGAGATGATATTCTTAAACTTAAAGGACTTAGAGGTCCATCCGAGTGTCATTTGTGTCATTGTGATGAAGAGACCATTGGGCATATCTTTTTACATTGCAGCTGGGCACAAGAGGTATGGAAAGGTGCGTTAGCTGTTATGGGATTGCAAACTCAGTTATCTCCTTGGAGTTCTATTAAGGCTTGTTGGGCAAATTGGAAAACTTCTCCTTATTATTTCATCCCTTTTGTGATTTTTTGGTTTTTATGGCTAGCCAGGAATGATTTAATTTTCAATAATAAGGTGTTCTCTTTTGATCTTGTCATCGAAATTGTATTACTTTTCTTAGTAAGATTCGAATTCTGTTCTTTCTTCGACTCAAGGCATTAAAAACAAAGTTATGCTTGTTATATGGAGACCACCTAAGAATCCATGGCTTAAAATTAATATTGATGGGAGCTTCAGAACTTCTTTAGCTGGTATTGGAGGTCTATGCAGAAATTATAAAGGACATTGTATATGGTTTTTCTCGGCTCTTATTATCGCATTTAATGCTTTGGAAGCTGAAGCAATTGCTTCCTTTTGGGGCTTAAAAATTGCTATTATGCAACATCATCATTTTGTTCACTTGGAAATGGATTCTCTGTATTTATTGCAAATCATATTGTCTCAAATTGATGTGCCTTGGTTTCTCCAGATTTGGCTGAACAAAATTAACCTTCTCTCTTCATCTATCGCAATTCTATGGAGCCATACTTATAGGGAGGGAAATCAACCTGCTAATTGGCTAGCAACCAAGGCTTCTTCTTCTCATGATGTTATTTATAGTGCCAATTACTCTTCCTTTCCTCTATTTAGTTCTCTTTTGCATGGGGATTTAATTGCAATCCCACATGTTAGATGTAAGATAGTTTCTTAAATAATATTTTTGGGTTTTTGGTAATATATATATATATATATATAGTTCTATAATGAGTCACGCAATTAAATGCAAGTATACATATCGCTCAAGTAATACAAGGCTCTAGTGGAGTCCTGGATATCGATCCCATAAGGAGGCAATTAATTTTAAGGCATAATACAGAAATCACTTATCGAATCACAACACAATTTCAAGTAAATTCAATTCTTAAAATAAAGACAAACAGTTGTAGCTACCACTCCTACCAAAGTACGTTCTAACCTTCTAGCAAGTTAAATTGACACAAGACTAAAGATATAACAAAGTTCAGTTGTAAGAAACAATCTTAGTCCTCTCCAATTATAAGATGATGATTTAAATGATATAGATCAGTGATGCAAAAGTATTGTGCCAAATAAGAGCATTCCTATTCTTTACCCTTTTCCAAGCACATAAAGAACATTGGAAAATCCTATGTTTAGGCCCCAAATCTGTGGTTAGGCTGGGAGGTTACTGGCTCTCACTCCAGAGCTCCCACTTCCCGTCCTCTAAAGGCTAACTCTCGCTTTAGTTTCCAAACCCTAGGACCAAATTAAGGATTTCCACCTGTCACTCTGAAATCTCTAATTCTACGACCATCAAAGTATATTTTCCTATTTATTTGCACTCAATCCCCATGAACTCTGTCACTCATTCATGGACATTGAATGTGACCTTCACTTTTGTTGTGGAACTCATAATCCTCTCGGAACATGTGTTTCCAATAAGTTTTAACGATTTAATTGGCCAAATCAAAAAATAAATGAAGTTCGAAGTGATGAGGACATCATAAATTCTTCATAATAAATCGGCACATCATTTCCATATCACAACATCAACACATAACATGAAAAGGAGGAAGACAAAGAAATCTAATCAAGACTCATGAAGAAAATATGACAAAACATGGATTTTATATATAAAAGCAACGTCACACAAACAGAGTAAAGAAAAGACAACTTATCTCAAACTCTTACCCAAGCGAATCTCAAGGAATTCCTTTGACTCCTCTTCTTTCTTCACAACAAAACACAATTCTATCTTTAGATAAGTAAGGAAGAAGAAATCTCTCACTTTCCTTCTTCTCCTACACTCCTTAAAAGAGAAAACACAAAATGTATATTTCCTAAACAAAAATTAAAAGACGTTATCTCCTCACTCTCTCTACACTCTAAACTCTCCCCCTCCCTTTATTTGGCTCCAAAGTTGTTTAAATCCGGCCATAACTGATTTCCCAAGAGTTTCCTCAATCAACCCTCCAAAATTCGGCCAAATACATTGAATCTAGTTTGAATTCAAGACAGCGCACGGTCCGGCGCAGGATAGGGTGTCGTTCGGCACTATTTTCTACCTTTAGCATCCAAAGTCTCTGTAAATTAGAGCGGTCCGGCGCTGGTGACAGTGCCATTCAGCGCTAGTTCAATAAAATGCACTTTTTCCCCTTTTTGCTCCAAATTTGCTCCTTTTCGCTTTCTTTTGCTCCAAAGGCCTAAAATCATTGTACCTGCAAGAAATCATGAAAAATACCTTTCTTTAAAGTGCAATATCATCAAAAATAGGTATGTAATGAATAGTAAAAAGCTATTAAATTTTTTGTGGATCAAGATTCCCCAAACTTAACTATTCCTTGTCCTCAAGTAATTTTAGTTAATACATAAAATAATAATCTACTACAATGAACTTTCTTTCTAGAATACCATAATTTTGATTTAAATAATTACAATAGTTAAATTTTCAGAAAGATCTTTGAATAATTAAAGTAAATTCTGTAGGTATAAAACTATCTGGTAATTAAGTCTAAGAGTTCTAGCTTTCTATTCATTGCAAAAATGACTGTAGATTATTCTATTAAGGCACTTAAAAGGCTTACATGAAAAGAAGTTTATGAGAACACTACTAGTAAAGATGCTAATCCACACATATAAGTTCAGGAAAGTAATTAAGTTTTTCCCATTAGGTAGGTCTAAGTGAAGTCAATTTTTGATTAGGCATCTCCTCAAGCTTCTCCTCACTTTTCTTTCTTTTCTCTTCTTTTTCTTTTTTTGCTTTTTTTCTTTTCTTTTGTTTTTTGCTTTTTTCAAGTGAGGATTACTGTATCTGGATAGCCTTTAATAAATTTGAACTTCGCCCTTCTCACCCTAAATTTGAATCTTACCACTATCCTTTACCTTATAGTCACTTCTTTATCTTATTATTGAGTCATTATAGATTCTCAATCCTTTCCTATCACATAAGGTTTTAAGATTCTTAATATTTCAAATATACAGTTTTTCTTACTTTGAATCGTTGACAATAGTCCTATTCTTTTATACCAAGTATCTTAGCCTACAAAATTACTTTTCATTATCAAATACTTTCATTCAATTTCACAACATACTTAAATAAAATTAAAATACAGTTATCTAAAATTGAGTTCTATCACAAGAAATCATGTTAATAATTTTGAAAATACTTTTCAATGAGAACAATTAACAGTTAATTCCTTCCATCCCCCAAACTTAAATTTTTTGAATATCAATATAATTAACATGGGAAGAAAGAAAAGATATAAACATATATAACTCATACCTCAATATGTTGGGCTTTTCATACCTTTGAGTTTAGGCAGGTTTTCCTTCATAAATTAGAACAGTAGACCTGAAATAATTAAGAGCATTTATATACACAAATATGGGTTAGAAATTTGCAAGGAAAGAAGTTTAAAAACATAAAACATAAACTAGACACAACATTAACATCTAACTATTACTATCACAGATTACTTAACCACATGCAAACTCCACTATCACATCATATACTCACAAATCAACACAAAGTCTACTACAAGCATAACAAAATAAAAATTGCATCATAGATACCAATCAGAGAGAGTCTCAGGTACATCACATATACAAAACACAAATAAAATGAAAATAAAACTACAAAACTACCAATTTTCATCTGCAAGAGCTCCACCATCATTAGGTTCTTCAGGCTGGTATGGAGTGTACTCACGGTAAGTAGGAAATACAACACTATTGTCTCCCCTGAAAAGTCTCATATGTGTGTCATGATAAACTATCTCATATTCTCGCCACAGCACTTGATAATCATCATTTATTTTATTTCTTATTTCTAGCCCTTGTACTTTGGTGTTCAACCTTTCTAACTGATCCATAACATCATGCATAGTAAGTTCAGTAGATGTAGACGGTCTCTCATGGCTAGAAAAAGGCACATCAACTTTATTACTCCATTTCCATCCTACATGGGATCTATAATTTTTTAAATTTAGTTTAGTAATGGGCTTCAGGGGATAGACTACCTCATCATTATCTTCAGTTGCTACACCTGACTGAATACACAAGGCATGAATCAGGCTGGGGTGTCCTAGTCCACCTGTAGTCTCTCCTTTTGAGCTTGTCAAAATACTCTTATGAATAATAGCCCCAATATTAATATTCTTCATGCTCTGAATACAATAATTTAGAACAGCTTTATCTACAGCGAACTCGCTGTGATGGCTGGTGGGTAAAAGTCATGCAGAAATGAAGTAGTATCAGGCTTTCGATACAGGATTCAAACTAGAAAGTGGAAAATTAAATTTTTCTTTATGTTTAACCTTCCATTCCCCTTTTTTGTTAGTCAAAAAATTCATAATCGTATCCAATGCTTCATTTGTAATAGGAAAATTTTTGTATTCACATAAAAAGGGTTTTCTCAACTGATAAAATGAATTGATGCGGGCAGGGGTAAACTCAACCATTTGTCCTCTAACCAGGATATACTCACTTTTAGAATAGTAAGAATTAGTATAAAAATCCATCAAAAATCCCAACATCACCTCAGTAGCGAAATAATAGAAAATCTCTCGTTGACGATTCATAATAAATTTTTCAATCATACCTCCTGGATTTTCAAAAGCTTTTTATTGAATACATTTTATTGCTAAGAAATATACTTAAGCAGTAATAAACCTTGAAATTCACAAATTTATGTTCATCATAATCAAACTTTCTCTTCCCCTTAGCAAATCTTGGAGCCATTTGACTAAAAATATCAAATTATCCAAATCAATTTCAAAATTGCAATGTCGTGGACTCCAAGGTAAATATAAATTGATAAGAACAATAATACCATGAAAAATCTCCACATTTTCTCTAAAATCCTCAAAACTTAAATCTTCCTAATGTAGGAGATTTTCACGGTCAAAATAAAAAAAATTTAGGTTAAAGTGTAGCTCTTACCCAGAGAAGATTAAATCCATACTTTTCTGGCCATGAAATTGCTTCAAATCCAAATGCTAGTGAGCCCTACGTGCGAAAATCGTCCTTGGCTGGAGGTAGAAGATGATGGTTTGGGCAAAAATAGTGGGTCCTAGGGTTAATCCAAAAGTCTGGAGTTTAGGGCCTTTTTTAGTCTAGCTCTATTCTTTGCTAGTGATAGCACCGTTCGACGCTATTTTCTGCTCATTTGGCCAAACTCTCTATCTTTTTGAGGGGTTTGACGCTGGTGACAGCGCCGTTCGGTGCTAGTTCAAAAACTTGACTTCCAACTTTATTTTTCAATTTTGATCTTTTCAATCCTGCTCCGACTTCTAATTAGTCTAATTAAGCATTGAAAAACATTCTAAAGCCATCACTTTCATATATAAAACATCACTTTCATATATAAAATCTAAATTACAAACACATACACATAACAACAAACACTACACATCGTCAAGCCATAATATTCTAAAATTCAGCGTCACTCACAACCACAACACAATAACACTGAAAACTAAACAAGAAAGTAAATATAAATATAACATCCAAGCAAAGCAAAATAATCAGTTCAAATACAAATATAAAAAACATTTATCAAGTCTTCATTATTCCTCAGAACTATCATCAAATCTTAAATCTCCAATTGATTAAGCGTGAACAAACAAATTATAGAAAGGACGAAACATGAATTCTTCAGTGGAATCCTCTTCAATCCACCCTTTACTTTTCATCAACCGTGTCAAACTTCTTTTGAGATACCCAGAATGATCAAAGTGCTCCTTCATTCTCCAATCTAAATGATCAAAGAAGTTAGATAGGTTGTTGATTGCATTCATCAGGTGTTTTACTTCCTTCTCCAATTTCTTAATTTTATTCAAGATGATTGTGAATTTTCAGGAAAGAAAGGAGGAATAGGTGTTGACCTCTGAGATGGTTGATCTTCAATGATGCTCATGTCATTCATATCACCAACTTCCTAGTTACTATGTTCATCTGTTGAGTCTATAGGCTTCCAAGGTAGAGGTACTCTTTTCCAGTTCTCATATGACACTTGTGATTGACTACAGAGGAGAAATATAGTGGCAGGATATCTAAGCCCATACTTTGATCCATGAACGTCCAATCCCAAAACAGAATTAAAAATTATTGAACTAACATCAATAGGCATTCCCATTTGAATACAATAATTCAAAATTGCACACTCCTTAGTTACTTTATTGATTTTCATTGTTGGGAGCAACTTTACACATATGAAATAATGTAAGTGCTTCGATGTAGGATTTAACAGTGTGATAAAAAAACTTACATACTTGTTATCTCTTATCTCCCAATTGTCACTTTCATCCGTCAGATATCTATATATATCATTCATGTTGTCATTCATTGGGGTAAAATTCAAATAGTGGCAGATTGACTTATTCTCAATCATATATAAATCATTAATCTTTGCAGGAATAAATGTGACAAACTTACATCGCACATAGACTGATCGTTGGTTGATTCCATAAAGATTTGCATAAAACTCCTTCACAACCGGGACAACTATGGCGGTAGTTGTATAACAAGCACTGCCCAACATCTCTGAATAATAATTTCATCAATTCTAGTAGTAGGAGAATTCGTACCTCTAATTACAAAGTCTTGCTCCTTAATTAACCTCATTTTTTAGATATTTTTGTTGAATAGTTGTTGCGCTCCAAAACTGACAAAATTTCTACTATTAAAAACTTGAAATCTTGAAGTTTCTATCGAGTTATAATCCATTTGGACGAGATTTGAGATCTTCCTTTTCATTCATTTGGTAGTTCCTGCATCTAGGGGCAGTTTTTGGGAGTTCAAGGGGAAGAATTTCCACCTAGAACCGCCAAAACAATAATTTAAAGATGAGACGTTATTTTCTGAACAGCGGCGCGGTCTGGCGCTGATAACAGCGTCGTTCGGTGCTAGTTCAAATTTTGCCAAACTTTGTTTGTCCAAATTCTTTCTAAACATTGATCCGATTCATTTCTTTTATATTGTTAATGATACTTAAGGAAGGATAAGACTTAATTCACTAACAAACAAACACAAATAACACATCAAATAAATTAAACACTCAATAATTGTGGGTTGCCCCCCATAAAGTGCTTAGTTTATTGTCGTCAGTCCGATATGACTTTAAGTTATTCAGGTTGATCCAACATTAAAAGCTCATTTAAAATTAGGTCCATTGCCTTCAAAATATGGTTTTAGTCTTTATCCATTGACCTTGAATATTCTTCCAAATTTAGAGTCTTCGATAATTGCAGCTCCAAATTGATAAATTTATACAACAAGGAAAGGTCATGTCCATCTAGATTTCAGTTTCTCAGGAAATAATTTCAATCTTGTATTGTATAATAAAACTTTTTGTCCTAGTTCAAATTCCTTTTTAACAATCTTCCGATCATTCCATATTTTTCTTCTCTCCTTGTATATTCTGTCATTATCATATGATTCATTTCAGATTTCTTCCAATTCATTCAATTGTAACAGTCTTTTCTCACCAACATCTTTCGAATTAAAATTTAATTTCTTTATCCCCCAAAATTCTTTATATTATAATTCAACTAATAAGTAACAAGTCTTTCCAAAGACTAATCTGTAGGGGGACCTTCCTATAGGAGTTTTATAAGCAGTTCTGTATGCCCATAAAGCAGTTTCTAATCTAGCAGACCAATCTAATTACTCATGATTAATGACTTTCTCGAAAAGTCATTTAATTTCACGATTAGATACCTCTGTTAAGTCATTAGTTTGAGGATGGTAAGCTGTAGAGATTTTATGCATAATATTATATTTTTCTGCCAAACTCTGAATAAGATTATTCTTAAAATGGGATCCTCCATCAGTGATGATTACTCTAGGCATTCCATATCTTGTGAAAATATTTTTCATTAAAATTCTTGAAAGACTTCTAGCATCACACCTAGGTAAAGCTATTTCCTCAATCCATTTTGATACATAATCAACAACAATTAGTATATATATATATTTCCAAATGAAGGTATAAAAGGTCCGATAAAATCTAATCCCCAAACATAAAAAAATTCAACATCTAAAGTCAAACTAAGAGGCATTTAATTTCTTCTAGATGTATTTCCTGTTCTCTAACATTGATCACAAGTTTTGATAAATCTATAAACATCTTTGAAAATTTTAGGCCAATAAAATCCAGATTACAAAATCTTATGCGCAGTTATATCATTTCTGAAATGTCCTCCAAATTCAGAATCATGACATTCTCGAATAATTCTTTCAGTTTCTTCATAAGGCACACATCTCCTAATAATAAGATCTTTACATTGCTTGTACAGATAAAGATCATCCCAAAAATAAAATTTAGCATCATGCTTAAATTTTTTTCGTGGTTGCATTATTAATTCAGGTGGTAAAATATTACTAACGATGTAGTTTACAATATCAGCATACCACAGTAAATTTCCTTCAATAATATTATATAATTGCTCATTAAAAAAGTTTCAGTGATTTCCCTTTCAAAGTCATCCAATTTAGGTTGTTTCAGTCTAGATAAATGATCAGCTATTTGATTATCAACCCCCTTCCTATTAACGATCTCAAAATTGAATTCTTGAATTAAAAGTATCCATCAAATCAGTCTTGGTTTAGCATCATCAGGAGCAATAAGTATTTGGTGATAACTGGTATATCCATCTAAAAAGTAATAGTACTTGTGTCTAGCAAGTATGTCTAGAATTTGGTGTAAAAAAGGGTAAAGGAAAGTGATATTTTCTGGTGGCAGCGTTTAATTTTCTATAATCAATACATATTCGCTAACCAATGACTTGGCTTGTCGGTATAATTTCATTTTGATCATTTATATCAACAGTCCTCCTCCCTTCTTAGGAACACAATGAGTTGGGCTTACCCAAACACTATTAGAAATATGATATATAATTCCAGCATCTAACCACTTTACAATCTCTTTTTTAACCACTTCTTTCATTATTGGGTTCAGTCTCTTTTGTGGATTAACTCTAGGTTTATGTTGTTCATTCAACAAAATTTTGTGCATACAGATCGATGGACTGATTCCTTTAATATCAGCTATGGACCAACCAAAAGCCTTTTTGTTTCTTTTTAAGGTTTTCATTAATTTTGGTTCTTGATATTCATTTAAATACGAAGATACAATGATTGGTAAAGTAGATGATTCTCTTAAAAACATATACTTCAAATGATTCAGGAGATTTTTTTGCTCAAGTTCAGGGGGTTTAATGATAGATGGAATTAAACTTTAATCTCCATTCTCCATAGTATTAAATATTTTAAAATTTTCCTGAACAAATTCTAACTTTTCATTTTTCATATCATCCAAATCATTTTCACTTTCACTTTCATTTTCATCCTAACATTCCAAATTTTCTTCAAATACTTCTTTAAAACGATCTTTTCTCAAATAATCGCAGATTTCCATTCGAAAGAACTAATCATCTTTTTCAGTTGAAGGGTATTTCATAGATTTTAGAATATTGAAAGTTACTTATTGATCATTGACTCTCATAGTTAATTCTCCTTTTTGAACAACGATCATAGCTCCCCCAGTAGCAAGGAATGTTCTTCCAAAAATAATTGGAATATCTTTATCTTCCTCTATATCTAATACAATAAAGTCCACAAGAAAGATAAATTTATCCACCTTTACTAATACATCTCCCACAACTCCTTTAGGAAAAGTGATAGAACGATATGTTAATTGAAGAGTCACAGATGTAGGTGAATTTTTCCTATTCCCAATCTTTTGAAAGTTGATAAAGGCATAAGATTAATGCTAGCTCGAAGATCACATAAAGCTCTTCCAAAAAATTTCTCACCTATAACACACGGGATAGTGAAACTACTGGGTTTTTAAGTTTTTCATAAAGCTTTTTCTTTTGAATAATTACACTTCACTTGCCGCTAAGTGCAACAGTCTCATAGTCTTTAAACTTTCGTTTCTTTTTAAGAATGTCCTTTATAAACTTTGCATAATCAGAAATCTACTCTAATGCTTCAATAAAAGGAATATTAATCATTAATTTCTTAAGATTTTCTACAAACTTTGCAAATATATTATCCCTGTTCTGTTTCTTTAGTCTTTGAGGAAAAGGAGGAGGTGGATTTTCAACAGTTATCTTCATTGGTTCAAGCATATATTTATCAGGATATATCCTACTAGAACCTTTCTCAATTTTCACTTTCTCTCTTTCAACTTCGACTTCTTTTTGAACTCTTAGTTCCAATTAGTTTCCACTCCTTAATTAAATAGCCTTAATTTGCTCCTTGTTTTGATCTTTTTGGTTGATCTCAACATTTCTAGGAAGATTTTCAGAAGGTCTATTATTAAGCGCAGTAAAAATATGTCCCAATTGATTCTCAATGTTCTTCATTGCAACATTTTGAGCTTGAATTTGATTACCCATATTTAGAATCATTTCTTTAGTAGACAACTTCTTTTCCTTAAATTGTTGATTATTTTTAAAACCAGGAGGATAACAATATCTATAATTGGTATTTCCTTGGTTGTTCGAATTTCCAAGTGGATTCATGGGATTGTTCCCCCATTGCGGGTTAACAACAACATTGGTGTTATTCTAGTTGAAATTGGGGTGATTCTTTCAACTAGGATTATAATAATTTGAATAAGGATTATTGACTGTTGTTTATGGCATTCAAGGTTTCATAAGACAATTGAGAGTCTATCATCTGTCCTGATGAATTTTCCTCTAATGCTAGGGGTGTTGGAGAATAATTCATTCCATATTGATCCATTTTCTTAGAAGTGCAACAATTTGATAGACTATCATAACTATCACATTAGAATCATGAATACTAGCTACTCTCTTAGGATTTACCCGTTTAGAGGGCCATTAAAAATTATTAGTAGCCATCTCTTCAATTAATGAATATGCTTCATCAAAAGGTTTAGACATTAATGATCCACCAGTAGCAGCATCCATTATCGATCTCAAAGATCCCACTAATCCAATATAAAAGGTTTGAATTATTAACCAGTCTGGTAATACATGGTGTGGACACTTTCTCAGAATATCCTTGAATCTTTCCCAAGCTTCATATATGTATTCTCCATCGAACTGACTAAAAGATGTGATATCATTCCTCAGCTTAGCAATTTTTGAAGGAGGGAAATATTTTGATAGAAAATTTTATGAAAGTTCTCCCCAAGTTCTGATAAATCCAGTGCTAACAAATTTAACCACGCTTTAGCCTCTTCCCTTAATGAAAAAGGAAAAAGTCTGAGCCTAACAACATCGTTTGACACTCCATAATATTAGCACACAGTTCTAGAAAACTAGTGAGATGTAAGTTAGGATCTTCATTAGTTGTTCCTCCAAATTGATTATTTTGTACCATTTGGATAATAGTAGGTTTAAACTCAAATGAATTACCAGCAACATCAGGATTTTGGATAGTTAAGTGATTTTCATCTGCTGTTGGATTAGCATAATCTCTTAAAGGTCTTGGTATATTTTCGTTTTGATTGTTTAAGTTGTTTGTCATTTTATGAAGATTTTCAAATTTTTTTTGTTGTTTTCAAAATTTTCTAATAGTACGCTCTAATTTAGAATCGTAAGGCACTAAACCAATTGATCCAATACTACGTATACAAACACAATAAACACACTAACAATAAAAAAACACAAACAATCATAACTTACAATTAAAATATAAAATTTTAAATACTACAAAATTAACTTTAACAGATACCTTTTCTCCTGGACAATGGCGCAAAAAACTTATTGCGACTTTTTTAATTTGCTAAAATTTATGAACACAGATATATATATATATATATATATATATATATATATATATATATATATATATATATATATTGATTTAGTTTTATAATGAGTCACACAATTAAACATAAGTATACGTATCACTCAAGTAATACAGGGCTCTAGTGGAGTCCTAGATATCGGTACTACAGGGAGGCAATTAATTTTAAGGTGTAGTAAAGAAATCACTTATCAAACCACAACACAATTGCAAGTAAATTCAATTCTTAAAATAAAGACAAACAGTTGTAGTTACTACACCTACCAAAGTACGTTCTAACTTTCTGGCAAGTTAAACTAACGCAAGACTAAAGTTATAAAAAAGTTCAATTGTAAGAAAGTTCTTCCTCCTTTCCAATTATAATATGATGATTTTTATGATATAGATTAGTGATGCAAATCTATTGTGCCAAATAGTAACATTCCTATTCTCTTCCCTTTTCAAAGTGCATAAAGAACATTGGCTAATCCTAAGTTTAGTCCCCAAATTTGTTGTTAAGCTAGGAGGATACTGGCTCTCACTCTAGAGCTCCCACCGACCTTCACTTAAAGGCTAACTCTCGCATTGGTTTCTAAACCTTCGGAGCAAATTGAGGATTTCAGCCTGTCACTCTGAAATGTCCAATTCTACGCCCATCAAAGTATATTTCCCTATTTATTTGCACTCAATCCCCATGAACTACATCACTCATTCATGGACATTGAATGTGACCTTCACTTTTGTTGTGGAACTCATAATCCTTTCGGAACATGTGTTTCTCAACAAGTTTTAAAAATTTCATTGGCTAGATCAAAAAGTAAATGAATTTCAAAGTGAAAAGGTCATCACTAATTCTCCATAATAAATTGGCACATCATTTCCATATCACAACATCAACACATAACATGAAAAGGAGGAAGACAAATAAGTCTACTCAAGACTCATGAGGAAAATATGAGAAAACATAGATTTTTAGTATAAAAGAAATGACATACAAATAGAGTAAGGAAAAGACAACTTATCTCAAACACTTCCCCAAGCGAATCTCAAAGAATCCCTTTGGTCTTCTTTCTTCACAAGAATACACAATTCTCTCTTTAGATAAGTAAAGAAGAAGAAATCTCTCACTTTCCCTCTTCTCCTACAGTCCTTAGAAGAGAAAACACAAAACCAAGATTTCCTAAATAAAAATGAAGAGACAATCTCTCCTCACTCTCTCTACACTCTAAACACTCTCCCCCTCTCTAAACATTGCTCCAAAGTAGTTTAAATCTAGCCATAACTGATTTCCCAAGAGTTTCCTCAAGAAACCCTCCAAAATCTGGCAAAATACATTAAATCTAGTTTGAAGTTGGTATAGGGCACGGTTCGGCATAGGATAGGGCGCTGCTCAGCGCTATTTTCCACCTTTAGCATCCAAAGTCTCTGTAAATTGGTACAGTCTGGCGCTGGTGGCAACGTTGTTCAGCTCTAGTTCAATAAGATGCACTTTTGCCCTTTTTGCTCCAAATTTGCTCCTTTTCACTTCCTTTTTCTCTAAAGGCCTAAAATCATTGTACCTGCATGAAATCATGAAAAATATATTTCTTTAAAGTGCAATATCATCAAAAACAGGTATGAAAAGAGTAGTAAAAAGCTATCAAATTTTCAATGGATCAAACTTCAACAGCAAAACTTATCTACATCAGCCAAACCATTCATTTAGTTTAAAATAACGAGCCTTAAGACTTCAAGGTAGTCCACCTAGTGTGACATAAATCCTCACTTGTTCTTTTAGGCCTTTGCACAACCATATTGTGCAATATAAGCCCTAACTCGCATTAGGATTTCAAGGTCGTCGTCGATACGGTGTAAATCTTCTTATCTCCTAGGTTGTTTGCATAATCAAATATTATGCAAATGTAATTCCTATAAATATTTGGTAGGATTGAAATTTCAATAAATTCATTTTCAAAATTTAAAGCCCAACAATAGGATAGTTTGGGAAGTCATCGAGGTTCTTCTTGAGATCTGTGACATCCCATACTTTTCTTTCTTTTGGATTCCTATAAAAAAAACTGTTCCAATCTTGAGCCACTCTCCAGTTGGATTTCCTATTACCACACTACGTTGAAAACTCTAACCTTTGGAATTCATGAAGATAAATACCCTCGATCTAAATCGAGAGTTCTCTTAAATGATTTCGGTCATTCAAGGGGTAATGAACTATAGGGGCTTGCGCTTATAGGAAGCTTTAAGAACTCAGATAATTTAAACCCTATTTAATTCTTTTATATTTAATAAACAAACTTGTCGATCAACATAAAAGGTTCGCAGACCAGAACGGTTGTCAAAATTTTATTAGTTAATTTAATCGAGTCGCACTATCAAGTAATGGGTCTATTCCTCAGCATAGATGCGTAACTTGCAATGTAGTGCACCTTTATTTAATCTAATGAGGATGTGAGATCAGTTCAATTTCTTATCTTCAAACAAAAAAAAGATATTTTTACAAATTACATATATAAATTAAATTAAATATAATATTTTCAAAGCAGGCGTTGGGATACCCATCTCGGGAACCGATAATTTTTATCTTTTAACGACTGACAAATTCTGGCGACTCCGCTAGGATATTTAGCTTCACTCTCCATTATGATCGAAAAGTTTCTATTTTCATATATCGGTAATGAGTTCATGTCCCTCATGTTCTAGCCTACCATTCATCCGTTGGTATATTTTTCTCATTTCCCTATTGGGCAAACACGATCAACTCTCTCGATTCCAGAGCCATCTGTTTGACCATCTCTAAATAGAGTGGTTAGGAATCTCTAAGGTTTTTTTTTTGTGCAGGGTCAGACCCCTAATAAGTGTTTCGGGGGACTAGTTCCGCCAAATTAATGTGCGAGTCGTGTGCTTCGTTCCTTTCCTCATCCTCCGAGTTTAAGCTTGCTGCATGCAAGATAAGTTCAACTCTTTTTCAAATATTAAACCCCATTTAAATGTTACAAAAAAACTCAAATTCATTAAGTCAGCAATAAAGATAATGAAAAATTGAAAATGATAAAAGAACAAACAAAACAAAGAAAAGGAGCTATGCCCAGTCTACATAACAACTTTTTTCGTAGTGCGTAAACTATGATTACAGGGTAAAGGTCAGAACTAACCCTCAAAACATTTTTTTTACAGCTGTAATGTTGATTCCCACACTTACATTCTTCTGTGACTTACCCACCTTTTGCGAGGCCCGCCTAGATGTCCCTGCATTTAAGTTTGGGGCTGGTTTTAGCGTGTTTGAATTCGTCCTCGGCAAGGCACCATTTTTCATCTTCAAAGTTGTTGCTCCCATGATTCCAGAACCATCTGCAAAGTTTGATCTCAACTCTAGTTAAGATTTCCCCGCCATCAAGAAGGTAAATGTTACCCAAGTACCAGTGAAATCTTCCATCTTTGTACCTAAGAGGACCATCACATCCACTGCCGCTCGATTAATTGTCACCGCTCCCACCTTCCCGTCTGCCAAAGGGAAGGGAATTCTGCAAGAGGTTCCTGATGAAGATTTTTTTGTCCCATCTCCTGTGTTTGAAATCAGTTACTGCTCGAGGGACATACCTCTGACTAAAGCACAAAGATGAAACCAAAGTCATAGAAAAAAGAAGACCACTAGGGCCAAGGTCACCGATTTGCCTGTTATAGATGAGATTCCTCACCAGGAGGAACTCAGTTCCTTGGAGAACACTCCTCTTCTTAGAGGAAGTAGGTTTCGCCTACTGGTAGATACCACTGGTGATGAGAGTCTCCATAGGATTGCTGCTACAGTACCACCTCCAGTCCATAGACGTGATGAGGTGAGGGAGAGGCCCTCACCCGTCAATCAAGTCCGCAGGGTATTCCACCGATTAGCAGAAAGAGAAAAATGCTCCATCGCTGAGCTACTCAATAGAATGGGATGTGTTGTATCCCCTAGGACGAGGAGAGAAATTTTAAAGAATGTTAAGTCTGAAGCATAGCCAGCTCGTATCTCTGTAAAACTCCGTCCGGGAGGCGTATTGATACTAACGTAACCACAAGATACAGTTGCTGCCACTCTAGTGCCCGTTAGGCACGGGGAGATCAAGTCTCAGCTGGGTTTGAGAATAACACCTGCCACAGTTTAGAAGGAATCATCGTCAGGAAACAGTAGGAGAGGATTGTGATCTTGTATGCAAGGTTTAATGCCTAGGAAGCACACCTCTACTCCCCACTTCGATGTCCCAACTGAGGCTCCTCGCCTCAAGGAATATGGATCTAAGAGAAAGGTGTGGATACTGAAGATAGTTGTACCAGTAGATTCTGAGATGCCTGTTGACCATAATATGAATTAAGAGTCGCACATTCTCATTGCCACTACTGTTGCCGCCTCAGAGTCTGCCATAGAAAGAATGTCAGATTTCAGGTCAATAAAAGAAAAGATAATGGAAGACAAAGTTTAAAAGCTCCATACAGATATTTCCAAGATGGCCAGATAGCGAGGATTAGATGTCGATGATGAATGCTATTACTTGTTAGACTACTCTGAAAAAGAATTCATAGAAATTAACATGGTGGAAACCAGGGCCATGACATCTGCACACGAAGATCTTCTACCTGAAGAGAATGCTGCGGAGGAGTACCAAAGGGCCATCCAAACCAGAGACGAGCAGTTAATTCGATTGGAAAAGAGAATGGAAGAGATGATTGTTGCTATGGTCTCTATGGCTGCAGTACATGGATAAATACAGTCACGACCTGCAACATCTCTAGAAGTCAATCAGCTGGATGTCGTACGCATTTTAGATGAATGAAGAGAAGTTGCCCCCTCCAATGGAGATGAACCATCAAAGAAGGAGTCAGCTCCGAGCCTACCAAAAAAAGACATCAAACAAATGGTCAAACAGTAGGTTCGGGAGGACTTAGCTCAGTTCAAAGGCGGGGCAAAAATTTTAGGTGGTAGACCCTACCTGGAGGAATTCAATGACACTCCCTATCCCAAAAGCTTTGTGCCCCCGACCTTCAAAACATTCAACAAGACAGGAAATCCTCATCAACATGTGGCTCACTTCAGAGCTAGCTGTTGCAACACAGTAGGCAATGAGGTGCTACTCTTCAGACAGTTTGTCAGAGATTTCCTTCGATTGGTACATGAAATACCCAATTGGATAGTGACAACCTTTGCAGAAATGGAAAACTTGTTCGTGAAAAGACTTACCGGTGCTCAACATCATGTGACCATAGGAGATCTCGTGGTTGAATGACAAAAGCTGAACGACACCCTAGGATAGCTCAGTAGTTTGTCAATGATTTTGATGATATGGAGAATGAAGAGTTATATTATATTCAGAAAAGATATGAAATGTTGGATACTATGGAAAGTGGTGATAAAAGTTTAATTCCATCTATCATAAAACCTCCTGAACTTGAGATGAAAATTCTTCCTAATCATTTAAAGTATATGTTTTGATGAGAATCATCTATGTTACCAGTTATTGTATCTTCAAATTTGAATGAATATCAAGAACATAAATTATTGGAGACTTTAAAAAGATACAAAAAGGCTTTTAGTTAGACATTAGTAGATATTAAAGGAATCCGTCCTTCGATCTGTATGCACAAAATTTTATTGGATGAACAACATAAACGTAGTGCTAATCCTTAAAGAAGACTGAATCCAATGATGAAAAAAGTAGTTAAGAAGGAAATTTTAAATGGCTTGATGCTGCAATTATTTACCCATATTCAGATAGTGCTTGGGTAGGTCCAATTCATTGTGTTCCTAAGAAGGGAGGAGTGACTATTGATGTGAATGAACAGAATTAATTATACAAATAAGACAAATTAATGGTTGGTGAATTTGTGTTGACTATAGAAGTTTAAATGCTGCCACCAGGAAAGATCACTTTGCTCATCCCTTTCTAGATAAAATATTGGATAGACTTGCCAGACATAAGTAATATTGCTTTTTGGATGGATATATTCGTTATCATCAAATATCTATTGCTCTTGAGGATCAAGAGAAGACTACATTTACTAGCACTTACGGAACTTTTGTTTTTCGAAGAATGTCCTTTGGATTATGTAATGCACTAGAAATATTTCAAAGATGCGTGATGACTATTTTTAGTAATCTGATTGATAATGGAATAAAAGTATTCATGGATGATTTTTCTGTATTCGAAACTTTATATGACATTTGACTAAATAATTTAGAAAACATTTTGGAGCTTTGTGAGAAAACAAATTTAGTTCTAAATTGGGAAAATGTTAATTTATGGTTGCACGAGGAATTGTGCTTAGGCATAAAACTTTTGAACTTGGTATGGAGGTAGACCCTGCAAAAAATTCAGATTATTGAGAAATTACATTCTCCTACTTCTGTGAGAGGGGTAAGAAGTTTCTTAGGACATGTTGGATTATACAAGTCTTATATTAAATAGTTTTTTAAAATTACTAAACCTTTGTGCCAAATTTTAGAAAAAGATAAGAGATTTGTTTTTAATGGAGAATGTTTGAATGTCTTTGAACTATTAAAAGAAAAATTAATCACTGCCCCTATAATTGTTTCACCTGATTGGGATAGCATTTGAACTTATGTTTGATGCCAACGATTATGTGATTGGAATTGCTTTAGGGCAAAGGTATGATAAAATGTTCAAGATTATTTACTATGCTATTAAAACTCTTAATGAAGCTTAGATTAATTATACCATTAATGAAAGAGAATTACTAGTTATAGTGTATGCCTTTGAAAAGTTTAGACCGTATATGATTGGAACTAAATGCATAGTGCATACAGAACATTCAACTATCAAAAATTTAATGCAAAAGAAGGATGTCAAACTAAGATTGATCAGATGGATACTTCTAATGAAAGAATTTGACTTTGTGATAGCTGATAAGAAAGGATCTGATAACCAAATTGCTGACCATCTGTCTATACTAGAGTATTATAAATTATCTGAATTTGATGGGGAAGTTAAAGAAACTTTCCTTAATGAGCAACTTTATACCACATGATTTAACAAAGCAACAACAAAGCAACAACAAAAGAAATTTAGATATGATGCTAAATTTTATTTTTGGGATGAGCCTACCTATAAAAACAATGTAAGGATCTTATTAATAGAAGATGTGCGTCGTATGATGAAACTAAACCAATTATTCAAAGATGCCATGATTCTAAATTTGGAGGACTTTTTGGTGTTGATAAAACTGCTTATATGATTTTGCAATCTAAATTTTATTGGTTTACTCTTTTTAGGGATGTATACAAATATATAAAAACTTGTGATTGATGTCAGAGAGTAGGTAATATT
The DNA here is from genome assembly GCA_022702705.1 of Papilionanthe hookeriana x Papilionanthe teres. NCBI lineage: Eukaryota > Viridiplantae > Streptophyta > Magnoliopsida > Asparagales > Orchidaceae > Papilionanthe > Papilionanthe hookeriana x Papilionanthe teres. The sequence goes on along the minus strand of CM040431.1, from coordinate 92,354,168 downwards.
TCTAGAAGAAATGAAATGCCTCTAAATTTTACATTAGAAGTTGAAATCTTTGATGTGTGGGGATTGGATTTTATGGATTACACCTACATTTGGAAATACATATATATTGGTTGTTATTGATTATGTCTCGAAATGGATTGAAGAAATTGCTTTACCGAGATGTGATGCTCGGAATGTTTCAAAATTTTTAATGAAAAATATTTTTACAAGATATGGAATGCCGAGAGTAATCATAACTGATGGTGGATCTCATTCTAGGAATAATCAGATTCACAGATTGGTTGAAAAATATAATATTATTCATAGAATCTCTACTGCTTATCATCCCCAAACTAGTGGTTTAACAGAGGTGTCTAATCGTGAAATTAAAAGAATTTTGGAGAAAACTATGGATCTTCACAAATTAGATTAGTCTGTGAGATTAGATACTGCATTATGGGCATACATGATTGCTTTTAAGACCCCTATCAGAATTTCTGCTTATAGACTAGTATTTGGAAAGAATTGCCACTTATCTATTGAATTAGAGCACAAAGCATGTTGGGTGATAAAAAGCTGAATTTTAGTTTGAAGAATGTAGGTGAGAAGAGATTTATGCAATTGAATGAATTGTAAGAAATTAGAAATGACTCTTATCATAATGACAGGATTTATAAGGAGAAAATGAAATGATGGCATGATCATAAGATATTAAGAAAAAAATTTGAAATTGGACAAAAATTTTGGTTATACAATACTAGATTGAATTTATTTCCTAGAAAATTTAAGTTTAGGTGAATAAGATCTCTTACTGCTATAAATGTGATTTCTTTTGGAGCTATTGATATTGAGGATCCTGAAACTGGAAATATATTCAAAGTTAATAGACAAAGATTAAAACCAAAATTTGAAGGGTTTCAACCAGATTTTAAAGAGGATTTAATGTTAAGTCATCCTGAATAACTAAATGGTTTGTCAGGCTGACGACGTTAAACCAAGCACTATATGGAAGGCAACCCATACTTATTTTTGTTATGTTTAGGGTTTTGGGTGTGCTTGTTTTTAGTAGTTTTTTTGTAGAGAGTCATATTGGAGTCCTACTTACTCTTAAATATCATGAAAGAATGGAAAATATTGAATCGTATTGAAAAATCAGAATATTTCGGACCAAAACGAAGTTCGATACAAATTTGAACACTGGCACGAGAATGGGCACCACCGGTGCAAGAATAGGCTCCATCGGTGCCCTATTCTAGAGGGTATGCACCATATTCTGGGATTTGGGTGCCACCCCCAAGGTCTGATGACAGTTTTTGGAGTTTCAAAATCCAGTTTTTTGCAGGATTTTCTTCCTTCTAACACCCCAAACTCCATTTTTAACTCTGAAACTCTAGAAAAATGAAATTCCTTTCCCAATTTGCATCCAATGGATTCCAACTCTATAGAAACCCCAAGATTTAGAGTTTTCAATCAACCAAAGTTTGTCAGTTTTGAGGCACAACATTCATTCAACAAGGTGATGATGAAGAGGAGGATTATTAAGAAAAGAGGTTTTGTAAGTTGAGATTTGAATAATCTTACTACAAGAGTTGAAGAGATAATTGTGTAGAGGCGTTGGAAGTGTTATGCTACACTACCACCGCCGTAGTCATTTCTGTTGTGAAAGAATTCTATGCAACTCTTCATGGGATCAATCAAGGAATCATTTATGTGTGAGGTAGGTTTGTTCCATTCACTCCTTCAAAGATAAATGACTTGTTTATGATTGAGAATGTACCTATCTGCCATTATTCAAATTTTGATGCGACGAGAGATGATATGAATGAATTTTTTCGCTATTTGATGGAAGAAAGTGAAGAATGGGAGATTAGAGACAACGTATATGTAATTTTTTCTTCTGCATCTTTAAATCCAATTTCAATGCAATGTCATTACTTCATTTTTGCAAAGTTTCTTCCAACTTTAAAAATTAGTAAAGTGATGAAGGAGATTTCTATTTTAAATTACTGTATTCAAACTGAAAGGCGGATTGATATTGGTACAATCATCGTGAAATCTGTATTGGGATTGATTGTTCATGGATCTAAATATGGGCTTGGATATCCTTCCACCATATTTCTTCTTTGCAGCCAGTCACAAGTTCCATATGAGAGTTAGGAAAAAGTGCTTCTTCCCTGGAGGCCTATTGATTCAACCAATATTTATGAATGTCAGGTAATAGGAGATGAGAGTGATAAGAGCCTCATTGTTGATCAACCATCTCAGAGTTCACGACCTATTCAACCTTACTTTCCTGAAAGTTCAAGGGTGATTCTAACAAAGATCTAGAAGTTGGAGAAAGAGGTGCAAAATCTTATGAATCCTATTACTATTTTCTCTGATTTATTTGATCACTTGGATTGGAGGATGAAAGACATACTGGGCAAATTGAAGTTAGTTTGATAAATCTGTTGAAGAGGAAAGTTGTGATTTCCGAGGATTCATCTAATGAATTCCTGTATCATTCCTTCTACAATGTGTTTGTGCAACCTCAATCTTTGGCAGATATCAAAGGAGATGAGAGTTTGGAGACTGATGAGGAGTAGTGACTCTGCGTAGTATTTAGTATTTGGCATTTATATGCTTTGGTGTGCCTAGTGTTGACTTGCTTTACTTTGTAGTATGTGTTTGGACTTGTTATGCTTGGATTCTGTGTTGGTGCTTTGTTTTCAATGTTAGAGTACCTAGTGTGTTTTTAACGCTGACTATCTATGGCTGGATGAACTTATTTAGTGATTGCTTAAGTGTGTATGTTTATAGCATGGATTTTATATATTAATGTGATGTTTTGTGTTTTTTTGTGTAAGTTTGATGTTATTTAGTTTCTTGCTTGATGAAATAGATGCTTAAAGAGGCTATTGATGCTATAGCTGAATGTTGAAATCATCAAAATTTCAAAAAAATTTTAGACCCAAAAATTAAACTGGCGCCGTCGACGCCCAAGTACAGAAATGGTAAAACCTCTCTAAAATCATGATTTTTGCCCTGGGTCCCGTAAATCTAATCACTTCCTTCGACTTCTTCCTCTAGCTTTCACAAAAATTGGATCTAGGGCTTATTAGATCAAGGATTTGGAGCATTTTCAAAGCTTTTTGAGAGTGGATCTAAACTTCTCTTGGTAAGAGCTTCACTTTAAACTAATTATTTTTTATTTTCACCATGGGAATTTCTCACATTGCTTGGAAATGAAATTTGGAATTTTTAAAGATATTTTGGGATTTTCCATGTTGATTGAAGCTCCTATTTACTTAAATTTGCTTTAGGAGTTTTCTACATTGTGATTTTGGAATTTATCAAATTTTATTGCAAATTTTTAGAATTCCATATGGCTCTTAGAACAAGGAAAGGCAAGAGAAAGTTAGATTTTGATGAAGTTAAATTTGTTAATGCCAAAATACCGTTTCATTTTAATTATGTCCTGCATAATAAAAAGTGTATACAAGATCGGGCTTTTGAAGGTCTGAGCGGATCTATTGAGCAGTTGATTTTTGATAGGAATTGAGGAAGACTTTGTTATTTTATTTCCTAGTAATTTATACAGCATTTTAAAGTTCTGATAATTTTCATTTCCTACTTAGCTTTTATTAAAAATACCAAAAATAATTTTCAACCTTTTCAAATCAAAACATATTTTCAAAAGTCATCAAAAAAAGTAAAAATATAATTTTCTTAATTCTTTAAACAGTTTTTACATTTCCCTATGGGTTCGATATCTCGGGGCTTAATCAGAAAGTCCTATATTACTTGATAAACAATACGTATACTTATGTAGTATCCTATATTATAAAATGATAATTTTCTTATCTAAATCATTAGCACACGTATATTCGTCGGAGATCAAGTTTTTGGCGCCGTTTCCATGGAAATTACTTAAAACTGCATTTTGAAAGAAAATTAAGAAAATTTTAAATTTTTACTTTTTTGTTTTTGTTAGTGTGTTTTGTTTTGTTTTATTTTATTGTTGTATGCATAGTTCAGGTTCTGAGAGACTTGTGCCTTACGATTCTGAATTAGAAAAAAAAATCAAAAAAATCAAAAAAATTAAAAATTCTGAAAAAGATAAAAATATTCAAGAAATGGCAAATCATCAAAATCAAAATGTTGGCATCCATCAAGAATTCAGACCATTAAGAGATTATGCTAACCCTACAGTGGATGAACTTCATGGCAGTATTCAACACCCTGTTGTAGCTGTTAATTTCTTTGAACTTAAACCTGATATTATCCAAATGGTGTCTAATAATCAGTTTGGGGGAGCAACAACTGAAGATCCTAATTTGCATCTTGCTAATTTTCTAGAATTGTGTCTTACTTTTAAATATGATGGAGTTTTGGATGACGGTATTAGACTCAAACTTTTTCCTTTCTCACTAAGGGATAAAGCTAAGATATGGTTAAATTTGTTAGCACCTAGATCTATCAAAACTTGGGGTGATTTAGTACAAAAATTCCTTGCTAAATATTTTCCACCATCTAAGACTGCGAAGTTGAAAAATGATATTACATCTTTTTTCTAGTTTGAAGGTGAATCATTATATGAAGCATGACAAAGATTTAAAGATCTCCTCAGGAAATGTCCACATCATTTGATACCAGATTGGTTAATAATTCAAACCTTTTACAATGGATTAGTTGGATCTCTTAGATCAATTATCGATGCTGCTGCTGATGGATCATTAATGTCTAAACACTTTTTTGATGCTTATGCTTTAATTGAAGAAATGACAACTAATAATTTTCAATGGCCTTTTGAAAGATTAAATCCTAAAAAGGTAGCCAGTGTTCATGACAATAATGCTTTTGCAATATTAGCAAATCAAGTTGCTGCAATTTCAATGAAAGATAGACCAATTTAGGATGAATTTTTCTCAGCCAAATTGCATGATTGAGAAAAATTCATTAGGCCAAATGGTTGATTTTTATTCTTAACCAGAAACTTTAAATGCTATAAGCAAGCCTAATAACTCATATTCCAATCATTATAACCTAGGTTGAAAGAATCAACCAAACTTTAACTGGAATACTAATAATCAGGGTGGTATTAATCAACAATGGGGGAACCACCAAGTAAACCCATTGGGGAACTGGAACAACCAACAAAATAATAATTATAGACTAACATATCCTCCATGTTTTAACAATGCTTTACAATTAAAGGAGAAGAAGTGGTGTCACATATGCAAAATCAATTGCAAATTCAAGGAGTAATCATCAGGAATATTGAAAATCAATTGGGATAAAATGCAAATTCATTAAGTAATAGATCCCAAGGAATGCTTCCAAGTAATACTAAAGTGAATCCAAGAGATAAAAATAAAGGGCATGTAAAAGCAATTCAAATGAGAAGTGGAAGAGAGTTGAAAGGTAGAATTTAGAAAGAAACTGAAGTAGAGAAAGAAGAGATTGAAGAACCAAAAGAGGACGCTCCGAAAGGTTTGGAAAGACCAATTTCTCCACCTAAGGTTGATTTGAAAAAGCCACCACCTCCATTTCCTTAGAGATTTCATCAACAAAAGTTGGATAAGCAATTTTCAAAATTCTTGGAGATATTTAAGAAGTTTACCATTAATATTCCATTTGTTGAAGCCTTAGAACAAATGTCGAGCTATGTGAAATTTATGAAGGATATTCTCAACAAAAATAGGAAGTTTTAAGAAAATGAGACAGTTGCACTTAGTGAGGAGTGCAGTGCAATAATTTAGAAGAAGCTTCCTGAAAAGCTTAAAGATCCTAGTAGTTTCAAAATTACATGTGTAATTAGAGACAGATTTTATGGAAAAGCTATATGTGATTTGGGTGCGAGCATTAACCTTATCCCTCTATTAATATTCAAAAGACTGGGATTATGAGAAATAACCCCAACTAATGTAACTCTACAATTAGCAGATCATTCAATCACATATCCAAAAGGAGTTATAGAAGATGTTTTGGTTAAAGTGGATCAATTTATCTTTTTTGTTGATTTCATTGTACTTGATTTAAAGATAAAGAGATACCCATCATTTTGGGAAGAACTTTCCTATCTACAGGCAGAGCAATAATAGATGTGCAAAAAGGGGAATTAACGATGAGGGTTAATGATCAAACTGTTACATTCAATACTTCAAAATCAATGAAATGTCCTGCAATAGGTAAAGATGATGAATGTTTTAGGATGGATGTTATCAAATATTTAAGTGAATGTCATTTCAAGTCAACTTATAAAGAAAAATCTGAAAGAGAAGAATTGGAACATAAGCAAGAAGAGGACTTACATCATTCTGAAGATTTTCAAGAGGAAGAATTGAATTATGTTCATGAAAATTTTGAATTGTTGGATATGACTGAAAAAGATGAATCTTATTGTACATCAATTGAAAAACCTCCTAAAATTGAGTTAAAAATGCTTCATGATAATTTGATGTATGTTTTTCTAGGTGAATCCTCAACCTTGTCTGTTATAATTTTATCTCAGTTGACTAAAAAGGAAGAAAAGAGTTTGCTTGAAATTTGAAGAAGTAGAAGAAATCCTTTGGATGGACAATTGCTGATAATAAAGGAATCAGTCCTTCAATTTGTATGCACAAAATTCTTATGGAACATAATTGCAAACCTTAGGCTGATCCCCAAAGGAGATTAAATCCTATCATGAAAGATGTTGCTAAGAAAGAAATTTTGAAGTGGTTGGATGCTGGAATTATCTACCCTATTTCAAATAGTGCATGGGTTAGTCCTATTCACTGTGTTCCTAAGAAAGGAGGAGTAACTATTACTGTTAAAGAAAAGAATGAAATGATTCCATCAAGACAAGTTACAGGATGGAGAATATGCATTGATTATAAAAAATTAAATCTTGCCACAAGGAATGATCATTTTCCACTCCCATTTCTGGATAAGATGATGGATAGACTGACTGGGCATAAATACTTTTGTTTTCTGGATGGATATACTGGTTACCACCAAATTCAAATTGCTCCTGTGGATCAAGAGAAAACTACGTTTACCAATCCTTATGGTACGTTTGCTTTTAGAAGAATGCTCTTGGGTTTATGTAATGCCCCTGCTACATTTCAGAGATGTACGATGGCTATTTTCTTTGATTTAATCGAAAAAGGGATTGACGTTTTTATAGATGACTTTTCAGTGTTTGGAATTTCATTTGAACCATCTTTAGAACATTTGTCGAAAGTTCTAAAATGCTGTGAAGAAACTAATTTAGTCCTTAACTGGGAAAAATGTCAATTTATGGTAGCAGGAGGAATTGTATTGAGACATCAAATTTCAGAAAAAGTTTTGGAGGTAGATCCTGCAAAAATTCAAGTTATCTCTAATTTACCTTGCCCAACCAATATAAGGGGAATTAGAAGTTTTCTGGGACATGCTGGATTCTACAGGCATTACATCAAAGCCTTTTCAAATATTACAAACCTTTATGTCATTTACTGGAAAATGATGCAATTTTTTATTTTGATAATGATTGCCTGAAAGCCTTTGAAACATTAAAAGAAAAATTAATCACCGCAATTGTTATAATTTCACCAAATTGGGAAAAACCTTTTGAATTAATGTGTGATGCTAGTTTATTAGTGACAGTGCTGAAGAGTTATTCAATGGATTTCTCGTCGTTAGTATTCAAGGATTTGCAGAAAAGATTGCAATGATTGAAGACCAAGTTACTCTAATCGAAGCATAGATTAATGAAACTAACGCACATTTAAAGCATATGGGATGGCAACTCAAGATGCAATTCAATCATACAAGTCACGCGAGAGAAGCTGAAAAAGTGATGTTACTGAAGAACAAGTGGTTAGAAGATGTAAGAGTGATTAATCATCGCCCGTTCTATCCAATTTACATTCCAGAAGGGTCAAATGAAAATAATAGTGGTTATGGATATATTCCGTTTGCTGGAGAGTTGGATGAAATGCTGGTTTGATCTTGTGATTTGTTTTGAATATTTTATGTTTCATGTTTTTGATGTTTTAAGTGTTTAAAGTTTAACATTTGTGTTCTGTTGCACTTTAATGTGAGATGGATATATCTTAGTGATGTAAACTTATCTTTAAGATTATGTAGTCCATTTTTATTTAGGGAATTTTATCCAAAAGAGTTTGGATAGAAATTTTTAGTTTGTATTAAGTGTGATTTGTTTTTAATGAATATAAGTTTGTGTTTGTGTGAAACTTGATTGGAATTGATGGATATTAAAGTTTGAAATTGGATTATTGGAGATTTATCGAGGAAGAGACAATTATTTTGAGATGATTAAAGGGTGATTAACTAAGTAGTTTCGTGCATTTTCTTAATTGTGAAAATCTTGACACTCGCGGCTAAGCGCTAGATTGTCGGCTCTTAAGTGCCAAAATTTGATGCTAAGCGTCGAAGGCGTTGCGCTAAGGTGCCGGTTCGTGAAAATTGATTTTCAGAAGTTAAAAACCCGAAAATCACCATTTTTAACTTAGCTATCATCGTCAATCTCTAATTTTCGTGAAAAAGAGCTTAGGGCAACAACATATTGGATTTGGATTCCTTAAGGTAAGAGCACTACTCCTAAGTAAAAAAATTTTTATTTTCACCATGTATTTTGAGTACATTTTGGAAAATTCTAAAATCGCTATTAATGGTCAAATTTTGAGGAAAAGGATGAGAAATTTCTTGGATTTAGTGGAAATTACTTTTGGAAGTTAATTTAGCAAGTTTAATTTGATTTTAGAATTTATGGTGAATTTTTCATGAATTTTTAGATATGGCTCCAAAGTCAAAGCGCTCGAGAGAAAAGATGAGATTCGATTCTGATAAGTTTATTAGTACAATGGCTGAGGAACGATACATCGACGCACTACAGTCACGTAAATTGATTCCTGAATGTGTGTTTAGTAAGCCAAGAGAGGTTATTGAGAAGATGATTGCTAAAAAGAATTGGAAAAATTACTGTTGCTTCTCTTCTGTTGTTGTTGTTTCTGTGGTCAAAGAGTTTTATGCGAACTTACCTGTAGCAGAAGAAAATTTGGTGATGGTGAGAAGGCAAGAAGTACATTTTATATCTGTGATAATCAATGTCTTTTATCAACTGCCTCCTGATATGTTTTGTTTTTATTCTAACTATCATCCTACTGAGGAAGTGTTAGATAAGATAATGGCATTTCTAACTGATGGAAGATGATTATGGAAGATCACAAATGATAGAAGAGTCAATTTTCTGGCCTCTAACTTAAATGTCATTTCTAAAGCATGGCATTATTTTATCTCATCTAAGTTGTTGCCTTCAAGCCATACTAGTAATGTTACAAGGGAGAGAGCTGTGTTGAACTATTACATTCAGCAAGAGAAGCCTATAGATATTGAATTGCGTCAGATCTACCACTACTGCAGATATGAGATTTCCTTCATTAATCCATTCATTATGTGAATGATCTAGAGTGAAATTTGAAACTTGGGAAGAGGTCCTTCAGCCTTTGAAACCAATTACCTGTGTAAATGTTGGAGCTTACACTGTATATTCAGAGTTTGGCTGGAGAGGAGAATTTGGTAGAACTTCTAATGAATCTGCTTCTGCTTCTGCTACTTCTACTTCCCATGCTACTACTTCGAGAGCTTCATCATCTAGTGATTCACAGACTGGTTCGTTAAGAAAGATTTTCAAGAAGGTGAGTCTTACTCGTGAGCATATTAGAGGCATGGATGGTAAAATGGATAATATGGAAAGATATATTATAAAACATGATGAATACGATGAGTATTTCAGCATTATTTGGATAAATTGATCAGAGCTGATATGAATGCTGAGATGCCCCCTCATCCATTCTACATACCTTATGTGTCATACAGAGATTGAAACAAGCAAGATGATGATGATGATGAGGATGATTAGTTAATTTTTTTATGTGTTATTAAGTTTTTGTTGATGAACTGATGTATGTTATGTCTTGTGATTTATTTTGATATTGTGTTTATTGTGTGAACTCTAGTAATATGCCAATTATGGTTGGACTATTTTTGCATATTCAAATGTATTTGTGTTGGATTGTTATTTTACATGTTGTTTTGTGATATTTGGGTATTAGTAAATGTTTTAATGTGTATGTTGTGTCAGAGTTTTTTTAGTGTGTACTTTAATTCCAAAATTGTTAAGAGAATATGGACACTATTAAAAAATATTACTTAAAATTTGCATGTTTAAAACTTTTCAAAATCAACTATTACCATTTGTTATCCAATATTGGTGTGATTTTAGTTATTTTCACTTGGTGTGTATTTGCATTGAAAACCTCCACTATTGTAGAAGTCCTTTGAAATTTTGATTTTCTATTTAATGAAAAACTAAAAAATTTGAATTTGATTTCTTTTTACTCTTATTTTTAAATTGATATACATGCATATTTAGGATTTTAAGATTCCTACAAGCATGCTATTTTAGTTTTTAATTCTCACCCATGTATCATTTCTTATGCTTAAATATTTTGTCCTAACTAAAAAATTAAACTTTGGGGGGGAATTTTAAAAACAGAAAAATTTTCAAAAACCTAAAATTTTATTTGTTCTCAAGAATACTTAAAATTAATTTGATTTTTGATTGAAAACAATTATGTATATGAAGTTATATTAGGGGAACAAAAGTTTGAATATAAAAATGAATAAGAGAATTTAGTTAAAATTTATTGTATTAATGAAAATTTTAAAGTTAAAATTTTCTTAGTAAAGAAGTGTTAAATATAATTTAACTATCTTTAGTATAAAAAAAATTGTATTTTTGGATAAATAGAAAATTTGACTTTTATTCTACGAAGCTTAAATTTCTTTTATTAAGAAGTAATTTTCAAATTCTATTATTATGATTTCAAATGAAAGATATGTATCAGACCTTTATTTTAATTGGAAGGGTGGAATTCAAAATCATTAAAGGCCTATCCAGATATAGTAATCCTTGCCTTATAAAAAAATAAAAAGAAGAGAAAAGAAAAGAAAATAAAAGAATAGCAAAAAAGAAAAAAAAATGAAAAATGGTATGTAAGAAGGAAGGAGAAGCTTGAGGAGTTAAGGGCCTAATCAAAAATTGGTTCCATACCTAAAGTATAAGATATAAGTTCTGAGAAAATCTAATGCTTAAGGTTAAAGTATAATAAGTAAAATTATTTTCAAATAAATATTTTTAAGTGAGAAAAATAAATGAGCGAATCCAATATTTTGAAGAATCTACAAGTATATCTAAATTAGATAGAAAACCTATATTTTACATTATCCTTTACTTAAGAACTTTCTAAACTTTAAGTTGGTCTTAATTACTGAAATTTTTTCTAAATTGGACTATTCCATTTCTAGAATAAAATTTTGTTATCTTCCTAAGAAACTAATTTCATTATTTGCATGCTAAAATTTTTTTATGTGATTAAGAGTCACTTGAGGACAAGTAACATTTTAAGATTGGGAGATTTTGATACACCTAAAATATATACTATTTTTATGCACATTTTTATACCTATTTTTGATGATATTGCACTTTAACGGAAGTTATTTTGTGTTTTTCTTGCAGGTATGATGAAAATAAGTGATTATGATGAAAGGAGCAAAATTGGATAAAATTTGGAGACAAAAAATAAAAAAATGAAAAATTGGACCTTGGCGGCTATGCGCCCCCTGGTCGGCGCTTAACCGCCACAGTTAAAAATTGAATTTTGACTTCCTTAACTTTCCATCGGCGGCAAATTTGAATGAAAGGATGCATCTTTTGGTGGATACGTTGAATCTGGATATGATTTGAAGAGACACCAAGGCACATTTTGGGTTATTATTAAAATTATGTCATGAAATTCTTTGAAGTGTGTGTGTGTGTAGGAGTGAGTCTAGTTTTCAAGAGTCTTTTCTAATTTTTAAATTTTTCTTCTAGTTTCAAAGAGTTTTTACTTTCATCCTTTTATTGTTTATAGTTTAGTTAGTTTAGTTTTAGAGGATAAAGGGTTGGTGTGAAACTTTCTTTCCACCAATTTTTCTTTCATCCATTTATCTAGTTTTTATTGAAGACTAAATCAGAGTTGGAGTCAACGGCGTTGGGCGCCAACCTCTGTAGTATTGTCCTATGGAAAGTCAAGTTTGAAAGAAATTTCTGAAGTCTTGTGGAGAGGATTTTCAGATAAGTGTTTACTTTTGTTTTCTATATTTAGTTTTTCTTATTGTGTTTTCTTTATGATTTCTATTTTCAAATCAATGTGTGCTTGTGTTTTCTCCATCAATTTTGAGTAACATTCTTTATCTTTTTCTTTCTTAAATGAAGAAGTAATTAAATTATGCAGGATTGTTGTGGAATGTATAAGTGTTTAAAGTTGGAATAAGTTGTGAAGATTTAATTCCATGAACTTAATTTACTTCTTAATTGGGCCAGTTAAGATGTTAAATTTGTTGTGATATTATGTAAAATCCAATGCGGTATTGTTTCAAACAACAATTGGTAAAAAACACATGCAATTATATGGATGAGAATTATAGTCCAAATAATTGTATGCAATATATTAGGAGATATGCTTTTAATGGAGAGTAAAATTAGAGGTCTTTAGAGTGACAAGCTAAAGACCACTAATTTAGATTGATATTTTAAATTTTTTTACGAGAAGTTAGCCCCCAGGTGGAGGGAATCGATGGAACTCTAGAGTGAGAGCTGGTATCTTCCGTGCCTAACCATGTCCACGATTTTAAAATTTCAAATTAAACAATGTTTTTTATAGAACTAAGTAAGGTTAAAGAATAAATTTGCTCCTATTTATCACAACATATTTAGATACTTCCACAACAATATTTTCATAATTATTACTGCTTTATAAGAGAAAGAAAAAGATATTTTATTTCCTAGTATTTTATACCGCACTTTAAAGTTTTGATAAGTTTCATTTCCTTCTTAGCTTTTATTAAAAATACCAAAAATAATTTTCAAGCTTTTCAAATCAAAGCAAACTTTCAAAAGTTATTAAAAAAGTAAAAATATATATTTCTTAATTCTTCAAGATGTTTTTACATTTCCTTGTGGGTTCGATATCTCGGGGTTTAATCAGAAAGTCCTATATTACTTGATAAACGATGCATATATTTGCGTAGTATCCCACATTATAAAATCATAATTTTTATATCTAAATCATCAGCACATATATTCGGTGTGGAGTCAAGTTTTTGGCACACATATATTTATCGGGGATCACTTTACCACTTTTCCCTTCATGCGAAACATTCCCATAAGCATTCAAAATTAAAGATGTACATATTAAAGAGCCCAAGGCTAATTAAGAGAGTGTCAAAAACATAATGAAAAGGTTTCAAAATAGCTCTCAAAGCTTGTCAACCATAAGAGGAACTAAATATGCATAACCCTTCAAGTGTAGCACATTAACACATAATGACAATAGAGAAAATGTTAAGCATGTAGATACTTCAAAATTGAGTGGAGTGCATGTGAAAAGTGAAGTTTAGGTGAGAAGTACGTGAATATTTTAAAATTGAATGAACTAAATGTGAAAAGTGAGGTTTATGTGGATATTTCTTAACCATCAAATGACTTGTATAAAACAAGAAGGAGGACTTTAAGTTCCTACAATTAAAACCCACCTTTTATTCATGGGATGATGAGGAATATGCGTGAAATTGATGCTTGGGTGTTATACATGTGAATACTCGATGAAATAAGTGAAAAAAAAGCACCCATGGCTTCGCTTTTTGATATTACATAAGTGAATATTTTTTGAATCCGAAAATTACAAAAAAAATCATCAAATCATTTACCTGTAGAACTACAAATTTCAAGCAACATCAAATTTTAAAAGTTATACCAGGCAACATCAAATCTTCAAAGTTTAAATGCAGTGCAACAAACTTTGCGGTAAAGTTATAAAAGTAGGAAAAGACATTAAATCATCACAATGTGGTGCTAAACTCAAAACGGTGTTTGGGTGAACAAGGGACAAGTAACTAGAACATAAAGCCTAACTCAAGCTCTCCCTTTCTTCCTTTCTTTCCCTTTCACTTTTTTCTTTTCACCACACTTCTTTCATTTTCTTTTCTTTCATGAAAGACAAGATGATACAACTTAATATTCCAAACAAAATAGTAGATCACCTCAGTTATGCACAAAATCATGCTTTAGTGCAAGGAAAAAAAGGCACATCATACAGATATGTATATTCCATCAAGATGCCAACTCCCAAATTTTCCAAGTGTAACTTATCGAGCCCAAGGACATATTAGTAATGAGAATATATGATGCCATTTAAAAATTTGCATTTAAATCATAAAACAAAAGTCGTATATCTCCCCGAGAACGTGTCCCGTCCGCGACACATAATAAGCCCCAAAATAGCCCAAAATATGTTTGAAATGTTGTCCAAAAGCTGCTCAAAACAAGTCCAAAACATGGTCCAAAAGCTGCCCAAAATAGGCTCAAAATGCAGTCCAAAAAACTACTTAAAACGAACTCAAAATGATGTAATCCAAAAATGCCCAAAATCGGCTTAAAAGCAGTCTTTTTTTTATATAAATTTCAGCAAAAGAAATCATGATGTAGTTCAAGTATGAATGTAAAGAGCCTCCAAATAAGAAAGCTTTAAGGTATTCCTACACATGCTCAGGCATATTCTAAATTTCGGTAATGAGAATAAAGCATAACAAAGTAACTTTGAGATCTTAAAAATTCTTAAGGTGATGCTAGCATGAATTCAGCCCTCAAATATCAGATTTTTGTAAAACATAAGCACCAAAATTTTTGAAATCCTTACGAACAAAACACCAAAATTTTCAAATTTCGAAAACCTTTAAGCAAGCATCAAATTCCCATGTATTTACTTACATAACATTTAAATTCCTATGCATTTACAGATTGAACACCTAAATTTTATATTCACATAACACCACATCAAAAATAAGACCATCCCCTCCTTTTTTATGTATCATGGAAGATTTAGATGTTAAACATGCAAATACTAAAAAATGAATGGTATGTATGTAAAAAGGTGAAATTTAGATGTTAAAAATGTAAGTACTTCAAAAATTAGGTGGAATGTATGTAAGAAGTGAAGTTTAGCCACATCTTTCCATCTAGAAAACCTCTCAAAAATATGGCATGCCAACCTCATGTAACAAAAGAGGACTTACAAGATAAAAAGAAAACTAGCTAAGCAAAAGAGAACTTACAAGATAAAAAGAAAACTAGCTAAGAATATTCTTCCCCCAACCTTTTCTTTTTACTTCCTTCACAAGCATACACCTCACAATGAAGTAAAAATCTCAAATCAAAACTTCCAAGTAAAGCATGCCAAACATCGAATGATGCTAGTAGTGAAAATAAGGCATGTCATGTAAACTTCCTATTTAGTATTTGAAGGTAAAGCCATGTGTATTTAGTGTCATTTCAAGAAAGGAAAGCATAGAACTTGTGATGAAGAAATGAAAAGAGGGCAACTAATAAGCCAAGCCAAGCAATACTTTTTGTTTTAACATGCCCAAAAATCATGTAGTGGGGCTAAAACAAAATCATAGCACATCATGCTTATGCACTTCACAAAGAGGTAAGCTCTCAAGCCTTTTTAATAGAAACACATTAGGCCTAGGGATGTTTTAGAAACATAAAGTGAAACATGTCATTTAAAGACTTAAACTAACATTTAATCCCAAAGCCATATGCACATGCCTACTCCTCTTCAAAGGAGCAAAGTCCTATAGCTAAACATGTTAGGTAGCATAAGTGAAACATGCCAACTTTTCCAAATAACATATGACAAACCTAAAGTATTTTGCTAACATGAGATGAAGCATAACAAATCTTTCAAGTAAGGTATGTAGAACTTAGAAAATCATGAGTAGAGAAAGTATAGCATCTCAAATCTTCCAAGTAAAGCGAGCTAGTAGCATGAATAAAACAGGCATCAAACACATGCACCAATTTGAGTAAGAGCATGTGAGGCCTAGCACATGTAAAGTGTAGCATTTCCAAGCCTCTAAAATGCATAAAAAGCTTGCATTTTCAGATTTTAATCTTTCTCTCCTTTTCTTTTAAACATCACTATTGGCATCCAAAACTAAAATTGTGCATGTAGAAAATTCAAGACAAATTTAGAAGAGAGTCAATCATATGTTAGAAGGATTTCAAAATAGCCCTTAAAAATGCTAACTATGAGAACCAAGCATGCATAACCTTCAAATGTAACCTACCAACATGTAAGACATTAGAGAAAGTGTAGAACATGTTATATAAAACATTCCATTTTAAGCTCCTACATTCAAGCCACATGGACTTGATGCCATCATTTTTATCCAACAAGTAAGAGTAGAGAGCATGAAAGAATAATAGAAAAGAGAGGAGGGGGTAGTTATGAAACAATAAAGAGAAAGCTTCCAAGTATTCTCCAAGGCATGCCAATGGTAGCCAAGCAGTTTTAAAGCATTCAAAAGCTATGCTAGCATGAGATTTCCCCTCTCAACCTTCTCTTTTTTTCTCTTCTTTCCTTTTCTTCCTCTTTTTTTTTTCTTTCTTTCTTTCCCTTTCACGTGTTAAACATTACTACAAGCCTCAAATGTAACAACAAATTTTGAAATAGGAAAGAATGAAAAGAACAACCAAGTCAACTCAAACTTTTGCCATGAAGCATAGCTCCAAAGCCTACCCACTAAGTCAAAATTTTTACCATGTAAAATAACTTCAAAGTCAAACCATAAACTAAAAAATTAACCATGTAATATCTTAGCTAAAAGTAATAAAAAATAAGCCATGGGAGGGGAAATTTATACACTGATGGCCAAGACAAGCAACCAAGCCAAAGGGACAAATAAAAATGCCAAAAAACCTAGCCCGAACAAGGAACAAACAAGAGTTTGGCTCTAGCTTTGAATCAAAAAAAAATGGACAACATCTCCCCTCTTCCTTATAAATTTCGGCCAACCATAAAAACAACTAAATGGTGGGCTATTTTATAGCTAAAAGGAAGAAGAAGAAGAAGAAGAAGAAGAAGAAGAAGAAGAAGAAAAAGAAGAAGAAGAAGCCCCCAACTTATCTATTGGTAAAAACCATTGTTACAAGAGGTGTGCAGCCATGGAGGTGATGGTGACAAGAAAAATCTTAGCAAAGAGGTGAAAACTCCATAGAGGAGGCGATAGCTCTGGCGTGAGATAGGATGGAGGCCAGGGAGGCAGAAAGCGCAAGCAGCAGGTGGAGGCAGGGTTCATCTAGGGCTTGCTTGGGCTCGGTTCTTTCTGAATGGGAAGAAGGGGGGTTCAGCCATGGCATTTCTCGAAAAGGAAGAAGGGGGAAGGGGTTGAGTAGGGTTAGGCGTGAGTGAGTTTGGTGTGCAAGAGTTAGGATTAGGCATTTAGGTGTTTAAAATGTAATATTTTAATTATTTAATAAAAACGCACCGAATTTCAAGCCGTTTTCTCGTGCACAAAACCATAGACAGTTATATGTACTTTCCAAGTAAGTTCAACGTTCTAGACACATTGGCGCAGTCCATTTTGTGATCCGAAATCGTTCGAACAACTTCATCATCAAGCGGGTCAAAAATATGTCGAATGTCTTGAAATCCTAGCTCGTCGTCGATCATTTTGAAAATTAGATTTTAGTTTTGAGAAATTGTAAAGTATTCAAAAGATTTTAGGAATTTTTGGATTTTTCAAAATTTTTGGAATTTTTGGCATTTTGGTAATTTTAGGGATTTTTGGGGTAAGTGGTCAAAAGGCTCAACTAAAAGCTCGAAGTAGTTCAAAATGATATTTGGAATCAAATTACAGTGTCTGGGGGTATTTCTGATCAATATGGAAGGTATTATGAATCCCAGAATGCTTTTTAAGTATGAGTTATTTTTTGTGTCGAAGCGCCAAAATGTTGCTCGGAAGTATGGCATGTTTATAGTCAATTTTCTTAGTGTGACATGGGGAATGTCTTGGAATGGTTTTTAGAGAGCTTGGGTGATTCTGGACAATTTTAGAAATTGGGGCCTTTTTAAGGGCAATTTCGTAATTTGGGTCAAAAAGTGAAATTTTGAGGAAATTGAAATGGCTTAAGGTAAAAAGAATGGGAACATTCTGGCTGAGTCATGGACCAAGGAAAACCCTCTTTTGGTCCTCTATGCGTTGTTCCTAGCCATTTTAGTCATGGGTTTAAAGTTGTTGGGACCACCCATATGAGTTTCCAAAGAGTTAAGGAATCAAAATGGGATGTGTTAGATTTAGAATTGTGAGTATAAAGTGTGATGTGTAGGTGTAAACATTGGTGTGAATGTGCTCCAAACCTCCCAGGGTTTATCCTAAGGCCTGACCACCTATTGGAATCCCACTTGGACTTCTGTATGCTTGGTCTCTTCCTCCAGAAAGCTGGAGGTTAGGCCTTAAGCATATGAAAATTCCAAGTGAGGGAAACAAGTATGTGGATTTTCTATGTGGTAGGGTTCCATTGCTAGTCTTCTAAGAAAGTCACCAAGAGAGTCCTATGGCTAGACCATAAGCAATCAAAGGAGAGACTAAACCTCAACCAAAAGTGAGGTCAACAAATGGATCCCCAATAAGTGTGTTGTGCGAGAAGAGCACACCGCACGTATTGGTGTTGACCAACGGGATCAATAAAATCAACACAATTGTATGAGCCAAAGCTCAAGACAAAACGTAGAATCAAGTGAGAAAGTATTCATTGGGGAAGAGAGAACTCCAGCTTGGGAACAATGGGCAAAAACCTTCAAAATGCAGCAAATAATTCACTCTTCCACATTCTAAAGGGGACCCGATTTGATTTGATTTGAGAACTTGAGTTTAGGTTTTTGGGAAGTGATTTGGAGTAATTTTCATAATTTTGATTTTGATGTTTTGCTTTTGAATTTGAGTTTGTTGTTTCAATTTAATTTGAATGGGTTTAGCATCTTTTCGATCTGGGAATTTTGGTTTAGAATGTTGAAGGCAATTGAAAGACATTGCATCGTGCACGGGATATATGTGATGTAGAAAGTGTATGGAATCTATATGAGATATGTAGGGGAATATAAAGTAAGTGTAAGGAATTAGACAACCCTGCACCGATCCTAAAATATGTGATATGTAGGGAATGTATGGAAACTGTATGAAAAATGTAGGGAAATGTAAAGTAAGTGTAAGGAATTGGACGACCCTGCACTGATCCTAGAATGTATGACATGTACGAAATGTATTAAATGTACGAAATATGTAGTGAAATGTAAGGTAAGTGTAAGGAACCGGATGACCTTGCACCGATCTTAGAATCTATGACATGTATGGAATGTATGGAAACTATATGGGAAATGTAGAGAAAGTAAGTTAAGTGTAAGGAATCGGACGACCCAACATCGATCATAGAATGTATGACATGTAGGGATGTATGGAAACTGTATGGAAAATCTAGGGAAATGTAAAGTTAGTGTAAGGAATTGAACAACCCTGCACCGATCCTAGAATGTATGACATGTAGGGAATGTATGGAAACTGTATGGGAAATATAGAGAAATGTAAAGTAAGTGTGAGGAATCGGATGACCCTGCAGCGATCCTAGAATGTATGTCAAGTAGGGAATGTATGGAAACTGTATGGAAAATTTAGGGAAATGTAAGGTATGTGAAAGGAATCAGATGACCCTGCACCGATCCTAGAATGTATGACATGCAGGGAATGTATGGAAATTGTATGGAAAATGTAGCGAAATGTAAGGTAAGCATAAGGAATCTGATGACCCTACATCGATCCTAGAATGTATAAAATGTAGGGAATGTATGGAAACTGTATGAAAAATGTAGGGAAAAGTAAGGTAAGTGTATGGAATCGGATGACCCTACACCTATCCTAGAATGTATGACATGTTAGGAATGTATGGAAACTATATGGAAAATATAAGGAAATGTAAAGTAAGTGTTAGGAATCGTAAGAACCTACACCAATCCTAGAATGTATGACAAGTAGGTAATGTATGGAAATTGTATGGAAAATATAGGGAAATGTAAAGTAAGTGTGTAGGAATCGAACGACCCTGCATCGATCTTAGAATGTATAACATGTAGGGAATGTATGGAAACTGTATGGAAAATGTAGGGAAGTGTATAGTAAGTGTAAGGAATCGGATGACCCTACACCTATCTTAGAATGTATGACGTATAGGGAATGTATGTAAACTGTATGGAAATGTAGGAAAATGTAAGGTAAGTGTAAGGAATCGGACGACCCTGCACCGATCCTATAATGTATGACATGTAGGGAATTAGTGGAAACCGTATGGAAATAGTAGGGAAATGTAAGGTAAGTGTAAGGAATCGGATGACCCTATTCCGATCCTAGAATTTATAACATGTAGGGAATGTACATAAACTATATTGAAAATGTAGGAAAATGTAAAGTAAGTGTAAAGAATCGGATGACCCTGTACCGATCCTACAATGTATGGCATGTAGGGAATGTATGTGAACTATATGGTAAATGTAGGGAAATGTAAGTTAAGTGTAAGGAATCCTACGACCCTGAACCAATCATAGAATATATGACATGCAGGGAATGTATGGAAATTGTATGGAAAATGAAGGAAAATGTAAGGTAAGTGTAAGGAATCGGACGATCCTGCACCGATCCTAGAATGTATGACATTTAGGAAATGTATGGAAACTGTATGGCAAATGCAGGGAAATGTAAGGTGAGTGTAAGGAATCAGACGACCCTGCACCGATCCTAGAATGTATGAGATGTAGGGAATGTATGAAATGTATGAAAATGTAGGGAAATATAATCAATCTTTATGGAATTTGAGTAGAGATCATGCAATTTGTGCAAAATGTACGGATGTTTGTAGGATTCCTCGGATTTGAGTAGACTTGAAATGTGTGAAAAGTGATGATGTGTAAAATACGAGAATTTGTAGAGTGCTCTATTTGGAACGCAGAACTTTTAGAACGAGCGCGAGGTGTAGAATTTTGAAGAGAGAATTGAATTTTTAAATTTGTTTAAGTTCTCTTAATTTGAATTTTCCTTATCACGATATTTCCCTTTTATTCATATGATTCACTTTGATTTGTCCGTAGATGTCATAATTTTAATTTCTTTTATTTAGTTCATTCACAAGTTTTCTTTTGACCCTGATTTATTTCATCACAATTTTACGTACATGTCCATTTATTATTATTTGTATCGTTCTTTGTTCTCTTTAATTCGGGACCCAAGTATGGCCCTGCGGCTTATCAACCATTTCGCAAAGGGTAACACTCTACGAATTAATCGAGTTGAAATAGAAATCTTCATTGATTTTACAGAAAACATTGGTACAACTGATCTAGTGCCGGCAAGCATCTCAAAACTGATTAAGTACACATGTCTGGATGTAGTGGAATTGAAATATCCATCAAACTGATGCTCGAGTACTAGTAATTGTTGTAAGCTGATGCAGTAACTGGTAGAAATCTGTTGATGTCTGGTAAGCTTCCCTGTAGACAAGTCAACTTCCCAAAGGCTATGCTATGGAATAAAATTCCCCTCGTGCTCACCCAAAGGTACTGCTACCACAGTGGTAACGGGTGATACACCTAAAATATATAGTATTTTTATGCACATTTTTATACCTATTTTTAATGATATTGCACTTTAATGGAAGGTTTTTTGTGTCTTTCTTACACGTATGATGAAAATGGATGCTCATGATGAAAGGAGCAACATTTGATCAAATTTGGAGCAAAAATGATGAAAAATGAAAATTTGGGCACTGATGGCTAAGCGCCGCTGGGCCGGCGCTTAGCTTCCACAATTAAAAATTGAAATTCAAATGAATTTGGTGCCAATTTCAAAGGGAATGGGATGCAACTCTTGGTGGTAACTTCCATAATTTTATTTGGGCGGAAAGTTTGAATGAAGGGGTGCATTCTTTGGTGGATACATTGAATCTTGACACATTTTGAAGAGACACCAAAGCACCTTTTGGTTTACTATTTAAAGAGAGTCTTAGGAAAGATTAAAGGTATCTTCCTTTGCATTTTGAAGAGAGTTTTAATTACGAGTAGGAGTAGAGAGTAGAAAGGGAGCTCTTCCTTTGCCTTTTGAAAGGTTCTTTCACTTGTAAGTTTTTACATTATTTTACTTTTATTTTGCGAGAGTTTTTATTAAGAGTAGGAGTAGAGAGTAGAAAGGAGAAAAGGGTCGGAGTGAAGTCTTCTTCTTCCCACTTATTTTCTTTCTTTTAGTTTAGTTTCTATTGAAGTCTGAAGTTTATTCTGAGTCATCGGAGTTGGGAGATCCGCTCTGAGGAGTAGTTTAGTGAAGAGTTAAAGTTTCAGAGAAACTTCCTAAGTCTTGTGGAGAGAATTTTCAGATAAGTGTTTACTTTTATTCTTACATTTAGTTTTTTTATTAATACTTGTTTTTGTTTGTTGTTTCTCATATGGTTTTTAATTTCGAATCGATGTGTTTTTGTATTTTCGCATTGCATTCTGAGTAGTTTACTTTATCTTTTTCTTTATTAAATAGAGAAGTAATTAAGTTATAGAGAATTGTTGTGGAAAGTATAAGTGTTTAAAAGTTGGAAGAAGTTGTGAAGATTGATTCTGAAAACTTTGTTTACTTTTTAATTTGGCCTGTTAAATTATAGAATTTCTTGAGATTATGTAAGATCCAATGTGGTATTGTCTTATAAAAGTTGGTAAGAATCACATGCAATTATATGGGTGAGAATTGTAGTCCATATAATTGAATGTAATATTAGAAGATATTTTTATGGAAGGGAGTAAAATTAGAGGATTTTAGAGTGACAGGCTAAAACCCCCCTAATTTGGTTTGAAGTTTTGAGTTTTGTTAGGAGAAGTTAGCCCCCAGTTGGTGGGAATCGAGGAACTCTAGAGTGAGAAACTGATATCTTCCCTGCCTAACCATGTTCAAAATGAAAAAAATTTCAAATTAACCTATGTTCTTTATAGAACCAAGTAAGGGTAAAGAACACATTTGCTTCTATCTGTCACAACAAATTTAAATACTTCCACAACAATACTTTAATAATTATTACTACTTCATAAAAAGAAAGAAAAAGATATTCTAGTTAATAGTATTTTACATACAGTGTTATTAGTTATTATAATTTTAATTTCTTGCTTAACATTTTATTAAGGAAATTTCAAAAGACAAATCAACTTTCAAAACTTTTCAAAATCAAGACATACTTTTAAAAGCCATAAAAAAAGTAAAAAGATAATTTTTTTGATTCCTTTTAAAATTTTCAAGTTTTCCCTGTGGGTTCGATATCTCAGGGCTTAATCAGAAAGTTCTATATTACTTGATAAATGATATGTATACTTGCGTAGTATCCATATCTTAAATCAAAATCATCAGCGTATATATATACAACGGGATCAAGTTTTTGGTGTCGTTGCCAATTTTTATATCATATTTGTAAGTATAAATATCAGTTGGATCAAGTTTTTCGTGCCGTTGCCGGGGAAAATAATTAAATTGCATTTTAAAGAGAATTAAGAAATTTAAAATTTTTACTTTTCTTTGTTTTTGTTAGTGTGTTGTGTTTTGTTTTGTTTTATTATTGTATGCATAGTTCAGGTTCTGAGGGACTTGTGCCTTACAATTCTGAATTAGAAAGAACTATCAAAAAAATTAAAAAAAATTAAAAATACAGAAAAAGATAAAAATATTCAAGAAATGGTAAATCATCAAAATCAAAATGTAGGCATCCATCAAGAATTAAGACCTTTCAGAGATTATATTAACCCTACCTAGATGAATTTCGTGGTAGTATTCAAAACCCTGCTGTAGCTGCTAATTCTTTAGAGCTTAAACCTAATATTATCCAAATGGTTTCTAATAATTAGTTTGGGGAGCAACAACTGAAGATCCTAATTTGCATCTTGCTAATTTTCTAGAGTTGTGTGCTACTTTTAAATATGATGGTGTTTCTGATGATGTTATTAGACTTAGACTTTTCCTTTTTCATTAAGGGATAAAACTAAAATATGGTTACATTCATTACCACCTGGATCAATAAGAAATTGAGGTGAACTGTCACGAAAGTTCCTTGCTAAATATTTTCCACCATCTAAGACTATTAAGTTGAGAAATGATATAACATCTGTTTGTCAGTTTGAAAGGGAATCAATATATGAAGCATGGGAAAGATTTAAAGATCTCCTCAGGAAATGTCCACATCATGCGATACCAGATTGGTTAATAATTCAAAATTTTTATAATGGATTAGTTGGATCTCTTAGATCAATCATCGATGCTGCTGCTGGTGGATCATTAATGTCTAAACCATTTTCTGATGCTTATGCTTTAATTGAAGAAATGACTGATAATAATTTTCAATAGCCTTCTGAAAGGTTAAATCCTAAAAAGTTAGCCAGGATTTTTGAAAATGATGCTTTTTCAATGTTAGCAAATCAAGTTGTTGCTGTATCAAGGAAGATGGACCAATTTGGGATGAATTTTTCTCAGCCAAATCTCATGATTGAGGAAAATTTATTAGGCCAAATGGTTGATTCTTATTCTTCACCAGAAACTGTGAATGCCATAATTAAACCTAACAACCCATATTCCAATTATTATAACCCACGTTGGAAGAATCATCCAAATTTTAACTGGAATAACAATAATTAGGGTGGTCTTAATCAACAATGGGGGAACCACCAAGTAAACCCATTGGGAAATTGAAACAACCAAGGTAATAATAATAATAGATTAACTTATCCTTCAGGTTACAACAATGCTTTACAAAATAAAGAGAAGAAGTTGTCTATGGAAGAAGTAGTATCACATATGGGAAATCACTTACAAATTCAAGGAGCAACCATCAGAAATATTGAAAATCAATTGGGACAAATTGCAAATGTCTTGAGTAATAGATCCCAAGGAATGCTTCCAAGTAATACTGAAGTGAATCTAGGAGAAAAGAATAAAGAACAAGTAAAAAGAATTCAACTTAGATGTGGAAAAGAATTGGAAGATAGATTTCAATAAGAAACTGAAGTAGAGAAAGAAGAGATTAAAAGACCTAAAGAGGACGCTCCAAAAGGTTTTTAAAGATTTATTTATCCACCTAAGGTTAATTTAGAAAAATCACCACCTCCATTTCCTCAGAGACTTTGTCAGCGAAAGTTGGATAAGCAATTTTAAAAATTCTTGGAGATATTAAAGAATCTTACTATTATTATTTCATTTGTAGAAGCCCTAGAACAAATTCCATGCTATGCGAAATTTATGAAGGATATTTTTAATAAAAAGAGGAAGTTTGAAGAAAATGAGACTGTTGCACATAGTGAGGAGTGTAGTGCGATAATTCAAAAAAAGCTTCCTGAAAAACTTAAAGATCCTGGTAGTTTCACAATTCCATGTGAAATTGGAGAAAGATTCTGTGGAAAAGCTTTATGTGATTTGGGTACAAGCATTAACCTTATGCCTCTATCAATATACAAAAGACTGGGACTAGGAGAAATAACCCCAACTACTGTAACTCTATAATTAGCAGATCGTTCGATCACATATCCTAAAGGAGTTATAAAAGATGTTTTGGTAAAAGTGGATCAATTTATTTTTCTTGTGGATTTCATTCTATTAGATATGGAGGAAGATAAAGAGATACCCATAATTTTGGGGAGACCTTTTCTAGCTATAGGCAGAGTCATGATAGATGTGCAAAAAGGGGAATTAATGATGAGGGCTAATGATCAGACTGTTACATTTAATATTTCAAAATTGATGAAATATCCTGCTAGAGGTAAAGAAGATGACTGTTATAGGATGGATGTTATTGAATATTTAAGTGAATGTCATTTCAAATCAACTTATGAAGAGAAAGCTGAAAGAGAAGAATTGGAATATAAGCAAGAAGATGAGTTTTTTTATTATGAAGATTTTCAAGAGGAAGATTTAAAGTATGTTCATGAATGTTTTGAATTGTTGGATATGACTAAGAAAGATGAATCTTATGGTCCATCAATTGAAAAACCTCCTGAACTTGAGCTAAAAATGCTTCCTAATCATTTGATTTTTTTCTAGGTCAACCTTGCCTGTTATAATTTCTTCTCAATTAACTAAAAAAGAAGAAGAGAGTTTTCTTGAAATATTGAAGAATCACGAGAAAGCCTTTGGATGGACAATTGTTGATATTAAAGGAATCAGTCCTTCAATTTGTATGCATAGAATTCTTATGGAAGATAATTGCAAACAGCGGGCTGATCCCCAAAGGAGATTAAATCCTATTATGAAAGATATTGTTAAGAAAGAAATTTTAAAATGGTTGGATGCTAGAATTATCTGCCCTATTTCAAATAGTGCATGGGTTAGTGCTATTCACCGTGTTCCTAAGAAAGGAGGAGTAACTGTGACTTTTAATGAAAGAATGAAATGATACCAACAAGACAAGTTATAGGGTGGAAAATATGCATTGATTATATAAAATTAAACCTTACCACAAGGAAAGATCATTTTCCACTCCCTTTTCTAGATCGAATGTTGGATAGACTGGCTGGGCATAAATACTTTTGTTTTCTGGATGGTTATACTGGTTACCACCAAATTCAAATTGCTCCTGTGGATCAAGAGAAAACTACGTTTACCAGTCCTTATGGTACGTTTGATTTTAGAAGAATGCCCTTTGGTTTATGTAATGCCCCTACTACATTTCAGAGATGTATGATGGCTATTTTTTGTGATTTAATTGAAAAAGGGATTGAAGTTTTTTTGGATGACTTTTCAGTGTTTGGAATTTCATTTGAATCATGTTTAGAACATCTATCTAAAGTTCTAAAACATTGTGAAGAAACTAATTTCGTCCTTAATTGGGAAAATGCCAATTTATGGAATCAGGAGGAATTATTTTGGGACATCCGATTTCAGAAAAACGTTTGGATGTAGATCCTGCAAATATTCAAGTTATATCTAATTTACCTTGCCCAACCAATGTAAGGGGAAATAGAAGTTTTTTAGGACATGCTGGATTCTACAGGCATTATATCAAAGACATTTCAAAGATTACAAAACCTTTATGCTGTTTACTGGAAAAGGATGCAATTTTTAATTTTGATGATGATTGACTCAAAGCCATTGAAACATTAAAATAAAAATTAATCACTGCACCTGTAATAATTTCACCAAATTGGGAAAAACCTTTTGAATTAATGTGTGATGCTAGTGATTATGCTATTGGTTCTCTTTTAGGTCAGAAATATGATAAAATTTTTAAAGTAATTTATTATGCCAATAAAACTCTTAATGAAGCTCAAATTAATTATACTACTACCGAGAAAGAGTTATTAGCTATAGTATTTACCTTTGATAAATTTTGATCATATTTAATTGGAACTAAATGTGTGGCGCATACTGATCATTCTGCTATTAAATACCTAATGAAGAAAAATGATGCAAAATTGAGACTGATAAGATGGATTCTTCTTTTGCAGGCTTGAAATTGAAAAATCTCTCTGTGATATTGAAGAAATTAATGAACATTTTCCAGATGAAAAATTGTTCACTGTTAAAGAATGACATGTTTTGTGGTATGCAGACATAGTAAACTTTATTGTTAGTAATATTATACCCTGTGGTTTGACAAACCAAGAAAAGATGAAATTTTTGTCTGATGCTGAGGCTTATTTTTTGGATGACCCATTTTTTTTAAACAAGGAAAGGATCTTATAATTTGAAGATGTGTACCTTTGAAAGAGAATTATGAAATTATTCAAACATGTCATGATTCTGATTGTGGGGGACATTTTGGAAGTGATAAAACTACATAAAAACATTACAATCAGGATTTTATTGGCCTACAATTTTTAAGGATGTGAATGTTTATTTTAAAATTTGTGATAGATGTCAGCGTGCATGTAATATTTCTAGAAGAAATGAAATGCCCCTCAATTATATGTTGGAAATTGAAATATTTGATGTTTGGGGACTAGATTTTATTGGACCATTTACACCATCTTTCAGAAATGTTTATATTTTAATAGCTGTAGACTATGTTTCCAAATGGATTGAGGCTATTTCTTTACCTCGATGTGATGCTCAAAGTGTTGCAAAGTTTTTAGAAAAGAATATATTTTGCAGATTTGGAATACTAAGAGTAATCATAACTGATGGGGAAAGT
Organism: Papilionanthe hookeriana x Papilionanthe teres; assembly: GCA_022702705.1. Classification (NCBI taxonomy): domain Eukaryota; kingdom Viridiplantae; phylum Streptophyta; class Magnoliopsida; order Asparagales; family Orchidaceae; genus Papilionanthe; species Papilionanthe hookeriana x Papilionanthe teres. The sequence goes on along the minus strand of CM040431.1, from coordinate 92,326,093 downwards.
CATTTTAGAAATGCAATTGTTGGGAAGTTAGCAAAGAAATATCATATTAATCATCGCATTGCTACTGCTTATCGTCCATGAGACAAGTGGTTTGGTTGAATTATCCAATCATGAAATTAAAACAATATTGGAAAAACTCGTTAATCCAAATAGAAAGGATTGGTCGATCAAGCTGGATTATGCTTTGTGGGCCTATAGGACTGCTTACAGAACACCTATTGGAATGTTCCCATATAGGCTGATTTTTAGAAAAGCTTGTCATTTACCTTTTGAACTTGAGCATAAAGCATATTGGGCTATTAAAAAGTTCAATTATAATTTGAAAGAAGCTGTTGAAAAGAGATTATTGCACATGAATGAGCTTGAAGAAATAAAGAATGAATCTTATGAAAATGTTAAGATTTATAAGGAAAAGATGAAGATGTGGCATGATCGGAAGATTCTTACTAAAAATCTTGTACCAGGACAAAAAGTTTTAGTGTATAATGCTAGATTGAGAATATTTTCTGGAAAACTTAAGTCCAGGTGGATGGGTCATTTATTGTGATAAAAGGTTATTCTTATGGAGCTGTAGATATTCAAGATCCTAAGACTGGAAAAATATTTAAAGTTAACAAACATAGACTTAAATCATATTTTTCAGTCAATAAATCTAAATCTGATAATAATTTAATGTTTGTCACTCAGAATGAGTTCTGGGTACGTCAGGCTGAAGACATTAAAACAAATGCTTTGTGGGAGGCAACCAATAATTTTCGGTGTACTTTGCTTTATGTTTGTTTAGTGTGCTTTGTTTGCTTTGTTTGGTTTGTTTTTAAGTTTTTAGTGGTAATAATTTGGAGTGTTTAAACTATAGTAGAGTTTATTTGACTTAATTGATGATTTAGAGAAGTCAGAATGAAAATTTGGACACTTAGCAGACCTGTGCTAAATTGAGCGCTGAACGCTAAACTCCGACTAGTTGGCTCTTAGGCGCCGCAGTTATAAAAAATATGAAAAATGAGGTTCTAGAAGCCTAGATCATGGGAGAGTAGTTTTGGAAGTTATTTTGAAGTTTTAAAACATCTTGAGGCTATTTTAGCACTTCCCAAGTCTATAAAATGGACCTGATTTAAGGGAAACACTTGTCCCAAGTTCTATTTTCATTTTCGAGTCTTAAGAAGAGAGTTTTGAGTGCATCATGTCTTCCTGGGAGAATGAGATGAAGAAGAAGCAAGATTCTGACAAAAGTAAGTTCATTAGTGATAGTGCTAAAGAATTATTAAATGGATATCTCGCTGTTAGTATTCAAGGTATTGTACAAATGATTGTAAATATTGAAGCCCGAGTGACTTCAATGGAAGCAAGGTTCAATGAAACTAACTTACAGTTGGAGCACATGGGATGGAAACTCAAGATGCAATTCAGTTATTCAAGGTATGTCGAAGAAACAGATAAGGCGATGTTTGTGAAGAACAAATGGATTGAAGAAGAAGATGTAAGAATGAACAATTATTGCCCGTTCTATCAAATTTATATTCCAGAAGGGTCAAAAGAGAATAATAGTGGTCCTGGATATAATCCGCCTACTGGAGAATGGAATTAATAGTGCTTTGTTCTTATTTCTTTAGTGTTCTTATGTGTTATGTTTAGTGTTCATGTGTGTTATGTTTAGTGTGTTTAGTGTTTATATTTAAGTATTAACTAAGCCTGATGATGTGATGGTTACATCCTAGAGATGTATACTTATCAGTTTGAGATTAAAGTCTCTTGTATTTAGAGAATTTCATCCTTTATGTGTGGATAGAAATTCTAGAATTGTATTAAGTGTTACGTTTATTTTAATTTAAGTTTGTGTTTTTATGAAATTTGTGTGGAATCAATGGATATTAAATTTTGATTTGGAATATTGGAAGATTTATGTGGGGAGAAATAATTATTCTAGAGTGAATAAGAGTGATTATCCAAGTGATTTAGTGCATATACCTTAATTGTGAAAATCTAGTTATTGGCGGCTAAGCACCAAAGTGCTGGCGATTAAGCGTCAGATTTCGCTGCTAAGCGCCGAGGGGTTCGCGCTTAGGCGCCAGTTCGCGAAAATTGGTTCCTGGTAGTTAAAAACCAGAAAATTACCATATTTAAACCACTCCATCATCTTCAACCTTCAGTTATCACGAAAGAGGAGCCTAGGGCATCATATTGTGGATCATTTAAGAGCCGATCTCAACAAAAATTGTTAGATTTGGATTCCTTGAGATAAGAGCACTACTCATAAGTAAAAATTTTTTATTTTCACCATGTATTTTGAGTACATTTTGGAAAATCTTAAAATCATTATCCATGGTGAAAATTTGAGGAAAAACTTGAGAATTTGCTTGGATTTAGTGAAAATATCTTTTCCAAGATATTTTAGCAAGTTTAGTTTGATTTTGGAATTTATGGTGAATTTTTCGTGAATTTTTAAAGACGGCTTCAAAGTCAAAGTGTGCACGAGAAAAGGCCAGATTTGATTTTGACAAATTTGTTAGTTTGAGGGCTGGGGAACGATACGTCGATGCATTGCAGTCACGTAAGTTGATTCTTGAGCGTGTGTTTAGTAAACCAGGAGAGGTGATTGAAGATATGATTTCTAGAAGGAACTGGGAGAATTACTGTTGCTTCTCCATTGTTGCTGTTGTTTCTGTGGTTAGAGAATTTTATGCAAATTTTCCTGCTGCAGAAGAGAATCAAATGATGGTTAGGAGGCATGAGGTCAACTTTTCTTCTAGGGAAATCAATACTTTTATGGACTACCTCCTGACATGTTTTGTTTTTATTCTAACTATCATCCTACGGAAGGAGAATTAGATGAGATCATGAAATTTCTGACTGATGGAAGAGGATCATGGAAAATAACTAATGATAGAAGTGTGAACTTTCCTGCTTCCAAATTGAATGTCATTTCTAAGGCATGGCATTATTGTATCTCATCTAAGTTGTTATCTTCGAGTCATACTAGTGAAGTAACGAGAGAAAGAGCTGTGTTGAACCATTGCATTCAGCAAGGGAAGCCTATTGACATTGAAGGTATAATTTATGATTATGTTTTGAACTGTGTTAGATCAACCACGACTCCAGGTATGGGATTTCCTTCCTTGATTCATTCATTATGTGAATGATCTTGAGTGAAGTTTGAAACCTGGGAAGAGGTACTTCAGCCATTGAGACCAATTGCCAGTGTCAACGTTGATTCTTACACTGTACACTCAGAGTTTGGTTGGAGAGGAGGATTTGGTAGGGCTTCTATTGCTTCTGATTCTGCTTCATCTACTTCTCATGCTTCTACTTCACGGGCTTCATCATCTACTGATTCAGAGACTAGTTTATTAAGAAAAATTTTGAAAAAAGTGAGTCTTACTCGAGAGCATCTAAAAGATATGGATGGTAAGATGGATAATGTTGAAAGATATATTGTGAAACATGATGAGTATGAGGAGAGTTATCAGCAATATTTGGATAGACTGATTAGAGGTGATCAAAGTGCTGAGATGCCCCCTCATTCATTCTACATACCTTATGTGCCATCTAGAGATTGGAACGAGCAGGATGATGATTATGATGAGTAGATTAATGTTATTTGTTTTCGTTGCAATGTTTTTGTTGATGTACTGATGTGTGTTTTTTTTAGTTTTTAGTTTGATCATTGTGTTGTGATGTAAACCTTGATAGTATGCAAACTGTAGTTTGTATTATTTTTCTGTTATGCAAATTCAGATGTATTTTCGTTGTTGTATTGATGTTTTATATGTTGCTTTGTGGTAGTGATGTGTAATAGTAAATGTTTTAATGTGTATGTTATGTAAGAGTTTTTAATAGTGTGTACTTTAATTCCAAAATTTTTAGGAGATTATAAACCACTATTGGGAACTTCTACTTAGGAAACTACATGTTTAAAATTTTTCAAATTCCACTGTCATCTGTTATCTATATCAGTGTGTTATTTTAGTTGGTTTGTACTTGTATTGAAAACCTCCACTACTGTAGAAGTCTTTTTGAAATTTTTACTTTTCTTTGTATAAAAAAAATGTTATGAAAAACTAAATTTGATTTCATTTTACTCCTGTTATTTAAATTGTTATACTTGCATATTAGGATATTAAAAAATTCCTGCAAGCATGATATGACAGTTTTTATTTCTCACCCATGTATCATTTCTTATGCTTAAATGTTTTATCTTAACTAAAAATTAAAATTTTGGGGGGATTTTAAAAATAAAGATTTTCAAAAACCTAAAATTTTATTTGATTCTCAAGAATACTTAAAATAAATCTTATTTTTGATTGAGAACAATTATGTACATGAAGTTACATTAGGGGAACAAAAAATTTGAATATAGAAATGAATAAAAGAATTTGATTAAAATTTATAGTAATCATGAAAAACTTAAAGTTAAAATATTCATAATGAATAGGTGTTAAATAAAGTTAAACTATCTTTAGTAAGAAGTTTTATATTTTTAGATAAATAAAAGATTTGACTTTTATTCTTCAAAGCTTAAATTTCTTTTATTGAAGAGTAATTTTCAAATATTATTATTTTGATTTTTTAGTGAAAGATATATATTCGACCTTTATTTTAAATGGAAGGGTGGAATTCAAAATCATTAAAGGCTTATCCAGATATAGTAATCCTTGCCTTATTAAAAAAAAGAAAAAAAAACGAAGAAAAAAAAACAAGAAGAAAAGAAAAAGTGAAAAATAGTATATGAAAAGGGAGGAGAAGCTTGAGGATTTAAGGGCCTAATCAAAAATTGGTTTCATACCTAAAGTTTAAGATATAAGTTCAGAGAAAATCTAAAGCTTGAGGTTATAATATAGTAAGTAAAATTGTTTTCAAATAAGATTTTTAAGTGAGAAAAATAAGTGTTTAAGTCTTATATTTTGAAGAATCTACAAATATTTCTGAATTAGATAAAAACTTATATTTTTCATTTTCCTTTACTTAAGAACATTCTAAACTTTAAGTTGGTTTTAATTACTGAAATTTTTCTAAATTGGACTATTCCATTTCTAGAACAAAATTTTGTTATCTTCCTAAGAAACTCATTACATAATTTGCATGCTAAAATATTCTGTGAGATTAGCTGTCACTTGAGGACAAGTAACATTTTAATTTTGGGGGATTTTGATACACCTAAAATATATAGTATTTTTATGCACACTTTTATACCTATTTTTAATGATATTGCACTTTAATGGAAGACATTTTGTGTTTTTCTTGCATGTATGATGAAAATGAATGGTCATGATGAAAGGAGAAAAACTAGATCAAATTTGGCACAGGTAAAAATCGAAATTCAAATGAATTTGGCGCCAATTTCAAAGGGAATGGGATGCAACTATTGGTGGTAACTTCCATTACTTCCTTTGGGCGGCAAGTTTGAATGAAGGGGTGCATTCTTTGGTAGATAGATTGAATTTGGACACATTTTAAAGAGACACCAAGGCACCTTTTGGTTTACTATCTAAAGAGAGTCTTAGGAAAGATTAAAGGTCTCTTCCATTTCATTTTGAAGAGAGTTTTAACTAGGAGTAGGAGTAGAGAGTTGAATGGGAGCTCTTCTTTTGCCTTTTGAAGTGTTCTTTCACTTGCAAGTTTTTACATTATTTTACTTTTATTTTGCGAGAGTTTTTATTAAGAGTAGGAGTAGAGAGTAGAAAGGAGAAAAGGGTCGGAGTGAAGTCTTCTTCTTCCCACTTATTTTCTTTCTTTTAGTTTTGTTCCTATTGAAGTTTGTGTCGGCATATTTTTAGGTTGAGTGTTGTATTTTTGAAAAGGAGGTCGCCTACAGAAATTGTCGGCGAATTTTTAATCTAATTTAAATAAATAATTTGAAAAGTAGTATTTGATTTTTTGAAAATAATTTTAAATTTAAAGATATGAAATCAAACCGATCTCACATCCCAAATAGTTTATATAAACGAACACCGCACCACTGAAACAGTGTACCTATCCCAAGGATAGACACACTTGCTTAATGGTGGGGCTCGATTAAATAAACTAGAAGATTTGTGACATCCGTTTGGTCTGCGAACCAATTTTATAAGCCGATAAATTCCCTTGTTTAATATGAAAGCATTAAACAGGGTTTATATTACCTGGGTTCTTTAAAATTCTCTATAAGGGCAAGCCACTATAGTTAATTACATCTTAAGTGACGGGAATCACCTAAGAAAACTCTTGATAATAATCGATAATTACTGCTCTCAAGAATTTCGATGTTTAAGTTTTCGAAGGATTTAATTTTGGAATTTCGATAGGGAATGGATCAAATTTGGAACATTTTGTTTTGGGAATTCAAAGGAAGAAAAGTAGGAGAAATCACGGATTCGAAGTGAACTTCGGTGATTTCCGACTATCCTATTGTTTGGCTTGAATTTAGGAAAGTCCGTAATGTCATTTAATGTTTTGATTTTGTCGATTTTAATTAATTAGGGCTTATATTTATATGATAGAATCATACAAATAGCCTCGAAAGATGTGAGGGTTTATGTCGTGTCAGACGACTACCTCGGAATCCTAAGACCGGTTAGGGCTTAATTTGCAATGCAAATGCCTAACGAAGAGTTGAGGATTTATGTTGCACTAGGCAAACTACCTCGAAGTCCTATGGCTTTTTTGCTTAATTCTAAGACAGTTTTGCTCATGTAGATTCGGGTTTCGGCGATGACGATGGCCGTGCTTGCCCACCATGTTCAGAGCTCCTTGTTGTTGCGAGAGGTTTAGTTTTAGAAGTCATAAATCGGGGGATGAGAAAAGTGTTTTGGTTTAGAGAAAATCTTAATTTCCAAGTGTTTTCAATATTTTAATTAAAACAAATCTTAAATTTGATTATAACAACACCGGTTAAGATCCCACGGTTCCATCCTTCCGGCATCGTTATTTTTATCGGATTCACTTAGTCCAGATGAATTTGTTAAACTCAACTGAATGAGTTCCACACTTTCATTTAGACCATGGGAAAGCCCGTTTGCAACACATAGGTTACATCATCCGAGGTATTCCCGATCATCCAACAGGACGTTTTAATTTAGTTGTAATTGTAGTTTTGTGTTACGTTTTGTGATTAAATTTTGAGTTGTTTTATATTTTGGAATGTTGTGGCGGTGAATTTTATCTTGCAATGACTTTTAATTTAGTTTTGGTTTCGGTTTCGAGACTATCCTAAAGGTGTGGGTTTTCATGCAACGAGTTGTTTATCATGCAAGAAAAGTAAGTGCGATGCGGTTAAATAAATTGCAATAATGTAAATTGCAAGAAAGTAAATTGCAATAAAATAAAAGCGTACACGGAGGGTCTTTCCGTCATCCAAGCTGCACTTAAAACACAATTAGAATATTTAAGCAAGTTCCTAGGTAAAGCTAAGGGAAGGGTTATGATTTTCTACCAAGTTCCTAATTCCATGGCTAGTCATTTCTATGATGTCTAGGTTCCTTGTGTTTTGGTTTGAAGACGATTTTCTTCATCGAAGAACAATTAAGTTCGATTGTTCTTATGAACATCCTATCATATCGAGGAAGTGCTTAAGACGAATCTTAAACATCTTTCCAATATTTCTAGGATTGTTTTAAGTCCGAATGAATTCGATTACACAAATGAATTAATCGTCAGAGGTTTAGTTAAGTTTTGTTATTATCTTACTCGATGATCTAGGATGTTTGAATGTCCTATAAGTGAAGTAACATTTCATTTAATATTACGTTTAGGAGTTATGACAACTAAAGTTTTCGAGGGTAAATTGGTGTTGAAATGGTTTGTGATTTAGTTTAATTTCAATTAATGGGTTTAAATTTGGAATAGTGTTTAAGTTGCTTTATATTTAATTTCTTCTGTTTTAGGTGATGTTATTTAATTCAATTTAATTTAACTTTAATTTAATTTAATTTAATTTTAATTTTAATTTAATTTAATTTAATTAAATTTGGTTTGATTTGATGTTAAATTAATTTAGTTTAATTTGATTTAATTTCCTTTAATTTAATTTTAACTTGATTTAATTTTAATTTAATTTGATTTAATTTAATTTGATTTAATTTAATTTAATTTAATTTAATTTAACAAGTTTTAATTTAATTTTATTTCATTTAATTTAATTTGTTTTAATTTAATTTAATTTAAATTTGATTTAATTTAATTTATTTATTTAATTTAATTTAATTTAATTTATTCATTTAATTTAATTTAATTTGTTTATTTAATTTAATTTAATTTAATCTTTAATTTAATTTTACTTTTAATTTTAATTTAATTTAATTTAATTTAATTTAATTTAATTTAATTTATTTGATTTAATTTAATTTAAATTTGATATAATTTAATTTAATTTAATTTGATTTATTTAATTTAATTTAATTTTTAATTTAATTTAATTTTTAATTTTAATTGAAATTTTAAAAGAGTTTAATAATTTAACTTTAGTTTAATGATTAAGTCTTTTAATATTTTAAATTTGAGTTATCATTTTAATTAAGAATTAAATATTAATGAGATGATTAATATAGGGATTTTTAAATTAAAGAATAAATCTCTTCCTAACAATATCCCTATTTTAATAATTCCATTTTTATTATTCTTCCCAAATTTAATCAATTATTTAATTAAGGTTTATTTCAATTATTTTAAATTGTTTAATGGGTTTCTACCCTTTAATTATTTAAATTTCAATCATCCAAATCAAATTAAGATCAAATATTTTACTTGTTAATTTTATTAAACCTAAAGTTTTAATTAAGGGTTAAAATTTTAATTACCACTTTGCCCTTTAAGCTTAATAATTTCATAACTCACTAAATTGAGCTCAAATGAACTTGAAATTTTTATGTGACTTCACTCATATGTCGATAAAGACATGAGAGGAGAAAATGTGATTTTTTTATATTTAATTTATTTATATAATTATTTTTGGTAGAAAATAGAGATTTCCGAGGAAAATTTAATAACATGACCAAGGGAAAGTTTCTGTCCTTAAGAAAATTAGGGGACATTCCTAATGACCACTGGACCACTTGGACCTATTTTGGTGATTTTTTGAATTATATTATTTTTATTATAATTATTTTAAGTTTTGGAGTGTTAATTAATTTAAAAATAAAATAAAGGTTGAAAAAATGAACTTTATATTTTTCAAAAATCTCTCTGATATCAAGGAAATTAGAGAATTAATTTTTGCAATTTTCTGATTTTTCTATGATTTATTATAATTATTTTGATGAAAATGCTAGAAAATACATTTTTTTAATTTTAAAATTACCCTAGAGCTTTAAAATTTAATATCTCATTAAATAGACCTAAGAAAAATATGGGGTTTATTCCTAAGTGATTAAAATTCAAAATGTGACATTATGGTGAATTTTATTATTTTTGTGATTTTTATTATTTTTTAATTATTAAAAATATTAAAATAATATTAAAAATCAACTTTTTTAGAAAATTGAAATTTTAATTTTCTTAAATTCCCCTAATATCGGAGAGGCTCGAAACCGATTTAGTGAATTTTTGAAAGATATTTTGAAAGTTATGAATTTTTAAAGTTAAATTGACTAAAAGGCTTAATCAACCCATTTAGTAGGGCTAACCAAGTCCAATTGACCTCAAATTTTTATGGTGGGTTCCTCTGATCCTAAAGGTCAATGGAGAATTGATTTCAAGTCAATTTGATGTATGATTAGCTCAAATTAATTAGGGATCTATTTTGGGTGTTTAAGCCAATTAGGGTTATTTTAAATGAACTAACTCAAAACCTATTTTTCCTAGGGTCCTCTAGTCATAAGGGACATCACCAAATTTTCCTAGAATTTATTTCACAACATGCTAATTATTGGAATTAAAGTACTCAAAACAGTAACATGAATTTGAAAAATCAATAACTTCTCATAGGGATGGCCTCTGACTTTGGAAAATTCAGGGAATGTTCTCAAATTCAGAGGCTTCAAAAGCCTTATGGTCTCATGCCATGGTGAATTTCCTATATGCATGGAGAATTAAAAGAATGCAATCAGTAAATAAATTATTAAAAATAAAATACTTGATGAAATTAAATGATTTCTTTTCCACATTATTCTCCTCTATTCACTGAGCAAGAGGGTATTTTTATTTTATTTTTATGATTTTCCTACACAAAGTTATGAATTTTTCAAGTTCAGGGAATTAAATAAATAGAAAAATCCCTAATGGAAATGGATTTAAGAAAGATTTTGGTATTTTGATGGGAATTTGTATGGGGCTTGATTTGGGATGATTTGATGATGAATTTAGGACTTAGGTATTGAGTTTAATTGAAAGTATGATGAGGGGAAATGTCATATGGGCTTTGGGACCAATTTTGGGCCTTTGGATGTGGTGAAAGATGGGCTTTTAAAATGGTTTAAGGAATGGGCCTTTAAGTTTAAAAATGAATTTATCGATGGGAATTTTGTAAAGAGGTTGGGCCAAATAATTTTTGGGTTTAGCTCATGGATGTGTCATGAGTGACTTGAAGCAAATTGGGGGTGATTTGGGTTTGAATTGGGTTGAATTTGGGCTCTTTTGGTGAATGGGCCAATATAGGTCAAAGTGGGCCAAGTTGGGACAATGTTGGGCTAGGTTTGAAATTGATGTAAAATTAATGTTGAGAAATGTTTATGGGAGTGTTTCAAAGAGGTTTTGACTTTGGTTGGGCTTTGATTTTGGGGTTTGGGCTCATTTGGGTTAGGTTTGGGTTTAGGTCAAAATTGGGCCTTTTAGCTTTGGGTTGAATTTGAGTGGGGTTTGGGTCTAAATTTTGGGCAAATCATGTTAGTTTTTTGCTTGTGGGGATGCTAAGGAAGATTTAGAAAAGATTTGGGGTTAATTTGAGTTGAATTGGGTGAGTTTGGGTTAGGTTTGAGTCATGGGTCCAAATTGGGCTTTAAGGCCAAAAGTGAAATTGGATCCAAATGTCAATCAAATTGGACTTGGATTTGATCTAGATTGGTGTTGGGAATGTTGAATTGAAGTTTAGAATTGAATTGGACCAGAATTTGTTTCAATTGGGTAGGTTTGGTTTGACATTGGGTTCACTTAGGGTTAAAATGGGTCAAATTGGGGGTTTTGACAAAAGTAGGGTAAATTGACAAAATTGGCCCATGGTGTAGTTGAACAAAATGAAATTGGGAATATTTGGGATTTTATGGAAGTTTCTGGGAATTTTCTGAATTTTTGGATTTTTTGGGTCAAGAGGGGTATTTTGGGTATTTGGAGGGTATTGGGGGGTATTTTTGGAATTTTTGGTATTTTTGGGTATGGATGATCAACTTGAGTGGAGAGAAATGTTTAGGAATGATTTTGGGGAATTTTGGGTGATTTGGAAATTTTAAAAAATTTGGGTAATTTCGAGGCTTTGGGTAGGTTAGGCGGGTGTAGGGTCCAGGGGTCGAAAATTGAAAATTTGGAAAATTGAAGATTGGGTAAATTTGAGTGGAATGAAATCATTTTGGTTGAGCCATGAAGCCACATCAAGCCCACATGAGCCATGAAGGGACTCATTTGAGGCATTCAACTATGTTGTTCGAACCCTGCTTAGCGAGGGCTTAGGGGTTAAGGACCATCCATGTGAATCACCTACATGAGTCGGGAGGTCGAGTTAGGTATGGGTGTGGTTTTAGGAGGTGTGTGAAAGTGTAGTGTATAAGTGTAGTGTGTGTGTAAGTCAGCCCCTTCACCGGACCGGGCCACCTGGGCGATCCTATGGCGAAAGAGTCTTATAGGAACTCATCCTTTAAACTTCCACATTTGATTTCGACCCTGCTAGGTGATTAGGGGTCTACAGTCAAGTTTGTGGAGTTTGCAGGGAATTAAGAAGTGGTTTGAAATTCTAGATGGTGGATCCCAATTCTAGTCCTCTAAGATTGTCAAAGGAAAAGCCTAAGGCTAGATCCTAAGCACTAAAAAGAAGAAGAGAAGACCTCATCAAAAATGAGGTCAACAGTTTGAAGTTTATTATAAGTCATCAGAGTTGGGTGATCCGCTTTGAGGAGTAGTTTAGTGAAGAGTTAAAATTTTAGAGGAATTTCCTGAGTCTTGTGGAGAGAATTTTTAGATAAGTGTTTACTTTTATTCTTACATTTAGTTTTTTTATTAATACTTATTTTTTGTTGTTGTTTTTCATATGGTTTTTAATTTGGAATCGATGTGTTGTTGTATTTTCTAAATGCATTCTGAGTAGTTTACTTTATCTTTTTCTTTCTTAAATGGAGAAGTAATTAAGTTATAGAGAATTGTTGTAGAAAGTATAAGTGTTTAAATGTTGTAAGAAGTTGTGAAGATTGATTCTGAAAACTTTGTTTACTTCTTAATTTGGCCTGTTAAGTTGAAGAATTTCTTGAGATTATGTAAGATCCAATGCGGTATTGTCTCATAAAAGTTATTAAGAATCACATGCAATTATATGTGTGAGAATTGTAGTCCATATGATTGAATGTAATATTAGAAGATATTTTTATGGAAGGGAGTAAAATTAGAGGATTTTAGAGTGGCAGGCTAAAACCCCCCTAATTTGGTTTGAAGTTTTGAGTTTTGTTATGAGAAGTTAACCCCCAGTTGGTGGGAATCGGGGGAACTCTAGAGTGAGAGACTGGTATCTTCCCTGCCTAACCATGTTCAAAATGATAAAAATTTCAAATTAACCTATGTTCTTTATAAAACAAAGTAAGGGTAAAGAACACATTTTCTTCTATCTGTCACAACAAATTTAAATACTTCCACAACAATACGTTAATAATTATTACTACTTCATTAAATAGAAGAAAAAGTTATTCTAGGTAATAGTAATTTACATACAGTGTTATTATTTATTATAATTTTAATTTCTTGCTTAACGTTTTATTAAGAAAATTTCAAAAGACAAATCAACTTTAAAAATTTTTTAAAATCAAGTCATACTTTCAAAAGCCATAAAAAAAAGTAAAAAGATAATTTTTCTGATTCCTTTAAAGATTTTCAAATTTTTCTTGTAGGCTCGATATCTCGGGGCTTAATCAGAAAGTCCTATATTACTTGATAAACGATACGTATACTTACGTAGTATCCACATTATAAATCAAAACCATCAGCATATATATATATATATATATATATATATATATATATATATATATATATATATATATATACTGCGAGATCAAGTTTTTGGTGTCGTTGCCAATTTTCATATCATATTTTTAAGTATAAATATTAGGTGGATCAATGGCCAGAAACTCTCCAGCTCTGGATCTGGCTTGTAGAGAAATGGCGTCTTATCTTCATCCGTCCTTCTGAATGTGATTAAGACCCTTTGTCCTCGGACCCCTGGGATACAATACTTTACCATATTTGCTCCATTTCCCTGGAGCACCAAAAATGATCATTGGTAGAGCGAACTTTAATGTGCCTCTGAATTCTCCCACTCCAACGATCTGAATTTCTCTCTCAAATAGAATATCACTTTCGCTCACAAATGAGACTGTACAGAATGGTCTCAAGAAATCATGACTATCAATATGAGGGGGAATGTAGTCCCCGTTCTCATAGATGTTGATAATGCAGCTGTTCGTAATACAATCTGCAGGGAGGATGCGTCATTTAATCATCCATTTAATTTCCAGTGACATCTCATCCACCTCATCCTGTGGTAAAATCCCCAGAGATATTACCCTATCTCTCCTTTACGAAGTTATAGCAACAGCCACATTATGTTGTGACTCTGCCCTTGCCTCTTTTCCACTTTATGGGTGCTGTATAAGTTCTTTCCTTCAAGCAGCTTGCTCTACCCAAGTCCTGCAGAGCCTGGACACAAGTCAGAATCTTCTGCTCATCTTCCCTCGAGAAAACATTGGTGCAAAGCTCGAGGCCTTCCAAAATTTTGACCACCTTTCCTTGAATAGTGACGTAGTTCTCGAACCTGTCCTTCCGGACTTTTCTGATCTTTGTCATGATGTAATCAGGTATTTACGGTGGCGGTGGTAGTAAGATGAACTGCAACACGTACGACTAGACGTTAGGTCGCTCCCCAAGCTGCCTCCTCAGTGCAGTGGCGGCATATGCCTCATAGGTTCCGTATTCTTTCAATTGTAGCACATTGTAGTTTGGGCACACTAAGAATGCCCCTAAAGCTGTCAACTGTCTAGGGAAGTCCGTGCTGCACGTCGGGCATCCCGTGAAAATCTCCTCCATCAAATTCTGTACTGGGTTGAGATTCTCAGCGAGCTTCGGCTTTGTATCTGTCCTTAGTGAACTGTGATCTGTTTCTTTCATCTTAAGCTCAAAGAAAACTTCTTCTGGCACTGTTGCATGTACAGCGGCCAACTGTCGGGTCTGCCTTTTCTCTATCCTGTCGACGAGATGGAGCTTACGGCGATTCGCGTTCCTTCTTTTAGTGCGCCCCAACGACACATCGAGAAGTCTCTCTACATTAGCTGTAACTAGATCACCTCCCGACGTGGTGATCATCGACTGAAGTAGACTATGTCTGCTGGCAAGTGATCGGAGAACTTTATATATACAAGAATGTATGAACTCAAATTTATATATGTTTATAATGATTTTGTAAAGTTTGAACACTCAACACAAGTATACGTATCGTATTAAGTAATACAGGGCTCTATTGGAGTCCTGGTTATCCATCCCACAGGGAAGTACGAAGTATAAGAAACTGTTTCACAATATATATAATATAGCACTAAAATCTGATACTTAAATTGCACTTAAAGTTTAATGCTACTTCTACTACCACAATGCAGAAAACAGTAACAATTAATTAAATTACACTTACTTCTAACAACTTTGAAGACAGAATTAACTAGCAGACACATTAAACTATGTATTTTAAAGGTTTTTGATTTATGAGAAAAGTATATTTCCTCTTGCAATGAGAATATGATGTGGGGATTGATATGGAACAATTATCTTTTTTATTGTGCCAAATAGGAGCATAAATGTTCCTTTACCCTTAAAAGAGTACCCCCTCTTCTAAGCATGAAAAGAACATTGACATATCCTAAGTTTAGATACTAAATCTAAGGCTAGGCTGGGAGGATACCAGCTCTCACTTCGGAGCTCCCACTCACCCTTCACCCGAAGGCTAACCTTTGATTTTTAGTTACTATCTTAGAACCGATTTGGGGATTTCAGCCCGTCACCCTGAAATCTCCACATTGAAGTCCATCAAAACACATTTCCCTATTTATTTGCACTCAATTCCCATAAACTACACAATTCATCCATGAAAATTGAATGGATTTTTTATTATTGTTGTAGGACATTAAATCCTTTCATAATTATGTTCAAAAACATATTTTAACATTTCAATTGGCCAAATTGAAAAGTAAACTAAATTAGAAATGAAAAACCATCACAATTTCTTCAATACATTAAAAGCACATCAAATCCACATCAATCCATCACCACATCTCTATGCAAGAAGAAAGACAAAGGAGACTACTCAGAATTCATGAAGAAGATACAATAAAACATGGATTTTATGTATAAAAGAAAAGTCATACAAACTCCAAAAGAAAATACAACTTATCTCTTTCTCTTCCCCAATGCAATTCCCGTGAAGTTACCTTAAATATTTTTTCTCTCTTCTTTACAACACTTAATTTTCTCTTTAGAATGGAAAGGAAGAAGCAATCTCTCACTTTACTTCTTCTCCTTCACTCCTTAGAGAATAATTCCTCTCAAATCCTCACTTCTACACACTCTCCTCCTAAACCCTAACACTTAACACACACTAAACCACTAAGAGAGACAAACAGAAACCAAGAAAGCCCCCTTCTTTTCGTCTAAAAACAGTTAATTATAAGTTAAGGATGAAATCCCAAGAGTTTCCATAGGCATCAAAAATTCACCAATACTCTTCAAATTTGAATTCCACCAACTTCGGGCGCCGACTGCACTCTATTCTGCCATTAAATTCTGAAGTCTCTGGAAAATGGCACCAGCGGCGCCAGAACATGTTTTCCACCTTTTTGCTCCTTTTTGCTCCAAATTCGTTTCTTTTCACTTCTTTTCACTCCAATAACCTAAAATCATTATTCCTGCAATAAATCATGAAAAATATGTTTCTTTAAAGTCCAATATCTCCAAAAATGGGTAAAATTAAATAGTAAAAACCGTATATATTTTTGGTGCATCAAAATCCCCCGAACTTTAACTATTACTTGTCCTCAAGTAATCTTTTTACTACATAAAATTATAACTCTAGGCAATGTACTTTTCCACTGTAGGACACTAAAATTTTTCATTCAAATGAATATATTGGTTAGATTTTTAGAAAGAAATTTAGTAACTCAGGTCAACATTACAGGTATAAGAATATTCATCAATCAAGTCTAAGGGTTCTAGTCTTCTAGTTATTTCAAGATGAGCCATAATTTGTCACATTAAGAGTGCCTTGAAAGACTATTTGAAAAAGGAGTTCATGCAAAATTTATAAGAATTTTGGCCAATACTTTAAACATAATTTCAGAAATGAGATCAAGTTTTCCCTTTAGGGTGACTCAAGTGAAGCCAGTTTTTTTATTAGGCATCTTCTCAAGCTTCTCCTCATAAATATTTTTCTTTATTTTTCTTTTCTTTTTCTTCTTTCTCTTTTTCTTTTTGTGATTGTTTTTCAATCCTTCTTTTCTTTTCTTTTCTTTCCTTTTTTAATGAGGATTATTATATCTGGATAGCCTTTAATGATTTTGAACTTCACTCTCCTCTTTCTAAAGTTCAAACTTGAGACACCTCCTTACTTTATTGTTAAGTACAAGCTTTATTATTCATCATAAAGTCACAATCTCTTCTTAACACAAAATACTTTAAGTCCCTTAACATTTCAAAAATACAGTTTTATGTACTTTAAATAGTTAACTATAATTAAATCCTTTCATACCAAATTTCTTACTTCTATAAAATTAACCTTCATTACTAAAAATTTCCATCCAATCCTTCCATAATATTCAACTGAAATAAAAAGTTTTAGTTACTTATAGTGAGGTTCAACTTCCAGAAGTTATGCTAATAATTTTTGAAAATGTAATAATTGACAACAAATAAAAGTTAACATTTCTCTACCCTCCCCCAAACTTAAAATTTTCATTAAATTTGAAATAGTTGAGATTAAAAGAAAACAAACCTTTCTGTGCTGAGATCTTCAAATCTTCAACAACTATCTGGTATTAGACAAAATTTACAACTAGCAGGCATGAAACAATTAGTAGCAGTGATATAACAATTTTAAATATTTGCATCGGTAAAGAGAAATTAACTTTAAACATCTAAACATCCAACATAACACTATAACATGAAACAAACTATCACAGTACTACACAGTCCAGCTAACAATTTCAATGTTTCAGTATAACATAACAGTACACCAACAGGGTTACACATAACATGAAAGATAAATAACTACCACATCTCAGCAGTACAACAACAGGGTTACACATCACATGAAAAATAAATATCTACTACATCATAACAGCACAACACAACAAGAACAATAGAAATAGAAACAGACAATCTACCAATCTCCAACACCAAGATCAGCAGGGACATCAGCAGGGTCATCAGCAAGGTTAGGTCTATATGGTGTATAACTGGGGCAAGTAGGAAATATCACATCAGAATCCCCCCTCATAAATCTAACTTGAACACTATAATAAGCAATATTAAACTAAACACTCCTCTGCAGATAATCTTCATTCACATCACTCCTCGTCTCAAACACATCCATCCTACCATGGAGTCTATCCACACTAGCACTCTGTAATCTAAGCTGCTCCATAATATCAGATAGGGTAGGTGGCACAGATGTAGATGGAACATCATAACTCGTAGTAGGAATATCGGTACTCCTACGCTTAACTCAGGCTCCCACATGAGACTCATAAGTACGGATAATAGTCTTTGTAATTGGTCCCAATGGAATAGCCTCTTCTTTAGAACTGTTAAACTTCACTCCAGACTGAACACACGGGGCATGAACTAAAGTACGATGCCCTAAACCACTAGTGGTCTCACCTCTAGCAATAGTCTGAATGTTCCTGTAGATAATAGCTCCAATATCAATCTTTTCATCTTCTAAATACAGTATATCAGAACCGCTCTATCCCTTGTAACTTCGCTGTGGTGATAAGATGGTAATAGTCTTGCAAAGATGAAATAATGCCAAACTTTTGATGCAACATTCAATGTAGAAGAGGGGAAGTAAATCAACTATTTTTGACTTACTTTCCATTCCCCTCTTCCGTAAGTCAAAAAGCAATCACTTCTCTCATATTCTCCCCTTGAGTGTCAAAGTTTTTGTATTCACAAACCAATGGTTCCCGAGTCTGATTGAAAGCATTGATACACTGAGGAGTAAACTCAACCATTTCCTCTAACTAGCACATATTCAATCTTAGTCCAAGGTACATTTGAATAGAACTCTCTAACAACTCCCATGACAACATTCGCAGTAAAATAACAAAATCACTCCCAGTTTTTCTCTGCAAATAACAGTTCTATAGATCCACCAAGACTATCAAAAGCTCGATCTTGGATACACTTCTTATTATATAGGTATGAGTTAAAGCGAAATTGGGCTTTAATATTAATGAATTTCTCCTCATCAAAATCCAATTTCCTCTTCCCTTCACTCATCCTTGGAGCCATGTGAATTTCCAAAATTTGCAAGAAAATTTCAAAAAATCCCAAATTCACAATGTAACAAACTCCAAATACTATTCTAAACAAGTAAAAGCAAATTTCATCATGGAAATCTAAAAATCTCTTTAAAACTCCAAAAATTCCAACCTAAGCAATGTGAGAGATTTTCATGGTGAATATAAAAAATTTTTAACTTAAAGTGAAGCTCTTACCAAGAGAAGTGTAGATCCGGTGTCGAAAAGCTTTGAAATCACCTTGAATCCGAGATCTAGCAATCCCTAGATCTTCAAAGTCGTGAAAATTGAGGAGGAAGACGAAGGCAATGGAAAATTTTGCGAGTCCGAGGGTAAAATTTACAAAAACGAGGGTTTTTCGCCTTTTATTGGGTTCGGGCGCTGGCGGCGCTCTATTTAAAATAATAGCCAAACTCTTTGGATTCTAGCGCCGGTGGCGCCAGTCCAAAATATTTTTTGGGTCAAAAATTTTTTTCATAATTTGGATCATTTCAACATCCACAATGATGTTTAACACTTCAATAGCATTTACATCATCTCACAAGTAATAATTAACACAATTCTTTACAAAAACAATGCACAACAAACTTATATACATACAATCCAAGTCACAACATAAACATCAAATATGTTCATTCAAACCAAACCAACTCTTAGATGTTTTAGTGTTGCAAGTACGCTATGATAGGCAAACACTAAAATCTAAGCACACAGTGAAAGTAAGCATATCCAAATCCAAATGCAAATTACTAAGCAAAGCAAAGCAAATACTACACACACCTATCATATTTAAGCAAAGTTACTAAACACACAACAAGCATAAGTAGAATCCATTAATTACTCCACATCAATTTCAGAACTATCCTCTCCTTTAATGTCTCCAATTGATTGCCGATGCACGAAAAAATGATAAAATGGACGAAGTGGAAATTCGTCAGATGATTCCTCAGCAATGACCGTGTTCTTCTTTATCAAGTTAATCAAGCCCATCTTAATTTGACCAGTGTGATCGAATTGTTCCTTCATTCTCCAATCTATATGATCAAATAAATCAGAAATGTTATTGATTTCACTCATAAAGTTTTGTACCTGTTTCTCTAACTGTTTGATCCTCTTCAATATCATTCTGGAACCTTCAGGAAAATAGGGTTGAATCGGTTGTGAATTCAGTGTTGGTTAACCAGCAAGAAAATTCATGTCATCTTCATCTCCCACTATCTAATAGTCATAAGGATTAGTTTGATTAATTGGCCTCCATGGAAAAATAACCTTTTCCCAACTTTCATAAGGAAATTGTGATTGACTACATAACAGAAATATGGTGGACGGGTGTCCAAGCCCATATTTAGATCCATGAACAAGTAATTTTAAAACTGATTTCACAAAGATATTACTAATGTCAATTGGCCTCCCAATTTGAATAAAGAAACTCAAAATGGCACTTTCTTTGGTTACTTTGCTAATCTTCAACGTTGGAAATAAATTTGCGGAAATAAAGTAGTGCCACTACTTCGATACTGGATAGAGAGTTGCAGATGGGAAACTAATGTATCCATTCTCTCTAATTTCCTAATCCTCATTCTCATCCATCAAATATCAATACACATCATTCACATTTTCTCGTGTGGCATTGAAATTAGAATAATGGATAATGGGTACGTTTTCGATCATAAAGAGATCGTTAATTCGTGCAGGAGTGAATTGCACAAATCTACCATGGACAAATACAAACCCTTGGTTGATTCCGTGAAGATTTGCATAGAATTTTTTCCCGACGGGAACAACAACGGTAGCTGTAGTGTAGCAAAGCACTTCCCAACATCTCTCCTTATTAATTCTTCAATTCTACTACAAGGATTATCAATACCTCGATTTATGAAGCCTCCTTGCTTGACAATCCTTCTCTTCATCATCACTTTGTTGAACAAACGTTACACCTCAAAACTTATGAACTTCCTTCGGTTGAAAATGCGAGATTGAGGGGTTTCAATGGAGTTGGAATCCATGGGATGGGAATTGGGAATGGTAGTTTTCGTTTTTCTGGAGTTAGGAAGTCAAAAATTGATTTTAGGGAGTTATAAGGACGAATATCCGGCCCGAAACCACCAAAACTCACAATTTAAAACTTAAAAACCATCAACAAAATTTTGGGCGTCGGCGACGCTCAAACCTGTAAGTTCAGCGTAACAACTGTAATAAGGCACCGACGGTGCCAGTGGTCAAAAATTCTCTCTGAACTTCGTTTGGCCCAAAATATTTGAATTTCTCAATTTGATCCAACATTTATAAATTTTTAAAAGTATTTAGGAGTAATTAGGATTCAAAAACTACTATATAAAAAGCACAACTACATCGAACAAGCAAATATACCACAAAGATACATATGGGTTGCCTCCCATAAAGCGCTTGGTTTAACATCATCAGCTCAACAAACCATTCAGTTAATCGATATGACTCAGTTTTAAAACCTCTTTGAAGTCAGGTTGAAACCCGTCAAAGTAAGGCTTTAATCGATGCCTATTAACCTTGAAAATCTTTCTAATATCAGAATTTTTAATATCAACAACTCCAAAAGAATGAACTTTTATAACTGTACAAGGTCCTAACCATCTAGACTTGAGCTTTCCAGGAAATAACTTGAATCTTGTGTTGTATAACAAAACGTTTTGTCCAAATTCCATGTTCTTTTTCAATATCTTTCAATCATGCCACAATTTCATTTTCTCTTTATAAATCCTAACATTGTGATAAGATGCATTTCTAATCTCTTTTAATTCATTCAATTGCATAAATCTTTTCTCTCCAGCATTTTTCAAATTAAAATGCAACTCTTTTATCGCCCAATATGCTTTATGCTTCAAATCAACCGGTAAATGATAAGTCTTACCAAACACTAGTCTATAAGAAGACATTCCAATAGGGGTTTTAAAAGCAGTTCTATAAGCCCATAAAGCAGTATCTAATCGAGCAGACCAATCTAATTTATGATTATCCACAGTTTTCTCTAAAGTTTTTTTAATTTTACGATTACACACTTCTGCTAAAACACTAGTCTAGGGATGATAAGCATTAGAGATTCTGTGAATAATATTATATTTCTCAATTAATCTCTTAATTCGATTATTCCTAAAATGGAATCCACCATCAGTTATGATCACTCTCGGCATTCCATATCTTGTAATTATATTTTTCTTTAAAAATTTTGAAACTCTACGAGCATCACATCTAAGTAAAGAAATAGATTCAATCAATTTCGAGACATAATCAACAACAACCAATATATATAAATTTCCAAATGAAGGAGTAAATGGTCCTATAAAATCTAATCCCCATACATAAAAAATTTCAACTTCCAAATTATAATTTAGAGGCATTTCATTTATTCTAGAGATATTACCTACTCTCTAACATCGATTACATGATTTAATATATCTATAAATATCTCTAAAAAGAGTAGGCCATTAAAATCCAGATTGTAAAATGTTAAGAGCAGTTTTATCAACACCAAAATGACCTCCAAATTCAAAATCATGACATCGTTGAATAATCAAATTTGTTTCTTCTTGTGGCACACATTTTCTAATAATCAGATCCTTACACTTTTTATATAGATAGGGCTCATCCCAAAAATAAAATGTTGCATCATATTTAAACATGTTTTATTGTTGTCTTATTAAATCAGGTGGTACAATATCACTTACAATATAATTCACAATATCAGCATACCAAGGCAAATTGCTTCCCATAATAGTATAATGTTGCTCATCAGGGAAAATTTCTGTAATTTCCTTTTCAAAATCAGATAATTTATCATACTCTGTCCTTGACAGATGATCAGCTATTTGATTATCATCTCCCTTCCTATCAACAATCATAAAATCAAATTCTTGCAGAAGAAGTATCTATCTAATGAGTCTAGGTTTTGCATCCTTCTTTTGCATTAAAGATTTGATAGCCGAATGATCTGTATGCACAATACTTTTAGCTCCAATTAAATAAGGTCAAAATTATTCAAAAGCAAATACTATAGCTAATAACTCTCTTTTAGTAGTGGTATAATTAATTTGAGCCTCATTAAGAGTTTTACAAGCATATTAAATGTCTTTGTAAACTTTATCGTGCCTTTGCCCTAATGCTACTCCGATCGCATAATCACTAGCATCACACATAAGTTCAAATGGTTCTCCCAATCTCGTGAAACAAGTATAGGTGCAGTGATTAATTTCCCTTTCAATAATTCGAAAGCACTCAAGCATTCATCATTAAAATCAAATTTTCTAACATTTTCTAAAAGTCGGCACAAAAGGTTTAGTAATTTTAGAAAAATCTTTAATATATCGCCTGTAAAATCTAGCGTGTTCCAAGAAACTCCTCACCTCTCTCACAGTAGTGGGTGGCGGTGATCTCTCAATCACTATAATTTTAGTAGGACCGACCTCCATAACATGTTCAGAAATTTTATGCCCAAGCACAATTTCTCCTGCAACCATAAATTGACATTTCTCCCAATTTAAAACTAGAATTGTTTTCTCACATAGCTCCAAAAATTTTGCTAAGTTTTCCAGGCAAATTTCAAATGAAGTCCCGAATACAGAGAAATCATCCATAAAAACTTCTATTCCATTATCTATCATACTAATGAAGATAGACATCATACACCTCTGAAATGTTGCAGGTGCGTTACACAGTCCAAAAGGCATTCTTCAAAAAGTAAAGGTTCTATAAGGGCTAGTGAATGTTGTCTTTTCTTATTCCTTAGGAGCAATAGGTATTTGATGGTAACCAGTATATCCATCCAAAAAATAGTATTACTTGTGTCCAGCAAGTCTTTCTAGCATTTGATCGAGAAAAGGAAGAAAAAAGTGATCTTTTTTGGTGGTGGCATTTAATTTCATATAGTCAATACAAATTCACCATCCATTAATTTTTCTTGTGGGTATAAGTTCATTACACTCAGTCACTTCAACTGTCACTCCTCCCTTTTTCAGTACACAATGTATTGGACTCACCCAAGCACTATCCAAAATAGGATAAATAATTCTAGCATCCAGTCATTTTAAAATCTCTTTTTTAACTACTTCTTGCATTATAGGATTCAATCTCCTTTGCAGATTAACTCTCTCTTTATGTTCTTCATCTAATAAAAATCTGTGCATACAAATCGAAGGACTAACTCCTTTAATATCTGCCAAAGTCCATCCAAAAGATTTCTTGTATCTTTTAATGTTTCAAACAACTTCTATTCTTGATAATCGTTTAACTTCGAAGATACAATAAGTGGCAAGGTAGATGATTCTCCTAAAAACATATAATTTAAATGATTTGGGAGAATCTTCATCTCAAGTTCAGGAGGTTTCATTATAGGTGGAATTAAGCTTTCATTTCCACCTTCCATAGTGTCTAACACTTCGAATCTCTACTGAACATACTTGACACGCCTAAAATATATACGCTTTTTGCTATATAATTTTACTCATTTTTTATGATATTACACTTTAAAAGAAGGTAATTTGTATGTTTTTTTAATTTTAAGTACAAGAAATGGTAATTGGAGAAAAAGAAGCAAAAACAGTGCAATTTGGAGCAAAAACGAACAAGAAAATAAATTTTGGCCTAACACATTTCAGTAAGTCTTTCTATGCTTAATCTCTTTTACACTTCTTGAATATTTTTGAATGAGATTAAATTTTTAATAAAGGTTGTTTTTATTCTTACTTTGTAGGGCTAAGTGTTAGGAATGCAACGCAACTGAAACTAAGCGAATCGGAGCTCAAACGGGGCCAAACGGAGCAAAATGGTGGAGCTGTGCAGAATAGGGCGCTGGTGGTGCCAGGAGCGGTTATTGGTTAAATACATTGAATCTGGATGCTTTTTAAAAGGTTTCTTCAATCACCTCTTGAGAAATTCCTCCCTACAGTATTTTAAAAAAAATTGAATCCAAAATGAAGGGAGTGGAAGTTAGAAAAATGTAGAGAATGATTAGAGATCTTAGAATAGGGGTAGAAATGTAGATTTCTACCTTTTTTGAGAGATTGGATAGGGGATTTTGAGAGAATATGTAAGGGAATGTTCTAGCATTGTATAGATCAATGGGAGACTTTGTGTGGGAGATTTTCATCTTTCTTTCATGGGAAAAAAAAGCTAAGTATTGTGTTCTTCATCATCTTATGGTTTTGTAAATACTTACTTTATGGATTTATTTTGAAATTAAGTTTTTCGTTGTGTTTTCTTCATGTTTTGCAATGTCTTTCTCTTACTTTTTCTTCTTCTTTGGAAATAGTGGCATAAGAAGATTATTTCATTGCTTTCATTCTACTTTTCTTTTGTAATGAGTAGGATTCATGATTAGGATATTGGGATGCTTGCTAAAAGATGTTTTAATTATAAATGTGATGGTTTTTACTTGCACTTCATTTACATTACTAAAAAGGCCTGTTGTAGTGTTAAAATTTGTTGTAATTGCATTGACCCGAAAGGGGAGGTGTAATTCTCAACAAAGTGGAACCACATTCAATGTCCGTGAATGAATTATGTAGTTCATAGGGATTGAGTGCAAATAAATAGGGAAATGTATTTTTATGGGCTTCAAATTAAAGGTTTCAGGGTGACAAACTGAGATCCCCAATTTGGTCCTATGATTGGTAACTAAAGTCAAAGGTTAGCCTTCGAGTGATGGGTGAGTGGGAGCTCCGTAGTGAGAGCCGGTATCCTCCCAGCCTAGCTTTAGATTTAGTGATTGAACTTAGGATATGTCAATGTTCTTTACATGCTTGGAAGAGGATGTACTCGTTTGAGGGTAAAGAAACATTTATGCTTCTATTTGGCACATACAATATTTAATGTATCTCAATCCTAAACTTTATCCAATTCATTACATAAGATTAGTAGATTTTATTATCTCAAAATTCACCAATTCAATTTATCCAAAAAGGATTATCTTTAGAAGCAATATTTTCTTTTAGGAGTATTTATTAGTTATTTTAAAGTTAATATTTACCTTTAGGAGTAGTTGTTAAAGAAAAATCACTTATAAAGACCTTCCAAACTAAAGTCTGATAGTTGTAGAATAGAATTTGGCTCAGGACATTTTTACCTCGCTTCTCTGTGGGATCGATAAACTGGACTCCATTAGAGGCCTGTATTACTTCACGATACGTATACTTGCGTTTGAAATTGTGACTTTACAAAATCATTATAAATATATAAATCTGGGGTCATATATTCTTGCATATAAATAAGTCGCATCAATTTTTTGGCGCCGTTGCCTGGGAAGCTTCAGTAAGAACTTTAGAAGAATTTTAGTTAAACCTATAAGACTTAGATTTGGAATTTATAGTACTATATAGTGTGTTTAATTATTTTGTGTTTATTTTTAAGAAAAAAAATCCAAAATACCAAAAATATTTTTGATATCTGTCTTATTAGTTAAGTCTTTAAATTTGTATTCGTAGTTCAGGAGCTACAGACCTTGAATTTTATGACTTGGATTTAGAGAGAACTTTTAGGAGGATGATGAATCAGAAAAGACTCCAGGGATTTAATCTAGAAATGGCAGAACAAAAATATAATGAATATTCAGATTTGGATTATAATTCTAGTAATTTTGAAAGAGTAAACCCTAAGAGAGTAATGAATTTTCAAGATGATATGCTTACTTTATTAAGTTCTCAGGTTGGTGATATTGAGAGGAAGTTAGATCAATACATAAAGAGTTATCCTCAAGGTCCCAAGTTATAAAAAAAATTCATTTGGACAATTGATTGAGCTTAACTATTTTGAAACTTGCCCTGAGATGTACAGTCTTTATTCTGATTATTACAATCTAGGATAGGAAGATTATTCAAACTTTAATTGGAATACTAATTTTGGAGGAGAAAACCAATTTTGGAAAGATAATCAATTTAATCAGATATGAGATTGGAATAATCAGGACGATTTTAGCGAAGGAATTTCTTTTCCTTATAGATTTCACTCTAACCAAAAAGATGAGGAAAAGGAATTACTATTAGAAAAGGATGTGATTCAATTGGCATGTGAGCTAGGAAGTCAAGGGGCGACTATGAAGAATATAGAAAACCAGTTGGGGCAGATTATGAATGCAATTAATAGTTACCCAAGAGATTTTACCTTGTGACCCTGAGATAAACCCTAAGCAGATGAATGATGAGCAATTTAAAGTTATTGAATTTGAGGATATGATTCAAAAAATTGATGAGTTGAGAAAATAAGAAAAGGAGATTGAATGACCAATGGAAGAAATTCCAAAGGAATTAGATAGATATATAGAAAGACCACCTCAACTCTTTACTTAATACCAAGTGGAAGATATGAAAGATAACTTGAATCATAAGAGTAAGATATAAGAATTTGATCCAGAATCTGAATTATCTAGAGATCCAAAATTTGGGAGATATTTAATTATCATATATAGATCCATTTCCTATAAAATTCAAGGATGATATTAATATGCGGATTGAGAAAATTAATAGAAGAATATTGGATCTAGAAAGAAATATGAGGAATAATGGTATGAATCAATCTGAAAAAGAAGAGCTAAATGAAAAATTACAAATTGAGAATTCTGTAGGAATCCCTGGATTTGAAAAGATTCGAAGATTGATCGAGAATTACTTAATTGGAATTTTGATCCAGGAGGAATCATTT
Source organism: Papilionanthe hookeriana x Papilionanthe teres (assembly GCA_022702705.1). Taxonomy (NCBI): domain Eukaryota; kingdom Viridiplantae; phylum Streptophyta; class Magnoliopsida; order Asparagales; family Orchidaceae; genus Papilionanthe; species Papilionanthe hookeriana x Papilionanthe teres. The sequence goes on along the minus strand of CM040431.1, from coordinate 92,298,770 downwards.
GTCGGGCCTGCGACGTTAAAACCAAGCGCTTTATGGGAGGCAACACATAGTTATCAGTTTGCTTTTATTTAGTGTGCTTGATAGTCATGATTGTTAGTGTTGTATTGTGCTTGCTTTAGTGTGGATTGTTCAAGTTTGATTGTTGTTTATAGATGCTTGGATTGTTAGTTGTTTTATTTGATCTTTCTGTGTCATGAGGGAGTTGATTCCTTAAATTCTTATTATGGTTAGACTTTTATGTTCTCTTGTAGTAGTTGGATTGACGAGTCTACTATAACTTGAGTTTTACCCGGATTTAAGATTTATAAGAGACATCATGAATTTAAACTGTAATAGATCCATCTTAATTTTGTTACTTCCTTTCTATGACTTTGATTTCATTTGGTAGGAGTCGCGAACCTATTTGATGAATAGCTTGTGGATGATCTTACACTACGATTTATAATTGTTAGAGGTGCTTAATTAAAGAGATTAGATGATGCCTGAGATTGGTACTTAAGAGCCAATACATCAGGGATAATTTTATCTTTGGTATTATAATCTATAAAATCATTTAAAAGTACCTAATTTATTAGTGTAGTGATTCTGTTAGAAATTGGAGGTAATTTAGTGAGATGTGATAAGTTAAAGGAAGAATTATCCTCATTTATCATATGTGTGTTTATGTTTATGTTACAACTTTATATAAGACTTGAAGAACTTTTTTATACTCCCTTGTTGATACCTGCTATGCTAATTAAAATTTTATTTAGTGAACTTCATTCTGGCATGATTAGTTTAGATTTACTTTCTGTTGCATATTGTTCTATCCTGATGAATAATTGAAGATGTTTTTGATAGACATTTATGGTAGATAGAACTTCTAAACTGTTTTTCTTCCTGCTTATATTTTATGTACTAAATGCTATATATGTTAAAAATTAAGTTTGGTGGTAGGAAGAAAAATAAAATTTTAAAGTGAAAATACTTTCTTTTAGTGTAATATTATTGTAAGCATGTTTTAGGTTAGATTTACTTTCTTCTGCAGTCATTCTATCCTGATTTTTCATGTATATGAATTTGATAGGATGTTGTAGTAGTTAGTAGATTCAGTTTTTACTTTTTTTCGTGCTACATTTTATGGAATTAATTGCAAAATATTTAAAAACTTAGGGGGGAGAAAGAAAAATAACTTTCAAAGTTAAACTTTATTTGTCCTCCGTAGCCTGTATTTAATTTAATATTACTTTTAAAATGACTTGTGGTGGTATGTAGTGTTACCTTTAGGTTACAATAATTTTGATTTTAGGAATGTTAGAAAAGTAACTTAGTTAAAATCTTATGTGAATAAAATGTTCTAGAGTTAAGATATTTTGTAGGAAATATTGGGAAAATGATTTTGCTATTTATGATAGAAAGGAGTTGAATATTTGAAAAGATAAAATTCCTAGATTTATACTTAATGTGAATTGAGTCTTTATTGAAAAACCTTTTTCGATCTAATACTTACACTTATAAAAAGTAAGGGAAAGTTTTGAGTTTTAAACTTTAGAAAGGGGATAGTGAAATTCAAAATTATTAAAGGCCTATCTAGATATAGAAATCCTCACATAAAAAAAGAGAAGAAAAAGGGATTAAAAATGATCCCGAAAGAAACAAAAAGTGTAAAAAAAGGGATTGAAAATGAACCCGAAAGAAAAGAGAAAAAAGGAAAAGAAAATAAGTGAGGAGAAGCTTGAGGAGAAGGCTAATAAAAAATTGGTTTCACTTGAATCTTTTTAAATGAAAAGACTTAAAAATAATCTTAAGCTTATTCTTATTTAAAAAAGTATTAGTCAAATTGGTATAGATAAGGTGCTTAAATTTTGTTTTTATACTTTCTTTGAATCTTTAGTTTGACAAGTTTCAATAACTTTTGAAGTAAATAGAAAATTAGGATTCCTAAGTTGAATATGAGATATTCTTACGCTCTAGCCATAGGTTGATTTGCTAGAATTTCTCCTATGTTATACTATAATATTTCTGAGATGAAATTATAGGAAACTCTATTGAAACCCACAATCACAAATCAATATATTTGGTTTTTAAAGTTATAATGTTACTTGAGGACAAGTAACTGTTAAGTTTGGGGGTATTTGACACGCCTAAAATATATACATTTTTTGCTATATAATTTTACTCATTTTTTATGTTATGACACTTTAAAGGATGGTATTTTGTATGTTTTTTGGTTTTAGGTACAAGAAATGGTGATTGGAGAAAAAGAAGCAAAAAACGGTGCAATTTGGAGCAAAAATGAGCAAGAAAGCAAATTTTGGCCTACAACTTTCGATAAGTCTTTCTATGCTTAATCACTTTTACACTTCTTGCATATTTTTGAATAAGTTTACACTTTAAAGAAAGGTTATTTTTATGCTTATTTTGTAGGGCTAACTGTTAGAGACATAACACAACGGAAACGGAGCGAATGAGAGCTAAAACTGAGCCAAACGGGGCAAAATGGTGGAGCTGTGCAGAATAGGGCTCCGGCAGCGCCAGGAACCTGCAACCATAATTTTTGGGCGCCGGCGGCGCCAGGAGTGGTTATTGCCTAAATACATTTAATCTTGACGCGTTTTGGAAGGTTTCTTCATGCACCTCTAGGGAAATTCGACCCTACACTATTTTAAACCGAATTTGAAGCCAAAAAGAAGGGAGTAGAAGTTAGAAAAACATAGAGAATGATTAGAGATCTTAGAGTAGGAGTAGAAATGTAGATTTCTACCTTTTTGGAGAGATTGGATAAGGTATTTTGAGAGAATATGTAAGGGAATGTTCTAGCATTGTATGGATAGACGGAAGACTTTGTGTGGGAGATTTTCATCTTTCTTACAAGGGAAACAAAGCTAAGTATTGTGTACTTCATCATCTTATAGTTTTGTATACACTTATTTTGTTGATTTTCTTTGAAATGAAGTTTTTCGTTGTATTTTCTTCTTGTTTTGCGATGTCTTTGTCTTACTCTTTCTTCTTCTTTGGAAATAGTGGCACAAGAAGATTATGTCATTATTTTCATTCTACTTTTCTTTTGCAATGAGTAGGATTCATGATTAGGATATTGGGATGTTTGCTAAAAGATGTTTTAATTATAAATGTGTTGGTTTTTACTTGCACTTCATTTACATTACAATGAAGGCCTGTTGTAGTGTTAAAATTTGTTGTAATTGCATTGACCCGAAAGGGGAGGTGTAATTGTCAACAAAGTGGGACCACATTCAATGTTTGTGAATGAATTGTGTAGTTCAAGGGGATTGAGTGCAAATAAATAGGGAAATGTATTTTGATGGGCTTCAAATTAGAGGTTTCGGGGGGACAGACTGAGATCCCCAATTTGGTCCTAAGATTGGTAACTAAAGTCAAAGGTTAGCCTTCGGGTGAAGGGTGAGTGGGAGCTCCGTAGTGAGAGCCAGTATCCTCCCAGCCTAGCCTTAGATTTAGTTATTGAACTTAGGATATGTCAATGTTCTTTACATGCTTAGAAGAGGATGTACTTTTTTGAGGGTAAAGAAACATTTATGCTCCTATTTGGCACATACAATATTTAATGTATCTCATTCCTATACTTTATCCAATTCATTACATAAGATTAGTAGATTTTATTATCTCAAAATTCACCAAACCAATTTATCCAAAAAGGGTTATCTTTAGAAGCAATATTTTCCTTTAGGAGTATTTATTAGTTATTTTAAAATTAATATTTACCTTTAGGAGTAGTTTTTAAAGAAAAACCACTTATATCGACCTTCCAAACAAAATTATCATAGTAGCAGACTAGAATTTGACTAAGGACATTTTTACCTCACTTCCCTGTGGGATTGATAAACGGGACTACATTAGAGCCATGTATTACTTGATACGATACGTACACTTGCGTTTGAAACTGTGACTTTACAAAATTATTATAAATATATAAATCTGGGGTCATAAATTCTTGCATATAAATAAGTCGCATCAATACTCCAAATCATCATTCTTCTCAATATTTGAATTTTCTTCATCTTCAATTTCTTCTTCAAACATATTTTCATATTCCACTTCTTTTTCAAATATATTCTCAAAATGATCATTTCTCAAATATTCACAGACCTCCATCCTAAAACATTCATTATCTTTTTCCATTGAGGGATACTTCATAGATTTTAAAATATTAAAGGTCAACTCTTGATCATTAACTCTCATAGTTAATTCTCCTTTTTGAACATCAATCACCGCTTTTCTAGTAGCAAGGAATGGTCTTCCAAAAATGATTGAAATTTCTTTATCTTCCTCCATATCAAGTACAATAAAATCCACAGGAAGGATAAATTTATCCACTTTCACGAACACATCTTCCACCACTCCTTTAGGGTAAGTAATGGAAAGATCGGCCAACTGAAGAGTCACAGATGTTGGAGAAAAATCTCCTATTCCCAATCTTTTGAAAGTTGATAAAGGCATAAGATTAATACTAGCTCCAAGATCACATAAAGCCTTTCCAAAAGATTTTTCACCTATAGCACGCGGAATAGTAAAACTACCAGGATCTTTATGTTTTTCTGGAAGCTTCTTCTGAATAATTGCACTACACTCTCCCCTAAGTGCAACAGTTTCGTGATTTGTAAACTTTCTTTTCTTTCTCAGGATATCCCTCATAAACTTGGCATAGTCGGGCATCTGTTCTAATGCTTCAACAAAAGGAATATTTATCGTTAATTTATTAAGGATCTCCAAAAATTTTCCATTTCTGTTATCCCTGTTTTTTTTCTTCAATCTTTGAGAAAATGAAGGTGGTGGTTTTTCAACAAGTATCTTCATTGGCTCAAGAGGATAATCCAAGTTTGGATAAATCTTGTTTGAAAACTTTTCGATTTCCTCCTTCTCCTTTTCTATTTCAACTTTTTTTTGCACTCTAGTTTCCAATTCTTTTCCACTCCTTGATTGAATAGCCTTAAGTTGGTCCTTGTTTTGATCTTTTGGATTAATCTCCACATTACTTGGAAGTGTTCCGGAAGGTTTATTATTAAGTGCAGTGAAAATATGTCCCAATTGATTTTCAACATTTTTTAAAGCAATACCTTGAGCTTGTAATTGATTTCCCAGATCCAGAATCATTTCTTTCGTAGACAACTTCTTATCCTTAAATTGTGGGTTACTATTAGATCCAGGAGGATAAGATGGTCTAAAATTGGTATTTCCTTTATTGTTCGAGTTTCCAATTGGATTTATAGAACTGTTAGCCCAGTGCGGGTTAACATTAGCATTGTTATTATTCCAATTGAAATTTCGGTGATTCTTCCAAGCTGGATTATAATAATTTGAATAAGGATTGTTAGGTCTATTAATAGCATTTAAAGTCTCATAAGGTGTTTGAGATTCTGTTATCTGTCCAAATGAATTTTCCTCCAACACTTAAGGTGGTTGAGAATAATTTAGTCCATATTGATTTGTTTCCTTAGAAAGGGCTGCAATTTGAGAAACTACCATAATCATCATATCTGAATCATGAACACTAGCTACTCTTTTAGGATTTACCCGTTCAGAGGGCCATTGAAAAATATTTGTAGTCATTTCTTCAATTAATGTGTATGCTTCATCAAAAGGTTTTGACATTAACGATCGACCAACAACAACATCTGTAATAGATCTCACTGATCCCACTAATCCATTATAAAATGTTTGAATTATTAACTAATCTAGTAAAGCATGATGTGGGCACTTCCTAAGAAGATCTTTAAATCTCTCTAAAGCTTCATATATTGACTCTCCTTCAAACTGACAAAAGGATGTAATATCATTTCTTAGTTTAGCAGTCTTAGATGGAGGGAAATATGTTGATAGAAACTTCTGAGATAATTCTCCCCAAGTTCTAATAGATCCAGGTGCTAACGAGTTTAACCACTCCTTAGCTTTATCCTTTAATAAAAAAGGAAAAAGTCTAAGTCTGACAGCGTTATTAGACACTCCATCATATTTAAAAATAACACAGTTCTAAAAAACTAGCAAGGTGTAAATTTAGATCCTCATTAGGTGTTTCTCCAAATTGATTATTTTGTGATAATATCAGGTTTAAGTTCAACTGAATTAGCAGTAACATCAAGATTTTGAATAGTTATATGAATTTCATCTGCTAATGGGTTAGCATAATCTCTTAAAGGTCTCGATAAATTTTAAATCTCATTTCTCTGGTTATCTTGAATATTAGCCATTTCACAAGGATTTTCACTTTGTTTTTGTTGTTTTCTAATTTTTCTGACAGTATGCTCTAACTCCGAATCGTAAGGCATTAAACCTATAGATCCACTACGATGCATATACAATCACACATATACTTTTAAAAAGTAAATAAACACATATTTACACACTACAAAGTAAAGGTTCTCTGTTACTATATTATAAATAAATACCGTTTATACTTCCTTACTTTGTTACATTCCCCGGCAATGGAGCCAAAAACTAGAACGGTGGATTTTATATATGAAAGAATGTATGAACTCAAATTTATATATGTTGATAATGATTTTGTAAAGTCCGAACACTCAACGGAAGTATACGCATCATATCAAGTAATACAGAACTCTAATGGAGTCCTGGTTATCGATCCTATAGGGAAGTACAAATTATTAGAAAGTGTTTCACAATATATATAACATAGCACTGAAATCCGATACTCAAATTGCACTTAAAGTTTAATACTACTTCTACTTTCACAATGCAGAAAACAGTAATAATTAATTAAACTACACTTACTTCTAACAACTTTGAAGGCAGAATTAACTAGCAGACACACTAAACTATGTATTAGAAAGGTTTTTTATATATGAGAAAAGTATCTTTCCTCTTGCAATAAGAATATGATGTGCGGATTGATATGGAACAATTATCTATGTTCTTGTGGCAAATAGGAGCATAGATGTTTCTTTACCCTCAAAAGAGTACCCCCTCTTCTAAGCATGAAAAAAACATTGACATATCCTAAGTTTAGTCACTAAATCTAAGGCTAGGCTTGGAGGATACCGACTCTCTCTTCGGAGCTCCCACTCACCCTTTACCTGAAGGCTAACCTTCGATATTTAGATACTAATCTTAGAACCAATTTGGGGATTTCATCCTGTCACCCTAAAATCTCCACATTGAATTCCATCAAAACACATTTTCCTATTTATTTGCACTCGATTCCCATGAACTACGCAATTCATCCATGAAAATTGAATGGATTTTTCATTATTGTTGTAAGACATTAAATCCTTTCAGAGTTAATGTTCAACAACATATTTTAACATTTCAATTGGCCAAATCAAAAAGTAAATTAAGTTCGGAATGAAAAACCAAAAAATTTCTTCAATACATTGAAAGCACATCAAATCCAGATCAATCCATCACCACATCTCTATGCAAGAAGAAAGACAAAGGAGACTACTCAGAATTCATGAAGAAGATACAATAAAACATTGATTTTATATATAAAAAGAAAGTCATACAAACCACAAAAGAAAATACAACTTATCTCTTTCTATTCCCCAGTGCAATTCCCTTGAAGTTTCTTTGAATCCTTTTTCTCTCTTCTTTACAACACTTGATTCTCTCTTTAGAATGGAAAGGAAGAAGCAATCTCTCACTTTACTTCTTCTCCTTCACTCCTTAGAAAAGAATTCCTCTATAATCCTCACTTCTACAAACTCTTCTCCTAAACCCTAACACTTAACACACACTAAACCACTAAGAGAGAGCAAGATAAACCAAGAGAGCCCCATTCTTTTCATCCAAAAATAGTTACTTATAAGTTAGGGATGAAACCCCAAGAGTTTTCATAGACATCCCTTCAAAAAGTCTCCAAAACTTTTCAAATATGAATTCCACCGACTTCGGGCGCCGGTGGCGCTCTATCCTACCATTACATTCTGAAGTCTCTGGAAAATGGCGCCGGCGGCGCCCATTGTGGCTCCGGCGGATCCAGAACTTGTTTTCCACCTTTTTGCTCATTTTTACTCTGAATTCATTCCTTTTCGCTTATTTTCACTCCAATCACCTAAAATCATCATGCCTGCAAAAAATCATGAAAAATACCTTTCTTTAAAGTGCAATATCACAAAAAATGGGTAAAAGCAAAAACTGTATACATTTTTGGTGCATCAGCAAGCAAGTATGAATAAACAAAACCTTCTGTACCACCGTACCCCGAGGTTTGTCTTTTGTCCCGAAGTGCAAGGTTTAAGTCACTTTTAGAAGCAAATGCCAACTTACATCCTGACATTTCCTGCACGAGAAAGACAGAGGGAGATGTCAATGATTGGTATTTTACACGAGGAAGAACAATATTAAAATTTATTTTAATGAGTTTTAAGTTATGTTGGTTGCATTATCTTATTTAACGTAATTTTATGAGATTTAAAGTTAAGACGTTTCACATGAATATCTTGAGAGGAAATTTATTTTATTTTATTTTGAAGTTATTACAAAATTTTAGACCCAGTCACATATACTGGCCATATTGCTTCATCGAAACAAAAGCTCTCCGTTTAACATTTTCACGTTGCATAATATTTCTTTAAGTATCATCCATTGATCGGCAACTAGGCCTTTCCCCTTAAGAATCCACTAACTGATAAGCACCTCCAGAGTAAACTTTCTCTACCATGAATGGTCCCTCCCATGTCGGTTCAAATTTTATACCTATCTTGCGGTGTGCAAGAATAAGCCTTTAAAAAATGAGTACGAGGTCACTAACTTTGAATGACCTCGGGTGGACCAATTTGTAGTGGACCTCGAACATTTTCACTTGGTAAAGTTCCAATTTCTACTGTACAAGGAATCTCTTTCCTTCAAGGTTCTCCAATTCTGCAAGTCGGAGCTTGGCATTCACTTCTGTAGTAATCTGATTTGCAACGACAACTCTGAGTGATGGTAGTTGTACCTCTAATGGTAGAACTGCTTCAGACCCATACATGAGAGTGTAGGGTGTGGACTGCATCGGTGTTCTGACTATCGTTCTATAAGCCCACAGTGTTTCTAGCAGTTTCTCGTGCCATCTTCTCTTGTTATCGTCGAGTGTCTTCTTTAGGATCCGAACCAGTGTTTTGTTTAATGCTTCTATTAGTTCGTTGGATTTGGGATAGTAAATTGTAGAGTATCTATAATCTATCCCATGGTGTCTGACAAAATTTTTGATTTTGGTGCTCTTGAAGGCAGACCCATTATAAAAAATGATTATGTGTGATACACCGAAGTGGAAGACGATTCACTCCTTGAAGAACTGTAGAACATGCTGAGTTGTGACTTCTCATAGTGGAACGGCCTCTGCCCACTTGGAGAAGTAATCCATAGCTGCTAGTATGATTCTGTGTCCCTTAGAGGAAGGAGGGTCTATTGGACTCACTATTTTTGTGCCCCAACACTCGAATGGCCATGATGCAACCGTGGGGTGTAGAACATTCGGAGGTTGGTGCAGAACCACTCCATGCACCTGTCACCGATGATGATTCTTAGCAATGTCCATACAGTCTATCATCATTCCAGGCCAATAGTATCCAATTCTTTTATTTTCATTTTCATTTTCGGTCCTGACTGGTGAACTTCACACAATTTGGCATGTACTTCTTTGACGATTTCTGTGCTTTTGCTCTGCTTAGACATCTAAGCCACATCTGATCAAAGGATCTTCTGTACAAAACATTGTTGATGACTGTGTATGACATTGCTCTTTTCTATATTTGATGTGCTGCTGATTTGTCTTCAGGTAGTTTTCTAGTTTGCAAATAATCTATTAAAAGCTGTTGCCAATCTTCTGTATCTTCTGTCACTGTAGCTGCTAGTCTTTCATTTCCCAATTCATGTAGAGTGTTGAGCTCTATCTGTGATAGAACCTAATGTCCTTGTATTGTGATGTCTATAGAATTCTCCTGCGTACTTGCAAACTCTTTAGCCAATTTAGCTAAAACATATGCTTATGTGTTATCCACCTGGGGAATCCTATAGAACGTCACATTGGGGATTCATTCCAACAATTTCATCGTGTATCTATGATAATATGCTAATCTTGGTTTCAAAATCTTATATTGTCCGGCCACTTGCTGAATGAAGAGTTGCGAGTTGCCATAAATGGCAATATCTGTTATATCCATTAAAATTGCCAATTCCAATCCCGTGATTAGTGCTTCATATTCTTCCTCCTTATTTTTGTACGACTCTGTCAGGTGATAGGAGAATCTTAGCATTGTCTGTTCTGGTTTCATAAAAATTAGACCGATCTCCACCTTGCCTGGTATCACTGTATGCTATCCTCTATCTCTTCTGGCTGAGGAAGCTCTGTTGAAGTACATCTCCCAACATCGTGCATTGGGGTCTTCTACTTATAATATATGCTCATCTGGTAATTCATCATTGAGCGGGGACACAGCTGGCAGTGGGTGTGCCGAGAGGAAGTCTGCTAAAATTTTCCCTTTGATAGTGTGAAGGGTAACCAAAGTTATATCGAATTGTGATAAAATCATTGACCATCTTGCTAAACGTCAAAAAAGTGTGGGTTGGGTCATCAAATATTACAATGGATTAACTTTTGAAATTAGGCTAACCTTATGAGACAACATGTAGTGTCTAAGCTTTTGAGATGCAAAAATTAAAGCTAGAAAATGTTTCTTAATAGGGGGATACTTTACCCCCTCTAATATTAGACGTCGACTCAGGTAGTAGAGTATGTTTTCCTTACCCTCATCATTGACTTGTGCTAGAAGAGCTCCGAGGGAGTCACCTAATACCGTGGTATAAAGTATCAGCGGTCTACCCAAGATAAGGGATGCCAAAATGGTGGTGTCATAAGATATCTATTGACATCTTTGAAGGCCTGCTGACATTTCTTTTTCCAAATAAATTTGGTATTATTTTTAATTAATGTCGAGAACAGCTCACACCTTCCTAATAGATTAGATAAAATGCATCTTAGGTATTTTAATTTTCCTTAAAAAGAACGTAGTTGCTTTTACGTTTTGGGAGGAGGCATTTCTAAGATCAATGTAATCTTCTCTAGGTCAATTTTGATTCCTTGATGACGGGCAACGAATCCTTAAAATTTCCCGGAGGAAACGCCGAATGGGTATTTTAAGGAATTCATCTTGAGATTGTATTGTAGTAATCGTTCGTACACGATCCTCAAATCACATAGGTGGTCTTCCTTTACTTTGCTTTTGAAGAACAGGTCATCCACGAAGCATTCTATTTTTTTGTTGAGGTCATCAAAGATCCTTGTCATTGCTTGTTGGTAGGTTGCTCCGATGTTCTTCAATTTGAATGGCATTATGGTTTAGCAGTAGATCTTGATTGGTGTTCTCAAAGCTATAAGTGTTGAATCTTCTGGAGCCATCTTGATCTGATTATATCCGGACGATCCATCCATGAAGAAGAAAATCTCATGCGACGACGTAATGTCCACTATTAATTCTGGTATTGGTAACAAAAACCCATCCTTTAGACATACTTTGTTCAAATCTCTGAAGTTGACGCACACTCGATTCATTATTCTTATTAACTGGAACAATGTTGGCTAACTCGTTGACCTCAATTTTGGTGAGGTCTTCTCTTCTTCTTTTTAGTACTTAGGATCTAGCCTTAGGCTTTTCCTTTCACTATGTTAGAGGATTAGGATTGGGACCCACCACCTAGAATTTCAAACCACTTCTTAGCTCCCTGCAAACTCCACAAACTTGATTATAGACCCCTAATCACCTAGAGGGTTGAAATCAAATGTGGAAGTTTAAAGGATGAGTTCCTATAGGACTCTTTGGCCTTAGGACTGCCCTGGGTGGCCTGGTCTGGTGAAGGGCTGACCTACACACACACTACACTTATACACTACACTTTCACACACCACCAAAAAACACACCCATACCTATCTTGACCTCCTGACTCATGAAGGTGATTCACATGGATGGTCCTTAACCCCTAAGCCCTTGGCTAAGAGGGTTAGGAACAACATAGTGGACGCCTCAAATGAGTCCCTTCATGTCTCATGTGGGCTTGATATGGCTTCATGGCTCAACCAAAATGATTTCATTCCACTTACAATTACTCAATCTTCAATTTTGCAAATTTTCAATTTTTGACCCACGGGACCCTACACCCGCTTAACTTTACCCAAAGCCCTTCAAATTACCCAAATTTTTCAAAATTTCCAAATCACCCAAAATTCCCCAAAATTAACCTTGAACATTTCCTCACCAATCAAGTTGATCATCCATAGCAAAAAATACCAAAAATTCCAAAAAAATCTCCCAATACCCCCCAAATACCCAAAATACCCCTCTTCACCCAAAAATCCAAAAATTCAGAAAATTCCCATAAAATTCCAGAAAATCCCAAATATTCCAAATTTCATTTTTTTCAACTACACCATAGGCCAATTTTGTCAATTTACCCTACTTTTGTCAAAACCCCCAATTTGACCCATTTTAACACAAAATGAACCCAATGTCAAGCCAAACCTACCCAATTGACCTAAATTCTGGTCCAATTCAATTCTAAACTTCAATTTAACATTCCAAACACCAATTTAGACCAGATCCAAGTCCAGTTTGATTAACATTTGAATCCAATTTCACTTTTGGCCTTAAAGCCCAATTTTGACCTAAACCCAAACCAAACCCAAATAAGCCCAAACCCCAAAATCAAAACCCAACCAAAGTCAAAACCTCTTTGAAACACTCCCATAAATATTTCCCAACATTAATTTTACATCAATTTGAACCCTAGCCCAACATTGGCCCAAGTTAGCCCAATTTGACCTACATTGGCCCATTTACCAAAGAGGTCCAAACCCAACCCAATTCAAGCCCAAACCACTTCAAATTTATTCCAAATCATTCATGAAACCTTCCTAAATTAAATTCAACACTTATTGAATCCAATCCTTTACAAAATTATCAACCTAAAATTTTTTTTGAAATCCAAAAGCCCATTCCTAAAATAATTTCAAAAGTCCAAACCCATCCTAAGGACCACATTACAATCTCATCTCATCCTCACTCAATTAAAATCATCCCTAAGTTCTAAATTAGCCATCAATTTTTTTCTAAACTAAGCCATATTCCAAATCCTATCAAATCACCCCTAAATTACCAAAATTCCTAAAAACCTCTTTCATGAAAGTTGACTTAGCTTTTTCCAAGCCAAAGGTGAGCCATGAAGCCATGCATGAGCCACATGTGAGCCATGAAAGGCTTGGAAACTTCACCATACCCAAAATGGCAAGAAGAGGGGACCCTTTAATGATTCTTTTAAGAGTGATTAACCACTCCCATGTCTCCCCTAACTCTTGCTTAAGCTTAATTGTACTTGGATTGTGACTTGACCCCACTAATCAAGCCGATCCAAGTGACTTTCCCTTCGGCCCAAATTGGCCTTGGATGGTGGACCTAACCCAAAACCAAGGGTTGACCCATTTAGACCCAAAATAGCCCTTTCCCATTCCACTTTGATTCGAACCCTTTACACATGTCCATGGCCAATTGATCGCACAAACCTCCAACCTCGACCCACCTGGACACGAGGGTGACCCATGCCTGCACGGCCGACCACACGGGTCGCCGGAAAACACCATGGATGAGACCTTGGGAGGAGCCAAATTTTGGAATTCTCACCTGCTGAGCTGTCCCATCCCCAGTGGCCATTGCAGCTGTTCTTCTCTTGCCGAGAGCGAGCTGATCCCGGTCCCTAACTCCCCCGGGAGGCCCTCCGGCCTTTCCTATTTAAACACCCCTCTCTCGGCCATGGGACAGGTGCTCGAACCAACCTTAAGGAAACTGCGCCAAAATCATTCCGGACCACTCTCTACACATAGAGCACTTGATTCCCACTGGATTCCGGCCCGATTCCCTACGGGCGAGCTCGATTCGAGTTCGAATTTCGGCACAAAACCGGGACACTTCTTCACAGTGGACCAATCCCCAAATTGATTGATCCTACACCTTCACCAGACCAAGGGAAGAAGTCCACCAGCAAAAGTCCCCTCTCCAGGCCACCCATCTGTTCCAGACTCCAAGCTTTGTAATCGGCTGTGGTCGAAATCCTACCTAGACAATTCACCAGGCTAGGAGACTTCATCTGGAGCTTGCTGGGATGCAATCGAAGGTGACACAACCCTCAGATCGAAGCCACACTTCTCTGAGCAAAGGTATGGCCTCACTCTTCTTCCCGAGCTTCTAAACATTCTCCATTTTTATTGAGTCAATTTCATGCCACATAAACTGTATGGATGTGTTCGTCTTCTCGAGACGAATCCATAGAGCACAAGAACGTTCAATTTGGTCAAGTATCGAGTGAGATCTTAGGCCTAGAAGACAGACGGTTCTCGGGCTAGGAGGCTTGGGGACGATGAACGGATGCGGTTCATTCAATACACGCGCGGAAGGATGGCTCAGATGGCGTCGGACCAAGAGATGATACGTGAACGGCGGGCCGCGTGGCGCTGAGTCGGAAGGCGGCGTCGAATGGGAGCGCGTCGCGTGGCCGTTTGAAGATGCCGAGGATGACAAGGCGCCGCGTGGATAAGTAGAAAATTAGGCTATTTTCCTATTTATTTAATTACCAGAACTTGAAAAATGCATAACTTTGTGTAGAAAAATCGTAAAAATAAAATAAAAATACTCTCTTGCTCAGTGAACAGAGGAGAATAATGTGGAAAAGAAATCATTTAATTTCATTGAGTATTTGATTTTTAATAATTTATTTAATCTCTGCACATTTTCAATTCTCCATGCATGTATACAATTCACCATGACATGAGACCATAGGGCTTTTGAAGCCTCTGAATTTGGGAACATTCCCTGAATTTTCCAAAGTCAGAGGCCATCCCTATGAAGAGTTATTGATTTTTCAACTCTAGGTTGCTAGTTTGAGTATTTTAATTCCAATAATTAGCATGTTGTGAAATAAATTTTAGGAAAATTTGGTGATGTTTATTATGACCAGAGGAACCTAGGAAAAATAGGTTTTGAATTAATCCACTTGGAATAACCCTAATTAGCTTAAACACCAAAGATAGGTCCTTAATTAATTAGAGCTAATCATACTTCAAATTGAATTGAAATTAATTCTCCACTAACCTTTAGGATCAGAGGAACCCACCATAAAAATTTGAAGTCAATTTGACTTGGTTAGACCCACCAAATGGGTTGATTAAACCATTGCTAATTTAAACTTTAAAAATTCATAACTTTCAAAATACTTTTCAAAAATTCACCAAATTGGTTTTGGAGTCTCTCTAATATCAGGGGAATTTAAGAAAAATAAAATTGCAATTTTTCAAAAAAGTTGATTTTCTTACATTATTTTAATATTTTAATAATTAAAAAATAATAAAAATCACAAAAATAGTAAAATTCACCAAAATGTCACATTTTGAATTTTAATCACTTAGGAACAAACCCCATATTTTTCTTAAGTCTCTATAATGAGATATTAAATTTTAAAGCCCTAAGGTAATTTTAAAATTAAAAAATGTATATTTTTAGTATTTCCACTAAACTAATTCTAATAAATCAAAGCGAAATCTGAAAATTATAAAAATTGATTCTCTTATTTCCTTGATATCAGAGAGATTTTTGAAAAATATAAAATTCATTTTTCAACCTCTATTTTATTTTTAAATTAATTAATACTCCAAAACTCAAAATAATTAAAATAAAAAGAATATAATTAAAAAAATCACCAAAATTGGTCCAAGTGATCCTCTGGTCATTAGGAATGTCCCATAATTGTCTTAAGGACAGAAACTTTCCCTTGGTCATATTATTAAATTTTCTTTGGAAATCCCTATTTTCCACCAAAAATAATTACATAAATAAATTAAAAACAGAAAAATCACATTTTCTCCTCTCATGCCTTTATTGACATATGAGTGAAGTCACATAAAAATTTCAAGTTCATTTAAGCTCAATTTAGTGAGTTATGAAATTATTAAGCTTGAAGGGCAAAATGGTAATTAAAATTTTAACCCTTAATTAAAACTTTAGGCTTAATAAAATTAAAGAGTAAAGTATTTGATCCTAATCTGATTTGAATGATTGAAATTTGAATAATAAGGGTAGAAACCTATTAAACAATTTAAAAATAATTGAAATAAACCTTAATTAAATAATTGATTAAATTTGGAGGAATAATAAAATTGGAATTATTAAAATAGGGATATTATTAGGAAGAGATTTGTTCTTTAATTTAAGAATCCCTAAATTAACATCTGAATAATATTTAATTCCTAATTAAAATGATAATCTAAATTTAAGATTTAAAATGCTAAAAGACTTAATCATTAAATTAAATTAAAGTTAAATTATTTAAATTAAATCCTTTTAAAATTTCAATTAAATTAATACTTTAATAATTAATTAAAAATTAAATCATCTTTAAAACATAAAAAATAAAATATTAAATTAAAATTAAAAATAAAATTAAATTAAAATTTAAATTAAATTAAATTAAATTAAATTAAATTAAATTAAATTAAATTAAATTAAATAAAATTAAATAAAATTAAATTAAAACATATTAAATTAAATCAAATTAAATCAAATTAAATCAAATTACATTAAAATTAAATCAAATTAAATTAAATTAAATTAAATCATATCAAATCAAATTAAATTAAATTAAATTAAGTTAAATAATAGAATCGAAGTTAAAATTAAAATTAGATTAAATTAAATTAAAATTAAAACTAAACCAAATTAAATTAAATTAAAGTTAAATTAAATTGAATTAAAAATAACATCACCTAAGACATAAAGAAATTCAAAATAAAACAACTTGAACACTATTCCAAATTTAAACCCACTAACTGAAATTAAATCATAAACCATTTGAACATCAATTTGTCCTCGAAAGCTTTTGTTGTCATAACTCCTAAACAGAACGTTAAATGAAACGTTACTTCCCTCATAGGATATTCAAATGTCCTAGTTCACTGAGTAAGATAACAACAAAACTTGAATTCCCGGACGATTAATTCATTTGTATGATTAAATTCATTTGGACTTAAAACAATTCTAGCAATATTGAAAAGATGTTCGAGATTCTTCTTAAACACTTTCTCGATATGATAGGATGTTTATAAGAACAACCGAACTTAATTGTTCTTTGATGAAGAAAATCGTCCTTAAACCAAAACATAAGAACCTAGATGTCATAGGAGATGACTAGCTATAGGATTAGGAACTTGGTAGAAAACCATAACCCTTCCCTTAGTTTTACCTAGGAACTTGTTCTAAATGCTTAAATATTCTAAATTATGTTTATGTGCAGCTTGGGATGACGGGAAGACCCTCCAGGTACGCTTTTATTTTGTTGCAATTTACTTTATTGCAATTTACTTAATCGCATCGCACTTACTTTTCTTGCATGATAAACAACTGTTGCATGAAAACCCACACTTTTAAGATAGTCCCTAAAACTGAAACCAAAACTAAATTAAAAGTCATTACAAGACAAAATTCACCCCAACAACATTTCAAAATATAAAACAACTCAAAATTTAATCACAAACAGAACATAAAACTGCAATTACAACTAAATTAAAACATCTTGTTGGATGATCGGGAATACCTCGGATGATGTAACCTACGTGTTGCTAACGGGATTTCCCACGGTCTAAATGAAAGTGTGGAACTCATTTAGTTGAGTTTAGCAAATTCATCCGGACTAAGTGAATTCGATAAAAATAACGATGCCTGGAAGGATGGAGCCGTGGGATCTTAACCAGTGTTGTTATAATCAACTTTAAGATTTGTTTTAATTAAAACATAAAAACACTTGGGAATTAAGAATTTCTCTAAACCAAAACACTTTTCTCATCTCCTGATTTATGACTTCTAAAACTAAACCTCTGCAACAACATGGAGCTCGGAGCATGGTGGGCTGCACGGCCATCGTCATCGACGAAAACCTAAGTCTACTTCAATGAAAACTTTCTTAGAATTAAATAACCAAGCCATAGGATTTCGAGGTAGTTTGCCTAGTGCAAAATAAACCCTCAACCTTTTGTTAGGCATTTGCTTTGGAAATTAAGCCCTAACCGGTCTTAGGATTTCAGAGGTAGTCGTCTGATACGACATAAACCCTCACATCTTCAAGGCTATTTGTATGATCATGTCATACGAACATAAGTCCTAATTAATTAAAATTGGCAACATAAGTCCTAATTAATTAACATTAAATAAACAAAAGGTCAATCACAACATTTTGAAAAATTATGGAATAACTCTGGTCGTCCACCCAAATCAAAGCATGGTCTCGGATTCGGCACAGTAGGATCAGTTGACAATACTGAATTTTACTTGGTTGTCACATACAAGTCCAATGAAGACTGCATGGAAGCTACAGAAGAACTTGAAGATTTACAAATTGTAGACGCTCCACCAGAGTTCGAAGAAGAGATCAAATCTACAATAGATGAGTTAACGGAAGTTAACTTAGGTACTAGCGAAGAGCCTAGACCTACCTTGGTTAGCTCCTTACTCAATAAAGAAGACTTCGAAGAAATAATAAAGTTATTAATGGAATTTAAAGACTATTTTGCTTGGAGCTACGATGAGATGCCAGGTTTAGCTCCAGAGGTCGCAGTCCATAAGCTAGGAGTGGATCCTGCTTCTGTTCCAGTCAGACAAGGTTCCAAAAGAATGCGTCTAGAAATCGAACAGCAAGTTATAGCTAAAGTTAAATAGCTAATAGACACCAAATTTGTCCATGAAGAACAATACCCGACTTGGCTAGCCAATGTGGTACCAGTCAGGAAGAAGAATGGTCAAATCAGAATTTGTGTGGATTTCTGAGATTTAAACAAGGCATGTCCAAAAGATGAATTCCCTCTACCGATCCTAGAATTAATGATCGACATTGCTTCAACACATGAAATATTCTCATTCATGGATGGATCTTCGTGGATACAACCGGATAAAAAGGGCTCCGGAAGATGAAAAACTTACAGCATTCAGAACGCAGATCGGAGTATATTGCTACACAGTGATGCCATTCGGACTGAAGAACGTAGGAGCAACCTACCAGAGAGCAATGACAAGAATTTTTGATGATCTCATCCAAAATCAAGTAGAATGCTACATGGATGATGTGGTCATCAAAAACAAAGTAAAGGAAAACCACTTGTATGATTTGAGAATTGTTTTCGAACGATTAAGACAATTTAACCTTAAGATGAATCCCTTAAAATGCACCTTCGGCGTCACCTCCGGGAAATTCTTAGGATTCGTTGTCCGACATCGTGGAATTGAAATCGACCCGGAAAAGATTAAAGCTATCTTAGAAATTCCACCTCACAGAACCTTAAAATAACTACGATCTTTTCAAGGGAAGTTGGCACATCTTCGACGCTTTATCTCAAACTTGTCAGGTAGGTGTCAGCCTTTCTCGGCACTAGTTAAAAAGGACGCCAAATTTATTTGGGAAGAGAAATGCCGGAGGGCCTTCAAGGACATTAAGCAATATTTAATGACACCTCTCTGTCTTAGCAGCCTCAGGTCTCGGGTAGACCGACGATACTTTATACCGCGGCTTTAGACGACTCTCTCGGAGCTCGTTAGTCTGAGTCGATGATGAGGGTAAAGAAAATGCTCTTTACTACCTAAGCCGTCGTTTACTTCCGACGGAAATAAGGTATCCCACAATTGAAAAGCATTGTTTGGCCCTGATCTTCGCCGCTCAAAAGCTCAGGCACTACATGCTTTCTTATAAGGTCAACCTAATCTCGAAATTTAATCCATTGCAATACTTGATGACTCGTCTAACGCTTTCCGGTAGACTTGCTAGATGGTCAATGATATTATTGCAATTCGATATAACTTTCGTGCCTCTTCGTGCCGTAAAGGGACAAGTCTTAGCGGACTTCCTCGCAGCACACCCTTTGCTCGCGAATCTCCTCTCAATGAAGATTTGCCGGATGAACAAATAATGAGTTTAGAAGACCCCGATGATCGACGTTGGGAATTATATTTCGATGGAGCATCTTCAGCACACAAAGACGAAGAATTGCAAGTGATAGTGCCAGGTAAGGCAGGGATCGGATTAAACTTTATAACACCAGAGTGGGGGATGTTAAGATACTCCTACCACTTGACAGAGCCGTGTACAAACAACAAAGCAGAATATGAAGCCCTCATAACAGGACTGGAATTAACTATTCAAATGAGGATAACAGACATCAACATCTAAGTGGATTCGCAGTTAATCATTCAACAGATCGCCGGACAGTATAGAATTTTAAAGCCAAGACTCGAGCAATACTTCCAGTATGCCATACAATTGTTGGAACAGATTCCGAATGTGACAATTTACAAAATTCCCAGGAAAGAAAAAGCTTTAGCGGATGCGTTAGCCCGCCTCGCAAAAGAATTTGCCTGCTTGCAAGATGAATCGATGGAAGTGTCGGTTCACGGACGTCGGGTCCTATCACGGCTCGACGGAGACACAATACACAAATTAGAAAAGAAGAAGAATCGGTTGCAACGAGTGACAGAAAACACAGAAGATTGGCGACAGCCATTAATAGACTACCTGCAAACAGGAAAACTACCAGACGATAGGTCATTAGCCCATCAGATCAAGAAAAGAACTCTATCCTACGCATTAATAAACAATACATTATACAGAAGGTCTTTTGATCAGATGTGGCTAAGATGCCTGAGCGGGTCCGAGGCTCGTGAAATTATTAAAGTGGTGCATTCAGGACTCTATGGCGCTCACCAGTCGGGTTCGAAGATGAAAATGAAAATTAAAAGACTAGGGTACTACTGGCCCTCGATGATGACCGACTGCATGAAAATCGCCAAGAGCTGTCACCAATGCCAAGTGCACGGAGTGGTTCTACACCAACCTCCAAATGTGCTACATCGGACAATTGCGTCGTGGCCATTTGAATGTTGGGGCACAGATATAGTGGGTCCAATAGAACCACCATCTTCAAAAGGACATCGCTTCATTCTTGCGGCTACAGATTACTTTTCCAAGTGGGCAGAGGCGGTTCCACTCGGAGAAGTGGAAGCACACCACGTGCTACGGTTTTCAAGAACCAAGTTGTCTACCGTTTCGGAGTACCGCGCGGGATCATCTCGGATAATGGGTCGGCATTCGAAGCACACAAATCAACAATTTTGTCAGGAGACACGGAATCGACTGGCGATATTCAACAATTTACTACCCAAGAGCAAAATACCTGGCTGAGGCTTTTAATAAAACTCTCGTTCAAATCTTAAAGAAAACCTTAGACGATAATAAGAGAAATTGGCACAAGAAGTTATTAGAAGCCTTATGGGCCTACCAGACATCCTTCAGAACTCCTACTCAAGCTACACCTTACGCTCTGGTGTATGGGTCCGAGGCAGTGTTACCCTTAGAGGTCCGACTTCCTTCACTCGGGATTGCGGTTGCGAAACAAAATCACGATGGAAGAGAATGCCAAATTACGACTAGAGGAATTAGAAAGCCTGGAAGGGAAAAGACTTGCAACACAGCAGAATTTAGAACTATACCAAGCTAAGATGGTTCAAGCCCATGACAGATTGGTCCACCCAAGAACCTTCAAAGTTGGTGACTTAGTTCTCGTTCTCAAGAGACCTATCCTTGCACACCACAAGATAGGAGGAAAATTTGAACCCACTTGGGAAGGACCGTTTGTGGTTGAGGCAGTCTACTCAGGAGGCTCCTACCAGCTTGTGAATTGCCAAGGAGAAAGACATATGCTTCTGATCAACGGACGATACTTAAAGAAGTATTACACTACCTGATGTTTCGAAGGAATGAATTCTTCATCCCTAGAAGCACGGGCAAAGTAATTACTTATGACTGGGTCCGAACCCAAAAATAATAAAAAAGTGCTAAAAAAATAAAATCATGATAATAAAGTTTTCCTTGTTCTCTCTTCCAAAATAAAAATCTTTTTTTTTTCTCCCACTTCATTCTTGTTGAATTTAAAAATATAAAAGGAATAAAAAAAAGAAAGAAAGAAAACTTTGTCTTTAATAAACATTTTCTTAATGTTCATGTTCTTAGTACAGCCCCTGATCCTTTTCCTTGTCTTTTCGCAGGGAAATGTCGAACGGGCGGTTGGTCCTGAACTTTAGAAATGGTGTAAGCCTTGCACTCGACGAAAAGAGGGTGAAAGATGGAGCGATAATAGAGATTGACTCAGACTTGGCACTAGCGAGCTTGCAATACGAGGAAAGTGACCTGGGTCCCGATTGACCGAGAGGAACCGCCCGATCAGGACGAGTAATGAAAGTGGGTGGCCCAAGCCACCAACCCGACGACGAAGAAAAAGAAAAAAAACACTGAGGAGGACAAGAGAATCAATTCTGTGGTCGCTACAGCAGAGGGCAGGCTTGTCAGCGCCGCGCCCACAGAGATTTAGGAAGTACGAAGAGCTACTCTCATAACAACTCAGCGAAGAAATAAAAATCGTCGTATCCGCAAGATGTTAACTAAACTAGCAGCGGACCAGCGTGACAAGGCAGTTGCTACTGCCAGTGCATATACTTCAAGGACGCCAATTCACCAGGTACCTGAAGGAAGGAGGCCGACTCCGAGGATAACGGAAGAGACCGGGGAAATCTCAAGAAGAACGAAGAAGGAAGGCTACCACGCCACCAGATAAAGCCACCAGTAATGCATAACCTTGTTGCAGAAGCAACCCGAAGGATGTCCCGACGGACACCATCCCCGAGGAGCCGAGGTATGCAGGAGAACGTGAAGGGATTGAGCCGTATATCCCACAGTACGTCACCAGGCCTCGCCATTTGCAAATTATTCCAGAATACGAGCTAGAAAGAATGCAGAATGTCGAGAAGAAAACTTTTGAATACTTCGAGAGAATCGAGGCGAGGAGGATCAATATACTAGAAGGCCTCGAGCTACATACGGACGTGTTCTCGGAATACGAACAACAACAAATCGTGGATCGCATCCGGGATTTGAAAAGAATGGGCCGAGCGGGCCGCCTAAGAGAAAACACTTACTCGGAACCCCGGAGATGGATGCCGGGGAAAGGGAGAATTACAATACAATGTGGATGTCTGCTACAACTTCGCGAGAAGACGGAAGGGAAACCCACCGGGGTACTCCGTCATGGCCAGGTGGATACAATGCCATTGGTCATCAAAAGGATGGTAAAAAGAATGATAGCATGGAGGGTACTGCCAGCAGATTGCATACCCAACTGTTGCATCATTAACATTTACAAGAAGGGTGACTGCATACCCCCGCACATAGATCACCACGACTTTGTCAGACCTTTCTGCACAGTTTCTTTTTTGAACAAATGTAATATCATTTTCGGATCTGACCTCCAGATTGCAGGCCCAGGTGAGTTCCGAGGGCCAGTAAAGATTCCATTACTGGTAGGTTCCGTCATGATACTGAAGGGCAACGAAGCAGACGTAGCTAAACATTGCATACCAGGAGTACCAATGAAGCGGATCTCAATTACTTTCAGAAGGATGGATGACAGGAAAGCACCTTACCACTTCCAGCCAGACCCGGAGCTAGAGAGCTTCCGGCCTTACGAGCTGTGAGTTACATGGAAAATATCACACCACCAACGTACATCCATACGACATCCTTGCCAAGGATGGCTTGGAAGGTGATGTTATTGACCATGTACCTCACTATTCAGACATGGATTTTTTACAGATGCCTTTTTGGATGGATCGACAAAAATCATACATAGTCCGTTTTGAGTCTATATGGATTGTATGAGATGTATTCCAGATCGAGTTGTATGATGTATCTTCCGCATGATTGGAATGAAAGTGACCATGTCACATTTTTGGCCTTCACCTCTTTTGTGCAAGTTGACTGAGAAACGACATTAAAGTTAAATGAACTTCGAACAAAGAACAAAAAAGAAACAAAAAAGAATAAAAGAAAACTTTCCTTAAAAATCTAAAAAATGATGAACACCAAATTCACATGAACATTAAATGAATGATAAAATAAATTTGAATCGTTAAAAGACAAACAAAATGAACATAAATTTTGAAATCAAATCTCAATCAAAAAATTCAAATTCAACTTTCCAAATTTCAAATCAAATCTCAATCAAAAATTCAAATTCAACCTTCCAGATCTCAAATCAAATCTCAATCAAATTCAAACTCAATCTTCCAAATCTGAAATCCAATCCGTTCTGCTCTCTCCTTTGTCTGGGATGGAAGCGGTCGATTCCATTGACATGGAGCCACGAGGTTTTCGATTCGAATCTAGTGGCAAGGAATTATATCCAATCCAAACCAGCAACTTTCGATCAACTCCTTTGAATGGGATATGTAGCATCTACATATTCCCTCCTGATCTATTTCTTTCCATGAAAGTCTTTTACAACTTTCATGAAATTCTCGAAACACCAAAATTCCACACTTTTCAAATCAACATTACAAATTTTTGCAAAATCAATTACATCAAAATCAAATTCTTGGGGTTGAGGATTTTACATCCGAGACTGCATTGCTTTAGGATTCTTTCCCTATCGCAATGAAATACATCAAAATTCAAATTCTTGGGGTTAAGGATTTTACATCCGAGACTGCATTGCATTAGGATTCTTTCCCTATCGCAATGAAATACATCAAAATCAAATTCTTGAGGTTGAGGATTTTGCATCCGAGACTGCATTGCTTTAGGATTCTTTCCCTATCGCAATGAAATACATCAAAATCAAATTCTTGGGGTTGAGGATTTTACATCCGAGACTGCATTGCTTTAGGATTCTTTCCCTATCGCAATGAAATAAATCAAAATTCAAATTCTTGGGGTTGAGGATTTTACATCCGAGACTGCATTGCTTTAGGATTCTTTCCCTATCGCAATGAAATACATCAAAATCAAATTCTTGGGGTTGAGGATTTTACATCCGAGACCGCATCGCTTTAGGATTCTTTCCCTATCGCAATGAAATACATCAAAATCAAATTCTTAGGGTTGAGGATTTTACATCCGAGACTGCATTGCTTTAGGATTCTTTCCCTATCGCAATGAAATACATCAAAATCAAATTCTTGGGGTTGAGGATTTTACATCCGAGACTACATTGCTTTAGGATTCTTTCCCTATCGCAATGAAATACATCAAATTCAAATTCTTGGGTTTGAGGATTTTACATCCGAGACTACATTGCTTTAGGATTCTTTCCCTATCCCAATGAAATACATCAAAATCAAACTTTTGGGGTTGAGGATTTTACATCCGAGACTGCATTGATTTAGGATTCTTTCCCTATCGCAATGAAATACATCAAATTCAAACCCTTGAGGTTAAGGATTTCACATCCAATACCACATGGCTCTGAGATCTCTCCTCATTGTAATGATTCAATCCGATCAATTCAATTTTCTCTTGAGGTTGAAGATGTTACGTCTAAAACCACAAAATTCCTTTTTTTTTTCATTTCAAGTTCAAATCCCTTCAAATTAATCTTAACAAAACTTCAATCTAAATTTAAACTCAAACTAAAATCTGAGCTCAAACATCAAACTTAAATTGAAACAAAATAAAATCTAAATTGAATTCCCCAGATCATGTGATTTGGGATTCACCTCCTTTTTCCTTTCCCCAGCGAGAGTTCAGGAATCTCCAGTCTCAGAGATATACTTGACACTCCCCATCGGAAACTCTTCTACTTAGTCCTAAGTTTGTTACTTGGACTTTTGTGTTGGTTTTGTTGATCACTTCGGTCAACACCAATACGCGCGGTGAGCTCTGTCAGCTCACCACACCTATTGGGGGTGCATTTGTTGACCTCAATTTTGGTGAGGTCTTCTCTTCGTCTTTTTAGTACTTAGGATCTAGCCTTAGGCTTTTCCTTTGACTATCTTAGAGGATTAGGATTGGGACCCACCACCTAGAATTTCAAACCACTTCTTAGCTCCCTGCAAACTCCACAAACTTGATTATAGACCCCTAATCACCTAGAGGGTTGAAATCAAATGTGGAAGTTTAAAGGATGAGTTCCTATAGGACTCTTTGGCCTTAGGACTGCCCTGGGTGGCCTGGTCTGGTGAAGGGCTGACCTACACACACACTACACTTATACACTACACTTTCACACACCTCCTAAAAACACACCCATACCTAACTTGACCTCCTGACTCATGAAGGTGATTCACATGGATGGTCCTTAACCCCTAAGCCCTCGGCTAAGAGGGTTAGGAACAACATAGTGGATGCCTCAAATGAGTCCCTTCATGGCTCATGTGGGCTTGATATGGCTTCATGGCTCAACCAAAATGATTTCATTCCACTTACAATTACTCAATCTTCAATTTTGCAAATTTTCGATTTTGACCCCCAGGACCCTACACCCGCCATCTTACCCAAAGCCCTCGAAATTACCCAAATTTTTCAAAATTTCCAAATCACCCAAAATTCCTCAAAATTAACCTTGAACATTTCCTCACCAATAAATTTGATCATCCATAGCCAAAAATACCAAAAATTTCAAAAAAATCTCCCAATACCCTCCAAATACCTAAAATACCCCTCTTGACCCAAAAATCCAAAAATTCAGAAAATTCCCAGAAAAATTCAGAAAATCCCAAATATTCCCAATTTCATTTTGTTCAACTACACCATGGGCCAATTTTGTCAATTTACCCTACGTTTGTCAAAACCCCCAATTTGACCCATTTTAACCCAAAATGAACCCAATGTCAAGCCAAACCTACCCAATTGACCCAAATTCTGGTCCAATTCAATTCTAAACATCAATTTAACATTCCAAACACCAATCTAGACCAGATCCAAGTCTAATTTGATTGACATTTGAATCCAATTTCACTTTTGGCTTTAAAGCCCAATTTTGACCTAAACCCAAACCTAACCCAAATTAGCCCAAACCCCAAAATCAAAACCCAATCAAAGTCAAAACCTCTTTGAAACACTCCCATAAACATTTCCAAACATTAATTTTACATCAATTTGAACCCTTGCCCAACATTGGCCCAAGTTAGCCCAATTTGACCTACATTGGCCCATTTACCAAAGAGGTCCAAACCCAACCCAATTCAAGCCCAAACAACTTCAAATTTATTCCAAATCATTCATGAAACCTTCCTAAATTAAATTCAACACTTATTGGATCCAATCCTTTACAAAATTATCAACCTAAATTTTTTTTTGAAATCCAAAAGCCCATTCCTAAAATAATTTAAAAAGTCCAAACCCATCCTAAGGCCCACATTACAATCTCATCTCATCCTCACTCAATTAAAATCATCCCTAAGTTCTAAATTAGCCATCAAATTTTTCTAAACTAAGCCATATGCCAAATCCTATCAAATCACCCCTAAATTACAAAAATTCCTAAAAACCTCTTTCATGAAAGTTGACTTAGCTTTTTCCAAGCCAAAGGTGAGCCATGAAGCCATGCATGAGCCACATGTGAGCCATGAAAGGCTTGGACACTTCACCATACCCAAAATGGCAAGAAGAGGGGACCCTTTAATGATTCTCTTAAGAGTGATTAACCACTCCCATGTCTCCCCTAACTCTTGCTTAAGCTTAATTGTACTTGGATTGTGACTTGACCCCACTAATCAAGCTGATCCAAGTGACTTTCCCTTCAGCCCAAATTGGCCTTGGATGGTGGACCTAACCCAAAACCAAGGGTTGACCCATTTAGACCCAAAAATAGCCATT
The DNA here is from genome assembly GCA_022702705.1 of Papilionanthe hookeriana x Papilionanthe teres. Taxonomy (NCBI): domain Eukaryota; kingdom Viridiplantae; phylum Streptophyta; class Magnoliopsida; order Asparagales; family Orchidaceae; genus Papilionanthe; species Papilionanthe hookeriana x Papilionanthe teres. The sequence goes on along the minus strand of CM040431.1, from coordinate 92,271,098 downwards.
TCCCATTCCACATTGATTCAAACCCTTTACACATGTCCATGACCAATTGACTGCACAAACCTCCAGCCCTGACCCACCTGGACCTGAGGGTGACTGATGCCTGCCGGCCAGGCACCTGGGTCGCCGAAAAACACCATGGCCTAGACCTTGGGAGTAGCCAAAGTTTGGAATTCCCACCTGCTGAGCCGCCCCATCCCCAGTGGCCATTGCAGCTGTTCTTCTCTTGCCAAGAGCAGTTGATCCCGGTCCCTAACTCCCCCGGGAGGCCCTCCAGCCTCTCCTATTTAAACACCCCCTCTCTCGGCCATGGGACAGTGCTCGAACCAACCTTAAGGAAACTCGCCTAAATCATTCCGGACCACTCTCTACACATAGAGCACTTGATTCCCACTCGGATTCCAGCCCAATTCCCTCTAGCCGAGCTCATTTTTTAGTTCAAATTTCAAGACAAAACTAGGACACTTCTTCACAGTAGACCAATCCCCAAATTGATTGATCCTACACCTTCACCAGACCAAGGGAAGAAGTCCACCAGCAAAAGCCCCCTCTCCAGGCCACCCATCTGTTCCAGACTCCAAGCTTTGTAATTCCTACCTAGACAATTCACCAGGCTAGAAGACTTCATCTGGAGCTTGCTGGGACGCAATCGAAGGTGACACAACCCTCAGATCGAAGCCACACTTCTCTGAGCAAAGGTATGGCCTCACTCTTCTTCCCGAGCTTCTGAACATTCTCCATTTTTATTGAGTCAATTTCATGCCACATAAATCGTATGGATGTGTTCGTCTTCTCGAGACGAATCCATAAAGCACAAGAACGTTCATTCAATACACGCGCGGACGGACGGCTCAGATGGCGTCGGACCAGGAGATGATACGTGAACCGCGATCCGCGTGGCGCTGATTTAGGAAGGCGGCGTCGAATGGGAGCACGCCGCATGGCCGTTCAGAGATGCTGAGGATGACAGGGCGCCGTGTGGATAAGTAGAAAATTAAGCTATTTTCCTATTTATTTAATTACCAGAACTTGAAAAATGCATAACTTTGTGTAGAAAAATTGTAAAAATAAAATAAAAATACCCTCTTGCTCGATGAACGGAGGAGAATAATGTGGAAAAGAAATCATTTAATTTCATTGAGTATTTGATTTTTAATAATTTATTTACTCTCTGCACATTTTCAATTCTCCATGCATGTATACAATTCACCATGACATGAGACCATAGGGCTTTTGAAGCCTCCGAATTTGGGAACATTCCCCGAATTTTCCAAAGTCGAGGCCATCCCTATGAAGAGTTATTGATTTTTCTACTCTAGGTTGCTAGTTTGAGTATTTTAATTCCAATAATTAGCATGTTGTGAAATAAATTTTAGGAAAATTTGGTGATGTTTATTATGACCAGAGGAACCTTGGAAAAATAGGTTTTGAATTAATCCACTTGGAATAACCCTAATTGGCTTAAACACCCAAGATAGGTCCTTTATTAATTAGAGCTAATCATACATCAAATTGACTTGAAATCAATTCTCCACTGACCTTTAGGATCAGAGGAACCCACCATAAAATTTGAAGTCAATTGGACTTGGTTAGCCCCACCAAATGGGTTGATTAAACCATTTAGCTAATTTAAACTTTAAAAATTCATAACATTGAAAATACTTTTCAAAAATTCACCAAATTGGTTTTGGAGCCTCTCTGATATCAGGGGAATTTAAGAAAAATAAAATTGCAATTTTTCAAAAAGTTGATTTTCTTACATTATTTTAATATTTTAATAATTAAAAAATAATAAAAATCAAAAAAATAATAAAATTCACCAAAATGTCACATTTTGAATTTTAATCACTTAGGAACAAACCTCATATTTTTCTGAAGTCTCTATAATGAGATATTAAATTTTAAAGCCCTAAGGTAATTTTAAAATTAAAAAATGTATATTTTTAGTATTTCCACTAAAATAATTCTAATAAATCAAAGAGAAATCATAAAATTATAGAAAGTGATTCTCTGATTTCCTTGATATCAGAGAGATTTTTGAAAAATATAAAATTCATTTTTCAACCTCTATTTCATTTTTAAATTAATTAATACTCCAAAACTCAAAATAATTATAATAAAAAGAATATAATTCAAAAAATCACCAAAATTGGTCCAAATGATCCTTTGGTCATTAGGAATGTCCCATAATTTTCTTAAGGACAGAAACTTTCCCTTGGTCATATTATTAAATTTTCTTTGGAAATCCCTATTTTCCACCAAAAATAATTACATAAATAAATTAAATACAGAAAAATAACATTTTCTCCTCTCATGCCTTTATTGGCATATGAGTGAAGTCACATAAAAATTTCAAGTTCATTTAAGCTCAATTTAGTGAGTTACGAAATTATTAAGCTTGAAGGGCAAAATGGTAATTAAAATTTTAACCCTTAATTAAAACTTTAGGCTTAATAAAATTAAACAGTAAAGTATTTGATCCTAATCTGATTTGAATGATTGAAATTTGAATAATAAGGGTAGAAACCTATTAAACAATTTAAAAATAATTGAAATAAACCTTAATTAAATAATTGATTAAATTTGGAAGAATAATAAAATTGGAATTATTAAAATAGGGATATTATTAGGAAGAGATTTGTTCTTTAATTTAAGAATCCCTAAATTAACCATCTCAATAATATTTAATTCCTAATTTAAATGATAATCTAAATTTACGATTTAAAATGCTAAAAGACTTAATCATTAAATTAAATTAAAGTTAAATTATTTAAATTAAATCCTTTTAAAATTTCAATTAAATTAATACTTTAATAATTAATTAAAAATTAAATCATCTTTAAAACATAAAAAATAAAATATTAAATTAAAATTAAAAATAAAATTAAATTAAAATTTAAATTAAATTAAATTAAATTAAATTAAATTAAATTAAATTAAAACATATTAAATTAAATCAAATTAAATCAAATTAAATCAAATTAAATTAAAATTAAATTAAATTAAATTAAATCATATCAAATTAAATTAAATTAAATTAAATTAAGTTAAATAATAGAATCAAGTTAAAATTAAAATTAGATTAAATTAAATTAAAATTAAAACTAAACCAAATTAAATTAAATTAAAGTTAAATTAAATTGAATTAAAAATAACATCACCTAAGACATAAAGAAATTCAAAATAAAACAACTTGAACACTATTCCAAATTTAACCCCACTAACTGAAATTAAATCATAAACCATTTGAACATCAATTTGCCCTCGAAAGCTTTTGTTGTCATAACTCCTAAACGTAACGTTAAATGAAACGTTACTTCCTCATAGGATATTCAAATGTCCTAGTTCACTGAGTAAGATAACAACAAAACTTGAATTCACGGACGATAAATTCATTTGTATGATTAAATTCATTTGGACTTAAAACAATTCTAGCAATATTGTAAAGATGTTTGAGATTCTTCTTAAACACTTTCTCAATATGATAGGATGTTTATAAGAACAACTGAACTTAATTGTTCTTTGATGAAGAAAATCGTCCTCAAACCAAAACACAAGAACCTAGATGTCATAGGAGATGACTAGCTATAGGATTAGGAACTTGGTAGAAAACCATAACCCTTCCCTTAGTTTTACCTAGGAAATTGTTCTAAAAGCTTAAATATTCTAAATTGTGTTTAAGTGCAGGTTGGGATGACGGGAAGACCCTCCAGGTACGCTTTTATTTTGTTACAATTTACTTTATGCAATTTAATTAACACTTACTTTTCTTGCATGATAAACAACTGTTGCATGAAAACCCAAACTTTTAGGATAGTCCCTAAAACTGAAACCAAAACTAAATTAAAAGTCATTACAAGACAAAATTCACCTCCACAACATTTCAAAATATAAAACAACTCAAAATTTAATCACAAACAGAACACAAAACTGCAATTACAACTAAATTAAAACGTCTTGTTGGATGATCGGGAATACCTCGGATGATGTAACCTACGTGTTGCTAACGGGATTTCCCACGGTCTAAATGAAAGTGTGGAACTCATTTAGTTGAGTTTAGAAAATTCATCTGGACTAAGTGAATTCGATAAAAATAACGATGCCGGAAGGATGGAATTGTGGGATCTTAACCTGTGTTGTTATAATCAACTTTAAGATTTGTTTTAATTAAAACATAAAAACACTTGGGAATTAAGAATTTCTCTAAACCAAAACACTTTTCTCATCTCCTGATTTATGACTTCTAAAACTAAACCTCTGCAACAACAAGGAGCTCGGAGCATGGTGGGCAGCACGGCCATCGTCATCAGCAAAACTTTCTTAGAATTAAATAACCAAGCCATAGGATTTCGAGGTAGTTTGCCTAGTGCAACATAAATCCTCAACCTTTTGTTAGGCATTTGCATTGCAAATTAAGCCCTAACCGGTCTTAGGATTTCGGAGGTAGTCGTCCGATACGACATAAACCCTCACATCTTCAAGGCTATTTGTATGATCATGTCATACGAACATAAGTCCTAATTAATTAAAATTGGCAAGATCAAAACATTAAATAAACATTAGGACTTTCCTAAATCCAAGCCAAACAATAGGATAGTCGGGAAATTACCAAAGTTCGCTTCGAATCAATAATTTCTCCTACTTTTCTTCCTTTGAATTCCCAAAACAAAATGTTCCAAATTTGATCTATTCCCTATTAAAATTCTAAAATTCAATCCCTTGAAAACTTAAACTTTGAGATTCTTGAGAGCAGAACTACTGATTATTATCGAGAGTTTTCTTAGGTGATTCTCGTCACTTAAGATGTAATTAACTATAGGGGCTTGCCCTTATAAGGAATTTTAAGAACCCAAGTAATATAAACCCTGCTTAATTCATTTATATTAAGCAGGGGAACTTGTCGGCTTATAAAATTGGTTCGCAGACCAAACGGATGTCACAAACCTTTCTAGTTTATTTAATCGAGCCCCATTACCAAGCAGTGTGTCTATTCTTCGGGGTAGATACACGGTTTGTGGTGCGGTGCTCGTTTATGTAAACTATTCGGGATGTGAGATCAGTTTGATTTCATATCTTAAAATTTTCAAACTTAAAATTATTTTCAAAATCAAATGCTACTTTCTAAATTATATATATATATTTAAATTAAATTTAAAATATAAAATTCGCCGACAATTTCTGTTAGGCGACCCCCTTTTCAAAACAAATAACCTAAAAATATGCCGACACTAACCACGTAGGATATTACTTTTCTTGGATAAAATTAGTTTCTATTAATTTCTTTATCTCTACTATAACTTGCTGTTCTATATCAAGACGCATTCTTTGCGGAGCTTGTTTTACTAGCGTTGTATTTTGATCCACTCCAAGGTTGTGAAATGCAACTTCTAAGTATAACCCTAACATTTTGGCGTAGCTCCAAGCAAAGCAATCTTTGTATTCTGACATATCCTGACCAAGTATGTTAGCACTTCTTCATTGAGTAATGAACTTATGAATGTTGGTCAAAGCAGCTCCTTGGTCACGAGGTTGATTTCCCTAAATTCTTCTACTGTTAACTTAATCACTTCTTTAAATTATGGTGGCGCATCGTAGATTGTAGAATCTTTGAAGTATTCTTGTATGTCGAAGCAAATTTCATCTGACTGACTAGTAACAACCATGCAAAATTTCAAGTCATCGACCAGTCCTACATTCCAAACCCGAGACCTTCTTTTGAGTTGAGTTTTTGAATTTTAAAATTCCATAACTTCTCAAATAGTTGTAACTGGCCTTTTGGCATTTGTCTTGGTATGTGCCCTTGTTGAATTAAATTTTGTACACAAGGCAAAAAATAACCAAAAGGCAATTCCATCAATTCATTATCGTTTTCTTCAAGATTTACAACGAGTGTAGAAGTAGAGGAAGAAGCCCGGTAAAACTTGATCGGTTTAACCCGACCATTATGGATTTCCTTGACCTTCAGAATCTCGATCCTTTGAGTACTGATCGAAATTAAGGTCATGGCTTGCATATAATGGTTAATCCGATCGTACATTGAATAATGTTCACTTTTTCTCGTCGTATCTTCCAAAGTGATCTCGAACTGCGGTTTCTTCTAGTTGATTATCATCATTTCTTTTTCTTCTTCCTTGGAGCTTCCTTTTGTGTCAATGTTGACCACAGGCTTTGTCCGTTCAATCGTCTGGTAAGTTCTCCCTCATCCGCATCCCCGACTTTGACCTCGGATGTGTAGGCTAAAAGAACCTCCACCGCCTCATTGTAAAGAAGTGGTGGGAGATAGTTGAAGTGGAGCTGTAGGGTTTTGTCTTTGCAATTTTTCTGATTCTTCATCTTTATTTGTCACGATGCTTCTGGAGAACACCATTTTTTTTGGGGAAGCATAGTAAGTGGCGTCTTTATGGAAGCCCAAATCATGTATTGAGAACGATTGCGAGTCTCCCTTGATGCAATGCTCTTGTCCATCCTTGTAGTACTTTATCCTTTGATGTAGGGACGACGGGACCATGTTGTACTCATGAAGCCACGGTCGACCAAGTAGAGTATTGAATGAAGTCTCTGCATCAATGATATGGAATTTTACAGTTGTTACTAGATCTCCAACTTTCATCTGTAAGGTAATCGATCCAAGGCTCTTTCTCAATTCTGGTTAAGGACTCTTATCATCATATTATCTGTACATAGCTCTCATTTGTTGATATACAAATATGTTAACATCCGTAGGCTCATTATATTAAGTGATGCTCCTGGGTCAACCAACACTCTGGAGAGCACATATTTGTCATTATTGACATAGATGTAAAGCGGGCAGTCGTGATTGGCGGTACCAAGTAGCAAATTATGGTCAGTGAAAGTCACACTAGGTTATTCTCCTAATGTACAAACTCCATCCGACAATGAGCTAGAGAAGTGAGCTAAGAAAATTTCTAGATCAAGTAGAGCCCTTACCAGATTTTCCCTCATCTCCTTTGACAGGATCAGAGCGTCGTAAATACTTAGTTTGGTTGGCAACTTCCTAAGAACTGCAAGTACATTGTAATCCACTTAATTTGGGTTTCTGATTTCTTCTCAAATTTGTGTTGTAACTGTCATTGGCGACGGTCCCCCTTGAGTAATTATTTACTTTCCCTTCTCTGCAGGAGCCGTTCTTGGAGGTAATACTTTACCACTTATGAGATTCACCTCTGTTCTCTCCTCTTCTGGATCCAAAGGTTCTTCCGATATTGTAGTTAGTTCTTCTTGTGTCAAATTTGTATCTGAAGAGTATAAATTGAGCAGAATTCTTTTGTATTCAAGGACTGGCTCCTCGCTCCTTGAACTTTCATAGTCGATGTCATCAATGTCTTCTTCATCATCGATGTTCTCGTCGGGAGTTAGTGTGATTTGAGGATTGGTTTGGGAATCAAAATTGGAGTTAGATTGGTCGTGGCTAGGTATGTCGTCAGTAGAGACAAGCAAAATGTAACAAGAATCAAAATCATTGGATTCAAAAGAGCCCAAAGGGGAGTAGAGATAATGGTACAACGTCAGAGGTTCAAGGGATTTAATCCCTGAATCTGACACAACCAATCTAACAGGAGTAGCCTCTATTCTACCCCTTCGCGCTATCGTCTGTAGTTCCTCTTATGATCTCTTTCTTCTTTGTCCTTTGTTATCGCGAAGGCGCTTCTATCGCAGTGTTCATCTTTGGCTGGGCTGGTGGCAGACTCTGGATGGCAACTTATTTTGAATCCAACATAATCTGATCCAAAACTCTCTTGAGATCATCCCATGTCATGCTCCATCCTCCTTCGCTAGTGTATGGATCTAGCTGAGAGATCGGCTCGGCCAAAACCATATTTATAGAACTTCTCACATGTTCTTTTAAATATTCATTCAGGACTGTGATGTTTCCTTCTTTGTAATTCCTCTCGAGCTAATCCTTGAAAATGAAGCATCCATCTATCGTATGTCTGAGTAGCTTGTGGTATAGATAGTAATTGGGTTGATCTTTCTTATTGACTTCTTCCGGTTTCCTTATCTCAGACAACCTGAATTACGGATTCTTTATCAGACTTTAGAGCGTCTTTGCCACAGCGTCGTCTCTGAAGGAGTAATTCTTGTTTAATCTTTCTGCTACTGTTTGACTTCGACTATTATCTATCTAATGTGGTGTTTGTTGGGAGAAATGTTGGCCAGGCTGACTATACTGTTGCGGATGGGGCTGGCCATGCTGCACCTGAGACTGAGTGTACAATGGAGGATGCTAACTGTACTGTGGAGCATGTTGACTCTACTAGGGTTGTTGCTCTAGCTGTATCCTCATTGGCTGCTTCCCTTTGTCACCGTCACCACTACACCTGATCTCTTATCGAATGCTTTGACTGGTCTTGATTTCTCTATTCCATGTGTTTGAGTTCTTCTTGCAAATTGCTCGCATTACTGAGTAGCTGCTGGAAGGATTTAATGGTCAAAAATTTGAGTATGAAAGCCACTTGACAATGGATACTTTTGAGTAGTATCTCGATCGCGTTTTGCTCCTGTAGTTGAGGTTCACATTTAATGTTAAGGTTTCTCCATCTAAGAATGTAATCGACCAAGGACTCGTGGAGCATCTGTAGCTCCATTATGAGATCTCCAATGGTGATGTGTTGCAATGCGCTGGCAAACATCTTGCGAATAAATTTTCCATTTCTGCGAGCATCTTCACTGATCCGTTAGGTAGTTCTGCATACCAGTCAAAAGCTATTCCTAACAAACTACTGACAAACTGATGGAAAAGTAGTGCATCGCTTCCTCCTGTATTACAACAACTGGATCTGAAATGGGTGATGTGCTGGCGGGGATTCTCGGTGCCATCGAATGTCTTCAAGGTTGGGGTTACGAAGCCTGTGGGATATGGTACAACATCAAACTCTTCTGGGTAGGGTCTACCCTTTGAAATTGATCTGCCGCCCTTGGACTGAGCCAAGGCCACTCGCACCAGCTGCTCGACCATCTGCTTGATATCTTTTTCTGGTAAATTAGAAGCCGAATCTTTCTTCTATTGTTCTTCTCCACTAGCAGAGGCAACCTCTCTTCTTTCATTCGTAATGTGTACAATTTCTGGTTGATTGACTTCCGGAGATGCAGTGGGACGTGACTGTGTCTGTCCATATACCGTAGCCATTGCTGTCATGGCGGCAGTCATCTCTTCCATTCTTTTCTCTAGTTAAATTATTTGTACATCCTGGGTCTGGATGGCCCTCTGATTTTCCTCAATGGTTTTCTCCTCAGTAAGAAGAACTTCGAGCACAGCTGAGGTGGCCCTAGTTTCTACCAAGTTGATCTTCATGAATTCAACCATGTGGTTTGACAGGTAAAAATCCTCATCATCGACTTCTAATCCTCGTTCTTTTGCTAGTTTTGTTACTTCCTCACGAATTGTTTGGACTTTGTGTTCTATCTTATTTCCTTTTACTGACTGGAGATCTGACGGTCTTTCTGCCATTGATTCTGAGGCTACAATGGTAGTGGCGATGGCAATATATGATTCGTGATCCATATTGTGGCTGAAAAGACTTCTCTGATTGCACTTGTGTAGCAGCCTTCGGTATCCACTCCTTTATTTTAGAACCTGATGTCTTGATGTGGGATGCCTCGGTGGGGATATCGAAGTGAGGAAAAGAGGTGTGCTCTCTAGGGTGCAGGCCATGTGCGGAGGATCGTAATCCTCTCTTGTCGTTTTCTGACAAGTATCTCTCTTGAGTTGTAGCAGGTGGTTTTCTCGAACCAACTCGAGACTTTTCTGGCTTACATCTAACGGGTACCTGAGTGGTTGCAATTGTATCTGTACTGGCGGTAGTGGTAACACGTTCTCCCAAATGGAACCTTGCTGGGACACAGGCTAACGGTATCTCGGACTTAACCTTTCTCAAAATTTCATTTTTCATCTTGGGGGATACTCCACAACCTATCCTCTTGAGTAGTTCAGTGACAGAACATCTCCCTCTTTCTGCGATTTTATGAAACACGGTACAAACCTTGGTGACAATTGAAGGCTCCTCCCTCACCTCATCACATCTGTGAGTAGCCAACACTAGTATGGAAACTATCTGGTGGAGACTCTCATCTCCGGTGGTATCCACTAGTGGGTGGAACTTGCTTCCTCGGAGGAGAGGAGCAGTTTCTGGTACACCGAGTTCCTCTTGATGAGGAATCTCACTCATAGCTGGCAAACAGGCAACTCTGGCCATGGTGGCCCTTGCATTTCTGCAGTGGTGATTCCTCCTAATCTTCACAACGTACCTTGCTCTGGTGGAACTAGTCCATCGACTCACCTATTGGGGGTCCGACCCCACAAAATCAAAGAAAATTCTAAAAGCCTTCTGATTCCTTTTTTTAAGGGTGTTTAAACAGATGGTCATGGAGTCAAGGAGAGTCGATCTTACCTTCCCAAGAAAGAAATGTGTGAAGCATATCAACGAAAGAATGGTAATCTGACTTATGAGGGACATAGATGCATTACTGATGTGTAAAAATAAGTTTCCTGATCTATACATAAAGAGAAACCATCCCCAGCGGAGTCGCCAGAAGCTATCAGTGCATTTTTATGTTTAGGAGTTGCCCAATAGAAGCTGTCGGCCACCGGAATAGAAATCTTTTAGCCCTCTTTGGAAGGACTTTAATTTAAGTATAAATTTAGTTTATGGAAAACATATGAAGTCAAACTGATATCATATCCCTAATATCTTAAACAATCGAGTACTACACATTAAGCTACACATCTATCATGAAAGATAGGAACGTTGCTCAATAGTGCGGCTCGATTAAATAAACTAGAAAATCAATGACATTTGTTTGGTCTGCAAAACCTATATTTTGACCGACAGATTCTCCTATTTAATACAAAAAGATACTAAATAGAGCTTATATTAAAACTGTTTTCGTTAAAGTTTTTTATAAGGGCAATGTTGACCTCACTTTTGTGAGGATCATTTACCAAATATATTAAGAAAGGAACTCTACCCATATTGACCTCCTAAAATTTGACAAAGGAAGACAAACACTAAAATCTCGGGTAAAACCTAAACAATGTCTTTTTGACTTAAATTTGAAATGATATATTAAAATAATCAAATCAGTAATGACAAAATCTGAAATGATTAATTTAAATAAATTTGATCAAAGTAGTAAATTTTTACTTAAAAGATCAAAATTTGGCCAAAAAGCAATTCCTGACATAATGACCCCCATATTAACTCATAACTGACCCAGTCAACCATCAAGACATTTCAAACATTAAACTGATTAAATATGACACGTTTGGTCAGTTGACAATACTAAATCAATCAGACATTACCAACCCTAGTCAAATCTAGGTTTGGTGACAAAAACCAATGAACATATGATTAGATTAACCATGACAAGGTTAAATAAATCATCTAAGGTCAACTCTAAAACTAAATTAATCAATTATGATCAACATAGGTCAACAATGACAAATCTTTGACATAAATAAAACAAAAACGGTCTCCATGTGCCCTAAAATCACAACATTGACCTTATTGGTCACCCCATGACCTAAAATGACAAATTAGGTCAAATTGATAAAATCTTGACCCAAAGAATGTTGTGTTGACTTTATTAATCAGTTTTTGACCAAAAAGTTTCAAATTCAGCCAAAACTGACATAATGACAATCGTATTAACCCCATTGGTCAATTCATGACCTAAAAAGGTTAAAAATGGTCAAAATGGATAACTTATGTTTCCTTGACCACAAAATTGACTCCAAAGATAAATATTGACATGATCAGCTTGACATTGATCAAAACAAACAAAAATTTAATTCAAAATTCATCACATTGACCTTTGTATTGACCAAAACTCTAAATTTGGTCAACATGACCAATTTAGACCCCAAAATGACAAAACCACCAATTTTGTGACCAAATCAACCATGACAAGGTTGAGAAAGTCACATTGAACATCCTTGGACTAGAATTGATCAACCCAAGCCAACTTGCATTAACCTGGGTCAATATTGATCAACCAAAGTCAACTTGGATCAACTGAGGTCAATATTGGTCAACCCGAGTCAACATCTATCAAATTTTGTTAAAATACTCAATTTTGAACCAAAAATGATATAAATTAATTTTTGATTAATTAATTGGCTATTAATATAATGTTCAATATTTTAATTAATTAAACAATTCATTAAAATGAAAATATAATTATAAGCCATGAAATAAGACAAAATTCAATTTTAACTAAAAATGGCATCAAGTTAATCAAATAATTAATTTAAAATTATTTTGATTAATTAATTGGTTAATAAAATAATTTCCAACATTTTTTAATTAATGACATAATTAATTAAAATGGAAATTAAAATAAAAAGGGCATAAAATAGAATTTTGACTCATGACACCAATTAAGACATAATAATTGGTTTTCAAAAATTCCAAACCACTTTATGACATCATGGATGACTCAATATGGGTTAGACACAACCCATATGACCCATTCAATATGAATCAACCCATTAATGACCCATGACAAGTCATTTAACCATGGTTACAAGAGCATGATGACGCTTTAATCATGAAGGAAAGTGAGGTGTCATTCCCTCATGAATCCTTGGGGAAATATTTGGTGAATCATCAAACACCTCAAACTCCATTCAATGAAGGAAAATCAGAACTTAGATCATCCCTACATCATGGAATGATCTCATAAATACCAATTTTAGAAAATTAAAGAAAAAGGGGATTATGTGTCATACTCCTACTAAATCCTAAATGACATGTTGGATGAAGGATAAATTACCTCTCCTCTACCCAATAGACAAATACCATCTCAATTTTATCAAGGGATGAGCCCATCATGAGCAATTGAAAGCCATCATAAGCTAAATCATGAAAAAGATGATAAGGCAAGCTTATGTGTCATCTTCTCCTCACCAACATTAAATGATCAGTAAAATGCATGTGAGGAAGGTAGATCTAAGGCATTCTAAGCTATCCACACACCTTCCAAGTCATCCAATGAGGAAGAGCCAAAATGAAAATTCAAATTGGGCCTTAATGGGGGCTCATCATGGCAAGCTTGGAAAATCCATCCATGGTTATTCTTAAGCTCCAAACTTATCCTCATACAATCATGGGAAGGATAACTTGCTACCCAAGAAAATTGAGCCTTATCCATGGCCTCCCCATAGCCATCCATGGCTATAAATAAGCCTTAGCCCAAGCTTAAGCAAGAAGAAGAAAACACTTTGGAAAACCTAGATAGGCTGCTCAAATCACTTAACCCTCTACATTAATATTGTGCCTAAGGTTCCGAACTTTAAAGCCATGTTAAAAGCTACCCACCTTAACTCACCCAACATAGTTAATTTGGCCCTACATCAAGCCAAGCTGTTTCTTTTACATTCACACCACCCACTATTGGATCTTCAACTTGGACTTAATTTAAACCTAAATTAAGTTCAGATCAACCTCAAGGAGGCTAAGGTTAAGCATATTGAGCATCCAATTTGACTCCAAATGAATTGAGGCTAAGGTAAGGGGAGAATTATTGAAATTATTCTGCATGTTTTGTAACCCAAAATTTGTAAATTTAATCGTCTCAAAACCCATCCATCACCATATGGATGGGTGCTTCACATCGCGATGATCATTTTAAAAAATATTTCGCTCCATTCCGTTGAGAATCGAGTGAGATATTGATCCTGAAAGATCGACGACACAGGAGAGGAGAGAGGAAAAGAATTCTGGAATAAATTGAAATTTCATTAAATTCCAAATTATCTTTAAAAACTTCAAAATAGCATAACTTTGTGTAGAAAACTCACAAAAATAAAATAGAAATATCCTCGGAAAGAGGAGAAAGAGGAGAATAACGTCAAGTTAAAATTTTTAATTTTCTAGTTATATTTTATTTTTAATTAATTAATTAATCTCTGGAGTAATTTAATTATTAAAAATTAATTAAAATTCCAAAAATTATGAATTTTTTACAAAATTAATTTTCTATCATGACATACCTCTCCTAGGTGACAAAAAAATTCTTTAGGGTATTATTCTTTAATTTCTAAGTGACTTTGTAATTATTTATTAAAATAATTATAAAATTTAGAAATTAAGGAAAATAAAATTGAAAATGGCTTGAAATTTTAGGGCAATAGATAAAAACTCTAAGAAAATTATTTTCAAGCCTTTAAACAATTTTAAATGATATTTCAAAATTTAGGATTTAAAATTTTATTATTAATTAATAAATTTAAAATCCTAAAAATTACTCTTTCACCCAACTTAGCTCATTCCACAATGGGTTAAGTCAATATTAAGTCTAACTCTAAATAGACTTAATGCAAGACCTAATTAAGTCTAATGACATCAAAATGGACTTAAATAAAATTTTAATTAAGCTTAAAAGTCATTATTAAGTTTAATTAATTCTTATTAAACCTGATAAACATTAGGTTTAATAAAAAATCAATTTTTAATTAAGCTTAAAAGACATTATTAACTTTAATTAACTCATATTAAACCTTAAAATTTTAGGTTTAATATAAAATCAAATTTTTATTAAGCTTAAAAGACATTATTAAGTTTAATTAATTCTTATTAAACCTTAAAAACATTAGGTTTAATATAAAATCAAATTTTAATTAAGCTTAAAAGACATTATTAAGTTTAATTAACTCTTATTAAAACTTAAAAACATTAGGTTTAATATAAAATTAAATTTTAATTAAGCTTAAAAGACATTATCAAGTTTAATTAATTCTTATTAAACATTAAAACATTAGGTTTAATACAAATCAAATTTTAATTAAGCTTAAAACATCACAAGGCTTAATTAAACCTATTAAACCTTAACTAAATTAGGACAAACCCTAATTAGGTCTAAAATACAAATTAGACTTAATTAAACCAAGTTGGACCTTAACAACATTATGTTTAACTTAATAAACCCAAATTAGGTCTAAGACATCAATTAGACCTCATTAAACCTTGTTAAGCCTTAATCACATTAGGTTTAACACCATAAACTCTAATTAGGTTTAACCCATATTAAACTTAATTAATCAACTTAAGCCTTACATACATTAGGTTTAAGTAACCATTAAACCCTAATTAGGTTTAACTCATATTAAACATAATTAATCAACTTAAACCCTACTTACATTAGGTTTAAGTAACCTTTAAACCCTAATTAGGTTTAACCCATATTAAACCTAATTAATCAACTTAAACCTTACTTAAATTAGGTTTAATTAATCTTTAAACTATCTAAATTAGGTTTAATTAACCCTAAACCAATTAGACTTAACCCATATTAAGTCTAATTAATCAATTAAACCTTATCCAAATTAGGTTTAATTAACCTTTAAACCAATTAGAATTAACCCTAATTAAGTCTAATTAATCACATAAACCTTATCAAAATTAGGTTTAATTAGACCAAAACCAATTAGAAAACACATATTAAGTCTAATTAATCAATTAAACCTTACCAAAATTATGTTTAATTAATCCTAAACCAATTAGATTTAACCCATATTATGTCTAATTAATCATTTAAACCTTACCCAAATTAGGTTTATTTAATCTTTAAACCAATTAGACTTAACCATAATTAAGTCTAATTAATCACTTAAACCATATCCAAATTAGGTTTAATTAGCCCTAGACCAATTAGAATTAACCCATATTAAGTCTAATTAATCAATTAAACCTTACCCATATTAGGTTTACTTAATCCAAAACCATTTAGACTTAACCCATATTAAGTCTAATTAATCAATTAAACATTACCCAAATTAGGTTTAATTAATCCTAAACTAATTAGACTTAACTCATATTAAGCCTAATTAATCAATGAAACCTTACCCAAACTAGGTTTAATTAACCTTAAACCAGTTAGACTTAAGCCTAATTAAGTCTATTTAATCAATTAAACCTTATCTGAATTAGGTTTAATTAACTATAAAACAATCCTAATTAAGAATAATCAATCTTAAAATAACTCAAACTTAAATCAAACTTGAGTTCAACCCATATTGAACTTAATTTAATATTATGTCTAGGTTCAACCTAACTTGAACCTAACTTAAATCAAACCTAAATCAAACTTTAGTTCAACCCATATTGAACTTAAGTTAACCTTAAGTCTAGGTTCAACCTAACTAGAACCTAACTTAAATCAAACCTAAATCAAACTTGAGTTCAACCCACATAGAACTTAAGTCAACCTTAAATCTAGGTTCAACCTAACTTGAACCTAAATTAACTCAAACTCATATCAAACTTGAGTTCAACCCATATTTAACTTAAGTTAACCTTAAGTCTAGGTTCAACCTAACTTGAACCTAACTTAAATAAAACCTAAATCAAACTTGAGTTCAACCCACATTGAACTTAAGTTAACCTTAAGTTTAGGTTCAACCTAACTTGAACCTAACTTAACTTAAACATAAATCAAACTTGAGTTCAACCCATATTGAACTTAAATTAACCTTAAGTCTAGGTTCAACCTAACTTGAACCTAACTCAATTTAAACACAAATTTAAATCTAGCCCACATTTGATTTAAGTCAAAATCTTGGTTCAAACTAACTTGAACCTAATTTAAGCCAAACCTAAACTTAAGTTCAACTCAAATTGAACTTATGTTAAAACCTAGGTTCAACCTAACCTAATTCAAATCCAGACTTCAATTCTAACCTTAGGTTCAACCCAAACTAAACCCAAACCGAGATGAATCTTAAGTTCGACTTAAATCGAACTTAACTCAACATAACTCAACATAAACTTACATAATTCTTAAGTTCAACTCAAATTGAGCTTAACTCGACATAAACCAACATAATTCTTAAGTTCGGCCTAAATTGAACTTAACATGACATAAACCGACATAATCTTTATGTTCGACAAAAATCGAACTCATCATAAGATGACATAATCCTTATGTTCGATACATATCTAGCTTAACTTGACATAAAATTAAACATAAATCGATACAAAACCCAAAAAAAAACTCAAATTGACATAAATTAACATCAAATCCAAAATTTAACTCAAACGACTTAAATCAACATAAAACCCAAAATTAAATCCAAATCGATATAAATTGATATAAAATCCAAAATTCAACCCAAATCGACATTGAAGATAAATAAAAAATTAAACATAAATTGACATAAATCTAAATCTACATTTTAACCAAACTTGGACATCCAACAACTTTGAAACAATAGACATTTTTACCACGCACTTTAAACATTTATATGACATTATTTCAGACAATGTTTTCTTCGCAGGATGAAGACAAGTTTCGTTTAGATTTCCTTTGCATGTTTGATCTACGTAAAAAATACTCATTTTTATGTCTTATTTATGATTCAATTCTTAAGGACATTATGCTTTAATGAAAGGTATTTTCATGTTTTTGGATGTAGATGATTAAAAAGAGTCCAATAAAGAGAAAGAAGGAAAAAGAAGCAAAAAGGAGCAAAAATGGAACTTATGGAGCAAAATAATGGAATTATTGGCCTGGCGCCTAGGCGTCAGAAACTGGCACCTAAGCGTCTGCTCGATATAGATGTTGTTAAGATTTTTTGATGATTTTGGGAAGTTATTTTGACGGATTTAAGCGGTTATTGGAGCTTCTATAAGACTGGAAGTTACCCTTAATATATAGGACATGTGAAACAATGTATTTGGACACAAGGAAACGGTTTTAATCGTGAAAAGTTGTGATCCAAAGTGAAGAGGTGTGATGACCTGGTCACAGAGTCTGGCGCCTAGGAGCCAGATCCTGTGTCAAATTTGGATGAATTTTGAAGAGGTGCCTTAAGCAACCCCTGGTCAAATTCAAAGCTCTATAAATAGGAGCACATTCTACAGAGAAAATTGCCCCTTTTAGCACCCTATAGTCTCTTTCACCCCTTCTTGCATCTTTAGTCCCCAAGCATTATATTCCGTCCAATTATTTTAGGCAGCCACCATCTTTTTTATTATTTAGTGAGTCTATTTTGAGTATTTATTTTGTGTTATTGATGTTGGAGTCTTTCATCATTGCTTTGGAGTTAGCAGAAGTCAGTGAATCACTTGAAGGAACACTTCAAATAATTATTTGTACCTTGGTTCAAAGTTTTATAAATATGTTTTTGTTGTGTGATTTCAATGTATTCT
Source organism: Papilionanthe hookeriana x Papilionanthe teres (assembly GCA_022702705.1). Lineage (NCBI taxonomy): Eukaryota > Viridiplantae > Streptophyta > Magnoliopsida > Asparagales > Orchidaceae > Papilionanthe > Papilionanthe hookeriana x Papilionanthe teres. Next base: position 92,252,934 of record CM040431.1, on the reverse strand, counting down.
GAGTAGTTAGTTATCTTTCTCCTTTCAACTATGAAAACATAATAAATTAAATAAATTTTGTAGGAGAATTAAATTTAAAATATTTAAAACATTGTGATGATATTAATACCTGATCTTAGTTTAGTTTTTAAATTGGTTATTTAAATTATTAAAACCTGTTGAATAATTTTGAGACCCATCCAGAGATAAATTCTTAACTAGTAGATATCACTTGAATCCTTAGATAATCGCAGGCTATACGCAGGTTATTTAAGGTAAAGTGCAAATAAATAGGAAGATATGATTTATTGGGCGTAAAATTAATTAGTTTATAAAATGACAGACTAAATTCTAAAATTTGGTTTACAGAAAGGGAATGGGTCACTGATAGGGCCGATCATAGCCACCCTTGGACATCTAGTAGTGTGAGCCTAGAATAACCCATTCTACTAATAAAACATCCTGAACCGATCTATAGATTAGTCAATGTTCTTTGCACTTGGACCAAAGGGTAAAGAATATGAATGCTTCTATTTGGCACAACACCATAATCTTAATTCCTCATAAAAGATAATTATTCAAAAAATCTTAGAGTAGCTGAAAAGGAGAAAGTTGTTTTTTATACTTGCATTGAATTTTAATTACTGGTTACTTTACTTTATTGTTGATTACTGCTTACTTGCTTATAGTAAAAATTCTTAGTGAATTAAATTAAAAAAAAGTATATATATATAAATTACTTTTAATTTGAAATTTCCAAAATATTTCTAACATTTCCTACCTTTTATAAAAACACTATTCTTGTAGGATCGATAACTATAGCCCTGTATTATTTGAACGATACGTATACTTGCGTTTAAAATTGTGACTTTTACAATAATTATTATAAAATCTAAATATAAATTCATAAGTAAAAGTAAACATCGCACATCAAGTTTTTGAAGCCATTAGCTAGGAATTAAATATTCTAAAAAGTGGTATCAAATTCTTGTATTTAAAAGCATATATAAAGTCGCATCGCATCATGTTTTTGGCGCCTTCACCGGGGATAGAATAGAATAAAAAGTAAAAAGAAAGATAAGGTAAATAAAAAAACATAAAAAAAACAAAACAAAAATATTTTAAATTTTATGTGTAGTTCTGGATCTGAAGGATTACTACCTTTCGATTCTCAATTAGAAAGAACAATTAAAAGAATTAAAAAAAGAAAACAAATTTCAAAACATCAAGAAATGGCCAACTTACATAACAATAATAAAAATCCAATTAAAGTTAATGAACAAAATATTTATAAATCATTAAGGGAATATGCAAACCCTACAGCTGATGAACTTCATGTTAGTATTTAAATGCCAGTTGTAGATGCTAATTCTTTTGAACTGAAACCTTCTATTATTCAAATGATTCAAAATAACCAATTTGGAGGAACACCTAATGAGGATCCAAATTTACACCTTGCTAGTTTTTTAGAACTTTGTACTACTTTTAAATATAATAATGTTTCTGATGATACTATTAGGCTTAGAATCTTTCCTTTTTTCTTAAAAGATAAAGCAAAGATGTGGCTTAATTCATTAGCAACTTGTTCTATTAAAACATGAGCAGATATGGCACAAAAATTCCTTTCTACATATTTTCCTTCTTTTTAAAACTGCTAAATTGAGAAATGATATTACTTCATTTACGCAATTTGATGGAGAAACAATTGATGAAGCTTGGGAAAGATTTAAAGTACTATTAAGAAAATTTCCTCATCATGCTTTACTAGATTGGTTAATCATTCAAACATTTTATAATGGACTTATTGGATCACTTAGATCTATTATTGATGCTGCTGCTAGTGGTTCTTTAATGGCCAGGACATTTGAAGAAGCCTACACCTTAATTGATGAAATGGCTAATAATAATTTTCAATGGCCTTCTAAAAGGGTTAATCCTAAAAGAATGGTCAGTATTCAAGATAATGAAGCCTTTTCTATTTTAGCTTCATAAGTGGCTGCGATATCTAAGAAATTTGATAATTTTGCTATTAACATATCGCATGTAATTAATGATAATTCTGCAAATTCTGATGATTCTCAAACAATGGAAACTTTGCAAGATATTGCTAGTAAAACTAATAACTCTTATTCTAATTATTATAATCCTGGTTGGAAAAATCATCCTAATTTTAATTGGAATAATGGACATCAACAATGGAATAATAATCAAGTTAATCCAAATTGGAACAATCAAGGAAATTTAAACTATAGACCAACTTCCTCTCCTGGTTATAACAATCAACAGAAAAAAGTTGTCTGTACAAGAATTGATCTTGCAACTAAGTAATCAGCTACAAAGTCAAAACACTGCTATTAGTAATATTGAGAATCTGATTGGTCAAATTGCTAATTTCATTAATTACAGACTTGGAGGAACATTGCCTAGCAATGTCGAAATTAATCCTAAAGAATCTAGAAAATAACATGAACAAGCAAAAGCTGCTGTACAACTCAGAAGTGGAAATGAATTAAAAGAGGAAACACGGAATGAGATTGAAAAAGAGAAAGAAGTTGAAAAAATTGAAAAACCTAAAGATACCCTTTCTCCAAGTAAAGATCAGACTGTAATTCCTATTGAAGTGGAAACTGAAAGACCACCACCACCTTTTACTCAAAGATTAAAATAGCAGAAGCTTGATCATCAATTTTCTAAGTTCTTTAAAATTTTTAAGAAACATACCATCAACACTCCTTTTGCTGAAGCTTTGGAGCAAATGCCAAGCTATGTAAAATTTATGAAGGATATTTTAAGCAAGAAAAGAAAATTTGAAGCTTATGAAACTTTAGCATTAAGTGAATAATGTAGTGCAATAATTCAGAAGAAATTACCTCAGAAACTTAAAGATCCAAGAAGTTTCACTATACAATGTGCTATTGGAGAAAAATTATGTGGAAAAGCCTTATGTGATTTAGGAGCTAGTATTAATCTCATGCCATTTTCAATCTTTCGAAGGTTAGATTTAGGAGAAATTTCTCCTACTAATGTGACTCTTCAGTTAGCTGATTAATCGATCACTTATCCTAAAGGAGTTATAGAGGATGTTCTTGTTAAGGTAGATAAATTTATCTTCCATGTGGATTTCATTATTCTAGATATGGAAGAAGATAAAGAAATACCTATCATTTTAAGGAGACCTTTTCTAGCTACCACAGGAGCTATGATTGATGTGCAAAAAGGAGAATTAACGATGAGAGTTAACGATCAAGAGATAACATTCAATGTTCTGAAATCAATGAGGTATCCTGATAATGAAAAATGCTATCGGATGGATATTTTTAATTATATAATTGAAAAGCATTATCAAGAAAAATGTAAGGTCATTTCTGACGATAAAGATAAAGAATCTATGTTATATAATGAGTCATTAAATGAAGAAATTGAAAATTTTAATGAGGAAAATTTATCTGAAGGAACTCATTATATTCATGAAAACTGGGAAGTTTTAGACACAATAAAAAATGATATACTTTTACCCTCAATTGAAAAAACCCCTAAACTAGAATTAAATATGTTACCTGCACATTTAAAGTATGCATTTCTTGAAAATTCATTAACTTTACCTGTAATTATAACTTCAGAATTAAGCAAAGATCAAGAAGAAAAATTAATAGGAGTTCTGAAGAATTATAAGAAAGCTTTTGGTTGGACTATTGCAGATATAAAAGGAATAATCCCTTCAATCTGTATGCATAGGATTTTAATGGAAGAAAATTGTAAACCCACTATTGAACCCCAAAGAAGATTAAACCCAATAATGAAAGATGTTGTTAAGAAAGAGATTTTGAAATGGTTAGATGCTGGAATTATTTATCCTATTTTGGATAGCCAATGGGTGAGTCATATTCATTGTATCCAAATAAAGGAGGAGTAACTATCATTGTTAATGATAAAAATGAATTAGTCCCAACAAGACAAGTTACTGGATGGTGAATTTGCATTGACTATCGAAAATTTAGCAACACCACTAGAAATGATCATTTTCCTTTACCTTTCTTGGATCAAATGTTGGATAAACTAGTGGGACACTCATATTTCTGTTTTCTGGATGGATATTCTGGTTATCATCAATTACCCATTGCTCCTAAGGATCAAGAGAAGACAACATTTACAAGTCCTTATGGAACATTTGCCTTTAGAAGAATGTCTTTCGGTTTATGCAATGCACCTGCAACTTTTCAAAGATGTATGATGTTAATATTCTGCGATTAAATTGATAAAGGAATTGAAGTATTTATGAACGATTTTTCACAATTTGGAACTTCTTTTGAATCTTGCTTGGAAAATATAATGAAACTTTTCAAGAGATGTGAAGAAACAAATTTAGTTCTAAACTGGGAAAAATTTTAATTTATGGTCACAGAAGGAATTGTACTTGGACATAAAATTTCACAAATAGGGATGGAAGTTGATCAGGCAAAAGTGAAAATTATTGCTGAACTTCAACCACCTAATACCGTTACTTATTTGAGAAGTTTTCTGGGTCATGCTAGATTATATAAATGATTTTTCTAAAATTGCTAAACCTCTTTGCCATTTATTGGAAGAAGAAGCTAAATTTGAATTTAATGAAGATTGTCTGAATGCGTTCAATATTCTAAGAAAATTAATTACTGCACCTGTCATTGTTGCACCTGATTGGAATAAACCTTTTGAATTAATGTGTGATGCAAGTCATTATGCAATTAGAGCTATATTGGGACAAAAATATGAGAAAATTTTCAAAGCTTTATATTATGCTAGTAAAACTTTAAATAAAACACAAATAAATTACACTACTACTGAAAAAGAGCTGTTAGCAATAGTATATGCTTTTGATAAATTTAGACCATATCTTCTTGGAATGAAATGTATCGTACATACTGATCATTCTGCAATTAAGTATTTAATGTCTAAAAAAGATGCTAAACCTAGATTGATCAAATGGGTTTCACTTTTACAAGAATTTTTTTTTGTAATAGTAAACAGAAAAGGAACTGACAACCAAATTGCTGACCATTTATAAAGAATTAAAAATAATAAAGTAAAGAATTTTGAAGAAAATATAAATGAGAAATTCCCTGAGGAACAGTTATATGTCATTCAAGGATTGTAAATGCCTTGTTATACTGATATAGTTAACTATATGGTTTGCAATATTTTACCTTATGGGATGAATAATAAATATATTAAGAATTTCAAGAATGATTGTAAAACATATATTTGGGAAGATCCTCATTTATTTAAAATAGGAAGAGATTCTTTGATTCGAAGATGTGTACCTTATGAAGAAACTTTTGCAATAATTGAAAAATGTCACGATTCTGAATTTGGAGGACACTTTGGAGTAGATAAAACTACATTTAAAATTTTAAATTCTGGATTTTATTGGCCTACCTTATTTAAAGATGTTGGACATTATGTGAAAACTTGTGATCAATGTCAAAGAATGGGAAATATATCCAGAAAAGATGAAATGCTTCTAAACTTTATATTAGAAATCGAAATTTTTGAAGTATGGGGTTTAGACTTTATGGGACCTTTCGTACCATCCTCTGGAAAAAATTATATTTTATTAGCAGTTGATTACATTTCAAAGTGGATCGAAGCTGTAGCTTTACCTAACAGTGATTCCAAAAGTGTTTCAAAATTTTTAAAGAAAATGATTTTTACAAGATTTGGAATACCCAGGATAATTATCACAAATGGGGGAAGTCATTTCAGAAATATAAGGATTCAATCATTGTTGGAAAAATTTAGAATTAAACATAGAATTGCAACTGCTTATCATCCTCAAACAAGTGGAATGGCTGAAGTATTAAATAGAGAAATTAAAAGAATATTATAGAAGACTTTCAATCCTAAAAGAACTGACTGGGTTGATAGACTTAATTCTGCATTATGGGCTTATAGAACAGCTTATAAGACACCTATCGGAATGTCACCTTATCGGTTAATTTATGGTAAACATTGTCACTTACCTCTTGAACTTTAGCATAAAGCTTATTGGGCGATAAAGGAGTTCAATTATAATTTGAATACTGCAGGAGAAAAATGATTATTACAACTGAATGAAATGAAAGAGATAAGAAATGTGTCTTATGAAAATGCAAGGATTTATAAGGAAAGAATGAAGAAATTACATGACAAAATGATTTCAAGGAAAATATTCGAGCCTGGACAAGAAGTATTATTATTTAATGCTTGTTTAAAACTTTTCCTGGAACGTTGAAATCTAAATGGATGGGACCATTTATAATTGAGAGAGTATACCCTTATGGAGCTGTGGATATTAAAGATCCCAAAACTAGAAAATTATATAAAATTAACGGATTAAGACTGAAGCCTTACATGGGAGAAATGAAATTAAATTACAAAGAAGCTTATGAGCCGAGTATACCTGATTAATTCAATTAATTAGGTCGGGCTGACGACGTTAAACCAAGCATTTTCTAAGAGGCAACCCATATTTATTAGTGTGAGTTAAATTATTATTGTAAGGTTATGCCTTGGTCTGGACTAAAATTTGTATACAACTGTTGACCTCATTTTTGATGAGGTCTTTTGCTTCTCTCTTTAGTACTTAGGATCTAGCCTTTGGCTTTTCCTTTGACTAATCTTAGAGGACTAGAAATGGAACCCATCACTTAGAAATTCAAACACCTCTTAACTCCCTACAAACCCCACAAGCTTGATTGTAGACCCCTAATCACCTAGAGGGTTGAAATCAAATGTGGAGATTTAAAGGATGAGTTACCTATAAGACTTTTTGGCCTTAGGAATACCCTGGGTGGCCTAGTCTGGTGAGGCTTGACTTGCACATACACTACACTCTCACACACATTCCAAGTCCTAAAACCACACTCTCACCCAACTTGACTTCCTGACTCATGTAGGTAATTCATATGGATGGTCCTTAACCCCTAAGCCCCTGGCTAAGAGGGTTAGGAACAACATAGTGAATGCCTCAAATGAGTCCTCTCATGACTCATAAGGGCTTAATATGGCTTCATGACTCAACCAAAGTGATTCCATTTCACTCACATTTTATTAATATTTTTTTTTAAATTTCAATTTTTGACCCCCGGGGCCCCGGACTCACCAAACCTACCAAATGTCCTCGAAATGACCCAAAATTTGCAAAATTGCCTAAATTACCCAATGTCCCTCAAAACCAATCCTAAACACTTCACACCATTCAAATAGACCATCTTTGGCCAAAAAAAACCAAAATTTCCAAAAATACCCCTATACCCTCCCCCCCTCCAAAATTACCAAAATACCCTTTTTCCCCAAAAATCCAAAAAATCTAAAAATTTCTAGAAAATTCTAGAAAATCCCAAATATTCCCCATTTCATTTTGTTCAACTACACTATGGGCCAATTTTGCCAATTTACCCCACTTTTACCAAAACCCCCAATTTAACCCATTTTTAACCCAAGTGAACCCAATGTCAATCCAAATCACCCCAATTGACCTAAATTCTGGTCCAATTCAATTCTAAACTTCAATTCAATATCCCCAATAAAAATTTAGACCAAATCCAAGCCCAATTTGATTGACATTTGAGCCCAATTTCAATTTGAAGCCTAAGGCCCAATTTTGGCCCATGACCTAAACCTAGCCCAAACTAACCCAATTCAACTCCAATTGGCCCCAAATCTTTTCTAAAGCCTTCCTAACATCCCTATAAACAAAATACTAACTTGATTTGCCCAAAATTTGAACCTAAACTCCACCCAAACCAAACCCAAAACCAAAATCCCTTAAATTGACCTAAGCCCAAACCTAACCCAAATGGGCCCAAATCCCAAAATCAAAGCCAAACCGAAGTGGAAAACTCTTTGTGACACTCCCATAAACATTTCTCAACATTAATTTTACATCAAATCCAACTTTAGCCCAACCTTAAACCAAATTAGCCCAATTTGGCCCACCTTGGCCCCTTTACCAAAAAAGCCCAAATTCAACCCAATTCTACTCCAAATCACACCAAATTGATTCCAGAACATTCATGAAACATCCCTAAACTAAACCCAACATTTATTTGGCATGGTCCTTCACAAAACTTTCATCCAAAAGCCCATTTTAAAATCTAAAAAACCCACTTCCATAAAGCCTTTAAGCAGCCCATCCAAAACCATTTCAAAAGCCTAATATCTATCCTAAAGCCTACATGATATTTTCATTTGTCATCCTTTTAACCAAAATCAACCCCTAAGTTTTAAATCCATGATCAAATGATTCCAAATCAAGCCTCATGCCAAATCACCCCTAAATGCCAAAAATCCCTAAAACCCATTTTCATGAAATTTGGCTAAGCCATTCCCAAGCCACATGGAGCCATGAAGCCATCCTTAAGCCCCATGTAAAGCCATGAGAAGTTTGACATGTGACCATCCCATAAATGGCAAATGGAGGAGCCCCTTTCTTAAGCCTTCCTTAAGCCTTTTTAAACCCATCCATGATAAACACTAAACCAAGTTAGCCACCTAATCCTTGATGGAGACTATACCATTTCCTCTTGGGTGACCCAAATGAACCTTTTCAGCCTAAATCCAGGCCTTGGGTGGTGCACCAAGCCCAAAACCATGGGTTGACCCATTTGAACCCAAAATAACCTTCTCCCACTTCCACTTTGATCCAACTCCTTTACATATGGCCAATACCCATTGCTTGCACCAACTTCCAGCCTTGACCCCACTGAGTCAGATGGTGACCCATGCCTGGCCGTCCAGCCACCACAGCGGCCGAAAACACCAGGCCGAGAGCCTTATTTAGCTTCAAAAATTCAAACCCATTGGTTGAGCTGTCCCAACCCAAATGGACACCATGGCTGTTCTTCTCCTCCCATGAGCAGCTGATCCCAACCTTCAATTGCCTCTAGCAAGCCCTCCAGCCACCTCTATTTAAACGCCACCACCTCTCAGCCAAAGGAAGGTGTTGAACCAAACCTTACCAAAACTCTGCCAAAATCATTCCAGATCCCTCTCCAGACATAGAGAACTTGATCCCTACTGAAATCCAGCTCTAAAACCTCTCTGTGAGCTCAATTTCTAAGTTGAAAATACACCCAAAAAACAGGACACTTCACCACAGTGAGCCAATCTTCAAATTGATTGACCCTACACCTTCACCAGACCAAGAGGAGAAGTTCCCCAGCAAAAGCCCCCTCACAAGGCCAGCCATTGCTTCAAGCCTCCAAGCTTTGTGATCGGCCTTGGTCACTTTCATACCTAGACAATTCCCTAGAGCCAGAGACTTCATATGGAGCTTGCCTGGACTCAATCGAAGGTGACACAACTCTCAGATCGAAGCTTCACTTCTCTGAGTAAAGGTATGAACTCATTCTTCCTCTCGAGCTTCCAGCAATTCTCTATTTTGTTTGGGTTGATTTCATAGCCTATAAACCGTATGGATGTGTTCGTCTCTTCAAGAAGAATTGATAGAGTATAAGAACTCAGAAATCCATTGAGAATCGAGAGAGATATTAGGATTTGAGTGTGGACGGTCACGGGTGCACACCAGTCGTAGACGATGACCAGGCGTCGTTGGATCGAGCGTGTATCGAGCGGACGGTAGAGATCAAGCTGGACAGCGCAATGGTACGTGAACCGCGGGCCCCTGGAGAGCTGAGTCAGATGCCGACGCCGATTCCCAGCGCGACGCGTGGGCTTTCGGAGCTGCCGAGGTTGACGCGGCGCCAGGTGGATAAGTAGGAAATTAGGGAATTTTTTGAATTTTTTAAATGCCCTGAACTTCATAAATTCATATCTTTGCATAGAAAAATCACAAAAATAAAATAAAAGTATCCTCTTGCTCAGTGAACAGAGAAGAATAATGTGGAAAAGAAATCAAATTAATTGGATGAGTATTTTATTTTTAATAATTTATTTACTGTTTTCAATGTTTTGATTGTCCATTTGCATAGACAATTCACCATGGCATGAGACCATAGGGCTTTTAAAGCCTCTGATCTTTGGAACATTCCCTAAATTTTTCAAGGTCAGAGGCCATCTCTGTGAAAAGTTATTGAATTTTCAAGTTTATGTCACTATTTCAGGTATTTTAATTCCAATAATTAGCATGTTGTAAAATAAATTCTATGAAAATTTGGTGATGTTTCTTAGGACCAGGGGACCCTATGTAAAATCTATTTTGAGTTAATTCATTCATAATAACCTTAATTGGCCTAAACCCCTAAAATGGAATTTGAATTAATTAGGGTTAACCACAGATCAAATTGACTTGAAAACAATTATCCATTACACTTTTGGGTCAGAGGAACTTTACATAAAATTTTGAAATCCATTGGACTTGATTAACCCCACCAAATGGATTGATTATGCCTCATAAGCAAAATGGAACTTAAAAAATTCATAACTCCAAAAATACTTTCAAAAATTCACCAAATTGATTTTGGGACTTCCCTGATATCAGAGTAGTCTAAAAAAACTGGAATTTTCTAAAAATTTTCATTTTTAAGCATATTTTGATATTTTTAATAATTAAAAAATAATAAAAATCATAAAAATATTAAAAAAATAAAATGTCATATTTTGACTCTTAATCATTTAGGAACAAACTAAATGTTTTTCCTATGTCCCTACGGTAAGATATTGAATTTTAAAGGCTTAATGTAATTTTTAATATTAAAAAATGAATTTTCAACTATTTTTCACTAAAATAATTCTAATAAATAAAAACAAAATCAGAAAATTATAAAATTTGTTTCTCTGGACTTTTTGAGGTCAGAGAAATTTAGGAAAAATATAAAATCTATTTTTTAACTTTTATTTTATTTTAAAATTAATTAAAACTCTAAAATTCAAAATAATTATAATAAATAAAATATAATTCAAAAAATCACAAAATTTGGTTCAAGTGGTCCTCTGGTCATTAGGAACATCCCATAATTTTCTTAAGGACAGAAACCTTTCCTTGGTCATGTTGTTGAATTTTCCTTGAAAACCCTTATTTTCTACTAAAAATAATTATATAAATAAATTAAATTCAGAAAAATCACATTTTCTCCACTAATGTCTTAATTGACATGTGAGTGAGGTGACATAAAATTTTCAAATTCATTTAAGCTCAATTTAGTGAGTTATGAAATAATTAAGCTTAAAAGGGCATAAAGGTAATTAAAAATTTTAAACCCTTAATTAAAACTTTAGGTTTAATCAAAATGGGGGGTTAAATATTTTATTTTAACTTTCTCTTGGATGATTGAAACTTTGGGAAATTAAGGGGTAGAAACCCATTAAACACTTTGAAAATATCAAAATGAAACTTTAATTAATTAAATGATTTAAATTTTGGAAATAATATATTTAAAATTTGGATTATTAAAATAGGGATATTATTAAGAGGATATTTATTCTTTAATTTAAAAAATCCCTAAATAAGTCACTTTAAAAATATTTAATTCTTAATTAAAATTAAAACAATAATCTAAATTAGCAATTAAAACTAAATTTAAATTAAATTAAATTTAAAATATTGAAACTAAACTTAAAATTAAAATTAAAATTAAATTAAAATTTAAGTTAATCTAAAATTAAAATTAAATAAAATAAAATAAAATTTAATTTAAATTAAATTAAAATTAAATTAAATTAAAATTAAACTAAATTAAAATTAAATTAAATTAAATAAAATTAAAATTAAATTAAAATTAAGTTAAATTAAATTAAAATTAAGTTAAATTAAATTAAAATTAAATTTAAGTTAAATTAAAGTTAAATTAAATTAAAATAAATTAAAAAACCATTTAACAACAAACCTAAATGAAATCATTAAGAGTAAAATCAAAACATACCAATAATTTCAATACCTCTTTCTATCTAAGTAAATTTAAAACATGAACATCAATTTGAAGTACTAAGATAATTGAAAGTGTAAAGATTTAAATTAAATTTAAAATAATTTGAACACTATTCCAAACTTAAAATTATTAATTAAACCCTCATAATTAAATTAAAATACTTTAAACCATTAACTCAAACTTTTAATTAAGAATGATTAAAATTCTCGATAAACCAACTTGCCGTGAAAGGTTTTAATTATTATAACTCTTAAATAGATTATTAAGTGAGATGTCACTTTATTCATCAGATAATCAAATAACTAAGTTCACTGAGCAAGAGACAAAGTTTAACTAAACTCTTGGATGATTAATTCACCTGTGCAAATAAATTTACTTGGACTCAAAATGATCTCAGAAGTCTTGAAAAGATGTTTAGGACTCGTCCTAAACACTTCCTCAATATGACAGGATATTTTAGAAGAACAATTGGATTTAATTGTTCTTTGATGAAGAAAATTTTCCTTAAATCAAACCAAGAACCTAGACGTCATAAGAGATGACTAGTTATAGGATTAGGATTTTGGTAGACAACTAAAACCCTTCCCTTAGCTTTACCTAGGTATCTGTTGAAATATTTAAATGCCTTAAAATGTGTTTTAAGTGCAGCTTGGGTTGACGGGAAGACTCTCCAGGTACGCTTTTATTTTATTGTAATTTACTTTATTCAAATTTACTCACATGCATTGCACTTTACTTTTTCTTGCATTATTGCATGATAAATAAGACTGTTGTATGAAAACTAAAACCTTTAGGATAGTCCCTGAACTGAAAACAAAACTAAATTAAAAGTCATTGCAAGATAAAATTCACCGACACAACATTCCAAAATATAAAACAACTCAAAATTTAATCACAAACATAACAACAAAACTACAACTTTAACTAAATTAAAACGTCTCGTTGAATGATCGGGAATACCTCGGATGATGTAACCCACGTGTTGTTAACGGGATTTCCCACGGTCTAGATGAAAGTGTGGAACTCATTTAGTTGAGTTTAGCAAATTCATCTGGACTAAGTGAATTCGATGAAAATAACGGTGCCGGGAGGACAGAACCGTGGGATCTTAATCGGTTTTGTTTAAACAACCTTAAGATTTGTTTTAATTAAAATATAAAAAATACTTGGATTTTAAGATTTTTTCTAAACCAAAACACTTCTCTCATCCTTTGATTTATAACTTCTAAAACTAAACCTCTGTAACAACAAAGAGCTCGGAGCTGTTGACCTCATTTTTGATGAGGTCTTCCCTTCTTCTTTTTAGTGCTTAGGGTCTAACCTTAGGTTTTTCCTTTGACTATCTTAGAGGACTAGAATTGGGACCCGCCTTTTAGAAATTCAAACCACTTCTAAACTCCCTGCAAACTCCACAAACTTGACTATAGACCCCTAATCACCTAGAGGGTTGAAATCAAATGTGGAAATTTAAAGGATGAGTTCCTATAGGATTCTTTGGCCTTAGGATGCCCTGGGTGGCTCGGTCTGGTGAAGGGGCTGACTTACACTACACTAACACACTACATTTCCACACACTTCCTAAAACCACACCTATACCCAACTTAACCTCCGACTCATGTAGGTGATTCACATGGATGGTCCTTAACCCCTAAGCTCTTGGCTAAGAGGGTTAGGAACAACATAGTGAATGCCTCAAATGAGTCCTTTCATGGCTCATATGGGCTTGAAATGGCTTCATGGCTCAACCAAAATGACTTCTTTCCACCTAGATTCACCCAATCTTCAATTTCCCAAATTTTCAATTTTTGACCCCGGGACCCTACACCTACTAAACCTACCCAAAACCCTTAAAATTACCCAAATTTTTGCAAAATTTCCAAATTACCCAAAATTTTCCAAAATCAATCCCAAACATCTCCACATCACTCAAATTGATCATCCATACCCAAAAATACCAAAGATTCCAAAAATACCCCCAATACCCTCCAAATACCCAAAATACCCTTCTTGGCCTAAAAATCCGAAAATTCAGAAAATTCCCAGAAAATTCCAGAAAATCCTAAATATTCTCAATTTCATTTTGTCCAACTACACCATGGGCCAATTTTGTCAATTTACCCTACTTTTGTCAAAAACCCCCAAATTGACCCATTTTAACCCAAAGTGAACCCAATGTTAAACCAAACCTATCCAATTGACCCAAATTCTGGTCCAATTCAATTCTAAACTTCAATTCAACATTCCCAATACCAATCTAGACCAAATCCAAGTCCAATTTGATTGACATTTGGATCCAATCTCACTTTTGGCCTTAAAGCCCAATTTGGACCCATGACCCAAACTTAACCCAAACTCACCCAATTCAACTCCAATTAACCTCAAATATTTTCTAAATCTTCCTTAACATTCCCACAAACAAAACCCTAACATGATTTGCCCAAAATTTAGACCCAAACCCCACTCAAACTCAACCCCGAGGTTAAAAGGCCCATTTTTGACCTAAGCCCAAACCTAACCCAATTCAACCCAATTCAAATCCAAATCACCCCCAATTTGTTTCAAATCACTCATGACACATCTATGAGCTAAACCCAACAATTATTTGGCCCAACCTCTTTACAAAATTCCCATCCATAAATTCATTTTTAAACTTAAGGGCCCATTCCTTAAACCATTTTAAAAGCCCACTTCCACCGAATCCAAAGCCCCAAAAATTCTTCCAAAGCCCATATGACATTTCCCCTCATCATACTTTCAATTAAAATCATCCCTAAGTCCTAAACCAATGATCAAATATTTCTAAATGAAGCTTCATCCAAATTTCCACCAAATTATCCAAAATCCTTAAAATCCTTTTTTATGAAATTGACTTCACTTTTCCCAAGCCAAATGGAGCCATGGAGCCATGCACAAGCCATATGCAAGCCATGAGAGCCTCTTTACATGTCACCATGCCATTTTGGGCAAAGGAGGAGGCTCTTTCCTTAATTCCTAAAGGTGATTAACCACTTCCATGACACCATCTAAACCATGCTTAAGCCTAATTGTACTTGGATTGTGACTTGACCCCACTAATCAAGCTGATCCAAATCACTTTCTCCTCAGCCTAAACCAGGCCTTGGGTGGTGCACCTAGCCCAAATGGGTGGGTTGACCCATTTAGGTCCAAATCTAGCCATGCCCCATTCCACTTTGGATCAAAGCCTTTACACATGTCCATGGCCGATTGATTGCACAAACCTCCAGGCCACGACCCACCTGACCTTGAGGGTGACCCATGCTGGCCGGCTGGCCACCAGGCCGCCGGAAAACACCATGGCCGAGAGCTCACATGTGAGCCAACATTGAAATTCTCACTTGCTTAGTTGCCCCATCCCCGAGTGGCTACCATGGCCGATCTTCTCCTCACCGGAGCGGTCGATCCCGAGCCCTAACTCCCCCAGGAGGCCCCGGCCAGCTCTATTTAAACTCCACCCCTCTCGGCCATGAAAAGAAGAGAAGCATAAACCTTGCCAAAACTCTGCCAAAATTGTTCCGAGACCCTCTTCCACCCTTAGAGCACTTGATCCCCATTGGAATTCCCCTGCTATTTCTCCTGCGAAAGCTCGATTTCGAGTTGAAATTCACCCAAAACAGGACACTTCTCCACCGTGAGCCAATTCCCAAATTGATTGGCTCTACACCTTCACCGGACCAAGAGAAGGTGTCCACCATCAAAAGCCCCATCTCCAGACCACCCAGTTGCTCCAGCCTCCAAGCTTTGTGATCGGGCTTGGTCGAAATCATAGAAAAATCAGAAAATTGCAAAATTTGCTTCTCTGGTTTCCTTGATATCAGAGAGATTTTTGAAAAATATAAAACCCATTTTTCAACATTTATTTTATTTTTAAATTAATTAACACTCCAAAACTCAAAATAATTATAATAAAAATAATATAATTCAAAAAATCACCAAAATTGGTCCAAGTGCTTCTCTGGTCATTAGGAATGTCCCCTAATTTTCTTAAGGACAGAAACTTTCCCTTGGTCATGTTATTAAATTTTCCTTGAAAATCTCTATTTCCCACCAAAAATAATTATATAAATAAATTAAATACAGAAAAATCACATTTTCTCCTCTCATGTCTTTATTGACATATGAGTGAAGTCACATAAAAATTTCAAGTTCATTTGGGTTCAATTTAGTGAGTTATGAAATTATTAAGCTTAAAGGGTAAAATGGTAATTAAAATCTTTAATCCTTAATTAAAACTTTAGGTTTAATAAAAAATCAACAAGTAAAATATTTGATCTCAATCTGATTTGGATGATTGAAATTTAAATAATTAAAGGTAGAAACTCATTAAACAATTTTTAAAATGATTAAACTTTAATTAAATAATAGATTAAATTTTGAAGAATAATAAAATTGGAATTATTAAAATAAGTGATATTTATTAGGAAGAGATTTATTCTTTAATTTAAAAATCCCTAAATTAATCATCTCATTAATATTCGACTCTTAATTAAAATGATAACTCAAATTTAAAATATTAAAAGACTTAATTAAATTATTAAACTCTTTTGAAATTTCAATTAAAATTAAAAATAAAGTAA
The DNA here is from genome assembly GCA_022702705.1 of Papilionanthe hookeriana x Papilionanthe teres. NCBI lineage: Eukaryota > Viridiplantae > Streptophyta > Magnoliopsida > Asparagales > Orchidaceae > Papilionanthe > Papilionanthe hookeriana x Papilionanthe teres. The sequence continues at coordinate 92,236,514 of CM040431.1, read as the reverse complement.
ATTAAAGATAAATTAAAATTAAATTAAATTAAATTAAATTAAATTAAATTAAATTAAATTAAAATTAAATTAAATTAAAATTAAATTAAATTAAATTAAAACAAATTAAATTAAATTAAACTAAATTAAATTAAATTAAATTAAATTAAATTAAATAATTAAATTAAATTAAATTAAATTAAAAAAAAGTTAAATCAAATTAAATTAAATTAAATTAAATTAAATTAAATTAAATAAATTAAATTAAATTAAATAATTAAATTAAATTAAATTAAATTAAATCAAATTAAATTAAAATTAAATCAAATCAAATTAATTAAACACCAAATCAAATTAAATTGAACTATATTAAACTAAATTAAAACTCAATTAAATTAAGTTGAATTAAATATAACATCACCTAAGACATAAAGAATTCAAAATAAATGTAAAGCAACTTGAACAATTATTCCAAATTTAAACCCTTTAACTTAAATCAAATCATTTGAATACTAATTTACCCTTGAAAGCTTTGATTATTATAACTCCTAAATGGAACATCAAATGAAGTGTTACCTCACTCATAGGATATTCAAATGTCCTAGTTCACTGAGCAAGTTAACGAGACTTGAAAACCTCGGACGATCGATTCATTTATATAATTAAATTCATTTGGACTTAAAACAATCCTGGAAATATTGAAAAGATGTTTAAGATTCTTCTTAAGCACTTCCTCGATATGATAGGATATTTATAAGAACAATTGGACTTAATTGTCCTTTGATGAAGAAAATCGTCCTCGAACAAAAACACAAAGAACCTAGACGTCATAGGAGTTGACTAGCTATAGGATTAGGAATTTGGTAGAAAACCATAACCTTTCCCCTAGCTTTACCTAGGAACTTGCTTAAATATTCTAATTGTGTTTTAAGTGTAGCTTGGGATGACGGGAAGACCCTCCAGGTACGCTTTTATTTTATTGCAATTTACTTTCTTGCAATTTACTTTCTTGCAATTTACTTTATTGCGAAATGCATTTTACTTTTCTTGCATGATAAAACAACTGTTGCATGAAAACCCACACCTTTAGGATAGTCCACTAAAGCTGAAACCAAAACTAAGTTAAAAGTCATTGCAAGATAAAATTCACCGCCACAACATTTCAAAATATAAAACAACTCAAAATTTAATCACAAACGAACACAAAACTACAATTGCAACTAAATTAAAACGCCTCGTTGGATGATCGGGAATACCTCGGATGATGTAACCTACGTGTTGCTAATGGGATTTCCCACGGTCTAAATGAAAGTGTGGAACTCATTCGGTTGAGTTTAGCAAATTCATACTGGACTAAGTGAATCCGATAAAAATAATGATGCCGGAAGGATGGAACCGTGGGATCTTAACCGGTGTCGTTATAATCAACTTTAAGATTTGTTTTAATCGAAATAAAAAAACACTTGGAAATTAAGACTTCTCTAAACCAAAACACTTCTCTCATCCCCCGATTTATGATTTCTAAAACTAAACCTCTGCAACAACCGGGAGCTTGGAGCATGGTGGGCGAGCACGGCCATCGTCGTCGGCAAAACTTAAACCTACTTTAGCAAAATCTTCTTAGAATTAAAACAACAAAGCCATAGGATTTCGAGGTAGCTTGCACTAGTGCAACATAAATCCTCAACTCTTCGTTAGGCATTTGCATTGCAAATTAAGCCCTAACTAGGTCTTAGGATTCCGAGGTAGTCGTCCGATACGACATAAACCCTCACATCTTCTAGGCTATTTGTTTGATTTTATCATACAAATATAAGCCACTAATTAATTAAAATTGGCAAGATTGAAATACTAAATAAACATTAGGACTTTCCTAAATTCAAGCGAAACAATAGGATAGTCGGGAAATTACCGAAGTTCACTTCGAATCAGTGATTTCTCCTACCTTTCTTCCTTTGGATTAACAAAACAAAATGTTCCAAATTTGATCCATTCCCTATTGAAATTCCAAAATTCAATCTTTGAAAACCTTAAAGTTTGAAATTCTTCGAAGCGGAATTATTGGTTATTATCGAGAGTTTTCTTAGGTGATTCCCGTCACTTAAGATGTAATTAACTATAGGGGCTTGCCCTTATAGGGAATTTTAAAGAACCCGAGTAATATAAACCTGTTTAATACTTTCATATTAAGCGGGGAATTTGTCGGCTTATAAAATTGGTTCGCGGACAAACGGATGTCACAAAACTTCTAGTTTATTTGATCGAGCCCCACCCTCGAGCGGTGTGTACATCTTTAGGGATAGATACACGGTTTGTGGTGCGGTGCTCGTTTATATAAACTATTTGGGATGTGAGATCGGTTTAATCTCATATCTTAAAACTTTCAAATTTAAAATTATTTTCGAAGTCAAATACTACTTTCTAAATTATATATATATTTAAATCAAATTTAAAATTTAAATTCGCCGACAACTTCTTTTAGGCGACCCCTTTTAAAAAACATCACACGACTTAAAAAATATGCCGACAGATTTACGGCGACTCACGTGAGGACGATTCCTCTCTCCATTATAATCGAATAATTACGCTTTCAAAAATCGGTAGTGTATCCATGTCCCTAATGGATCAAACTACCCTTCTTTCCGTTGGAATACTATGTTCATTTCTTTCTTGAACAAGTATAGCCTAACATTCTCTCGGATTTAGGAGCCACTTGTTTAGACACCCCTAAACGAGAGATGTTCGAGATCCTTTTACCTCATTTACGAGGTGGGGTGGACCCCAATAGGTGTTAGTTTAGGAATGATCATTCGAGTCGAGAAGTCTTGTTTAAGACTTTCTTTCCCTTTCCAACTCTGAATCGGATTCCTTACCTTCTCTACACCTTTGAACGTTCCGTTCTAAATAAACAAACCCTCTAATAAGTGATTCTTTTAACAAATGATTCTTTTTTTTTATAAATACATGAACAAAGAATGAGTTCGGACTCTTTTTAATTCCTTTCTTTTCGTCCTGAAGAAAAGAAGCATAACTGAGGCCGACGACCGGAATGCTACCTACTGCGAAATGGACCCGAAGCCGATTTTCTCCTTCACCAACGGATTTGGACTTCGTTGTCTATAAGGATGAGTTGCCCGACAATGGGGTCATCCGATTTGGACGAGGATTTAGCTCACGAACGTCGAGGTCACCGACGTCTCCCTCTTTGCAGCGACAAACAAGGTATCTGAAGTCGAGGAGCCGCTGCATGAGTTCGACCTTAGGTCGACCCAAGAGTTTCCTCCCTGCGAAGGGTCCCGACTAGGAGAATCTCGCCGTCCGCGGGAGGAGCTGTTCTTACTACCCCATTTGGTCTAGTTGTTTCTGCACCTACCCCGAGCTTCGCCGAATCGAAGGGGAAAGAAATCCGGAGCTATGGTAAGCACATTGCGCGTGGAGGGTACGGATCTTCTGTAAGACCTTACGTTTTCGAAATCGGGTCTAGTTCGAAGATTCCGTCGGCGACAAAGACCCGAAGAAGAAATAGAAATAGAAGGATCGCCGGGGAAGCCGGAAGCTGCCGAGATTGCCTTCTGGAGGAAATTCCGAGTTGCCGAGAATATACACGGTTACCGGAATATACACCACTTGCCGACTACATACCACTTTTGGGAGGAAGCGAGTTCCATCCCCTCTCCGCCGCGAGAGGATGAGGAGAAAGTTCGCAAGATTGCTTGCCACATTACCTCGACCCGCATACTACGACGATAGCCGCAAGAAAAGAACTAGAACTACGTCGTTTGCTCGTACCGAGACTTTGGTAGAAAAGCTAGCAAAGAAGGAAAAGCGCCCGTGTCGGAAATTCTACGAAGGATAGGGCGGGTGCCGGTCAAATCCCGTCTTGGGCCCCGAGTAGAACCCGCCGTCATGATAGAAAAGCCAAGCGAGAGAATGAAGGCTAGCCCGCCTGTCGTAGTATCGGGATTACGGATAAGGGAGGATACCACCTTCCGGCATTTGGCCGACGGACCATGCGGTCCTAGACCTTCTGCTGCTAGAAGGATGGTGTGGCGTCCCAGCTATGGGGCGATTGAGATTGAAACGAGCGGCCGAGAGAAAGTTTCGCCGAGGAGGCTGGAATGCGAAGAAAGTGCTTCTTGCGATGAAGGGGACTCGTGAAAAAAGGACCCGGCGACCATCGCATGACAACCACGAAGATACACGAAAGCTCCGCTAGAAGATGCCATGGAAAAGTTGAGAACCGACATCCAGACGGTCGGCAAAAGAAAGAGAAGAAAAGTTCGGAGATGAGATCGACTCATCGGGATTCATGGACAACGAATATGCGAGAAATCAACATGGTTGAGACACGAGCTTCATCGGCTTCTCGAGGTGCTCCTGCGGCCGCAGAAGAGAGGAGCCGGAGCGATGAAGAGACGGCTTCGGGAAAAGGACGACACGATCGCTCGAATGGAGAAGAGGATGGAAGAGATGGCCGTAGCTGCGGCCACTCTCCGAGTCGAAGTACGACCACATAGAGAGACACCCCGGAAGTCATTCACATCGTAGACGGAGGAAAGGAGATTACATCCGTCGATGGGGATGACCGAGTGAAAAAGGATACAACACAAAGTATGATCCACGAAAAGGATATCAAGAACTTGGTAGAGCGGCGAGGTGCGAGAAGCCTTAGCACAATCGAAGAACGGGACATCCATTCGGACGGGTAGACCTTACCCGGAAAGAATTCGACGGCTGTCCCGATACCGAAAGGCTTCGTACCACCTTGTTTAAGACCTTCGACGGAGCAGGGAACCCCGACGGCATGTTGCACACTTTCGTGCCGGTTGTTGTAATGCGGCGGGAGCGATGCATTACTCTTCCGACGGTTCGTCGGCGGTCAGTCGGGAATCCCCTTCGGCTGGTATGCGAGAGTACCCGACGGTTACGTGAAGACATTCTCGAGCTAGAGAGCCTCTTCATTAAGCGATTTGCGGAGCTCGGCACCACATCACTATAGGTGATTTAGTGGTAGAGAAACAAAGGCCGAATGAAACTCTAGTGGATTACATACTTCGATGGAGAAATTTAAGCATGAAGTGTGAACCACAACTGCAAGAACAACATGCGGTCGGCATCTTGCTTAAAAGCATTCACGGCCGATAGCACTTCTCCTCGAGGGATTCACTATTAAGACTTTTGAGAAGTTGTTAAGCAAGGCCGGAAGCTTGCAAGAAGAGGCGAAGCAATTAAGTTTTGCACGACAAGACGGACGAGCGAGAGCCGGTGAAGACCTTCGAAAAGAAATCCGGGGTCGTTGCGGCGGTTGACAAAGGCAAACAACCGATGCAAATACCACACGAACGGCCGCGAGCAACCACAACAAAATTACCGGCAACCCCGGTCCGGCTATCGGTCGTCTCCGCGGTATGAACAACCGTCTCGTCCGCAACGTACATTAAGGGAGCTTCGAGCGAGAGAATATCCGTTCGAGAATGAAGCGATACCAAAGATGTTCCGTAGCTTAATGAAAACTCCGGATTTCCAGCTGCCGAGCCCAAAAGACCGGAGGAAGTCAACAAGAAAGGTGATCCCGACTTTTGCCCCTACCATCGGATGCTTGGGCACAAGATGAAGAGCTGCATTACCTTCGAAAGTTGGCTCGATGACAACCTTCGGAAAGGAAATATAACAATCCCGAAGGAGTACATGAAGGAACCCCGGAAAGGAGGTTCCGTCGATGTTATCTCAGCCGATCCCGTCATTCGATAGATCCCTATGCAACCAACGATGGATGGACTACCGCTCGGACAAGGTCTTCGAAGAAGATTTTTAGATAACATCCGAACCGCTTCGGTGCGAGCTTCGATTCGGAGTTCGAGACCCTTTAAGCCGGTCTTATCACTTGCGATAGAAGAACCACCTCGACGGAAGACAATCGAAGAGAAGAAGAAAATTGACGAAGAAGAGGGGACCAGAGACTCCTAAGGCTAGACTAGGGGCTGCTTATCCTAGGATAGTTGTTTCGATTCGGGGGAGAAATCCCTCTAACCTACGATTTTGTATGATTATCTGCTCACTTCGGTGGGATCATATAATGATAAGGGTGATGGCGTTGGCTACGTTTTGACTGTTTCTAACGATTACGTAACTAGCGACAATCCGGGCGTCGATTTCGATACCAACAACAATTCTCAAATCATACGAGATCTCGACGATCAAAATGACGAAGAAGGCATCCATCGAAGAGGCTACGAGAGTTCGACAAGCAACGGATCTATACGTGAGTTTCGAGGAGCTCCGGTTACGATAGAGTTAGAGCCTTGATTTGGAAGATAATCCGGAAGAGCCGGTCATTCCGATTCGGGAGGAGACACGACAAACTCGACACTAGATTCGGAAGAAATTACGGAAGTCGACTTAAGAAGTGGAAGAGTTCTACCTCCGAGAATGGGTCCAAAAGACAAAGGAAAGCGGTGGTTGTTCAAGAAGAACCAACCCGGCGGAAGAAATACCCATTCGAGAAGAAGGCGAGACGCATGAGAATAAAGTGGACTACAACGTGCTAGCCCATCTTAGGAAACTACCGAGCCAGGCGAGCATTTACGACGCTCTCATCTTATCGAAAGGAGATGAGAGAAGCTCGATCGAGGCCTTACTTGATCCTGAAATTTGCTTAGCTCGAATGGTGGAGATTCCTTAGATGAGGTTTGCTTGTTAAGGGAACGGCGAGGTGTTACCTTCACGGACGATGACCTACTACTTGGGACGGCGAGATCACGAGCCGACGTTGTACATTTCGGTTACTGATTGGGAAGTTTACGCTCTCCGGAGTATTGGTGGATCCGGGAGCATCAATCGATATAATGAGTCTTCGAACACTAGCATACTTGGAAATTGATGCTCGTGAGCTCGAGGCGCGACAAAATGTTATTAAGAGGATTCGACGGAAAGGAGAAAGAGCCCTCGGGTCGATAACGCTGCGATGAAGACCGATGATTTAGCGAAGACAAGCTGCAAAATTTCATATAATCGATTCGGAAACGTAGTTCGATGCTCTCTTGGGCCGACCATGGATACATGAAAACGGGATGGTACCATCATCTACGCATCGGTGCATCGAAGTATTACGATGGAGGGGAACGAGTGCATCAAAGGCGACTTACAACCATTCTCACGTACATGAGATTGGAGTCCATGAAGATGCGGCTTATTATGCACGCCGAAAAAAACAATCTTCTCCAGGAGATACCATAACAAATGAAGCAAAGAAAGTTCGAGACAACGAAGAACACGAAGTTCTAGTCCAACGATCACTCACCACTCCCTTCGGCGAGATGATGAAGGTTTCTCCACAACTCGCATCCGAGGTCGAGGCGGGGGACGAGGCCGTGGTAGAGACACTAGGACAATTGGACGAGAGGAAACCGGCCATCAATGTTGATTGGGAAGATAGTTCGAAGAGGAAAAAGAAATCGAGCAAGAAGCGACAACGATAAGTCGAAAGAAGCCGCAATACAAGATCTCCCTCGAAGATGAAAAGAACGAAGAATACAAATCAATGTACGAGAAGATTAACCACTACGTACATACTATGACCCTAACTCCGATCCATTCTAATAAGATCGAGGGTATGGAGGTCGAAGAGGTACGTAGTGACGGTGCGAAGCCGATCGAATTCTACCGTGGTGCTTCTTCCTCAAAGCTGAAAATAATGTACAATTCGAAGATGTCACTTCATCGGAATTAATGGAATTACCTTTTGAGTGGTACTCTCCTTGTGTTCGAAAATTTAGTTCAACGTGGTTTCTTACCTCGACGATGGACGAGAGGCCGATCACAACATTTTGAAAAGTTATGGAATAACTCAGGTCGTCCTCCGATTCAAAGTATGGACTCGGATTCGGCACGGTAGGGTCGGTTGACGATGCGAATTTTGTAGTTGTCACTTGCAAGTCCGATGAAGCTGCATGGAAACTACGAGACGAACTCGAAGATTTACTGAATTGGAGACGCTCCACGGAGTTCGAAGAAGAAATTAAATCCACGATAGATGAGTTAATGGAAGTTAACTTAGGTACTAGCGAAGAGCCTAGACCTAGCTTTGTTAGCTCCTTACTCGACAAAGAAGACTCCGAAGAAATAATCGAGTTATTAATGGAATTTAAAGACTATTTTGCTTGGAGCTACGATGAAATGCCGAGGATTAGCTCCAGAGGTTGCGGTCCATAAGCTAGGAGTGGATCCTAGCACATTCCGATCGGACGAGGTCCCGGAAGAATGCGTTTAGAAATCGAACAACAAGTTATAGCCGAAGTTAAAAAGCTAATAGACGCTAAATTTGTCCATGAAGAACAATACCCGACTTGGCTAGCCAATGTGGTGCCGATCGAAAGAAGAATGGTCGAGATCGAGAATTTGTGTGGACTTCGAAATTTAAACAACGCATGTCCAAAAGATGAATTCCCTCTACCGATTCCAGAGCCGATGATCGATATTGCTTCGACACATGAAATATTCTCGTTCATGGATGGATCTTCGGGATACAACCGGATAAAAATGGCTCGAGAAGATGAAAAGCTTACGGCATTCGAACGCCGATCGGAGTATTTTGCTATACGGTGATGCCATTCGGACCGAAGAACGCGGGAGCAACCTACCAAAGAGCAATGACAAGAATTTTTGATGATCTCATCCACAATCAAGTCGAATGCTACGTGGACGATGTCGTCATCGAAAGCAAAGTAAAGGAAAACCACTTGTATGATTTGAGAATTGTTTTCGAACGATTAAGACAATTTAACCTTAAGATGAATCCCTTAAAATGCGCCTTCGGGGTCACCTCCGGGAAATTCTTAGGATTCGTTGTTCGACATCGTGGAATTGAAATCGATCCGGAGAAGATTAAAGCTATCTTAGAAATGCCGCCTCCCAAAACCTTAAAACAATTACGATCTTTTCGAGGAAGCTGGCATATCTTCGACGCTTTATCTCAGAACCTGTCGGGTAGGTGTCGGCCTTTCTCGGCACTAGTTAAAAAGGACGCCAAATTTATTTGGGAAGAGAAATGCCAGAAGGCCTTCGAAGACATTAAACAATATTTAATGACACCTCCTGTCTTAGCGACCCCAGGTCTCGGGTAGACCGCGATACTTTACACCGCGGCTTTAGACGACTCTCTCGGAGCCTGTTGGCCAGAGTCGATGATGAGGGTAAAGAAAATGCTCTTTACTATTTAAGCCGTCGTTTACTTCCGACGGAAGTAAGGTATCCCGCAATTGAAAAGCATTGTTTGGCCACGATCTTCGCCGCTCGAAAGCTCGGGCACTACATGCTTTCTCATAAGGTCGAACCTAATCTCGAAGTTTAATCCATTGCGATACTTGATGACTCGTCCAACACTTTCCGGTAGACTTGCCGGATGGTCGATGATATTATTGCAATTCGATATAACTTTCGTGCCTCTGCGTGCCGTAAAGGGACAAGTCTTAGCAGACTTCCTCGCGAGCACACCCTTTGCGGCCGAATCTCCTCTCGATGATGATTTGCCGGATGAACAAATAATGAACCTAGAAGACCTTGACGATCGACGTTGGGAATTATATTTCGACGGAGCATCTTCGGCACACGAAAGACGAAGAATCGCAAGTGATAGTGCCGGTAAGGCGGGAATCGGGCTAATCTTTATAACACCGGAGCGGGGGATGTTAAGATACTCCTACCACTTGACGGAACCGTGTACAAACAACAAAGCGAGAATATGAAGCCCTCATAACGGGATTGGAATTAACTATTCGAATGGGGATAACGGACATCGACATCTACGGGGATTCACGAGTTAATCATTCAACAGATTGCCGGACGGTACGGAATTTTAAAGCCGAGACTCGAAAAATACTTCCGGTATGCCATACGAGTTTGTTGGAACGGATTCCAAATGTGACAATCTACAAAATTCCTAGAAAAGAGAATGCTTTAGCGAGATGCTTTAGCCCGTCTCACAAAAGAATTTGCCTGTTTGCAAGATGAATCGAGTGGAAGTGTCGGTTCACGGACGTCGGGTCCTATCACGGCTTGACATAGACATGATACACGAAATCGAGAAGAAGAAAAAGAATCGAGTTGCGACGGTGACGGAAAACACGGAAGATTGGCGACGGCCATTAATGGACTACACTGCAAACGGGAAAGCTACCGGACGATAGGTCGCTAGCCCATCGGATCGAAAAGAACTGCGTCTACGCATTAATAAACAACACATTATACGGAGAGGTCTTTTGATCGAATGTGGCTAAGATGCCTAAGCGGGTCCGAGGCCCGTGAAGTTGTTAAGGAGGTGCATTCGGGACTGCGTGGCGCTCACCGGTCGGGTCCAAGATGAAAATGAAAATTAAAAGACTAGAGTACTACGGCCCTCGATGATGACCGGCTGCATGAAAATCGCCGAAGGCGTCATCGATGCCGAGTGCGCGGAGTGGTTCTACACCAACCTCCAAATGTGCTACACCCGACTATTGCGTCGTGGCCATTTGAATGTTGGGGCACGGATATAGTGGGTCCGATAGAACCACCATCTTCGAAGGACATCGCTTCATTCTTGCGGCTACGGATTACTTTTCCGAGTGGGCGAAGCGGTTCCGCTTAGAGAAGTGAAAGCACACCACGTGCTTACGAGTTTTCGAGAACCGAGTTGTCTACCAGTTTCGGAGTGCCGCGCGAGGATCATCTCGGATAATGGGTCGGCATTCGGAAGCACACAAATCAACAATTTTGTCGGGAGACACGGAATCGGCTGGCGATACTCGACAATTTACTACCCGATAGCAAACGGTCTCGGCGAGGCTTTTAATAAAACTCTCGTTCAAATCTTAAAGAAAACCTGGACGATAATAAGAGAAATTGGCACGAGAAATTGTTAGAAGCCTTATGGGCCATACGGACAACCTTCGAACTCCTACTCGAGCTACACCTTACACTGCGGTGTATGGGTCCGAGGCGATGTTACCTTTAGAGGTTCGGCTTCCTTCACTCGGAATTGCGGTTGCAAACAAGATCACGACGAAGAAAACGCCGGATTACGACTCGAAGAATTAGAAAGCTTGGAAGGGAAAAGACTTGCGGCGCAACGGAATTTAGAACTATACCAAGCTAAGATGGTTCGAGCCCGTGACAAGGCGAGTCGCCGAGAACCTTGAAGTTGGTGACTTAGTTCTCGTTCTCGAGAGACCTATTCTTGCACACGCGAGATAGGAGGAAAATTTGAACCCACTTGGGAAGGACCATTTGTGGTTGAAACGGTATACTCGGGAGGTTCCTACCGAGTTAGTGAATTGCCGGGGAGAACGACATATGCTTCAGATCGACGGACGATACTTGAAAAAGTATTACGCTACACGATGTTTCGAAGGAATGAATTCTTCATCCCTAAGAAACACGGGCGAAGTAATTACTTATGATTGGGTCCGAACCCAAAAAAAAAATAATAATAATAAAATGTGCTAAGATAAATAAAATCATGATAATTAAGTTTTCCTTGTTTTCTTTTTCAAATCAAAATCTCTTCCCTCATCTTATCCTACTCCATTCCTGTTAAATTTCAAAATATAAGAATAATAAAAAAAATGTATCTTTAATTAACATTTTCTTAATGTTCTTGTTCTTAGTACAGCCCCTGATCCTTTTCCTTGTCTTTTCGCGGGGAAATGTCGAACGGGCGGTTGGTCTTGAACTTTAAGAATGGCGTAAGCCTTGCACTCGATGAAAAGAGGGTGAAAGATGGAGCGATAATCGAGATTGACTCGGATTTTGCACCGAGCGGGCCTACGGTACGAGGAAAGTGGCCCGGGTCCCGGTTAGCGAGGAAGAACTACCCGGGCGGAGACGAGTGATGAAAGTGGGTGGCCCAAGTCACCAATCCAACAACGAAAAGAAAGGCAAATGCTGAAGAAGACAAGAAAATGAAGTCCGTAGTCGCTACGGCGGAGGAAGGCTTGTCGGCGCCGCGCCCGCGGAGATTCGAAGTGCGGAGAGCCACTCTCACGGCCGCGCAACGAAGGAATAAGAATCGCCGTATCAGTAAGATGTTAACAAAACTAGGCGCGGACCGGCGCGACGAGACAATTGCGATGCCGGCACATACACTTCGAGGACACCGGTTCACCGGGAACACCGAAGAAAGGAGGCCGGCTCCTAGAATAACGGAAAGAACCGGGGAAATCCCCGAGAAGATCGGAAGAAGAAGGCTACCACGCCACGGATAGAACCACCGGCGAGTGCATGACCTTGTTGCGAGAAGCAAACCCGGGGGATGTGCCGACGGGCATCATCCACGAGGAGCCGAGGTATGCGAGGGGAACGTGAAGGGATTGAACCATATATCCCACAATATGTCACGAAGGCCTCGCCATCCGCGGATCATTCCGGAATACGAGTCGGAGAGGATGCGAAATGTTGAAAAGAAAACTTTCGAATACTTCGAGAGAATTAAAGGAAGAAGAATCGACATACTAGAAGGCCTCGAGCTACACACCGAGCTTATTCTCGGAGTATGAACAACGGCAAATCGTGGATGTATCCGGGATGCGAAGAGAATGGGCCGAGCGAGGCCGCTGAGGAAAACACATACTCGGAACCCGGAGATGGATGCCGGGGAAAGGAAGAATCACGATACAATGCGGATGCTTGCTACAACTTTCTTGAAGACGAAGGGAAACCCACGGGGATACTCCGTCATGGGCGAGTGGATCCGATGCCATTAGTTATCAAGAGAATGGTAAAAAGATTGATAACATGGAGGGTACGCAAGCGGGTGCATACCCGATAGTTGCATTATCAACATCTACAAACAAGGTGAGCTGCATACCCCGCATATTGATCACCGCGACTTCGTCGGACCTTTACGCACGAGTCTCTTTCCTGAATGAGTGTAACATCATGTTCGGATGCGACCTCCGGATAGCGAGGCCCGGGTGAGTTCCGAGGGCCGGTAAAGATACCTTCTACGGTGGGTTCCGTCATGATGCTGCGAGGTAACGGAGCGGATATCGCAAAGCATTGCATACCGGGAGTGCCGGTGGAGCGAATCTCGGTTACCTTCGGGAGAATGGACGACGATAAAATACCTTACCATTTCCGACGGACCCGGAGGTGGAGAACCTCCGGCCTTACGGTCATGAGTTACATGGGAAATATCACACCTCCGACGCACATTCGGTCGGCATCCTTGCCAAGGATGGCTTGGAAGGTGATGTTATTGACCATGTACCCCATTATTCGGACATGGATTTCTTGACGGATGCTTCTTTTGATGGATCAACAAAGATCATACACGATCCGTTTTGGTCTACATGGATTGTATGAAATATATTCAGATTGAGTTGTACGACGTATCTTGACATGATTGGAATGAAAGTGACCATGTCGCGTTTTTGGCCTTCACCTCTTTTGTGCAGAATTGATTGGGAAACGCCATTAAAGTTAAATGAACTTCGAACAAAGAACGAAAAAGAAATAAAACAAAAAAAAAGAGAATAAAAGAAAACTTTCTAAAAAAAAAAAATGCGAAAAATGACAAATACCAAATTCACATGAACGTTAAATAAACGATAAAATAAAATAAATCATTAAAAGATAAACGAAATCAACACAAATCTCGAATTCGATCTTTCCGGATTCTAAATCTCTATCAAATCTCGAAATCCGATCTTCTAGATCTCGAATCGAATCCTCGATCAAATTTCGAATCCACTCTCGATCAAATTTCAAATTTGATCTTTCCAATTCAAGTCGAATCCTCAATCAAATTTCGAATCCACTCTCGATCAAATTTCGAATTTGATCTTTCCAATTCGAATCAAATATACATCGAATTCAAACCTTTTGGGTCGAGGATTTTACATCTAGATGCTACTTGCTTTAGGATTCTTTTCTGTTGCCTTTGAAATACATTAAATTCGAACCTTTTGGGTCGAGGATTTTACATCCAAGCTACATTGCTTTAAGATCTTTTTCTGTTGCCTTGAAATACATCAAATTCAAACTTTTGGGTCGAGGATTTTACATCCAGATTGCCTTTGCTAGGATTCTTTCCTATTGCCGTTGAAATACATCAAATTCAAACTTTTGGGTCGAGGATTTTACATCCAAGCTACCTTTGCTAGGATACTTCCATATTGCCTTGAAATACATCAAATTCGAACTTTTGGGTCGAGGATTTTACATCCAGTACTTTGCTTTTAGGATCATTTTTCTGTTGCCTTTGAAATACATCAAATTCGAACTTTTGGGTCGAGGATTTTACATCCAAGTACTGCCTTTACTAGGATTCTTTCCTATTGCCTTGAAATACATCAAATTCGAACTTGTGGGTCGAGGATTTTACATCCAGACTGCCTTTTAGGATTCTTTCCTATTGCAATGAAATACATCGAGTTCGAACTTTTAGGTCGAGGATTTTACATCGAAGGCTGCCTTGCTTTAGGATTCTTTCCTGTTGCCTTTGAAATACATCAAATTCGAACTTTTGGGTCGAGGATTTTACATCAAGAGCTGCCTTTGCTAGGATTCTTTTCTGTTGCCTTGAAATACATCAAATTCGAACTTTTGGGTCGAGGATTTTACATCCAGGACTGCCTTTGCTAGGATTCTTTTCCTATTGCCTTTGAAATACATCAAATTCGAACTTTTGGGTCGAGGATTTTACATCAGTACCTTGCTTTAGGATTCTTTCCCTATTGCCTTTGAAATACATCAAATCGAATTCCGAGGTCGAGGATTTTACATCCGAATGTACCTTTGCTAGGATCCTTTTCTATTGCCTTGAAATACATCAAGTTCAAATTTTTGGGTCGAGGATTTTACATCCAGTACCTTTGCTTTAGGATTCTTTCCTATTGCCTTTGAAATACATCAAATTCGACCTTTTGGGTCGAGGATTTTACATCAAGACTGCACTTCTTTAGGATTCTTTTCTATTGCCTTTGAAACACATTAAATTCGACCTTTTGGGTCGAGGATTTTACATCCAAGTACCTTTGCTTTAGGATCCTTTTCCTATTGCCTTTGAAATACATCAAGTTCAAATTTTTGGGTCGAGGATTTTACATCCAGAGACTGCCTTGCTTTAGGATTCTTTCCTATTGCCTTGAAATACATCAAATTCAACCTTTTGGGTCGAGGATTTTACATCAGAAGCTGCCTTTGCTTTAGGATTCTTTTCTATTGCCTTTGAAATACATCAAAATCGAACTCTTGAGGTTAAGGATTTTACATCCGACACCGCATTACTACGAGATATCTTCTCATTGCAACGATTCAATCTAATCGATTCGATTTTCTTTCGAGGTTGAAGATATTACATCTAAAACCCAGAATTCCAATTTTCATTTCAAATCGAATCCTTGAATTAATTTTGACAAACTTTAATCTAAATTGAAACTCCAAATTGAAATCTAAGCTCACACATCAAAACTTAAACTAAAACAAAATAAAATCGAAATCCCCTCAAATCATGTGATTTGGGATTCACCTCCATTTCCTTTCCCCAGCGAGAGTTCAAGAATCTCCGGTTCCAGAGATATACTTGACACTCCCAGGTGAAACTCTTCTACTTCGTCCTCAAGTTCGTCACTTGGACATCTGTGTTGGTTTTGTTGATCGCTTCGGTCAACACCAATACTGCGGTGTGCTCCGTCGGCTCACACACTTATTGAGAGTCCATTTGTTGACCTCATTTTTGATGAGGTCTTCCACTTCTTCTTTTTAGTGCTTAGGGTCTAGCCTTAGGTTTTTCCTTTGACTATCTTAGAGGACTAGAATTGGGACCCGCCTTTTAGAAATTCAAACCACTTCTAAACTCCCTGCAAACTCCACAAACTTGACTATAGACCCCTAATCACCTAGAGGGTTGAAATCGAAATGTGGAAATTTAAAGGATGAGTTCTATGGGATTCTTTGGCCTTAGGGCGCCTTACAGGTGGCTCAGATGCAGTGAAGAGGCTGACTTACACTACACTTACACACTACATTTCCACACACTTCCTAAAACCACACCTATACCCAACTTAACCTCCGACTCATGTAGGTGATTCACATGGATGGTCCTTAACCCACTAAGCTCTTGGCTAAGAGGGTTAGGAACAACATAGTGAATGCCTCGAATGAGTCCTTTCATGGCTCATATGGGCTTGAAATGGTTTCATGGCTCAACCAAAATGACTTCTTTCCACCTAGATTTACCCGATCTTCAATTTCCCAAATTTTCGATTTTTGACCCCAGGGACCCCACACTACTAAACCTACCGAAACCGCTCAAAATTACCCAAATTTTTGCAAAATTTCCAAATTACCCAAAATTTTCCAAAATCAATCCCAAACATCTCCACATCACTCAAATTGATCATCCATACCCAAAAATACCAAAGATTCCAAAAATACCCCCCAATACCCTCGAATACCCAAAATACCCTTCTTGGCCTAAAAATCCAAAAATTCAGAAAATTCCCAGAAAATTTCAGAAAATCCTAAATATTCCCAATTTCATTTTGTCCAACTACACCATGGGCCAATTTTGTCAATTTACCCTACTTTTGTCAAAACCCCAAATTGACCGTTTTAACCCAGAAGTGAACCCGATGTTAAACCAAACCTATCCAATTGACCCAAATTCTGGTCCAATTCAATTCTAAACTTCAATTCAACATTCCCAATACCAATCTAGACCAAATCCAAGTCCAATTTGATTGACATTTGGATCCGATCTCACTTTTGGCCTTAAAGCCCGATTTGGACCCATGACCCAGAACTTAACCCAAACTCACCCAATTCAACTCCAATTAACCTCAAATCTTTTCTAAATCTTCCTTAACATTCCCACAAACAAAACCCTAACATGATTTGCCCAAAATTTAGACCCAAACCCCACTCGAAACTCAACCCGAGGTTAAAAGGCCCATTTTTGACCTAAGCCGAGACCTAACCCAAATTCGACCCAATTCAAATCCAAATCACCCCCAATTTGTTTCAAATCACTCATGACACATCTATGAGCTAAACCCAACAATTATTTGGCCCAACCTCTTTACAAAATTCCCATCCATAAATTCATTTTTAAACTTAAGGGCCAATTCCTTAAACCATTTTAAAGCAGCTTCCACGAAATCCAAAGCCCCAAAAATTCTTCCAAAGCCCATATGACATTTCCCCTCATCATACTTTCAATTAAAATCATCCCTAAGTCCTAAACCAATGATCAAATATTTCTAAATGAAGCTTCATCCAAATTTCCACCAAATTATCCAAAATCCTTAAAATCTTTTTTATGAAATTGACTTCACTTTTCCCGAAGCGAAATGGAGCCATGGAGCCATGCACAAGCCATATGCAAGCCATGAGAGCCTCTTTACATGTCACCATGCCATTTTGGGCAAAAGGAGGAGGCACTTTCCTTAATTCCTAAAGGTGATTAACCACTTCCACGACTCCACTAAACCATGCTTAAGCCTAATTGTACTTGGATTGTGACTTGACCCCACTAATCAAGCTGATCCAAATCACTTTCTCCTCGGCCTAAACCGAGGCCTTGGGTGGTGCACCTAGCCCAAATGGGTGGGTTGACCCATTTAGGTCCAAATCTAGCCATGCCCCATTCCACTTTGGATCAAAGCCTTTACACATGTCCATGGCCGATTGATTGCACAGAACCTCGGCCACGACCCACGACCTTGAGGGTGACCCATGCACAGCCGGCCGGCCACCGGGCCGCCGGAAAACACCATGGCTGAGAGCTCACATGTGAGCCAACATTGAAATTCTCACTTGCTTGAGCTGCCCCATCCCCGAGTGGCTACCATGGCTGATCTTCTCCTCAGCTAGAGCGGTGATCCCGAGCCCCTAACTCCCCACAGGAGGCCCGAGCCAGCTCTGTTCAAACTCCACCCCTCTCGGCCATGAAAAGAAGAGAAGCATAAACCTTGCCAAAACTACTGCCAAAATTGTTCCGGATTCTCTTCCACCCTTAGAGCACTTGATCCCAGGTGGAATTCCCCTGTTATTTCTCCTCTGAAAGCTCGATTTCGGAGTTGAAATTCCACCAAAACCGGGACACTTCTCCACGCGTGAGCCAATTCCCAAATTGATTGGCTCTACACCTTCACCGGACCAGAGAGGTGTCCACCATCAAAAGCCCCATCTCCGGACCACCCGGTTGCTCCGGCCTCCAAGCTTTGTGATCGGGCTTGGTCGAAATCATATCCGGACGATTCACCGGACCAGGAGACTTCATGCGGAGCTTGCTAGGACCCGATCGAAGGTGCAACAACTCTCGGATTGAAGCCACACTTCTACGAGCCAAGGTATGAGCTAACTCTTCATCCCGAGCTTACGGAGATTCTCCATTTTAAATGCTTTAGTTTCGATGCATGTTAGCCGTATAGATGTGTTCGTCTCTTGAAGACGAATCCATAGAGTATAAGAACATAAAAATCCATTGAGGATCGAGTGAGATCTTAGGGATTTAGTGTGGATGGCTCTCGGGTGAGAACGCTTGGGGACGATGAACGGATGCGCGTCCATTCGATACACGCGCGGACGGACGGCTCGGATGGCGTCGGACCGGGAGACGGTACGAGAACCGCGGGGCCGGGCTGCGACTCGAGTGGCGGCGTCGAATGGGAGCGCGCCGCGTGGCCTTCGGAGGCTGCGAGGATGCGTTGGCGGCGACTCGGATAAGTAGAAAATTAGTGATTTTTTGATTTATTTAATTCCCTAAACTTCAAAAATTCATATCTCTGTGTAGAAAAATCAGAAAAATAAAATAAAAATACCCTCTTGCTCTGTGAAGAGAGGAGAATAATGTGGAAAAGAAATCACTTAATTTCATCAAATATTTTATTTTTTATGATTTATTTACTCTCTGCATTGTTTTAATTCTCCATGCATGCATACAACTCACCATGGCATGAGACCATAGGGCTTTTGAAGCCTCGAATTTGGGAACATTCACTGAATTTTCCAAAGTCGGAGGCCATCCTATGAGGAGTTCTTGATTTTTCAAGTTCGAGTCACTTGTTTTGAGTATTTTAATTCCAGTAAATAGCATGTTGTGAAATAAATTCTAGGAAAATTTGGTGATGTTCCTTATGACCAGAGAACCCTAGGAAAAATAGACTTTGGCTTAGTTCATTCAAAACAACCCTAATTGGCTTAAACACCCAAAATAGGTCTTTAATTAATTAGAGTTAACCAGGCATCAAATTGACTTGAAATCAATTCTCCACTGACCTTGAGGATCAAAGGAATCCACCATAAAAATTTGAGGTCAATTGGACTTGGTTAGCCCCACTAATTGGGTTGATTAAGTCACTTAGCCATTTTAAATTTTAAAAATTCATAACTTTTAAAATACTTTTTAAAAATCCATCAAATTGGTTTTGGAGCCTCTCTGATATCAGGGGAATCTAAGAAAATTAAAATTTCGATTTTCTAAAAAAGTTGATTTTTAATAATATTTTAATATTTTTAATAATTAAAAAATAATAAAAATCACAAAAATAATAAAATTCACCAAAATGTCACATTTTGAATTTTAATCACTTAGGAACAAATCCCACATTTTTCTTAGGTCTATTTAGTGAGATATTGAATTTTAAAGCCCTAGGGTAATTTTAAAATTAAAAAAAATGTATTTTCTAGCATTTTTACTAAAATAATTATAATAAATCATAAAAAAATCAGAAAATTGCAAAATTTGCTTCTCTGGTTTCCTTGATATTAGAGAGATTTTTGAAAAATATAAAACCCATTTTTTAACATTTATTTTATTTTTAAATTAATTAACACTCCAAAACTCAAAATAATTATAATAAAAATAATATAATTCAAAAAATCACCAAAATTGGTCCAAGTGCTTCTCTGGTTATTAGGAATGTCCCCTAATTTTCTTAAGGACAGAAACTTTCCCTTGGTCATGTTATTAAATTTTCCTTGAAAATCTCTATTTCCCACCAAAAATAATTATATAAATAAATTAAATATAGAAAAATCACATTTTCTCTTCTCATGTCTTTATTGACATATGAGTGAAGTCACATAAAAATTTCAAGTTCATTTGGGTTCAATTTAGTGAGTTATGAAATTATTAAGCTTAAAGGGTAAAATGGTAATTAAAATCTTTAATCCTTAATTAAAACTTTAGGTTTAATAAAAAATCAACAAGTAAAATATTTGATCTTAATCTGATTTGGATGATTGAAATTTAAATAATTAAAGGGTAGAAACTCATTAAACAATTTTTAAAATGATTAAACTTTAATTAAATAATAGATTAAATTTGGAAGAATAATAAAATTGGAATTATTAAAATAAGGGATATTTATTAGGAAGAGATTTATTCTTTAATTTAAAAATCCCTAAATTAATCATCTCATTAATATTCAACTCTTAATTAAAATGATAACTCAAATTTAAAATATTAAAAGACTTAATTAAATTATTAAACTCTTTTGAAATTTCAATTAAAATTAAAAATAAAGTAAATTAAAGATAAATTAAAATTAAATTAAATTAAATTAAATTAAATTAAATTAAATTAAATTAAATTAAAATTAAATTAAATTAAAATTAAATTAAATTAAATTAAAACAAATTAAATTAAATTAAATTAAATTAAAATTAAATCAAATTAAATTAAATTAAATAATTAAATTAAATTAAATTAAAAAAAAATAAACTAAATCAAATTAAATTAAATTAAATTAAATTAAATAAATTAAATTAAATAAAATAATTAAATTAAATTAAATTAAATTAAATCAAATTAAATTAAAATTAAATCAAATCAAATTAATTAAACACCGAAATCAAATTAAATTGAAGCTATATTAAACTAAATTAAAACTCAATTAAATTAAGTTGAATTAAATATAACATCACCTAAGACATAAAGAATTCAAAATAAATGTAAAACGACTTGAACACTATTCCAAATTTAAACCCTTTAACTTAAATCGAATCATTTGAATACTTAATTTACCCTTGAAAGCTTTGATTATTATAACTCCTAAATGGAACATCAAATGAAGTGTTACCTCACTCATAGGATATTCGAAATGTCTAGTTCATTTGAGCGAGTTAACAAGACTTGAAAACCTCGGACGATCGATTCATTTATATAATTAAATTCATTTGGACTTAAAACGATCCTGGAAATATTGAAAAGATGTTTAAGATTCTTCTTAAGCACTTCCTCGATATGATAGGATATTTATAAGAACAATTGGACTTAATTGTCCTTTGATGAAGAAAATCGTCCTCGAACAAAAACACAAAGAACCTAGACGTCGTAGGAGTTGACTAGTTATAGGATTAGGAATTTGGTAGAAAACCATAACCTTTCCCCTAGCTTTACTAGGAACTTGCTTAAATATTCTAATTGTGTTTTAAGTGCGGCTTGGGATGACGGGAAGACCCTCGAGGGTATGCTTTTATTTTATTGCAATTTACTTTCTTGCAATTTACTTTCTTGCAATTTACTTTATTGCGAATGCATTTTACTTTTCTTGCATGATAAAACAAGCTGTTGCATGAAAACCCACACCTTTAGGATAGTCCACTAAAGCTGAAACCAAAACTAAGTTAAAAGTCATTGCGAGATAAAATTCACCGCCACAACATTTCAAAATATAAAACAACTCAAAATTTAATCACAAACGGAACACAAAACTACAATTGCAACTAAATTAAAACGCCATGTTGGATGATCGGGAATACCTCGGATGATGTAACCTACGTGTTCTTAGCAGGATTTCAACGGTGCTAAATGAAAGTGTGGAACTCATTCGGTTGAGTTTAGCAAATTCATCTGGACTAAGTGAATCCGATAAAAATAATGATGCGGAAGGATGGAGCCAGTGGGATCTTAACCGGTGTCGTTATAATCAACTTTAAGATTTGTTTTAATCGAAATAAAAAAACACTTGGAAATTAAGACTTCTCTAAGCCAAAACACTTCTCTCATCCACTGATTTATGATTTCTAAAACTAAACCTCTGCAACAACCGGGAGCTTGGAGCATGGTGGGCGGCACGGCCATCGTCGTCGACAAAACTTAAACCTACTTCGAGCAAAATCTTCTTAGAATTAAAACAACAAAGCCATAGGATTTCGAGGTAGCTTTCCTGAGTGCGACATAAATCCTCGAGCTCTTCGTTAGGCATTTGCATTGCAAATTAAGCCCTATACGGTCTTAGGATTCCGAGGTAGTCGTCCGATACGACATAAACCCTCGCATCTTCTAGGTTTATTTGTTTGATTTTATCATACAAATATAAGCCCTAATTAATTAAAATTGGCGAGATTGAAATACTAAATAAACATTAGGACTTTCTAAATTCGAAGCCAAACAATAGGATAGTCGGGAAATTACCGAAGTTCACTTCGAATCGGTGATTTCTCCTACCTTTCTTCCTTTGGATTCACAAAACAAAATGTTCCAAATTTGATCCATTCCTATTGAAATTCCAAAATTCAATCTTTGAAAACCTTAAAGTTTGAAATTCTTGAGAGCGAAATTATTGGTTATTATCGAGAGTTTTCTTAGGTGATTCCGTCACTTAAGATGTAATTAACTATAGGGGCTTGCCCTTATAGGGAATTTTAAAGAACCCGAGTAATATAAACCCTGTTTAATACTTTCATATTAAGCGGGGAATTTGTCGGCTTATAAAATTGGTTCGCGAGACCAAACGGATGTCACTAAAACTTCTAGTTTATTTGATCGAGCCCCACCCTCGAGCGGTGTGTTTATCTTTAGGGATAGTTACACGGTTTGTGGTGCGGTGCTCGTTTATATAAACTATTTGGGATGTGAGATCGGTTTAATCTCATATCTTAAAACTTTCAAATTTAAAATTATTTTCGAAGTCGAATACTACTTTCTAAATTATATATATATTTAAATCAAATTTAAAATTTAAATTCGCCGACAACTTCTTTTAGGCGACCCCTTTTAAAAAACATCACACAACCTAAAAAATATGCCGACAGGAGCACGGTGGTCAGCACGGCCATCTTCTTCTGCAAAACTCAGATCTACTTCAGCAAAACTTTCTTAGAATTAAATAACCAAGCCATAGGACTTCGAGGTAGTTTGCTTAGTGCAACATAAATCCTCAACTCTTTGTTAGGCATTTGCATGATCATGTCATGTAAATTAAGCCCTAACTGGTCTTAGGATTCCAAGGTAGTTGTTTGGTACGACATAAACCCTCACATCTTCGAGGCTATTTCTAAGATCATATTATACAAATATAAGTCCTAAATATTAAATAAACTCCCAAATCAAAGCCATACAATATGATAGTTTGGGAAGTTGCCAAGATTCTTCTTGGATCCTCAACTTCTCCTACATTTCTTCTTTCGGACTCCTGAAATTAATTGTCCCAAACTTGATCCATTCCATATTGAAATCCCAAAATTCAATCCTTTGAAACCTTAAACTTTGAAATTCTTGAGAGCAAAGCCACTAATCATTATCAAGAGTTTTCTTAAATGATTCTCGTCATTTAAGATGTAATTAACTATAAGGGCTTGCCCTTATATGGAACTTTAAGAACCCAGGTAATATAAAACTTGCCTAATTCTTTTATATTAAGAGGGGGAACTTGTCGGCTTATAAAATTGGTTCGCAGACCAAACGGACATCATAAATTTTTTAAATTATTTAATCGAGCCCCATCATTAAGCAGTGTGTCTATTCTTCTGGATAGACATACGGTTTGTGATGTGGTGCTCATTTATATAAACTATTCGGGATGTGAGATCGGTTTGATTTCATATCTTAAAATTTTCAAATTTAAAAATATTTTTAAAATCAAATACTACTTTCTAAATTATATATATATATTTAAATTAAATTTAAAATTTAAAATTCACAGACAACTTCTGTAGGCGACCCCTTTTCAAAACACACAAACCTAAAAGTATGCCGACAACTTCTGGCGACTCCGCTGGGGAATAGTTCCTCTCTCTATTTTTGGTTAGATGGTTTTGCTTTCATAAATCGATAGTGAGTCCATATCCCTAGTGGACCAAAACTACCATTCTCCTGTTGGAATACCCCGTTTATTTCTGTCTTGAACGAGTATAGCTAACTCCTCTAGGATTTAGGAGCCACTGTTTAGACACCACTAAACGGAGAGGTTCCGAGATCCTTTTACCTCTTTTCTGAGGTGGGGTGGACCCCCAATAGGTGTAAGTTTAGGAGCGGTCCTTTGAGTCAAAAAGTCTTGAATAAGACTTTCTTTTCCTTTCCAATTCTAAATCGGGCCCTTTACCTTTTTCTAAAACCTTTTTCCTTCAATCGTTTTGTTTCTAACAAACGAACCTCCTAATAAACAATCTCTTTTAAAAATCACAAATACACTAAGATAAACGAAAATGTGTTCGGAATCTTTCTTTTTTGTCCTAAACTTTACGACGAAAAGAAGCATAATTTGGGACTGACATTTGGAATCCGCCTACGCGAAAATGATCGCCCCAAAGTTAATCTTCTCCTTCACCAATGGAATGGACTTCTCCGTTTACAAGGATGAGCTGCCTGATAATGGAATCATCCGTTTTGGACAAGGATTCAGCAATACAGATGTCAAGTTCGCAGATGTCACTCTCTTCACACTAATGGACAAAGTGTCAAAAACTGAGAAACCTGTGATTGAGTTCAACCTGAAATCGACTCAAGAATTCCCTCCCCTGCAAAGGATTCCAGTTGAAAGTAGTATTATTGTTCGTAGGAGGACTGTTGTCTCTACCCCCACCGGTCTAGTCATCTCTGCACCTACCCCGACTTCAGCCAAACTAAAGGGGAAGGAAATCTAAGTCTGTGATGAGCCTGTCACCGTGGAGGGTACAAATTTTGCTACAATACCATATATTTTTTAGATTGGGTCCAGTTCGAGAGTTGCACCCCTAACTCGGACTCAAAGAAGAAATAGAAACAGAAAGATCGCCAAGATCGAGAAAGCCAGAGCTGCTGAAATTGCTTTTCTAGAAGAAATCCATGAGGAAAGAGAAGAACTGCCTGAGTATATACCTCTGTTGGAAGGGAGCTGGTTTCACCCTCTCTCTGCCGCTTCAAATGAAGAGGATATTCGTAGGATTGCGGCTGCATTACCCCGACCTGAGTACTAAAACAATTACAAGAGGAAAAGGGATAAGACTACGCCATTGGCTCGACTGCAAGCTGTGATAGAAAGATTGGCAAAGAAAGAAAGATGCCATTTGTCAGAAATCTTAAGAGGGATAGGACGAGTGCCAGCTAAATCCCGCCTCAGACCGCGAATAGAGCCTATTGCTGCCATAGAGTAACCAAAGAAGAAGATAAAAGCCAGTAAACCCGTTGTTGTATCGGGTCTACAAATTAGGGAGGATACCACCTTCCGGCATATAGGCGACGGACCATCCGGTCCTAGGCTTCGAGTACGTAAGAAGGATGGTATGGCGACCTACTGCGATGAGCTAAGACCAAAACAATGTCCTGAGAATAAAAGTCTCGTCAGGAAACTTGAATCAGAAGAAAGTGCTACTACAATAAAGGGGACTCACGGAAAGGAAGTTCAACAACCGTCACAAGACAACTGTGAGACCGTGCGGAAAAGGCCACTAGAGGATGCCATGGACAAGTTAAGGACTAACATCCAACAGTTAGCAAAAGAAAGAGAAGAAAAACTAGAAGATGAAGTTGACTCATCAGAGTTCATGGATGAGGAGTATGCCGAGATCAACATGGTTGAGACGCGAGCATTATCAGCTTCACAAGGTGCTCCAGCAGCTGCAGAAAGAGATGAACCGGAAGTGATGAGGGCACAACTTTGGGAAAGAGATGAAATAATTTCCCAGATGGCAAAGAGGATGGAAGAGATGGCTGCTGCCTTAGCCACTCTCCAGAGTCAGGTACAACCTCAGAAAGAGACACTACCAGAAATTATCCATATTGCAGATGGAGGAAAAGAGATCACATCCGTCAACGGAGACGAACAACCAAAGAAAGATCCTGCACAAAGCATGATTCCAGAAAAGGACATTAAGAGTATGGTAGAACAGCAGGTGCGAGAGGCCCTAGCACAATCCAAGAGCATAGCATCTATTCAGACGGGTAGACCTTACCCCGAAGAGTTCGATGCAGTCCAATACCCGAAAGGCTTCGTACCACCTTTGTTAAAGACTTTTGATGCTATGGGAAACCCTCAGAAGCATGTCGCACATTTTCGTGCTAGTTGCTGCAATGCCGGTGGAAGTGATGCTCTACTCTTCCGTCAGCTCGTCAGTAGTTTATCAGGGATTGCCTTCGACTGGTACGTAGAATTGCCGAATGTTTCAGTAAAGACCTTTTCAGAACTAGAGAATCTCTTCATTAAGTGGTTTGTTGGGGCTCAGCACCACATCACTATCGGTGATCTAGTGGTGGAGCAACAAAAGCTGGACGAGACTTTAGTGGATTACATACTTCGATGGAGGAATTTAAGCATGAAGTGTGAACCACGGCTCAAGAACAACATGCGATCGGCATCCTACTTAAAAGTATCCATGGCCCGATAACACTTCTCCTTAAAGGATTTACAATCAAGACTTTCGAGAAGTTGCTTAGCAAGGCCGGGAGCTTGCAAGAAGAGACAAAGCAGTTAAGTTTCATGGACAAGAACGATAAGCAGAAGCCCGCAAAAATATTCAAAAAGAAATCTGGAATCGTCGCAGCAGTAGATAAGGGCAAGCAGCTGGTTCAGATACAGTCAGAGCAGCCACAGTCTAGTTAACAATCACCGCAACGGACTTATCAGCAACCTCAGCAGGGCTATTAGCAACCTCAGCAGGGCTATCAGCAGCCTCGTCCGAGCTATCAGTCTCCTCAGCATTATGAACAACCGCCTCGTTCATCTCGTATCTTAAGAGAACTTCTAAATAGAGAATATCCATTTAAAATTGAAGCAGTAGCGAAGATGTTCTACAGCTTAATGAAGACACCGGAGTTTCAGCTGTCAGAGCCCAAGAAGTAGGTAGAAGTCAATAAGAAAGATCATCTGAACTATTGCCCCTACCACCAGATGATCGGACACAAGATAGAAGATTGCATCACTTTCAAGAGTTGGCTTGATGACAATCTCCGGAGAGGGAACATAACGATCCTAAAGGAATACATGAAAGAACCCTAGAAAGGAGGTTCCGTCAATGTTATTTCAACAGATCCCATTGTTCCGATAAACCCGTACACGACTGATGATGGAGGTAGTACTGTCTGGACAAGATCATCGAAGAAAATTTTGGATCACATCCATACCACTTCAGTATGCGCTTCAACTAAGAGTTTGAAACCTGTCGAGCTGGCACTATCACTTACGATTGAAGAACCACCCCGGAAGGAGGAGAAGATTGTGGAAGAAAAGAAGACTGAGGCTCCGAAGGGTAGACTAGGGGCTGCTTATCCTAGGATGGTTGTTTTCGATTCAGGGGGAGAAATCCCTCGAACTCCTGACTCTGTATGATTATCTGTTCGCTCCGGCGGGTTCTTATAATGATAAGGGTTATGGCGTTGGCTACGTTTTGACTATTTCTAACGATTACGTAACTAACAACAACCGACTTAATTCGGATCTTGATTCCAATACAAATAACGATTCTCGAATCATACACAAACTCGACGACCACGACGAAGAAGATGTTCACAAAGGAGGCTACGAAAGCTCGACAAGCAACGAGTCCATTCATGAATTTCGAGGAGCTCCAATCACGATAGAATTGGAGTTATCAGATTCTGAAGCAACGCCAGAAGTGCCAGACATTCCAATTCAAGAGGTTACACCGGCAGATTCAACACCAAATTCAGAAGAGATAACTGAAGTAAATTTAAGAAGTGGAAAAGTTCGACCCCCGAGAATGGGTCCAAAGGATAAAGGAAAGTAGGTGGTTGCTCAGGAAGAGCCAACCCCTGCAGAAGAATTGCCCTTTCGGGAAGAAACCGAGGAGCATGGTAATAAAGTGGACTACAATGTGCAAGCCCATCTTAGGAAGCTACTAGCCAAACTAAGCATATACGACGCTCTGATCCTGTCAAAGGAGATGAGGGAGGCTCTGATCAAGGCTTTACTTGATCCAGAAATTTGTTTAGCTCAAATGGCCGGTAACTCCTTCTACGAGGTTTGCTCGTTAAAAGAACAGCGAGGTGTTTCCTTCACGGACAATGATCTATTACTGGGAACAGCTGATCACAACCAACCGTTATACATTTCAGTCATTATTGGAATGTTTATGCTCTCCAGAGTGTTGGTTGATCCGGGAGCATCAATCAACATAATGAATCTTCGGATGCTATCATATTTGAAATTGATGCTCGCGAGCTTGAAGCAGACAAGATGCTATTAAGAGGCTTCAATCAAAAAAGAGAAAGTGCTCTTGGATCGATAACACTACTAATGTAGACAAGCGATTTAGGAAAGACAACCGCAAAATTCCACATAATTGATTCTGAGACATCGTCAAATCTCTACTGGGTCGACTGTGGATCCATGAAAACCGGATGGAAGCGTCGTCTCTGCACTAGTGCATAAAGTATTACGAAGGAGGGGAACAGTGCATCAAAGGTGATTTGTAATCGTTCTCCATGCATGAAATTAGAATTCATGAAGATGTGGCCTACTACGTGCCTCTGATGAAAACAATCTTTTCCAGAAATACCATACCAAATGAAGAAAAAGAAATTCGAGACGATGAAGAACCTGAAGTTCTAGTCGAACAGTTACACACCACTCCATTACTGCGAGATGGTGAAAATTTCTCCAGAACTCGAACCCGAGGTCGAGGCCGGGGATGAAGACGTGGAAGAAATGTTGGAACAGTTGGACAGAAAAAATTGGTAATCGATGTTGATTAGGAGAACATTTCCGAAGAAGAAGAAGAAATTGAGAAAGAAGCAGCGACAAAACAAACCACAATTCAAGATCTCTCTCGAAGATGAAAAGAATGAAGAACATAAATCAATGTACGAGAAAATTAACCATCATGTACATACTATGACCCTGACCTCGATCTATTCTAATAAAATCGAGGGTATGGTGGTCAAGGAAGTGCATGGTGGTGGTACTAAAACAATCAAGTTTTACCGTGGTGCTTCTTCTTCCAATACTGAAAAAGATGTACAATTTGAAGATGTTACTTCATCTGAATTAATGGAATTACCTTTTGAGTGGTACTCTCCCTGTGTTCAAAATTTAATTCAACGTGGTGTCTTACCTCGACAATGGACAAAAGGCCGATCACAACACTTTGAAAAATTATGGAATAATGCCGGTCGGCCTCCCAATTCAAAACATGGTCTCGAATTCGGCACAGTAGGATCAGTTGATGATACGGGATTTTGCTTGGTTGTCACTTGTGAACCTAATAAAGAGTGCTTGGAAGCCTCAGAAGATCTTGAAGATCTACCAATCGACGACGCTCCACCAGAATTCAAGGAAGAAATCAAATCTACTATAGACGAGTTAATGGAAGTTAACTTAGGTACTAGCGAAGAGCCTAGGCCTACCTTTGTTAGCTCCTTACTCAATAAAGAAGACTCTGAGGAAATAATCAAGCTACTAATGGAATTCAAGGATTGTTTTGCTTGGAGTTACGATGAAATGCCAGGATTAGCTCCAGAGGTCACAGTTCACAAGTTGGGAGTGGATCCCACTGTCGTTCCAGTCAGACAAGCCCCCAGAAGAATGCGTCTAGAAATTGAGCAACAAGTAATAGCCAAAGTTAAGAAGCAAATAGACGCTAAATTTGTCCGTGAAGAATAATACCCTACTTGGTTAGCCAACGTGGTACAAGTCAGAAAGAAGAATGGTCAGATCAGAATCTGCGTAGACTTCAGAGATTTAAATAAAGCATGTCCAAAGGATGAATTTCCACTACCAATACTGGAATTGATGATCGACATTGCTTCAACACATGAGATTTTCTCATTTATGGATGGATCATCGGGATACAACCAGATAAAGATGGCACCATAAGACTAAAAGCTCACGGCATTCAGAACGCCGATCGGAGTGTATTGCTACACAGTAATGTCATTCGGACTAAAGAGCACAGGAGCAACATACCAAAGAGCGATGACGAAGATTTTTGATGATCTCATTCACAACTAAGTCGAGTGCTACGTGGATGATGTGGTCATCAAAAGTAAACTGAAGGAAGATCGCCTGTATGATTTGAGAATTGTTTTCGAGCGACAAAGACAATTTAACCTTTAGATGAATCCCTTAAAATGCGCCTTCGGCGTCACCTCCGAGAAATTCTTAGGATTTGTTGTCCGACATCGCGAGATTAAAATCGATCCGGAGAAGATTAAAGCTATTTTAGAAATGCCTCCTCCTAAAACTTTGAAATAACTACGATCCTTTTAAGGGAAGTTGGCATAAATTTGATGCTTTATCTCCAACTTGTCAGGTAGGTGTCAGCCCTTCTCGGCATTAATTAAAAAGGACAATAAATTCGTTTGGGATGAGAAGTGCCAGCGGGCTTTCAAGGATGTTACGCAATATTTAATGACAACTCCTGTCTTAGCAGCCCCAGTCTCGGGTAGACCGTTGATACTTTATACCGCATCTTTAGACGACTCTCTCGGAGCCCTGCTATCCCAGGTCAATGATGAGGGAAAAAAAATGCTCTATACTACTTAAGTCGTCGTCTAATTCCGACGGAAGTAAAGTATCCCCCGATTGAGAAGCATTGTTTAGCCTTGATCTTCGCCGCTTAAAAGCTCAGGCATTACATGCTTTCTCATAAGGTCAACCTTATTTCGAGGGTTAATCCGTTGCAATACTTGATGGTCGACGCTTTCTGGCAGACATGCCAGGTGGTCGATGATACTATTGCAATTCGACATAACTTTCATTCCTCTTCGTGCCGTAAAGGGACAAGTCCTAGCAGACTTCCTTACAACAGACCTTTTACCGGCAAATTCGCTTCTCGACTACGATTTGCCTGAAGAGCAGATAATGAGCCTAGAAGACCCTGATGATCGACTTTGGGAACTATACTTCGACGGTGCGTCCTCAGCGCAGAAGAACAAAGAATTGTAAACGATAGCGCCCGGTAAGACAGGAATCGGACTAATCGTTATAACACCGGAGCGGGGGATACTAAGATACTCCTACCACTTAACGGAACCATGTACAAATAACGAGGTAGAATACGAAGCCCTTATAACCGGATTGGAATTAACCATTCAGATGGGAATAACAGACATCAACATCTACGGAGATTCTCAGTTGGTCATTCAATAGGTCACCGGACAGTATAGAATTTTAAAGACAAGACTCGAGTAGTACTTTCAGTATACCTTGAAATTGTTGGAACAAATTCCAAATGTAACAATCTACAAGATTCCCAGAAAAGAAAATGCTCTCGCCGATGCGCTAGCCTGCATTGCAAAGGAATTTGCCTGCTTGCAGGATGAGTCAGTTGAAGTGTCAGTTCAAGGACGACAGGTCCTATCACAGCTCGACATGGATACGATACACAAATCAGAAAGAGCAGAGGAAACCATTGTAGCAGTGACAGAAAATACAGGAAATTGGCGGTAGCCGTTAATAGACTACTTGCAAACAGGAAACTTACCGGATGATAAGTACTTAGCTCATCAAATCAAGAAAAGAATTTTGTCTTACGCATTAATAAACAATACATTATACAGAAGGTCTTTTGATCAGAGGCGGCTAAGATGCCTAAGCGGGTCCGAGGCTCGTGAAATCATTAAAGAAGTACATTCAGGACTTTGTGGCGCTCATCAGTCGAGTTCGAAAATGAAAATGAAGATTAAAAGACTAGGGTACTACTAGCCCTCAATGATGACCGACTGTATGAAAGTTGCCAAAAGCTGTCACTAGTGCCAAGTGCACGGAGTGGTTCTACACCAACCTCCAAATGTGCTACATCCAACAATCGCATCGTGGCCATTTGAGTGTTGGGGCATAAATATAGTGGGTCCGAGAGAACCGCCTTCTTCCAGAGGACATCGCTTCATTCTTGCAACTACAGACTACTTTTCTAAATGGGCAGAAGCTATACCACTCAGGGAAGTAAAGGTACACCACGTGCTACAATTTTTCGAGAACCAAGTCGTCTACCATTTTGGGGCACCGCGCAGGATCATTTCAGATAATGGGTCTGCATTCAAAAGTACAAAGATCAACAATTTTGTCTTAAGACATGGGATCGATTGGCGATACTCAACGATCTACTACCCAAGAGCAAACTGCTTGGCCGAGGCTTTTAATAAAACTAGTTCAAATTTTAAAGAAAAATTTGGACGACAACAAGAGAAATTGGCACGAGAAATTGTTAGAAGCCTTATGGGCCTATAGGATGACTTTTAGGACTCCTACTCTGTCTACGCCTTATGCTTTAGTGTACGGGTCCGAGGCCGTCTTGCCCCTGGAAGTTCAGCTTCCGTCACTCCAAATGGCAGTTGCAGAAAAGATTACTACAGAAGAAAATGCCAGACTACGACTGGAGGAATTGGAAAGCTTGGAAGGGAAAAGACTTTCTACGCAGCAGAATTTGGAACTGTATCAAGCCAAGATGATCCAGACCCATGTAAATTTGTCCGTTCCAGGACTTTTCAATGTCGGTGACTTGGTTTTGGTTCTCAGAAGATCTATTCTTGCACATCGTAAGATAGGTGGTAAATTTGAACCAACATGGGAAGGGCCGTTTGTGGTCGAGACAGTCTACTCAGGAGGTTCCTACCAGCTTGTGAATTTCCATGGAGAACGACCCATGCTTCCAATCAATGGACGGTATTTAAAGAAGTATTACACGACCTGATGTTTCGAAGGGTGGCTTCTAAAATAGAATCTTATCCCTAGAAACACGGTTGAAGTAATCACTTTGTGACTGGGTCCGAACCCAAAACAAAATAAAATGGATGATAAAAAAATCTCATCAACGAAAATGTTAAAAAGAAAACATGGGAAATCGTAATAATAAAATGTCAATCTTTCTTTTTAAATCCATTCATTCCTGATATTTTCTCATCTCTTCCTACTTTCTTTAAATTGAAAAGAAGTGAATAATAATTTTTAAGTGTTTTTCTTATTGTTCTTGTTCTTAGTACAACCCCTGATCCTTTCCTTGTTTTTTCGCAGGGAAATGTCGAACGGGCGGTTGGTTATAAACTTTAGAAATGGCGTGAGTCTAGCACTTGATGAAAAGATGGTGAGGGATGGAACAGTGATAGAGATTGACTCAGACTTCACACCAGCCAGCTTACAATACGAAGAAAATGATTGGATCCCAGTTGATCGAGAAGAACTTCCCAGCCAGACAGTGATGAAAATAGGTGGCCAGAGCCACCAATCCAGCAATAAGAAAAGAAAAGCAAACGCCGCGCATATAACCGAAGAAGATAAGAAAATTAAGTCCATGGTCGCCACAGCAGAAGGTAGGCTTGTCAGTGCCGCTCCCACAGAAATTCAAGGGGTAAGGAGAGCTACTCTCACTGCTACCCAGCAAAGAAATAAGAATCATCGCATTCACAAAATGTTGACTAAGTTAGTAGAAGATCAACATAAACAGACAGTGGATACCGTTAGTGCAAATGCTCCAAGGAGACCTGTTCGTCAGGAACCAGAAAGAAGAAAGTCAACTCCAAGAAGGCCGGAACAGGTAAAGAAATACCAAGAAAAGCAGAAATAGAGTCGGTACCTTGACGCCAAGCATATGTACCGGATTCGAAGAGTCTTGTTGCGAAAGCAACCCGGAGAATGTCCCTACGGAAACTATCCCCGAGGAGCTAAGACATGCTGAAGAACGTGCTGGTGTTGAGCCATACATCCCGCAGTATGTTACTAGATACCGAGGAGTTCAGACAATCCTGGAATACGAGCTGGAGAAAATGCAACTAGTTGAGAAGAAAACCTTTGAATACTTTGAAAGAATTGGAAACAAGAGGGTCAACATCTTGGAAGGCCTCGAGCTGCATAAAGATGTTTTCTCAGATTATGGGCAACAACAAATTGTGGATTGCATTCTTGAATTGCAGAAAATGGTTGAGCTCGCCACCTGAGAGAAAAGACATACTCAGAACCCCGAAGATGGATGCCAGGAAAGGGAAGAGTTACAATCCAATGTGAATGTTGCTACAATTTTTCCACAGACAGAAAAGGAAATCCACCAGGGATACTCCATCGCAGTGAGGTGGATCTGATGCCAAGAATCATAAAGAGAATGGTGAAAAGGATGATAACATGGAGGGTATTACCTACAGATTGCATACCCAACAGCTTCATTATTAACATCTACAAGGAAAATGACTGCATACCGCTGCATATAGACCATCATGACTTTGTTAGACCCTTCTGCACAGTATCATTCGTCAACCAGTGCAACATCATGTTAGGATCTAACCTCCGGATTGCAGGCCCCGGTGAGTTCTGAGGGCTGGTGGAGATACCACTACCGGTAGGTTCCGTCCTGGTGTTAAAAGGAAACAGAGCAGAAGTTACGAAGCATTGCATTCCAGGAGGGCCTGTGGAGCGGATCTCAGTTACTTTTATAAGAATGGACGATAGAAGAATTCCTTACCACTTTCAGCCAGATCCAGAATTGGAGAGTCTCCAGCCCTACGAACTGTGAGTTACATGGGAAATAACACACCTCCAATTAACATCCATGCGGCATTCCTGCCAAGGATGGCTTGGAAGGTGATGTTATGGCCCATGTTTCTTACTATTCAGACATGGATTTTTGACAGACACTTTTGGATGGATCAACAAGAAGTTTATACAGTCCGTTTTGGATTTACATGGATTGTATGAGACATTAAATTTACGAGAAAAATGTCATCATGACTAGATCAAGTTGTATGATGTACTTTCAGCAAGTTGGAATGAAAACGACTACGTCATATTTTGCCTTCATCTCTTTTTGTGTAAATTGACTGGGAAACGCCATTAGAGTTAAGTGAACTTTTAATGAAGAACAGAAAAGAAAAGAAAACAAATGAGAACTTTTCCTAAATAAATGTGAATATTAAAATGAACTTCAAATTCACATGAACACTAAATAAACAACACAAAAATAAAAAATGGGATCGTTAAAGGACAAACAAAACGAATCTAAATCTCAAATTGAATTCTAATCTGAATCCTTTGATTCTAACCTTTTCAGTTCTTTCCTCAATTTAAATATGTTTGAAACTCTTTTAAAATTTGAATATTCTCTTCGACTTGTCGTTAAGTCAAGTCTTTTCAGCTTGGTACACTTACCAGCTCCTTTCAATTCTCTTGTTGCTGTGTCTTAGAGGATCGACTAGTTCTATTGACACGGAGCCACGAACTTTGTTCGATTTGGTTCTGATGGCATGGGATTGGGTCCCTCTTCATACAAATAAATCTTCGAGATTGGAACCAGTTTCCATTTCTCATTAAATTTCCGAGACTGGTACCTAAATTCCAGTTCTCTTCCTTCGAGGTTGGTACCTAAATTCTGACTCTCATTCGAGATCGATACTTAAATTTCGATTCTCTTTCAAATTGATACCTAAATTTCAATTCTAAATTCCGAGACTGGTACCTAAATTCTAGTTCTCTTCCTTCGAGGTCGGTACCTAAATTCCTACTCTCATTCGGGATCGAGACCTAAATTTCGATTCTCTTTCGAATTGATACCTAAATTTCAATTCTAAATTCTGAGACTGGTACCTAAATTCCAGTTCTCTTCCTTCGAGGTCAGTACCTAAATTCCGACTCTCATTTGAGATCGATACCTAAATTTTGATTCTCTTTCGAATTGATACCTAAATTTCAATTCTAAATTTCCGAGACTGGTACCTAAATTCAGTTCTCTTCCTTCGAGGTCGGTACCTAAATTCCGACTCTCATTCGAGATCGATACTTAAATTTCGATTCTCTTTCGAATTGATACCTAAATTTCAATTCTAAATTCTGAGACTGGTACCTAAATTTCAGTTCTCTTCCTTCGAGGTCGGTACCTAAATTCTGACTCTCATCCGAAATTGATACCTAAATTTCGATTCTCTTTCAGGTTTGATACTTAAATTCCAAATCTCACTCTCTTGAGATCAGTACCTAAATTCTGATTCTCACCCTTTTTCTGTCGATACTTAAACTCTGATCATCACTCCGTGGCTGGTACCTAAATTCCAGTTCTCTTCGCAATCCCGAGGTTGAAACCCAGGTTTCAATTCTCATTTCAAATCCAAATTTCAAATTCAAATTTTCCTTAAAACAAATTTAAATTAAACTTCAATCAAAATTGAAACTTAGAACAAATCGAAATTTAAACTCACACATTGAAACTTGAAATTTAAAAGTAAAATGAAATCTAAATCGAATTCCCCAGATCTTGTGATTTGGAGCTCACCTCCTTTTCCATTCCCCAACGAGAGTTCAGGAATCTCCGATCTTGGAAATATACCTGATACTCCCCAGCAGAAATTCTTCTACTTCATCCTAAGTTTGTCGCTAGGACATCTGTGTTGGTTTTGTTGATCTCTTCGGTCAACGCCAATACGCGCGGTGTGCTTGGTTAGAACACCACACCTATTGGGGGTCCATTTGTTGACCTCATTTTTTATGAGGTCTTTTGCTTCTCTCTTTAGTACTTAGGATCTAGCCTTAGGCTTTTCCTTTGACTAATATTAGAGGACTAGAAATGGAACCCACCACTTAGAAATTCAAACACCTCTTAACTCCCTGCAAACCCCACAAGCTTGATTGTAGACCCCTAATCACCTAGAGGGTTGAAATCAAATGTGGAGGTTTAAAGGATGTGTTCCCTACAAGACTTTTTCGCCTTAGGAATACCCTGGGTGGCCTGCTCTGGTGAGGGTTAACTTGCACATACACTACACTCTCACACACATTCCAAGTCCTAAAACCACACTCTCACCCAACTTCACTTCCTGACTCATGTAGGTAATTTATATGGATGGTCCTTAACCCCTAAGCACCTGGCTAAGAGGGTTAGGAACAACATAGTGAATTCCTCAAATGAGTCCTCTCATGGCTCATAAGGGCTTAATATGGCTTCATGGCTCAACCAAAGTGATTCCATTTCACTCACATTTGATCAATCTTTTCTTTTTTTAAATTTCAATTTTTGACCCCCGGGGCCCCGGACCCACCAAACCTACCAAATGTCCTTGAAATGACCCAAAATTTGCAAAATTGCCTAAATTTCCCAAGGTCCCTCAAAACCAATCCTAAACACTTCCCACCATTCAAATAGACCATCTTTGGCCAAAAAATACCAAAATTTCCAAAAATACCCCTATACCCCCCCCAAATTACCAAAATACCTTTTTACCCCAAAAATCCAAAAATTCTAAAAATTCCTAGAAAATTCCAGAAAATTCCAAATATTCCCAATTTACCCCACTTTTACTAAAACCCCCAATTTGACCCATTTTTAACCTAAGTGAATAGTTGTCAAACCAAACGACCCCAATTGACCTCATTTCTAGTCCAATTCAATTCTAAACTTCAATTAAATATCCTCAATAACAATTTAGACCAAATCCAAGCCCAATTTGATTTACATTTGAGCCCAATTCCAATTTGAAGCCTAAGGCCCAATTTTAGCCCATGACCTAAACCTAGCCCAAACTAATCCAATTCAACTCCAATTGGCCCCAAATCTTTTCTAAAGCCTTCCTAACATCCCCATAAACAAAACACTAACATGTTTTACCCAAAATTTGAACCTAAACTCCACCCAAACCTAACCCAAAACCAAAATCCCTTAAATTGACCTAAGCCAAAACCTAACCCAAATGGGTCCAAATCCCAAAATCAAAGCCCAACCAAAGTGGAAAACTCTTTGTGACACTCCCATAAACATTTCTCAACATTAATTTTACATCAAATCCAACTTTAGCCCAACCTTAAACCAAATTAGCCCAATTTGGCCCACCTTGGCCCCTTTACCAAAAACGCCCAAATTCAACCCAATTCTACTCCAAATCACACCAAATTGATTCCAAACCATTCATGAAACATCCCCAAAACTAAACCCAACATTTATTTGGCATGATCCTTCACAAAACTTTCATCCAAAAGCCCATTTTAAAATCTACAAAACCCACTTCCATAAAGCCTTTAAAAAGCCCATCCAAAACCATTTCAAAAGCCCAATATCTATCCTAAAGCCCACATGGCATTTTTATTTGTCATCATTTTAACCAAAATCAACCCCTAAGTTTTAAATCCATGATCAAATGACTCCAAATCAAGCCTCATGCCAAATCACCCCTAAATGCCAAAAATCCCTAAAACCCATTTTTATGAAATTTGGCTAAGCCATTCCCAAGCCACATGGAGCCATGAAGCCATCCTTTAGCCCCATATAAAGACATGAGAAGTTTGACATGTGACCATCCCATAAATGGCAAATGGAGGAGCTCCTTTCTTAAACCTTCCATAAGCCTTTTTAACCCCATCCATGATACTCACTAAACCAAGTTAGCCACCTAATCCTTGATGGAGACTATACCATTTCCTCTTGGCTGACCCAAATGAACCTTTTTAGCCTAAATCCAGGCCTTGGGTGGTGCACCAAGCCCAAAACCATGGGTTGACCCATTTGAACCCAAAATAACCTTCTCCCCCTTCCACTTTGATCCAACTCCTTTACACATGGCCAATACCCATTGCTTGCACTAACTTCCAGCCCTAACCCCACTGAGTCAGATGATGACCCATGCCTGGCCGGCCAGCCACCACAGCCACCGAAAAACACCAGGCTGAGAGCCTTATTTGGCTTCAAAAAATTCAAACCTACTGGCTGAGCTGTCCCAACCCAAATGGACACCATGTTTGTTCTCCTCCTCCCCTGAGCAGCTGATCCCAGCCTTCAATTGCTCCTGGGAAGCCTTCCAGCCACCTCTATTTAAACACCACCACCTCTCGGCCAAAGGAGGGTGTTGAACCAAACCTTACCAAAACTCTGCCAAAATCATTCCAGATCTCTCTCCAGACATAGAGAACTTGATCCCCACTGAAATCCAGCTCAAAAAACCTCTCTGTGAGCACAATTTCTGAGTGAAAAATCCACCCAAAAAACGGGACACTTCACCACAGTGAGCCAATCTTCAAATTGATTGACCCTACCCCCAGTAAAAGCCTCCTCACCAGACCAGCCATTGCTTTCAGCCTCCAAGCTCTGTGATCGGCCTTGGTCACTTTCATACCTAGACAATTCCCCAGAGCCAGAGACTTCATCTGGAGCTTGCCTGGACTCAATCGAAGGTGATACAACTCTCAGATCGAAGCTCCACTTCTCTGAGCAAAGGTATGAACTCATTCTTCCTCCCGAGCTTCCAACAATTCTCCATTTTGTTTGGCTTGATTTAATAGCCTATAAACCGTATGGATGTGTTCGTCACCTCAAGACAAAAGATAGAGTATAAGAACTCAGAAATCCATTGAGAATCAAGAGAGATATTAGGGTTTGAGTGTGGACAGTCATGGGTGCACACTAGTCGTAGACGCTGACCAGGAGCCTTTGGATCGCGTGAGTATCGAGTGGACGGTCGAGATCAAGCCGGACAACGCAATGGTACGTGAACCGCGGGCCCCTGGAGAGCCGAGTTAGATGACGACGCCGAATCACAGCGCGACGCGTGGGCTTTGGGAGCTGCCGAGGTTAACGCGGCGCCGCATGGATAAGTAGGAAATTAGGGTATTTTTTGAATTATTTAAATGCCCTGAACTTCAAAAATTCATATCTCTGCATAGAAAAATCACAAAAATAAAATTAAAGTATCATCTTGCTCAGTGAATAGAGGAGAATTTTGTGGAAAAGAAATCAAATTAATTGGATGAGTATTTTATTTTTAATAATTTATTTACTATTTTCAATGTTTTGATTCTCCATTTGCATAGACAATTCACCATGGCATGAGACCATAGGGCTTTTGAAGCCTCTGATCTTGGGAACATTCCCTGAATTTTTCAAAACCAAAGGCCATCTCTGTGAAAATTTATTAATTTTTTAAGTTCATGTCACTGTTTCAGGTATTTTAATTCCAATAATTAGCATGTTGTAAAATAAATTCTACGAAAATTTGGTGATGATTCTTAGGACCAGGGGACCCTATGAAAAATTATTTTGAGTTAATTCATTCATAATAACCTTAATTGGCCTAAACCCCTAAAATGGAATTTGAATTAATTAGGGTTAACCACACATCAAATTGACTTGAAAATAATTCTCCATTACTCTTTAGGGTCAGAGGAACTTTACATAAAATTTTGAAATCAATTGGACTTGATTAACCCCACCAAATGGATTGATTAAGCCTCATAAGCAAAATGGAACTTTAAAAATTCATAACTCCAAAAATACTTTCAAAAATTCACCAAATTGATTTTAGAACTTCCCTGATGATATCGGAGGAGTCTAAAAAAAATAAAATTGGAATTTTCTAAAAATTTTCAATTTTAAGCATATTTTGATATTTTTAATAATTAAAAAATAATAAAAATTATAAAAATATTAAAAATAACAAAAATGTCATATTTTGACTCTTAATCTTTTAGGAATAAACCAAATATTTTTCCTAAGTCCCTAGGGTAGGATATTGAATTTTAAAGGCTTAATGTAATTTTTAAAATTAAAAAATGAATTTTCAACCTTTTTTCACTAAAATAATTCTAATAAATAAAAAAAATCAGAAAATTATAAAATTTGTTTCTCTCGACTTTTTTAGGTCAGAGAAATTTATGAAATCAAAACTCTATTTTTTTATTTTAAAATCTAAAATCTATTTTTTAACTTTATTTTATTTTAAAATAAATTAAAACTCTAAAATTCAAAATAATTATAATAAATAAAATATAATTCAAAAAATCAAAAAATTTGGTTCAAGTGGTCCTCCGGTCACTAGGAACATTCCATAATTTTCCTAAGAAAAGAAACCTTTCTTTGGTCATGTTGTTGAATTTTCCTTGAAAACCCTTATTTTCTACTAAAAATAATTATATAAATAAATTAAATTCAGAAAAATCACATTTTCTCCTCTAATGTCTTAATTGACATGTGAGTGAGGTGACATAAAAATTTCAAATTTATTTGAGCTCAATTTAGTGAGTTATGAAATAAATAAGCTTAAAAGGGCATAAAGGTAATTAAAAATTTTTAACCCTTAATTAAAACTTTAGGTTTAATCAAAATGTGGGGTAAAATATTTGATTTTAACTTTCTCTTGGATGATTGAAACTTAGGAAAATTAAGGGGTAGAAACCCATTAAACACTTTGAAAATATCAAAATGAAACTTTAATTAATTAAATGATTTAAATTTTGGAAATAATATATTTAAAATTTGGATTATTAAAATAGGGATATCAATAAGAGGATATTTATTCTTTAATTTAAAAAATCCCTAAATAAGTCACTTTAACAATATTTAATTCTTAATTAAAAATTAAAATAATAATCTAAATTAACAATTAAAACTAAAATTAAATTAAATTAAATTTAAAATATTGAAACTAAAATTAAAATTAAAATTAGAATTAAATTAAATTAAATTAAATTAAATTAAAAATAAATTAAAATTAAAGTTAAAATAAAATTAAAATTAAATAAAATTAAATTAAATTAAATTTAAATTTAATTAAAATTAAGTTAAATTAAAATTAAATTAAATTAAATTTAATTAAATTAAATAAAATTAAATTAAAATTAAAATTAAATTAAATTAAATTAAATTTAAGTTAAATTAAAATTAAATTAAATTAAATTAAATTAAATTAAATTAAAAAACCATTTAACAACAAACTTAAATGAAATCATTAAGAGTTAAATCAAAACATACCAATAATTTTAATACCTCTTTCTATCTAAGTAAATTTAAAACATGAACATCAATTTGAAGTACTAAGATAATTGAAAGTGTAAAGATTTAAATTAAATTTAAAATAATTTGAACACTATTCCAAACTTAAAATTATTAATTAAACCCTCTTAATTAAATTAAAATACTTTAAACCATTAACTCAAACTTTTAATTAAGAATGATTAAAATTCTCGATAAACCAACTTGCCCTTAAATGTTTTAATTATTATAACTCTTAAATAGAGTATTAAGTGAGATGTCACTTCATTCATCAGGTAATCAAATACCCAAGTTCACTGAGTAAGAGACAAAGTTTAACTAAACTCATGGATGATTAATTCACCTATGCAATTAAATTTACTTGGACTCAAAATGATCTCAGAAGTCTTGAAAAGATGTTTAGGACTCGTCATAAACACTTCCTCAATATGACGGTATGTTTTAGAAGAACAATTGGATTTAATTGTTCTTTGATCAAGAAAATCATCCTTAAACCAAACCAAGAACCTAGACGTCATAAGAGATGACTTGTTATAGGATTAAGAATTTGGTAGACAACAAAAACCCTTCCCTTAGCTTTACCTAGGTATCTGTTGAAATATTTAAATGCCTTAACATGTGTTTTAAGGGCAGCTTGGGATGATGGGAAGACCCTCCAGGTATGCTTTTATTTTATTGTAATTTACTTTATTGAAATTTACTCACATGCATTACGCTTTACTTTTTCTTACATTCTTGCTTGATAAATAAGATCGTTGTATGAAAACCAAAACCTTTAGGATAGTAGCTGAACTGAAATGAAAACTAAATTAAAAGTCATTGCAAGATAAAATTCACCGCCACAACATTACAAAATATAAAACAACTCAAAATTTAATCACGAACAGAACAACAAAACTACAACTTTAACTAAATTAAAACGTCTCGTTGAATGATTGGGATTTCCCACGGTCTAGATGAAAGTGTGGAACTCATTCAGTTGAGTTTAGCAGATTCATCTGGACTAAGTGAATTCGATGAAAATAACGGTGCCGGGATGACGGAACCGTGGGATCTTAATCGGTTTTGTTTAAACAACCTTAAGAATTGTTTTAATTAAAATTTTAAAAATACTTGGATTTTAAGATTTTCTCTAAACCAAAACACTTCTCTCATCCTTTGATTTATGACTTCTAAAACTAAACCTCTGCAACAACAAGGAGCTCGGAGCACGGTGGTCAGCACGGCCATCTTCTTCAGCAAAACTCGGATCTACTTCAGCAAAACTTTCTTAGAATTAAATAACCAAGCCGAAGGACTTCGAGGTAGTTAGCCTTGTGCAACATAAATCCTCGACTCTTCGTTAGGCATTTGCATGATCATGTCATGTAAATTAAGCCCTAACTGGTCTTAGGATTCCGTGGTAGTTGTTTGGTACGACATAAACCCTCACATCTTCGAGGCTATTTGTATGATCATATTATACAAATATAAGTCCTAATTAACAAAAATTGACAAGACTGTAATATTAAATAAGCTCCCAAATCGAAGTCAAATAATAGGATAGTTTGGGAAGTTGCCAAGATTCTTCTTGGATCCTCAACTTCTACTTTTCTTCTTTTGGACTCCTGAAATTAACTATCCCAAACTTGATCCATTCTATATTGAAATCCCAAAATTCAATCCTTTGAAATCTTAAACTTTGAAATTCTTGAGAGCAAAACCACTAATCATTATCGAGTTCTTTCTTAAATGATTCCTGTCATTTAAGATGTAATTAACTATAGGGGCTTTCTCTTATAGGGAACTTTAAGAACCCAGGTAATATAAACCCTGCCTAATTCCTTTATATTAAGCGGGGGAACTTCTCGGCTTACAAAATTGGTTCGCAGATCAAACGTATGTCATAAATATTCTAGTTTAGTTAATCGAGCCCCATCGTCAAGTAGTGTGCCTATTCTTAGGGGTAGACATACGGTTTGTGATGTGGTGCTCGTTTATATAAACTATTCGGGATGTGAGATCGGTTTGATTTCATATCTTAAAATTTTCAAATTTAAAATTATTTTCAAAATCAAATACTACTTTCTAAATTACATATATATTTAAATTAAATTTAAAATTTAAAACTCGCCGACAACTTCTGTAGGCAACCCCTTTTCAAAACACACAAACCTAAAAATATGCCGACAACAACTTCTAGAAATAGAAAACTAACAAGTCTGTATTAGTTTAAGCTAAACATTATCTTGAAGTATATAGAATTTAGACTTGGACCACTCCATGTCAAATGTGAGTAAAAGGAGATCAAGTTAACCTTCGTTTGTGATTGTTTGTGATTTGAATTTTTTGTAATTGTGTTTGTGTGTTGGTCATACCCGTTAGTTAGACCTATTTTAACGACCAAATCTTGCAAAATTTTGATGATAGATGAATCAGAGTCGATCGAGGTTCCGGTGCCTAGGCGCCAAAAGTTGGTGCCTAAGCGCCATAATGACTTGCGTATCGATGATCCAGCGCCTAGGCGCCAGATTCTGTCGCCTAAGGCCACGGTTAGAGATCGTGTAAAAACAAAAAATCTTCAATTTTTCGTACGAAATCTCTTTATATATTGCCTTATCT
Source organism: Papilionanthe hookeriana x Papilionanthe teres (assembly GCA_022702705.1). Taxonomy (NCBI): domain Eukaryota; kingdom Viridiplantae; phylum Streptophyta; class Magnoliopsida; order Asparagales; family Orchidaceae; genus Papilionanthe; species Papilionanthe hookeriana x Papilionanthe teres. Next base: position 92,192,066 of record CM040431.1, on the reverse strand, counting down.
TCATCCCCAATCCCATCGAAACCTTAATTTCGACCAGAGCAATCCATTTTGGAGGAGTTAATAAGGATTTGGAGGCAATGGATAGAGCAAATCATGAAAACGAGGTAAGAGACAAATCTCCTAAAGATTCTCAGCTTTATTTTAATGGTTTTATTGTTGTTAGTATGGAGAAATTTTTTAGTAATTTAAAGAAGATTGAAAAGGAACTTCAAAGTATTGGTAATCGTCTCCATGAGATGTACCATAAATACGAACACTTGGAATGGCAAACTGTTGACCTCATTTTTGATGAGGTCTTCTCTTATTCTCTTTAGTACTTAGGATCTAGCCTTAGGCTTTTCCTTTGACTATCTTAGAGGACTAGAATTGGGACCCACATTTTAGAAATTCAAACCACTTCTTAACTCCCTTCAAACTCCACAAACTTGACTATAGACCCCTAATCACCTGAGGGTTGAAATCAAATGTGGAAGTTTAAGGATGAGTTCCTATAGGACTCTTTGGCCTTAGGACCGCTCACAGGTGGCCCAGTCGCGGTGAAGGGGCTGACATACACACACACTACACCTATACACTACACTTTCACACACCTCCTAAAATCACACCCATACCTAACTTGACCTCCTGACTCATGTAGGTGATTCACATGGATGGTCCTTAACCCCTAAGCCCTTCGCTAAGAGGGTTAGGAACAACATAGTGAATGCCTCAAATGAGTCCCTTCATGGCTCATGTGGGCTTGATATGGCTTCATGGCTCAACCAAAATGATTTCACTCCACTCAAATTCACCCAATCTTCAATTTTCCAAATTTTCAATTTTTGACCCCCGGGACCCTACACCCGCCTAGCCTACCCAAAACCCTTGAAATTGCCTAAATTTTTCAAAATTTCCTAAATCACCCAAAATTCCTCAAAATTGATCTTAAACATTTCCACATCACTCAAATTGATCATCCATACCCAAAAATACCAAAAATTTCAAGAAAACCTCCCAATATCCTCCAAATACCCAAAATACCCCTCTTGGCCAAAAATCCAAAAATTCAGAAAATTCCCAGAAAATTCCAGAAAATCGAAAATATTCCTAATTTCATTTTGTCCAACTATACCATGGGCCAATTTTGTCAATTTACCCTACTTTTGTCAAAACCCCCAATTTGACCCATTTTAACCCAAAGTGAACCCAATGTCAAACCAAACCTATCCAATTGACCCAAATTTTGATCCAACTCAATTCTAAAATTCAATTCAACATTCCCAACACCAATCTAGACCAAAGCCAAGTCCAATTTGATTGACATTTGGATCCAATTTCACTTTTGGTCTTAAAGCACAATTTGGACCCATGACCCAAACTTAACCCAAACTCACCCAATTCAACTCCAATTAACCCCAAATCTTTTCTAAATCTTCCTTAGCATCCCCACAAGCAAAACCCTAACATGATTTGCCCAAAAATTTGGACCTAAACCCCACTCAAATTCAACCCAAAGCATTAAGGCCCAATTTTGACCTAAACCCAAACCTAACCCAAATGAGCCCAAACCCCAAAATCAAAGCCCAACCAAAGTCAAAACCTCTTTGAAACACTCCCATAAACATTTCTCAACATTTATTTTGCATCAATTTCAACCCTAGCCCAACATTGGCCCAACTTGGCCCACTTAGACCTATATTGGCCCATTCACCAAAAGAGCCCAAATTCAACCCAATTCAAACCCAAATCACCCCCAATTTGCTTCAAGTCACTCATGATACATCCATGAGCTAAACCCAACAATTATTTGGCCCAAACTTCTACAAAATTCTCATCCATAAATCTATTTTTTCAACCAAAAGCCCACTTACATGAAACCTTCCTAAAAGCCCAAATTTCATGCTAAAGCCCATATGACAAATTCTTCTCATCATACCCTTGATTAAAATCAATCCCTAAGTTTGAAAATTCATCATGAAGCCATTCCAAATTAAGCCCCATACAAATTCCCATCAAAATACCAAAATTTTTCTTAAATCCATTTCGATGAAATTGACTTAACTTTTCCCAAGCCAAAGGTGAGCCATGAAGCCATGCATGAGCCACATGGGAGCCATGAGAGCCATGGAATCTACTTTCCACCTCACCATACCCAAGATGGCAAGAGGAGGAGGCCCTTTACATATTCTCTTAAGGGGGATTAGCCACTTCCATGACTCCACTAAACCATGCTTAGGCTTAATTGTACTTGGATTGTGACTTGACCCCACTAATCAAGCTGATCCAAGTGACTTTCCCTTCAGCCCAAATTGACCTTGGAGGGTGAACCAAACCCAAAACCAAGGGTTGACCCATTTAGACCCAAAACTAGCCCTTTCCCATTCCATTTTGATTCAAACCCTTTACACATGTCCATGGTCAATTGACTGCAGAAACCTCTAGTCCTGACCCACTGGACTCGAGGGTGACCCATGCTCGCCGACGCCCGCCCGGGTCATCGGAAAACACCATGGCCGAGAGCTCACATGTGAGCCCAACTTGGAATTCTCACCTGCCGAGCTGCCCCATCCCGGTGGCCATTGGAGTCGTTCTTCTCTTTCCAAGAGCAGCTGATCCCAAGCCCTAACTCTCCCTGGGAGGCCCTCCACCCTCTCCTATTTAAAAACCACCCCTCTCGGCCATGACAGGTGCTGAAAAAAAACCTTAAGGAAACTCTGCCAAAATTGTTCCAAACTCCTCCCCATACACAGAGCACTTGATCCCCTGTGAGATCCCCCTGCCATTTCTTCTCTGTGAGCTCAATTTCAGAGTTGAAATTCCACCCAAAACCAGGACACTTCTCCACAGTGAGCCAATCCCCAAATTGATTGGTTCTACACCTTCACTGGACCGAGGGAAGGTGTCCACCGATAAAAGCCCCATCTCCGGGCCACCCGAGTTGCTCCAGCCTCCAAGCTTTGTGATCGGGCTTGGTCGAAATCCAACCTGAGACAATTCACTGGACCAGGAGACTTTATCCGGAGCTTGCTAGGATCCAATCGAAGGTGCAACAACTCTCGGATTGAAGCCACACTTCTACGAGCAAAGGTATGAGCTAATTCTTCATCCCGAGCTTCTAGAGATTCTCCATTTCGAATGCTTTAATTTCAATGCATGATAACCGTATAGATGTGTTCGTCTCTTCAAGACGAATCCAAAGAGCATAAGAACATGAAAATCCATTGAGTATCGAGTGAGATCTTAGGGATTTAGTGTGGACGGCTCTCGGGTGAGGACGCTCGGGGACGATGAACGGATGCCGTCCATTCAATACACGCGCGGACGAACGACTCGGATGGCGTCGGACCGAGAGACGGTACGAGAACCGCGGGGGCCCGGAGCGCCGAGTCGGATGGCGGCGTCGAATGGGAGCGCGACGCGTGTGCATTCGGAGATGCGAGAGGATGAGTTGGCGCGCGTGGATAAATAGAAAATTAGGGGTATTTTCTATTTATTTAATTCCCTAAACTTTAAAAATTCATAACTTTGTGTAGAAAAATCGGAAAAATAAAATAAAAATACCCTCTTGCTCGAATGAACGGAGGAGAATAATGTGGAAAAGAAATCATTCAATTTCATCAAGTATTTTATTTTTTATAATTTATTTACTCGCTGCATACTTTTAATTCTCCATGCATGTATACAATTCACCATGGCATGAGACCATAGGGCTTTTGAAGCCTCCGAATTTGGGAACATTCCCCGAATTTTCCAAAGTCGAGGCCATCCCTATGAAAAGTTATTGATTTTTCAAATTCAGAGTTACTCGTTTTGAGTATTTTAATTCCAATAAATAGCATGTTGTGAAATAAATTCTAGGAAAATTTGGTGATGTTCCTTATGACCAGAGGACCCTAGGAAAAATAGGTTTTGAGTTAGTTCATTTAAAACAACCCTAATTGGCTTAAACACCCAAAATAGGTCTCTAATTAATTAGAGCTAACCATACATCAAATTGACTTGAAATCAATTCTCCACTGACCTTCAGGATCAGAGGAACCCATCATAAAAATATGAGGTCAATTGGACTTGGTTAGCCCCACTAATTGGGTTGATTAAGCCACTTAGTCATTTTAAACTTTAAAAATTCATAACTTTTAAAATTCCTTTCAAAAATTCACCAAATTGGTTTTGGAGCCTCTCTGATATTAGGGGAATTTAAGAAAATTAAAATTTCAATTTTCTAAAAAAGTTGATTTTTAATATTATTTTAATATTTTAATAATTAAAAAATAATAAAAATCACAAAAATAATAAAAATCACAAAAATAATAAAATTCACCAAAATGTTACATTTTGAATTTTAATCACTTAGGAACAAACCCCATATTTTTCTTAGGTCTATTTAGTGAGATATTAAATTTTAAAGCTTTGGGGTAATTTTAAAATTAAAAAATATATGTTTTCTAGCTTTTTCACTAAAATAATTATAATAAATTATAGAAAAATCAGAAAATTGTAAAATTTGATTCTCTGATTTCCTTGATATCAGAGAGATTTTTGAAAAATATAAAATTCATTTTTCAACATTTATTTTATTTTTAAATTAATTAACACTCCAAAACTTAAAATAATTATAATAAAAATAATATAATTCAAAAAATCACCAAAATTGGTCCAAGTGGTCCTCTGGTCATTAGGAATGTCCCCTAATTTTCTTAAGGACAGAAACTTTCCCTTGGTCATGTTATTAAATTTTCCTTGGAAATCTCTATTTTCTACCAAAAATAATTATATAAATAAATTAAATACAGAAAAATCACATTTTCTCCTCTCATGTCTTTATTGACATATGAGTGAAGTCACATAAAAATTTCAAGTTCATTTGAGTTCAATTTAGTGAGTTATGAAATTATTAAGCTTAAGGGGTAAAGTGGTAATTAAAATTTTTAATCCTTAATTAAAACTTTAGGTTTAATAAAAAATTAACAAGTAAAATATTTGATCGTAATTTGATTTGGATGATTGAAATTTAAATAATTAAAGGGTAGAAACCCATTAAACAAATTCTAAAATAATTAAACCTTTATTAAATAATTGATTAAATTTAGAAGAATAATAAAATTGGAATTATTAAAATAGGGATATTATTAGGAAAGATATTTATTCTTTAATTTAAAAATCCCTAAATTAATTATCTCATTAATATTCAATTCTTAATTAAAATGATAACTCAAATTCAAAATATTAAAAGACTTAATCATTAAACTAAAATTAAATTATTAAACTCTTTTAAAATTTTAATTAAAATAAAAAAAAATTAAATTAAATTAAATTAAATAAACAAATTAAATTAAATTAAATTAAATTAAATCAAATTAAATTAAATTGAATTAAATTAAAACAAATAAAATTAAATTAAATTAAATTAAATTAAATTAAATTAAATTAAATTAAATTAAATTAAATTAAATTAAATTAAATTAAATTAAATCAAATCAAATTAATTTAATGTAACATCAAATCAAACTAAATTAAGTTAAACCAAATTAAATTGAATTAAATTAAATTAAAAACTCAAATTAAATTAAATTAAATTAAATTAAGTTGAATTAAATATAACATCACCAAAGACATAAAGAATTCAAAATAAATCTAAAATAACTTGAACACTATTCCAAATTAATTGAAATTAAACTAAATTACAAAACATTTGAACACCAATTTACCCTCAAAAGCTTTAGTTATCATAACTCCTAAACGAATATTAAATGAAATGTTACTTCACCTATAGTGATATTCAAATGTCCTAGTTCATCGAGCAAGATAACAATAAAACTCGAATCCCTGGACGATTAATTCATTTATATAATTAAATTCATTTGGACTTAAAACAATCCTAGAAATATTGAAAAGATGTTTAAGATTCTTCTTAAACACTTTCTCAATATGATAGGATGTTTATAAGAACAATCGGACTTAATTGTTCTTTCGATGAAGAAAATCGTCCTCAAACCAAAACACAAGGAACCTAGACGTCATAGGAAATGACTAGCTATAGGATTAGGAATTTGGTAGAAAACCATAACCCTTCCCTTAGCTTTACCTAGGAACTTGCTTAAATATTCTAAATGTGTTTTAAGTGCGACTTGGGATGACGGGAAGACCCTCTGGTATGCTTTTATTTTATTGCAATCTACTTTCTTGCAATTTACATTATTGCAATTTATTTAATCGCATTGCACTTACTTTTCTTGCATGATAAACAACCGTTGCATGAAAACTCACACCTTTAGGATAGACCCTAAAACTCGAAACCAAACTAAATTAAAAGTCATTGCAAGATAAAATTCACCGCCACAACATTTCAAAATATAAAAAAACTCAAAATTTAATCACGAAACGTAACACAAAACTACAATTACAATTAAATTAAAACGTCCTGTTGGATGATCGGGAATACCTCGGATGATGTAACCTACGTGTTGCTAACGGGATTTCCCACGGTCTAAATGAAAGTGTGGAACTCATTCAGTTGAGTTTATCAAATTCATCTGGACTAAGTGAATCCGATAAAAATAATGATGCGGAAGGATGGAACCGTGGGATCTTAACCGGTGTCGTTATAATCAACTTTAAGATTTGTTTTAATTAAAACATAAAAAACACTTGGAAATTAAGATTTTCTCTAAACCAAAACACTTTTCTCATCTCCTGATTTATGATTTTTAAAACTAAACCTCTGCAACAACAAGGAGCTCGGAGCATGGTGGGCAGTACGACCATCGTCCTCAGCAAAACTTGAATCTACATCAGCAAAACTTTCCTAGAATTAAACAACAAAGCCATAGGACTTCGATGTAGTTTGCCTAGTGCAACATAAATCCTCAACTCTTCGTTAGGCATTTACATTGCAAATTAAGCCCTAACCGGTTTTAGGATTCCGAGGTAGTCATCCGATACGACATAAGCCCTCACATCTTCGAGGCTATTTGTATGATTGTGTCATACAAATATAAGTCCAAATTAATTAAAATTGGCAAGACCAAAACATTTAAATAAATATTAGGACTTTCCTAAACTCAAGACAAACAATAGGTTAGTCGGGAAATTACCAAAGTTCGCTTCGAATCTGTGATTTCTCCTACTTTTCTTCCTTTGGATTCTCAAAACAAAATGTTCCAAATTTGATCCATTCCCTATTGAAATTCCAAACTTCAATCCTTTGAGAACTTAAGCTTTGAAATCCTTGAGAGCAGAATTATCGATTATTATCAAGAGTTTTCTTAGGTGATTCCCGTCACTTAAAATGTAATTAACTATAGGGGCTTGCCCTTATAGGGAATTTTAAAGAACCCAGGTAATATAAACCCTGTTTAATGCTTTCATATTAAGCGAGGAATTTGTCGGCTTATAAAATTGGTTCACGGACCAAACGGATGTCACAAACCTTCTAGTTTATTTAATCGAGCCCCATCGTCGAGCAGTGTGTCTATTCTTCGGGATAGATACACGGTTTGTGATGTGGTGCTCGTTTATATAAACTATTCGGGATGTGAGATCAGTTTGATTTCATATCTTAAAATTTTCAAATTATTTTCAAAAAATCAAATAATACTTTTCAAATTATTTATTTAAATTAAATTAAAATTCGCCGACAGCTTCTGTTAGGCGACCCCCTTTTAAAATAAAACACAACCTAAAAAATATGCCGGCAGATTTCTGGCGACTCCGCTGGGGAAAATTCCTCTCTCCATTATTAATCAAATAATTCTGCTTTCAAAAATCGGTAGTGTACCCATGTCCTTAATGGGTCAAACTACCCTTCTTTCCGTTGGGATACTATGTTCATTTCTACCTTGAATAAGTATAGCCAACATTCTCTCGGATTTAGGAGCCACTGTTTAGACACCCCTAAACAGAGAGGTTCCGAGATCCTTCTACCTCTTTTCTGAGGTGGGGTGGACCCCCAATAGGTGTTAGTTTAGGAATGATCCTTCGAGTCGAGAAGTCTTGCATAAGACTTTCTTTTCCTTTCCAACTTCGAATCGGATTCCTTACCTTCTCTACACCTTTGAACATTCCGTTCTAAATAAACAAACCCTCTAATAAGTGATTCTTTTAACAAAGGATTCCTTCTTATAAATACATGAACAAGAATGTGTTCGGACTCTTTTCAATTCCTTTCTTTTCGTCCTATAGAAAAGAAGCATAACTTAGGACTAACAACCAGAATCTACCCTGCAGAAATGGAAGCCCCAAAGCCGATTTTCTCCTTCACCAACGTGATTTGGACTTCGCCTGTCTATAAGGATGAGCTCGCCCGACAATGGGATCATCCGATTCGGACAAGGATTTGAAAACACGAATGTCGAGGTCACCGACGTCTCCCTCTTTGCACCGACGAACAAGGTATCCGAAGCCGAGGAGCCGCCGCTCGAGTTCAATCTTAGGTCGACCCAATAGTTTCCTCCCTGCAAAGGATCCCGACTAGGAGGAGTACTGCCGTCCGCGGGAGGACCGTTCTTACTACCCCCACTCGGTCTAGTTGTTTCGCACCTACCCCGACTTACGCCAAATCAAAGGGGAAAGAAATCCGGAACTATGGTAAACCCGTTGCCGTGGAGGGTACGGATCTTCTCGTAAGACCTTCTATTTTCGAAATCGGGTCCGGTTCGAAGATTCGAGTCAGCGACAAGGACCCAAAGAAGAAACGAAGTAGAAGGATCGCTAGAGAAGCCGTAGCCGCTGAAATTGCTTTCCTAGAGGAAATTCCGAACCGCCGAATATACACATCGCCTGCGAATATACACCGCCGCTCGACTACATACCACTTTTGGGAGGAAGCGGGTTCCATCCCCTCTCCGCCGCGAGAGGATGAGGAGAATGTTCGCAAGATTCGTCGCCACATTACCTCGACCCACATATTACAACGATAGCCGCAAGAAAAGAACTAGAACTACGCCGTTTGCTCGACCGCAAACTTTGGTAGAGAAGTTAGCAAAGAAGGAAAAGCGCCCGTGTCGGAGATTCTACAAAGGATAGGGCGGGTGCCAGTCAAATCCCGTCTTGGGCCCCGAGTAGAACCCGCCGTCATGACAGAAAAGCCAAGTAAAAGAATGAAGGCTAGTCCGCCTGTCGTAGTCTCATGATTACAAATTAGGGAGGATACCACCTTCCAGCATTTGGTCGACGGACCATGCGGTCCTAGACCTTCGTCGCTAGAAGGATGGTATGGCGTCCCTACTACGGGCGATTAAGATTGAAACAACGGCTCGAGAAAGAAAGTCTCGCCGGAGAGGCCGGAATGCGAAGAAAGTGCTACTGCGATAAAGGGGACTCGTGAAAAGGGGACCCGGCAGCTATCGCACGACAACCGTAAAGACACACAGAAGGCCCCGCTGGAAGATGCCATGGAAAAGTTGAGAACCGATATCCGACGGTTGGCAAAAGAAAGAGAAGAAAAGTTCGGAGATGAGATTGATTCATCGGAATTCATGGACGACAAATATGCAGAAATCAACATGGTTGAGACACGAGCTTCATCAGCTTCGCAAGGTGCTCCTGCAGCCGCAGAAAGAGAGGAGCCAGAATTGATGAGAAAGCTTCAGGAAAAAGACGACACGATCGCTCAAATGGCGAAAAGGATGGAAGAGATGGCCGTAGCTCTTGCCGCTTTCCAGAGTCAAGTACAACCACAAAGAGAGACACCCCCAGAGGTTATTCACATTGTAGACGGAGGAAAGGAGATTACATCCGTCAACGGGGATGATCAACTGAAAAAGGACACAACACAAAGTATGATCCCTGAAAGGATATCAAGAACTTAGTGGAACAGCAGGTGCGAGAAGCCTTAGCACAATCGAAGAGTGGGATATCCATTCGGAAGGGTAGACCTTACCCGGAAGAATTCGACGCTGTCCAATACCCGAAAGGCTTCGTACCACCTCTGTTCAAGACCTTCGACGGAACCGGGAACCCCCGACAACATGTTGCACACTTTCATGCCAGTTGTTGTAATGCGGCGGGAGCGATGCATTACTCTTTCGACGAGTTCGTCGACGATCTGTCAGGAATCGCCTTCGACTGGTATGCAGAATTACCAAATGGTTCGGTGAAGACGTTCTCAGAACTAGAGAACCTCTTCATCAAGCGATTTGCCGGAGCTCAGCACCACATCACTATAGGTGATTTGGTGGTAGAGAAACAAAGGCCGAACGAAACTTTGGTGGATTACATACTTCGATGGAGAAACTTAAGCATGAAGTGTGAACCACAACTACAAGAACAACATGCAGTCGGCATTTTGCTTAAAAGCATTCACGGCCCGATAGCACTTCTCCTCAAAGGATTCACTATTAAGAGTTTCGAGAAGTTGTTAAGCAAGGCCGGAAGCTTACAAGAAGAGGCGAAGCAATTAAGTTTCGCCAACAAGACGGACAAGCGAAGCCGGTGAAGACCTTCGAAAAGAAATCCGGGATCGTTGCGGCGATTGACAAAGGCAAGCAACCGATGCAAATACCACCAAAATGGCCGCGACGAACCACAACGGAATTACCGACGAACCCGGTCCAGCTATCGGTCGTTTCAGCAGTATGAATAACCGTCTCGTCCGCAACGTACATTAAGGGAACTTCGAGCGGAGAATATCCATTCAAGAATGAAGCGATGATCGAAAATGTTTCGTAGTCCGATGAAGACTCCGGATTTCCAGTTGCCGAGCCTAAAAGACCGCGAGGAAGTCAACAAGAAAGGTGATCCCAACTTTTGCCCCTAGCACCGGATGCTTGGGCACAAGATAGAAGATTGCATTACCTTCAAAAGTTGGCTCAACGACAACCTTCGGAAAGGGAATATAATAATCCCGAAGGAGTACATGAAGGAACCCCGAAAGGAGGTTCCGTCAATGTTATCTCAGCCGATCCCGTCATTCCGATAGATCCCTATGCAGCCGACGATGGATGGACTACCGCTCGGACGAGGTCTTCGAAGAAGATTTTAAACGACATCCGAACCGCCTCGGTGCGAACTTCGATTCGAGTCGAGACACCGTTAAGCCGGTACTATCACTTGCGATAGAAGAACCACCTCAACAGGAGACGATTAAAGAGAAGAAGAAGATCGACGAAGAAGAGAGGATTGAGACGCCTAAGGCTAGACTAGGGGATGCTTATCCTAGGATAGTTGTTTCCGACTAGGGGGAGAAATCCCTCGAACCTCTGATTTTGTATGATTATCTGCTCACTTCGGTGGGATCATATAATGATAAGGGTAATGGCGTTGGCTACGTTTTGACTGTTTCTAACGATTACGTAACTAGCGACAATCCGGACATCGATTTCGATACCAACGACAATTCTCAAATCATACACGATCCGACGATCAAAATAACGAAGAAGACATCCATCGAGGAGGCTACGAGAGCTCGACAAGCAATGGATCTATCTCGCGAGTTTCGAGGAGCTCCGATCACGATAGAGTTAGAGCCTTCGGATCTCGAGGATAATCCGGAAGAGCCTCGTCATTCCGATTCGAAGGAGACACCGACAAGCTCGACACTAGATTCGAAGAAATTACGAAGTCAACTTAAGAAGTGGAAGAGTTCTACCTCCGAGAATGGGTCCAAAGGACAAAGGAAAGCGGGTGGTTGTTCAAGAAGAACCAACCCCGGCGGAAGAAATACCCATTCGAGAAGAAGCCGAGACGCATGAAAATAAAGTGGACTACAACGTGCTAGCCCATCTTAGGAAACTACCGGCCAAGCCGAGCATTTACGATGCTCTCATCTTATCAAAGGAGATGAGAGAAGCTCTGATCAAGGCCTTACTTGATCCGAAAATTTGCTTAGCTCAAATGGCTGGAGATTCCTTAGATGAGGTTTGTTCATTAAAGGAACAGCGAGGTTTTACCTTCACGGACAATGACCTACTACTTGGGACAGCAGATCACAACCGACCGTTGTACATTTCGAGTTACTAATTGGGAAGTTTACACTCTCCGAGTATTGGTGGATCCGGGAGCATCAATCAATATAATGAGTCTTCGAACGCTAGCATACTTGGAAATTGATGCTCGTGAGCTCGAAGCCGACAAAATGTTATTAAGAGGATTCAACCAGAAAGGAGAAAGAGCCCTCGGGTCAATAACACTACTAATGAAGACCGGTGACTTAGCAAAGACAACCGCAAAATTTCACATAATTGATTCAGAAACGTCGTTCAACGCTCTGCTGGGCCGACCATGGATACATGAAAACAGGATGGTACCATCATCTCTACACCAGTGCATCAAATACTACTATGGAGGGGAACAGTGCATCAAAGGTGACTTGCAACCATTCTCCGTACATGAGATCAAAATCCATGAAGATGCAGCTTATTATGCACCGCCAAAGAAAACAATCTTCTCCAGAGATACCGTAACAAATGAAGCAAAGAAAGTTCGGGACAACGAAGAACCTGAAGTTCTAGTCCAACAGTCACTCACCACTCCCTTCCGGCGAGATGGTGAAGGTTTCTCCACAACTCGCATCCGAGGTCGAGGCCGGGGACGAGGCCGTGGTAGAGACGTTAGGACGAGTTGGACGAGAGGAAACCAGCCATCAATGTTGATTGAGAAGATAGTTACGAAGAAGAAAAAGAAATCAAGCAAGAAGCAGCGACAATAAGTCGGAAGAAGCCGCAATTCAAGATCTCTCTCGAAGATGAGAAGAACGAAGAATACAAATCGATGTACGAGAAGATTAACCACTACGTACATACTATGACCCTAACCCCGATCCATTCTAACAAGATCGAGGGTATGGTGGTCAAAGAAGTACGTAACGACGGTGCAAGGCCGATCAAGTTCTACTGTGGTGCTTCTACCTCCAAAACTGAAAATAATGTACAATTTGAAGATGTCACTTCATCAGAAGTAATGGAATTACCTTTTGAGTGGTACTCTCCCTGTGTTCAAAATTTAATTCGGCGTGGTTTCTTACCTCGACAATGGACAAAAGGCCAATCACAACATTTTGAAAAATTATGGAATAACTCCGGTCGTCCACCCGATTCAAAGCATGGACTCGGATTCGGCACGGTAGGGTCGGTTGACGATCTCGAATTTTGCTTGGTTGTCACTTGCAAGTCCAATGAAACGCATGAAAACTACGGACGAACTCGAAGATTTACAAATTGGAGATGCTCCACCGAATTCGAAGAAGAAATCAAATCTACTGATAGATGAGTTAATGGAAGTTAACTTAGGTACTAGCGAAGAGCACTAGACCTACCTTTGTTAGCTCCTTACTCGATAAAGAAGACTCCGAAGAAATAATCAAATTATTAATGGAATTTAAAGACTGTTTTACTTGGAACTATGACGAGATGCCGGGATTAGCTCCGGAGGTTGCGAGTCCATAGGCTAGGAGTGGATCCTACTTCATCCCGGTCGAGACAAGGTCCCGGAAGAATGCGTCTAGAAATCGAACAACAAGTCATAGCCGAAGTTAAAAAGCTAATAGACGCTAAATTTGTCCGTGAAGAACAATACCCGAGCTTGGTTGGCCAATGTGGTGCCGGTTAGAAAGAAGAATGGTCGGATCGGAATGCGTGTGGACTTCGGAGATTTAAACAAGGCATGTCCAAAGGATGAATTCCCTCTACCGATCTCGGACCTGATGATCGACATTGCTTCGACACATGAAATATTTTCATTCATGGATGGATCTTCAGGATACAACCAGATAAAAATGGCTCCAGAAGATGAAAACCTTACAGCATTCAGGACGCCGATCGGAGTATTTTGCTACACAGTGATGCCATTCGGACTGAAGAACGCAGGAGCAACCTACCAAAGAGCAATGACAAGAATTTTTGATGATCTCATGCACAATCAAGTCGAATGCTACGTGGACGATGTGGTCATCAAAAGCAAAGTAAAGGAAAACCACCTGTATGATTTGAGAATTGTTTTCGAACGGTTAAGACAATTTAACCTTAAGATGAATCCATTAAAATGCGCCTTCGGCGTCACCTCCGGAAATTCTTAGGATTCGTTGTCCGACATCGTGGAATTGAAATCGACCCGGAAAAGATTAAAGCTATCTTAGAAATGCCGCCTCCCAAAACCTTAAAACAACTACGATCTTTTCGAGGAAGGCGGCATATCTTCGACGCTTTATCTCGAACTCGTCGGGTAGGTGTCAGCCTTTCTCGGCACTAGTTAAAAAGGACGCCAAATTTATTTGGGAAGAAAAATGCCGAGAAAGCCTTCGAGGACATTAAACAATATTTAATGACACCTCACTGTCTTAGCGACCCCAGTCTCGGAGTAGACCGGCGATACTTTACACCGCGGCTTTAGACGACTCTCTCGGAGCCTCGTTAGCCCGGGTCAATGATGAGGGTAAAGAAAACGCTCTTTACTACTTAAGCCGTCGTTTACTTCCGACGGAAGTAAGGTATCCCGCAATTGAAAAGCATTGTTTGGCCCCGATCTTCGCCGCTCAAAAGCTCGGGCACTACATGCTTTCTCACAGGAGTCGACCGATCTCGAAATTTAATCCATTGCAATACTTGATGACTCGTCAGACACTTTCCGGCGGACTTGCCGGATGGTCGATGATATTATTGCAATTCCATATAACTTTCGTGCCTCTGCGTGTCGTAAAGGGACAAGTCTTAGCGGACTTCCTCGTAGCACACCCTTTGCGGCGGAATCTCCTCTCGATGACGATTTGCCGGATGAAGAAATAATGAGCCTAGAAGACCACGATGATCGACGTTGGGAATTATACTTCGACGGAGCATCTTCGACACACAAAGACGAAGAATCGCAAGTGATAGTGCCCGGTAAGGTAGGAATCGGGCTAATCTTTATAACACCGGAGCGGGGGATGTTAAGATACTCCTACCACTTGACAGAACCATGTACAAACAACGAAGCAGAATACAAAGCCCTCATAACGGGACTGGAATTAACTATTCAAATGGGGATAACAGACATCAACATCTACGGGGATTCACAGTTAATCATTCAACAGATCGCCGGACAATACAGAATTTTAAAGCCAAGACTCGAACAATACTTCCAGGTATGCCTATACAATTGTTGGAACGGATTCCAAATGTGACAATCTACAAAATTCCCGGAAAAGAAAATACTTTAGCGGATGCTTTAGCCCGTCTCGCAAAAGAATTTGCTGTTTGCAAGATGAATCGGTGGAAGTGTCGGTTCACGGACGTCGAGTCCTATCACGAGCTCGACATGGACACAATACACAAATCGGAGAAGAAAAAGAATCGGTTGCAACGATGACGAGAAAACACGGAAGATTGGCGACGGCCATTAGTGAACTACTGCAAACGGGAAAGCTACCGGACGATAGGTCTCTAGCACTATCGGATCAAGAAAAGAACTTCTGTCTTACGCATTAATAAACAACACACTGTACAGAAGGTCTTTTGATCAAATGTGGCTAAGGTGCCTAAGCGGGTCCGAGGCCCGTGAAATTGTTAAGGAGGTACATTCAGGACTCTGTGATGCTCACCAGTCGGGTCCGAAGATGAAAATGAAAATTAAAAGACTAGGGTACTACCGGCCCTCGATGATGACCGACTGCATGAAAATCGCCAAGAGCTCTCACCAATGCCAAGTGCACGGAGTGGTTCTACACCAACCTCCAAATGTGCTACATCCGACAATTACGTCGTGGCCATTTGAATGTTGGGGCACAGATATAGTGGGTCCGATAGAACCACCATCTTCAAAAGGACATCGCTTTACTCTTGCGGCTACGGATTACTTTTCCAAGTGGGCGAGGCGGTTCCACTTAGAGAAGTGAAAGCACACCATGTGCTACGGTTTTCAAGAACCAAGTTGTCTACCGTTTCGGAGTGCCGCGCGGGATCATCTCGGATAATGGGTCGGCATTCGAAGCACACAAATCAACAATTTTGTCGGGAGACACGGAATCGGCGGCGATATTCCACAATTTACTACCCAAGAGCAAACGGCCTCGCTGAGGCTTTTAATAAAACTCTCGTTGAAATCTTAAAGAAAACCTTGGACGATAATAAGAGAAATTGGCACGAGAAATTGTTAGAAGCCTTGTGGGCCTACCGGACAACCTTCAGAACTCCTACTCAAGCTACACCTTACGCTCCGGTGTATGGGTCCGAGGCGGTGTTACCTTTAGAGGTTCGGCTTCCTTCACTCGGAATTGCGAGTTGCGAACAAGATCACGACAGAAGAAAATGCCAAATTACGACTAGAAGAATTAGAAAGCCCGGAAGGGAAAAGGCTTGCGGCGCAACGGAATTTAGAACTATACCAAGCTAGGATGGTTCAAGCCCATGACAAGGCGGGTCCGTCCAAGAACCTTCAGAAGTTGGTGACTTAGTTATCGTTCTCAAGAGACCTATTCTTGCACATCGCAAGATAGGAGGAAAATTTGAACCCACTTGGGAAGGACCGTTTGTGGTTGAAGCGAGTATACTCGGGAGGTTCCTACCGGCTAGTGAATTTCCGGGAGAACGACATATGCTTACGATCAACGGACGATACTTGAAAAAGTATTACGCTACACGATGTTTCGAAGGAATGGATTCTTTATCCCTAAGAAGCACGGGCGGAGTAGTTACTTATGACTCGGGTCCGAACCCAAAAATAATAATAAAATGTGCTAAAATAAATAAAGTCATGATAATTAAGTTTTCCTTGCTTTCTCTTCCAAATCAAAATCTCTTCCCTGATCTTATCCTATTTCATTCCTGTTAAATTTAAAAATACAAAAAATAATATAATAAAAAAGAATGTCTTTAATAAACATTTTCTTAATGTTCTTGTTCTTAGTACAGCCCCTGATCATTTTCCTTGTCTTTTCGCAGGGAAATGTCGAACGGGCGGTTGGTCCTGAACTTTAAGAATGGCGTAAGCCTTGCACTCGATGAAAAGAGGGTGAAAGATGGAGCGATAATCGAGATTGACTCGGATTTTGCACCGAGCGAGCCTACGATACGAGGAAAGTGGCCGGGTCCCGGTTGATCGAGAAGAACTGCCCGGGCGGACAGGTGATGAAAGTGGGTGGCCCAAGCCACCAATCCGACGAGCAAGAAAAGAAAGGCAAATGCGAAGAAGACAAGAAAATGAAATCGCGTAGTCGCTACGGCGAGGGCGAGCTTGTCGGCGCCGCGCCCACAAAAATTCAAGAAGTGCGAGAGCTACTCTCACGACAACGCAACGAAGAAATAAGAATCGCCGTATCCAGTAAGATGTTAACAAAACTAGCTGCGGACCGGCGCAGACGAGACGAGTTGCTTCTTGCCGGTACGTACACTTCGAGGACACCGGTTCACCGGGAACTCGAAGAAAGGAGGCCGGCTCCTGGGATAACGAAAGGACCAGGGAAATCTCCAGAAGATCAGAAGAAAGAAGGCTACCACGCCACTGGATAGAACCACCAGTAATGCATGACCTTGTTGCAGAAGCAACCCCGGGGGATGTCCCAACAGGCATCATCCCTGAGGAGCCGAGGTATGCATGACAACGTGAAGGGATTGAACCGTATATCCCACAATATGTCACAAGGCCTCGCCATCTGCAGATCATTCCGGAATATGAGCTGGAGAGAATGCAGAATGTCGAAAAGAAAACCTTTGAATACTTTGAAAGAATTAGAGGCAGAAGAATCAATATACTAGAGGGCCTCGAGCTACATACAGACGTCTTCTCAGAGTATGAACAACAGCAAATCGTGGATTGTATCCGGGATTTGAAAAGAATGGGCCGAGCAGGTCGCCTGAGGGAAAACACATACTTGGTACCCCGGAGATGGATGCCAGGGAAGGGAAGAATCACAATACAATGCGGATGCTGCTACAACTTCTGTCGAAGACGGGAAGGGAAACCCACGGGAATACTCCGTCATGGGCGAGTAGATTCGATGCCATTAGTCATCGAGAGAATGGTAAAGAGATTGATAAAATGGAGAATGCTGCCGACGGATTGCATACCCAATAGTTGCATTATCAACATCTACAAACGGGGTGATCGCATACCCCCGCATATAGATCACCACGACTTTGTCGGACCCTTCTACACGGTATCTTTCCCGAACGAGTGTAACATCATGTTCGGATATGACCTCCGGATAGCGAGGCCGGGTGAGTTCGAGGGCCGGTGAAGATACCTTTACCGGTAGGTTCCGTCATGATGTCGAAGGGTAACGGAGCGGATATCGCTAAGCATTGCATACCGGGAGTACCGGTGAAGCGGATCTCGGTTACTTTCAAGAGAATGGATGATAGGAAGACACCTCACCATTTCCAGCCAGACCCAGAGCTGGAAAGCCTCCGGCCTTATGAGCTATGAGTTACATGGGAAATATCATACCTCCAACGTACATCCAGTCGGCATCCTTGCCGAGGATAGCTTGGAAGGTGATGTTATTAACCATGTACCCCATATTCGAGACATGGATTTTTGACAGATGCTTCTTTTGATGGATCGACAAAGATCATGCACAGTCCGTTTTGAGTTTACATGGATTGTATGAAATATATTCCAGATCAAAATGTATGATGTATCTTCTACATGATTGGAATGAAAGTGACCATGTCACGTTTTTGGCCTTCACCTCTTTTATGCAAATTGATTGGGAAACGCCATTAAAGTTAAATGAACTTCGAACAAAGAACAGAAAGAAATAAAAAGAAGAATAAAAGAAAACTTTCTAAAAAAAATTCTAAAATGACGAACACAAATTCACATGAACATTAAATAAACGATAAAATAAAATTTGAATCATTAAAAGATAAACAAAATCAACATAAATTTCAAATCAAATCTTAAATCAAATTTCAATCGAGTTCAAACTCATCCTTCCAAATTTCAAATTCAATCTTTCCAGATTCCAAATCAAATCTCGATCAAATTTCAAATTTGATCTTCCAAATTTCAAATCAAATCTTAAATCAAATCTCAATCAAATTCAAACTTTTTGGGTCGAGGATTTTACATCCAAGACTGCACTGCTTTAGGATTCTTTCCCTACGGCACTGAAATACATCAAATTCAAACTTTTTGGGTCGAGGATTTTACATCCAAGACTGCACTGCTTTAGGATTCTTTCCCTATTGCACTGAAATACATCAAATTCAAACTTTTGGGTCGAGGATTTTATATCCAAGACTGTACTACTTTAGGATTCTTTCCCTATTGCACTGAAATACATCAAATTCAAATTTTCGGGTCGAGGATTTTACATCCAAGACTGCACTGCTTTAGGATTCTTTCCCTATTGCACTGAAATACATCAAATTCAAACTTTTTGGGTCGAGGATTTTACATCCAAGACCGCACTTGCTTTAGGATTCTTTCCTATTGCACTCTGAAATACATCAAATTCAAATTTTTGGGTCGAGGATTTTACATCCAAGACTGCACTGCTTTAGGATTCTTTCCCTATTGCACTGAAATACATCAAATTCAAATTTTCGGGTCGAGGATTTTACATCCAAGACTGCACTGCTTTAGGATTCTTTCCCTACGGCACTGAAATACATCAAATTCAAATTTTCGGGTCGAGGATTTTACATCCAAGACTACACTGCTTTAGGATTCTTTCCCTATTGCACTGAAATACATCAAATTCTCTGAAATACATCAAATTCAATCTTTTGGGTCGAGGACTTTACATCCGAGACTGCATTGCTTTAGGATCCTTTCCCTATCGCAATGAAATACATCAAAATCAATTTTTTAGAGTTGAGGATTTTACATCCGAGACCACATTGCTTTAGGTTCTCTCCCTATTGCAATGAAATACATCAAAATCAAACTCTTAAGGTTAAGGATTTTACATCCAATACCGCATTGCTCTGAGATCTCTTCTCATTGTAATGATTCAATCCAATCATTTCAATTCTCTTTTGAGGTTGAAGATGTTACATCTAAAACCTCAGAATTCCAATTTTCATTTCGAATCAAATCCCTCAAATTAATTTTGACAAAACTTCAATCTAAATTAAAACTCCAAACTAAAATCCAAACTCACACATCAAAACATAAATTGAAACAAAATAAAATCTAAATCGAAATTCCCCCAGATCATGTGATTTGGGATTCACCTCCTTTTCCTTTCCCCAGCGAGAGTTCAGGAATCTCCGGTTTCAGAGATATACTTGCTACTCCCCGACGAAACTCTTCTACTTCGTCCTAAGTTCTTCACTTGGACATCTGTGTTGGTTTTGTTGATCGCTTCGGTCAATGCCAATACGCGCGGTGTGCTCCGTCAGCTCACCACACCTATTGGGGGTCCATTTGTTGACCTCATTTTTGATGAAGTCTTCTCTTCTTCT
The DNA here is from genome assembly GCA_022702705.1 of Papilionanthe hookeriana x Papilionanthe teres. Classification (NCBI taxonomy): domain Eukaryota; kingdom Viridiplantae; phylum Streptophyta; class Magnoliopsida; order Asparagales; family Orchidaceae; genus Papilionanthe; species Papilionanthe hookeriana x Papilionanthe teres. The sequence goes on along the minus strand of CM040431.1, from coordinate 92,171,766 downwards.
CTTTAGTACTTAGGATCTAGCCTTAGGCTTTTCCTTTGACTATCTTAGAGGACTAGAATTGGGACCCACCTTTTAGAAATTCAAACCACTTCTTAACTCCCTTCAAACTCCACAAACTTGACTATAGACCCCTAATCACCTAGAGGGTTGAAATCAAATGTGGAAGTTTAAGGATGAGTTCCTATAGGACTCTTTGGCCTTAGGACTGCCACAGGTGGCTTGTCCGGTGAAGGGCTGACTTACACACACACTACACCTATACACTACACTTTCACACACCTCCTAAAACCACACCCATACCTAACTTGACCTCCTGACTCATGTAGGTGATTCACATGGATGGTCCTTAACCCCTAAGCCCTTAGCCAGAGGGTTAGGAACAACATAGTGAATGCCTCAAATGAGTCCCTTCATGGCTCATGTGGGCTTGATATGGCTTCATGGCTCAACCAAAATGATTTCACTCCACTCAAATTCTCCCAATCTTCAATTTTCCAAATTTTCAATTTTTGACCCCCGGGACCCTACACCCGCCTAGCCTACCCAAAACCCTTGAAATTACCTAATTTTTTCAAAATTTCCTAAATCACCCAAAATCACTCAAAATTGATCTTAAACATTTCCACATCACTCAAATTGATCATCCATACCCAAAAATACCAAAAATTCCAAGAAAACCTCCCAATACCCTCCAAATACCCAAAATACCCCTCTTGGCCAAAAATCCAAAAATTCAGAAAATTCCCAGAAAATTCCAAAAAATCCCAAATATTCCCAATTTCATATTGTCCAACTACACCATGGGCCAATTTTATCAATTTACCCTACTTTTGTCAAAACCCCCAATTTGACCCATTTTAACCCAAAGTGAACCCAATGTCAAACCAAACCTATCCAATTGACCCAAATTTTGATCCAACTCAATTCTAAACTTCAATTCAACATTCCCAACACCAATCTAGACCAAATCCAAGTCCAATTTGATTGACATTTGGATCCAATTTCACTTTTGGTCTTAAAGCCCAATTTGGACCCATGACCCAAACTTAACCCAAACTCACCCAATTCAACTCCAATTAACCCCAAATCTTTTCTAAATCTTCCTTAGCATCCCCACAAGCAAAACCCTAACATGATTTGCCCAAAAATTTGGACCTAAACCCCACTCAAATTCAACCCAAAGCATTAAGGCCCAATTTTGACCTAAACCCAAACCTAACCCAAATGAGCCCATACCCCAAAATCAAAGCCCAACAAAAGTCAAAACCTCTTTGAAACACTCCCATAAACATTTCTCAACATTAATTTTGCATCAATTTCAACCCTAGCCCAACATTGGCCCAACTTGGCCCACTTAGACCTATATTGGCCCATTCACCAAAAGAGCCCAAATTCAACCCAATTCAAACCCAAATCACCCCCAATTTGCTTCAAGTCACTCATGATACATCCATGAGCTAAACCCAACAATTATTTGGCCCAAACTTCTACAAAATTCTCATCCATAAATCTATTTTTTAAACCAAAAGCCCACTTACATGAAACCTTCCTAAAAGCCCAAATTTCATGCTAAAGCACATATGACAAATTCTTCTCATCATACCCTTGATTAAAATCAATCCCTAAGTTTGAAAATTCATAACTTTTAATACACGTGGCTCTCGGGTGAGGACGCTTGGGGACGATGAACGGATGCCGTCCATTCAATACACGCGCGGACGAACGGCTCAGATGGCGTCGGACCAGGAGACGGTACAAGAACCGCAGGGCCCGGAGCGCTGAGTCAGATGGCGGCGTCGAATGGGAGCGCGAGGTGTGTGCGTTCGGAGATGCCGAGGATGAGTTGGCGCCGCGTGGATAAATAGAAAATTAGGGGTATTTTTCATTTATTTAATTCCCTAAACTTTAAAAATTCATAACTTTGTGTAGAAAAATCAGAAAAATAAAATAAAAATACCCTCTTGCTCAGTGAACAGAGGAGAATAATGTGGAAAAGAAATCATTCAATTTCATCAAGTATTTTATTTTTTATAATTTATTTACTCGCTGCATACTTTTAATTCTCCATGCATGTATACAATTCACCATGGCATGAGACCATAGGGCTTTGAAGCCTCCGAATTTGGGAACATTCCCCGAATTTTCCAAAGTCGAGGCCATCCCTATGAAAAGTTATTGATTTTTCAAATTCAGAGTTACTGTTTTGAGTATTTTAATTCCAATAAATAGCATGTTGTGAAATAAATTCTAGGAAAATTTGGTGATGTTTCTTATGACCAGAGGACCCTAGGAAAAATAGGTTTTGAGTTAGTTCATTTAAAACAACCCTAATTAGCTTAAACACCCAAAATAGGTCTCTAATTAATTAGAGCTAACCATACATCAAATTGACTTGAACTCAATTCTCCACTGACCTTCAGGATCAGAGGAACCCATCATAAAAATTTGAGGTCAATTGGACTTGGTTAGCCCCACTAATTGGGTTGATTAATCCACTTAGTCATTTTAAACTTTAAAAATTCATAACTTTTAAAATACCTTTTAAAAATTCACCAAATTGGTTTTGGAGCCTCTCTGATATTAGGGGAATTTAAGAAAATTAAAATTTCAATTTTCTAAATAATTGATTTTTAATATTATTTTAATATTTTAATAATTAAAAAATAATAAAAATCACAAAAATAATAAAATTCACCAAAATGTCACATTTTGAATTTTAATCACTTAGGAACAAACCCCATATTTTTCTTAGGTCTATTTAGTGAGATATTAAATTTTAAAGCTTTGGGGTAATTTTAAAATTAAAAAAATATGTTTTCTAGCTTTTTCACTAAAATAATTATAATAAATCATAGAAAAATCAGAAAATTATAAAATTTAATTCTCTGATTTCCTTGATATTAGAGAGATTTTTGAAAAATATAAAATTCATTTTTCAATATTTATTCTATTTTTAAATTAATTAACACTCCAAAACTTAAAATAATTATAATAAAAATAATATAATTCAAAAAATCACCAAAATTGGTCCAAGTGGTCCTCTGGTCATTAGGAATGTCCCCTAATTTTCTTAAGGACAGAAACTTTCCCTTGGTCATGTTATTAAATTTTCCTTGGAAATCTCTATTTTCTACCAAAAATAATTATATAAATAAATTAAATACAGAAAAATCACATTTTCTCCTCTCATGTCTTTATTGAAATATGAGTGAAGTCACATAAAAATTTCAAGTTCATTTGAGTTCAATTTAGTGAGTTATGAAATTATTAAGCTTAAGGGGTAAAGTGGTAATTAAAATTTTTAATCATTAATTAAAACTTTAGGTTTAATAAAAAATTAACAAGTAAAATATTTGATCCTAATTTGATTTGGATGATTGAAATTTAAATAATTAAAGGGTAGAAACCCATTAAATAAATTCTAAAATAATTAAACCTTAATTAAATAATTGATTAAATTTGGAAGAATAATAAAATTGGAATTATTAAAATAGGGATATTATTAGGAAGATATTTATTTTTTAATTTAAAAATCCCTAAATTAATTATCTCATTAATATTCAATTCTTAATTAAAATGATAACTCAAATTCAAAATATTAAAAGACTTAATCATTAAACTAAAATCAAATTATTAAACTCTTTTAAAATTTTATTTAAAATAAAAAAAATTAAATTAAATTAAATTAAATTAAATTAAATAAACAAATTAAATTAAATTAAATCAAATTAAATTAAATTGAATTAAATTAAAAAAAATTAAATTAAATTAAATTAAATTAAATTAAATTAAATTAAATTAAATTAAATTAAATTAAATTAAATTAAATTAAATTAAATCAAATCAGATTAATTTAATGTAACATCAAATCAAACTAAATTAAGTTAAACCAAATTAAATTGAATTAAATTAAATTAAAAACTCAAATTAAATTAAATTAAATTAAATTAAGTTGAATTAAATATAACATCACCAAAGACATAAAGAATTCAAAATAAATCTAAAATAACTTGAACACTATTCCAAATTAATTGAAATTAAACTAAATTACAAACCATTTGAACACCAATTTACCCTCAAATGCTTTAGTTATCATAACTCCTAAACAGAATATTAAATGAAATGTTACTTTACCTATAGGATATTCAAATGTCCTAGTTCATTGAGCAAGATAACAAAAAAACTTGAATCCCTGGACGATTAATTCATTTATATAATTAAATTCATTTGGACTTAAAACAATCCTAGAAATATTGAAAAGATGTTTAAGATTCTTCTTAAACACTTTCTCAATATGATAGGATGTTTATAAGAACAATTGGACTTAATTGTTCTTTGATGAAGAAAATCGTCCTCGAAACCAAAACACAAGGAACCTAGACGTCATAGGAAATGACTAGCTATAGGATTAGAAATTTGGTAGAAAACCATAACCCTTCCCTTAGCTTTACCTAGGAACTTGCTTAAATATTCTAATTGTGTTTTATGTGCAGCTTGGGATGACGGGAAGACCCTCTAGGTACGCTTTTATTTTATTGCAATCTACTTTCTTGCAATTTACATTATTGCAATTTATTTAACTGCATTGCACTTACTTTTCTTGCATGATAAACAACTGTTGCATGAAAACTCACACCTTTAGGATAGACCCTAAAACTGAAACCAAACTAAATTAAAAGTCATTGCAAGATAAAATTCACCGCCACAACATTTCAAAATAAAAAACAACTCAAAATTTAATCACAAACAGAACACAAAACTACAATTACAATTAAATTAAAACGTCCTGTTGGATGATCGAGAATACCTCGGATGATGTAACCTACGTGTTGCTAACGGGATTTCCCACGGTCTAAATGAAAGTGTGGAACTCATTCAGTTGAGTTTAGCAAATTCATCTGGACTAAGTGAATCCAATAAAAATAATGATGCCGGAAGGATGGAACCGTGGGATCTTAACCAGTGTCGTTATAATCAACTTTAAGATTTGTTTTAATTAAAACATAAAAAACACTTGGAAATTAAGATTTTCTCTAAACCAAAACACTTTTGTCATCTCCTGATTTATGATTTCTAAAACTAAACCTCTGCAACAACAAGGAGCTCGGAGCATGGTGGGCAGTACGACCATCGTCGTCAGCAAAACTTGAATCTACATCAGCAAAACTTTCCTAGAATTAAACAACAAAGCCATAGGACTTTGAGGTAGTTTGCCTAGTGCAACATAAATCCTCAACTCTTCGTTAGGCATTTGCATTGCAAATTAAGCCCTAACCGGTTTTAGGATTCCGAGGTAGTCGTCCGATACGACATAAGCCCTCACATCTTCGAGGCTATTTGTATGATTGTGTCATACAAATATAAGTCCAAATTAATTAAAATTGGCAAGACCAAAACATTTAAATAAATATTAGGACTTTCCTAAACTCAAGCCAAACAATAGGATAGTCGGAAAATTACCAAAGTTCGCTTCGAATCTGTGATTTCTCCTACTTTTCTTCCTTTGGATTCTCAAAACAAAATGTTCCAAATTTGATCCATTCCTTATTGAAATTCCAAACTTCAATCCTTTCGAGAACTTAAGCTTTGAAATCCTTGAGAGCAGAATTATCGATTATTATCGAGAGTTTTCTTAGGTGATTCCCGTCACTTAAAATGTAATTAACTATAGGGGCTTGCCCTTATAGGGAATTTTAAAGAACCCAGGTAATATAAACCCTGTTTAATTCTTTCATATTAAGCGAGGAATTTGTCGGCTTATAAAATTGGTTCGCGTGACCAAACAGATGTCACAAATCTTCTAGTTTATTTAATCGAGCCCCATCGTCAAGCAGTGTATCTATTCTTCAGGATAGATACATGGTTTGTGATGTGGTGCTCGTTTATATAAACTATTCGGGATGTGAGATCAGTTTGATTTCATATCTTAAAATTTTCAAATTATTTTCAAAAAATCAAATACTACTTTTCAAATTATTTATTTAAATTAAATTAAAATTCGCAGACAGCTTCTATTAGGCGACCCCCTTTTAAAATAAAACACAACCTAAAAAATATGCCGGCACAAACCAAACTTCAATCTAATCATATGGTGACCTATCATGACGCTCAAGTAGAAATGTACGCGAAGAATAAGTGGATTGATGAAAAGACGGCTTTGTAATTTCCAAGGGTGTTGGTGTTCTATCCTTTCGGTCCTAGCGAACTTCATTGCGAAAGAGATGGTAATTGAAGATCTGTGTTAAATAGATCTTATATGTGTTTTAGGTGTGATAAAGTCATGTGTTAGTGTGTTGAATATCGAATTTGTGTGTTTGCTTAATTGTTCAATGTGTGTTGTTGGATTTGAATATTTGTTTTAAATATATTGTTTTTTGTGTTATTTATAAAACGATGAACCTTGATACAGTCTTGTACTGAAATTTATTGAATTTGGAATGTAACTTATGGATTGGAATTGAAGAATTTGGATACATTTTTTGTGGATCTAAAATATCATTTTAAATTGATTGTGAAAATGTTTGGAGGATATAATTTGGATTAATACTCTCATAAGAGTAATTAAAGTCAAATTTGATACGATTTGGTGAAAAATATAAAATTTTAATTCAATTTTTGGAAAGGCGAGTCTTGCGCCTAGGCGCTGGTTCGCCCTGAACTTGAAAACGCATCTTCTTAAACACCCGCCACGCCATTTTTGACGCCTAAGCTTCCTTCTCCACTGTTTTTTGTGAAAATACCCCTTATAGATCCCTTTTAAAGCTGGATTTTCAAGTTTTTGAGCTTGAAATCACCCGATTTCTTCATCCTGAGGTCAGATCTACATTCTAAACTCATTATTTTCGATTTTCACCATGGATTTTTCTCTCTTTGAGAAAAAACAATTTTTTTAGAAAAATTTGATTTTTAAGGTTAAATCCATGAAATTTTTAATCTCTTTCAAGTTTGAAAGCTTAAATTAGTTTATTTTCCTAGATTTATTGAATTTATTTCGCGTTTATATTTCAAGTTTAGATGACACCCAAATCTAAGCGAGGAAAGGAACGAGAAAATTTTGATCGTAGCAAGTTCGTCAATGCTGCTGCACACTTTTGATACAATGATTTTGCTACGACTCAGAAATTTATCTCGAAGCGAAGTTTTTACAATCCTGGAGGAAGAATTGAGGATACAATCATTGCGCTCAACTGGCAACGATTCTGCTATTTTACTGCTGTTGTTGTTATCTCTGTTGTTAGAGAGTTTTATGCCAATTTCATGGATGTTGAACAATACAATATTTTTGTTCGAAGAGTTTGAGTAGGATTCACTCCAGAATGTATCAACATTTTCTATGGCCTAATGCCAAACATTGAGTGTTATTAGTCTAGATTATCTCCATCTGAGGGAGATTTGGATATGATCATTACCTACCTGACTGATAGTACTGGAGCCTGGAAGATTCAGAACGGAAAAAGGGTAAATTTTTCATCTTCTAAGCTTAATGGTGTTTCACTGGCATGGCACTACTTTATTTCTGCTCGTCTCCTTCCATCTAATCATCTGAGTGAGGTTACCAAAGATAGAGCTATCCTCAACTACTGAATTCAAGAGAGGAAGCCTATTGATGTAGGGAGCATTATTTATGATTCTGTAGAGGCTACTGCTCGTTCTAGCACTTTTATTGGACTTTGTTTTCCATCTCTGATCTATTCTCTATGTCAAAGTGCTGGAATAGTTGCTGAGCTTTCTGAGGAAAAGCTCAAGTCAACAAAGCCTATAGGAAGAGAGAGCGCCAGTTCTATGATCTACTTCGAGGTAAGAGTTCTACTGCACCTTCTAGTTCATTACCTACTTCAGGTTGAGCTTCTACTTCTATACAATCTACTTCTGCTGAGCCACCATCTAGTTTATGGGAGACTATGCATGATCAGTTTATAGAGCAACAAAATGAGTTATTCCTATCTCATTGTAGAGTAGGTACGATCGATAAGAAGATCGATCATCTTTCTGAGTATACAAAAAGAAAGAGTGATTACGATGCTGAGTATTCTGAGTCATTAGTGAGATTTCTGAAGGGTGAGCACGATGTTCAGTTCCCTACTTGTCCCAGATAGTCATCATATGTTGATTAAAAGGTTATGAAGTTTTCTTTTAGTGATGACGATGATGAAGCTACAGATAGTGATGAGTAGCTTGACTTACCTCTGGAGATGTGTTGATTCTATTTTTAGTGTGTTTCTTGTTTCTAGTGTTATTTAGTGTGATGTTATTTGTTAGTGTTGATGTGAATTTTTTATGTTGAAATTGTTTTTAGATTATCTGATGTGTGTTTAAGACTGAAATATGAATGCATTTTTATAAAAGTTTTTTTTCTGTTTCAGCCTATTGTTTAGTGTTCATGAATAGTTAGTAATTTTTCATGTTCAAAAATAAAAACAAAATAAAAATTAAAAAAGAAAGATTTTTTAGAAATTAACTCCTGCTCTGCAATACTTTTCTATATATGTTTAATCATTTCTGTTATATTTATATTAAAGCATGTGTAGAAGTAGAGTTAGTTTTTCCTTACTACAACATTATTGTACTTAGATTAATTCCTGTTTATTTCTTTCTCTCATGCTTTAGAAAATTTCATGATTCATATTTATACTAAAACTGAAGTTTGGGGGAAAGGAAAACATTTATCAAATTTAAATATTATTTGTCCTTAATGAACTAATATTTTCTTTAAAAATATATTAACATAACATAAGGAATGAAAAATCTGTTTAAGATTACCTAAATTTTTGAATTTATAAATAATTTAGTAAACTTAAATAAAATTTCAAAAATTTTAATTGATTTTGAAAATAGAATTATTCAACTTAAAGAATAATAAGATCAAAAATTTTCTATTTATAGTAAAGAGAATTGTATTTTTGAAATACTAAGGAATCAAGATTATTGCTTGAAAAAGAAAAGATTGAAATAAGTTTTAAAAAATAATAAATTATTAAAAATGTCATATTTATTAAGTAAGAATGTATAAGTTTTTGAAAATAAGTTTAGGAAAGTGAAGTTCAAAATCATTAACAGGCTATCCAAAAATAGTAATCTTCACTTGAAAAAAAAAGAAAGAAAGAAAAATGATTGAAAAACAATCCCAAAGAAAAGAAAAAAAAGAGAGAGAAAAAAAGAATGTGAGGAGAAGCTTGAGGAAATGCCTAATAAAAAATTGGCTTCACTTGAATTATCTTATAGGAAGAAAATTGATTACATTTTTAACTTAATTTCTATGTAAAAATATATTTACTAGAAAAATATTTCATGAAAATCATTTTCTTATAAATATTCTATGTGACCTTAATATGATAAACTACAATTATTCTTGAAATAAATAAAAAATTGGAAGTCTTATGATTTGGAAGTTAAATGTTCTTTAATTCTTAAAATTAAACTTAATTAGTGAAATTTGGTTAATGATTTGCTAAAGCATTTATAAAACCAAAAATTATAAGGAATCTTAAATATTTTAAATTCATTCCAAATGTTATCTATTTTATGTAATCAAAAGGGTTACTTGAGGACAAGTAACGTTTAAGTTTGGGGGAATTTGATCTACTAAAAAGTACCAATTTTGATGCCTTATTTATGATTCAATTTTTAAGGATATTATGCTTTAATGAAAGGTATTTTTATATTTTTGGATGTAGATGATTAGAAAAGCGTCCAACAAGGAAAATGAAGGAAAAATGAGCAAAAAGGAGCAAAAATGGAGCTTATGGAGCAAAATATTGGAATTATTGGCCTTGCGCCTATGCGCCAGAATCCAGCGCTTAAGCGCCAGCTCGATACAGACATTGTTATGATTTTTTTATGATTTTGAGAAGTTATTTTGACGGAGTTAAACGGCTATTAGTGCTTCTAGAAGACTGGAAGTTACTCCTAATATATAGAACATATGATACAATACATTTGGACACAAGGAAACAGTTTTAATCTTGAAGAGGTGTGATCCAAAGTGAAGAGATGCGAAGACGTGCTCACGGAGTCCGGTGCCTAGGCGACAGATCCCGGCACCTAGGCGCGACATATCCCAGTGCCTAGGCGCGACAGTTACCTTCTAAAAGATGCATTGAATTTGGATGAATTTTGAAGAGGTGCCTTAAGCAACCCCTGGTCAAATTCAGAGCTCTATAAATAGGAGCCCATTCTGTAGATAAAATAGCCCCTTTTAGCACCCTATAGTCTCTTTCACCCCTTCTTGCATCTTTAGTCCCCAAGCACTATATTCCATCCAATTATTTTAGGGAGTCACCATCTTTATTATTATTTTGTGAGTTTATTTTGAGTATTTATTGTGTGCTGTTGTTGTTGGAGTCTTTCATCATTGCTTTGGAGTCAGTAGAAGTCAGTGAATCACTTAAAGGAACACTTCAGATAAGTATTTGTACATTGGTTCAAACTTTTATAAATATGTTTTGTTGTGTGATTTCAATGTGTTCTGAGTAGTTAGTTATCTTTCTCCTTTCAACTATGAAAGGATAATAAATTAATTAAATTTTGTAGGAGAATTAAATTTAAAATATTTAAAACATTGTGATGATATTAATACCTGATCTTAGTTTACTTTTTAAATTGGCCATTTAAATTGTTAAAACCTGTTGAAGAATTTTGAGATCTATCCGGAGATAAATTCTTAACTAGTAGATATCACGTGAATCCTTAGGTAATCACAGGTTATACGCGGGTTATTTATGGTGAAGTGAAAATAAATAGGAAGATATGATTTAATGGGTGTAAAATTAATTAGTTTTTAGAGTGACAGATTAAATTTTAATAATTTGGTTTATAAAAAGGGAACGGGTCTCTGGTAAGGCCGACCATAGCCACCGTTGGACATCTAGTAGTTTGAGCCTTGATTAACCCATTCTACTAATAAAACATCCTGAACAAATCTATAGATTAGTCAATGTTCGTTGCACCTGGACCAAAGGGTAAAGAATAAGAATGCTTCTATTTGGCACAATACCATAATCTAAATTCCCCACAAAAGATAATTATTCTAAAAATCATGGATTAGTTGAAAAGGAGAAAATCGTTTTTTATACTTGCATTGAATTTTAATTACTGCTTACTTTACGTTATTACTGCTTACTGCTTACTTGCTTACATTAAAAATTGTTAGTAAATTAATTTTTTTTAAAAGAAAAAGTAAAGTATATATATATATAAATTACTTTTAATTTTAAAAATTCCAAAATATTTCTTACATTTCTTACTTTTTATAAAAACACTATCATTGTGGGATCGATAACCAGGACTTCACTAGAGCCCTGTGTTACTTGAACGATACGTATACTTGCGTTTAAAATTGTGACTTTTACAATAATTATTATACAATCTAAATATAAATTCTTAAGTAAAAGTAAACATCGCACATCAAGTTTTTGAAGCCATTGGCCAGGAATTAAATATTCTAAAAAGTGGTATCAAATTCTTGTATTTAAAAGCATTTATAAAGTCTCATCGCATCAATGTTATAGAGTGTGCTAACTCTATTTTGCAGGAAGATAAAGACGGAAGACAACATTCAAAACAAAACAAAACAAACAAAATAATCAAAATGAAACCAAATGATAAAACGACATGACGTGATATGATACCAAAACACAATAAAATGACAAAACAATATAACATGACAAGACATCAAACCAAAACATAATCAAATGACAAAACAATATGAAATGACATGACACCAAATATATAGCAAAATGATATAACATGACACAAAACAAAACTAACACAATAAAACAAATAACAACATGATACAATACAGACATTTTAGAATAAAAGTAAAATGACGACATGACATAACAACGACATGACATGAAACGGACCCAACGAAAATAAATTAAAATAATAATCAAACCAAACAAAAAGTTAATAGAACAAAACAACACCTTCACATTGCAAAAAAAATGATAATATGACAAAATGATATTACAACAATAAAAATGACATTATGACACGACAAACAGACATCACATAAAAAAATGACATAACGACATGACATTAGGATAACACATGACATTATGAGATGACATAAAATGGCATGACATTACGACATGACAAAAATGACATTACGACATCACATGGCATTACGACATGACATAAAATGATATGACATTACGACATCACATGATATTACGACATGACATAAAACAATATGACATACAAACTATGACATCCCAACATGACACATGACATGACACCAAAACAACAAAACAAAACACTATAAAACAACGACATACACCCAACATAAATAAAACATTCGGTACTATCGATTCTTCAGAAACACACAGCCACGACAACACTTACATTTTTTTCGAGGATAAATGTTATCCTTAATGAGGAGTTTTCTTATGCAGTATTAATTGCTCAGGATTTAATTAACTATAGGAGCTTGCTCCTATACGAGATTAAAGAACTTAGGAAAGGTATTTCACTTACAAGTCGTCTTTGGTTACCCAAGATCTTCACATGATTTTTTTATACGAAAAACTTCAGTAATTACACAATCTGAAGACTTGTTCTATGAGATTATCATTTAATTTCCTTTTCTCTCATTCTCTATCATGATTAATCCTTCTTCAAATTCGCCAAAGACTTCAGAAAATAAGTCTAGGTAGGATAAGAATTAGGGTGATGATAGAGTGAGAGAGTGGCGACTCTTTGACATTAACATGATATGGTATTAGACAACGACGACAAGCAACAATTAATCGCCATAAAGAGAGTGGCGACTTCGTTGGGAAATTTCTTTCTCCCCATCTTCGGTTAATCAATTTGTCCTTGTGGATATGATAATATGTTTTTTGAATGTCTAAATAATCCTTTCTTTTGTTCTATATCTTACTCAAATCTCGAGTAAAATAGAACTAACACCTCTTTGATTCAAAGATTTTGTTACATTTCCATAATTGACAGAACAAAATGACATAAATGACATAAAAATAACAAATTTTCCTCCCAGCTTACATAACAAGTCTAAAATTACAATGACAGTAAATCGATATAATGGATTCCCCGAAATTGATCTTATTCTCGCCTTCAAAGTTCTGATTTGTTAGTCAACAAGATATTCTGTTATAATCAAATTTGGATCAATTAGTGCTCAGTGGTCTGCCACATCCTATGATCATTTATGAATTCATAAAATAAATTCAATTTGAATTCCATCAAGGATTTCCCTTTCTCTTAGGATAGTGTTGCAGAAAGAAAGAAATCAACTGGAGTGGAAATCACATCTATGTTAAATTTAGTTCTAGGACTAGTCAACTAACATGTCCTCTATGAGTAAATGAAAACTGATCTGTGATGAGGGATGAAACTTGAAATCTTTTGATTTAATATCTTTGGAAATATTCTTCTCGATATCCACCTATTGACAGAAAGACAATTCAGAAAGGAGAAATATAAACAAAAATTCCAACATTTTGAAAAGAAAAATATGATTTCATGGGAAAATGAAATTAATGCCCTAATAACTGGGCCCATTATCTTAAATCTTTGGACTGTGTCCTAAGTAAAAAATAAAATATTGTGGGCAAAATACAAGTAATTGACTAAAGATATCATGAGCCTCTTAATCTTCTGCCATATGATTTGGTCTTAGCTTTTGAATGAGATAATATCCCAAAATTCATCTTAAGAAATATTTAAGAATTATTAATTAGGGTGTTTGGAAATTCAAAATCTTTAAAAGAAATATGCTTCACCAGATATAGTAATTCCTTGAGAAGAAGCTTGAGGAAAGCATGAAATCAAAAATTGGTGTTTGACTTCAGACATTCAAAACCTTTAAAAATATGCTCCATGAGATATAGTAATTCCTTGAGAGAAGCTTGAGGTGAGCATGAAATCAAAAATTGGTGTTTGAATTCAAACATTCATAACCCTTAAAATATGCTCTACTTGATACAGTAATTCCTTGAGAAGAAGCTTGAGGTGAGCATGAAATCAAAAATTGGCATCCAAATCACCCCTAATTGATAAATCTTGAAAAACTATCATAAGAAATTTCTTTCAATATTATATTTAGGAAAAAAAATTAAAAGATCTTGCTTTTGGTTGGCTATTAATTAGTTCAGACATATCTTTAGAAGATAAAAAATAATTTGATCACATAATAAAAATTTTGAATTATTCGTAGACCCAGAAAGAGAGAACTAAGGTAAATGGCTTTGTTATTGAAGATTAACGAAAATTATACTCTGAAGTCATAATTTTCCAAAGATCCAACCCCAATCCCAATTTGGAAATGTCAAAGTGATTTTTCAAATACAATCTGAATAATCTTTATAGAATTGGTGATTAATGGAAGCCTTAAGAACCTACATGATAGACATCACGGGCCCTAAGTTGTGCTTCCACTTGAAGTGCAATGACCTTACCTATAAATGACACTAGCAAACGAAATAACAAAAGAAAATATGAAATTACAGCTCAGAGAACTTGGAAACTTTGAAGGCTGGTGATGCAAATTTTTATATGTAAGAATTTATGACCTCAGATTTATATATTTATAATGATTTTTGTAAAGTCACAATTTTAAACGCAAGTATATGTATCATATCAAGTAATACAGGGCTTTAATAGAGTCTCGTTTATCGATCCCACAGAGAAGCGAGGTAAGATGTTCTTAGTGAAATTCTAGTCTACTACTAATAACCTTAGTTTGGAAGGGTGAAATAAGTGGTTTTTCTAACAACTCCTAAATGCAGATGATTATATGTAAGGATAAAAACTACTCCTAAATTCAAATATTACTTCTAAAGATTACCCTTTTCAGGGAAATTGGTTTGGTGAATTTTGAGATAATGAAATCTACTATTCTTATGTAATGAATTGGATAAAGTTTAGGAATGTGATACATTCAATATTGTATGTGCAAAATATGAGCAATTCTATTCTTTACCCTCAAAAGAGTACCCCCTCTTTCAAGCATGTAAAGAACATTGACATATTCTAAGTTCAATCACTAAATCTAAGGCTAGGCTGGGAGGATACTGGCTGTCACTACGGAGCTCCGACTAACCCTTCACCTGAAGGCTAACCTTTGAGTTTAGTTACTAATCTTAGGACCGAATTGGGGATCTCAGCCTGTCACCCTGAAACCTCCAATTCGATGTCTATCAAAACCATATTTCCCTATTTATTTGCACTCAATCCCCATGAAATACACAATTTATTCATGGACATTGAATGTGGTTCCACTTTATTGAGAATTACACTGCCCTATCAGGACAATGCAATTACAATGAATTTTAACAATACAACGGGCCCTTATTGTAAGGTAAATGAAGTGCAAGTAAAAACCATCACATTTATAATTAAAACTTATTTTAGAAAGCATCCCAATATCCTAAACATGAGTCGTACTCATTGCACAAGAAAAGTATAATGAAAAAAATGACATAATCTTCTCATGCCACTATTTTCATAGAAGAAGAAAGAATAAGAGAAAGACATCACAAAGCACGAAGAAAACACTACGGAAAACTTCATTTCAAAGCAAATCCACAAAATAAGTGTTTATAATTTCATAAGATAATGAAAAACACAATACTTAGTTTTTTTCTCTTGTAAGAAAGATGAAAATCTCTCCCACAAAGTCTCTCGCAGATCTATGCAATGCTAGAATATTTCCTTACAAATTCTTTCAAAATCTCCTCACCAATTTCTCCAAAAAGGTAGAAATCTACATTTCTACTCCTATTCTCAGATTTCTAAGCATTCTCTAACTTCTCCCTAACATCTCCTCTTCATTTTTGTCTTCAAATTCTGTTTAAAATAGAGCAGGGACAAATTTCCCAAGAGGTGCATGATGAAACCTTCCAAAAAGCATCTAGAGTCAATGTATTTGGCCAAAAACCACCTAATATCGCGTCCAAGCCGTCTCGGGCACCGCCGACACTAAATAGGGCGCTGCCGGTGCCCTATTTTTCGTGGTCTCAGGCTTCTGGCACCGTCGGCGCTAGTTTGGGCGCCCCCGGCGCCCATCCTGCACAGCTCCACCATTTTGCTCTGTTTGGCTCCATTACAGCTCCGATTCACCCCGTTTCAGTTGCGTTGCATTCCTAACAGATAACCCTACAAAATAGGCATAAAAACAACCTTTCTTTAAAGTTTAATCTTATTCAAAATATACAAGAAGTGTAAAATAGATTAAACATAGAAAGACTTATTGAAAGGTGTCAAGCCAAAATTTGTTTTTTGCTCGTTTTTGCTCCAAATTGCACCATTTTTGCTTCTTTTTGCTCCAACCACCATTTTTGTACTTAAAACCAAAAAACATAAAAATTATCATCCTTTTAAAGTGTAGTATCACAAAAAATAAGTAAAATCATATACTAAAAAGCGTATATATTTTTGGTGCATTAAAATCCCCAAACTTAACTGTTACTTGTCCTCAAGTAACCCTTTTACTACATAAAAATATAACTCAAGGCAATGTACTTTTCACCTGTAAGAAACTAAAATTTTTCATTCAAAAGAATATATTGGTTAGACTTTTAGAAAGAAGTTCAGTAACTCAGGTTAACAATACAGGTATAAGAATGTTCAGCAATTAAGTCTAAGGATTCTAGTCTTATATTTATTTCAAGATAAACAATAATTTGTCACATTAAGAGTGCCTTGAAAGATTTTTTGAAAAAGGAGTTTATGCAAACTTCATCAAAATGTAGGCCAATACTATAAATATAAATTCAAAAATGAATTCAAGTTCTCCCTTTAGGGTGACTCAAGTGAAGCCAATTTTTGATTAGTCATCTCCTCAAGCTTCTCCTCATAAATATTTTCTTTCTTTTTCTTTTTCTTTTTCTCTTTTTTTTGGGATTGTTTTTCAATCCTTCTTTTTTTTTCTTTTTCTCTTCCTTTTTTTAATGAGGATTACTATATATGGATAGCCTGTAATGATTTTGAACTTCACTCTCCTTTTTATAAAGTTCAAACATGAAACATCTCCTTACTTTATAAATAGGTTTGAGCTTTATTATTCATCATAAAATCATAATCTCTTCTTAACACAGTACTTTAAGTTTCTTAACATTTTAAAAATACAGTTTTCCTTACTTCGAATAGTTAACTATAATCAAATTCTTTCATATCAAATATCTTATCCTTATAAAATTAACTTTTATTACTAAAAACATTCATCCAATCCTTCCATAATATTTAACTAAAATAAAAAGTTTTAGTTATGTCAAGCGAAGTTCAACTGCCAGAAGTTATGCTAATAATTTTTGAAACTATAAAAATTGAGAACAAATAAGAGTTAATATTTTTCTTCCCCCCGAACTTAAATTTCAAAAAGATTTTGCAATTAATTCCATAAAATGTTGCAGGAAGAAAAAGTAAAGGTTGAATCTTCTTACTACTACAACATCCAATCAAATTCATATACATGCATAATTAGGATAGAATGACTGTAGGAGAAAGTAAATCTAATCTAAAACATGCTTATAATAAAATTACACTAAAAGGAAGTATTTTCACATTAAAATTTTATTTTTCTTCCTATCCACAAACTTGATTTTTAACAAGTATAGCATTTAGTACAAAAAATATAAGCAGGAAGAAAACAGTTCAGAAATTCTCTCTACCACACATGTCTATCAAAACCCTTTACAAGTATTAATTATGACAAAACAATATGCAGCAGAAAGTAAATCTAAACTAATCATGCTAGAATGAAATTCACTAAATAAAAGTTTAACTAGCATAGCAGTGTTGACCTCACGTTTGGTTGAGGTCTAGTCTCTCTTTAGAATAGCCTAGGGTCTAGCCGTAGGACTCTTCTGGTGGCTTTCTTAGAAGACTAGTCCCTCCCCATAGAAATTCAAACATTTTTTAGCTTAACTAGGAGTTTTCATATGCTTGAGGCCTAACCTCCACCTTTGGTAGGAATAAGGAAAGCATAAAGAAGCCTAGGGGAAGTCTCTTATAGGTGGTCTAACCACACTTACACTTTCCACTTACACTTCCACACTTACATTTACACTGACATTCACATTTACACATTACATTCAAAATTCACATCCTGAATCGAATATATTAGACTGCGATCTTCGGGCTCTTTAGAAACTCATGTGTGTGGTCCCACTAGCTTAAGTCTGTGGCTAAAAGTGCTAAAATCACCACATAGAGGACCAAAAGAGGCTTTCCTTAGCTCGTAGCCCATCTTGAATGATTCTGCTCTTCATGGTCTGACGATACATTGCTTTTCCCAAAATTTCATTTTTACCCCGAAATTACCTGTTTGCCCTTGGAAATGGGCCCAAAACCAAAGATTTGACAGAGTCACCTGGGGTTCCCAAAAATTATTCTGGAGCTTTACTCTCATCGAGCTGAGAAGTTTGACTGTAAACATGCCATACTTTTGAGCTACCGGCGGACCCCTCGCAGCTTAAGTAGTCACTACTTGAACGACATTTCGGACCCCACAAAACCCTCCACAGTGGTCAGAAACGTTCCCGGACACTGTCATTCAATTCCAAATTCAATTTTACACTGTTTTGTGCCTTGATTTTTTATTTCAGACACTTTCCTAAATTTTCCCCAAAATGACCAAAATGCCCCTACATGGCCAAAAATTCGAGAAATTCGAAAAATTTCTAAAATTTCACAGAATCTCCAAAATATTTCAAACTTCATTTTCTCCAATTATAGAATAGCCTAATTATGTCATTTTAGGCCAATTTAACCAAAAGCCCCAATTTCGACCTAAGCCCAACCTAGGCTCCAGTTTGACCCAATTTGATCCAACGTTAGCCAATTTCTTCCCGATTTGAAATTTAAACGCTTCGACACATCCCCCCTAAACTAAATACAAGATTCAATCACCACTAATTTGTCTTTGAATTTCAACTAAATCCGATTTAATTATGAAATCCCCAAATTTGACCTTTTTTGACCTCTTTTTTAAGACGAGGTTACCCAAACAATCTCAGATTTCGAAACATACTGCGCCATTGTGTCCGGAAAATCAAAAATAGTAGAAATTGATATAGAATTTGCTATAGATCAATGCATGAGCAAACGTCATCAAAATCGGCACGTTCGGGCAAATAATTAATTATTTAATCAAAATTTTCTCGTTCTAACCTAGCCATGGCTCTAACGCCCGCTCCCCTTCTCCTCTTTGTCGCGCCTCACACCCGTGGCCGATCAGCCCCCTTTTCCATGGTGGAACCCTTGCTTTCCCCTCTCCCATCTTCTCCTTTCTTGCTTAGGAAGCCATCGAGGAATCTTCCTTAGCCCCTATCCCATCCATGGCATCAAGTCTTCACCTTCCCCAAGCTCTTGTCATCTCCATCACTTCAAGGATGGTTTATGGGCTGCATTCTCCTCAAACCATTAGTCTTTAACCAAAGGTATGTTAGGTGGCTTCATTCCCCCTCTCTTCTCTTGCATTTGGCTATAAAATAGCATCTTTTCTTCTTATTTTGGGTGTTGGCCGAAAATTGGGAAAGGTTGGAGGTGCTGCCATTTTTGCCTTTTGATTCAAGGTTAGGGTGAAAATCTTGCTCTATGTTTTTGCTTAGGCTAGGTTTTTTTACCCCTTCAATCTCTCTTTACAGGTTTTGGTTATTTGCCAACGTTATTTGTTAAGAAATTTCAGGCCTAAAGCTTGAAGTTCTTGCATAAGTTTTGAGCCTCTTTACATGGAGAAATGATTTGGAAATGATGCTTGGCTTTAAGGCTATTCTTCATTCTTAGAATTTAGGCATTCATGTTTAGGTTTAAGCCTATTTGAAATGCTTGAAATTTGGATTTCTATAGCTTGGCACTTTTGCTTAAATGAAGGTTTTATGCGCCTTTCAAGCTACATTCACATGGCCAAAGGTTGGAAATTTTATGCTTGGTTTTTAAACAATTTTTAAATGCAAATATCTGAAATTAATGCATATGTCGGAGCCGTTTTATAATATATATATATATATATATATATATATATATATATATATATATATATATATATATATATATATATATATATATATATATTTGAAGCTTAGGCTTGCCTTTAGAATCACCTTCTATATGGTTAAGTTCATGTTTGAAATGTTTAAGAATTTTGTCACTTCATATGCAAGTTGGAAGATATTCTTGCTCTTTTTGGAGAGCCAAAGTTGACGCTTGTGATGTTAAGAATTTTCATTGTTTCATGTGAGGTTTGTGAAGGCTTTGTTGCTCTTTTTGGAATGATTACATATCATGCTAGAATACTTCAAGCGTTAAATTGATTCACATGATGTTTTATGAGTTTTCTTACTTTCTTTTTGGATGGCCGAAACTTTGGCTTGGAGACTTAATGTTTTTTTTTTGTGAGCCATGTGAAGTTTTATAGTCACTCCTTACTACCTTTTTGGATTGGCCAAAATTTTAAAAGGGAAGAATTTATTTGGCTAGCTTTATTTTTATCTTGTAAGCTCTTTTGCCCTATAAGCTTGAAATGTTATATTGTGAGGAATTCTCTTGATGAAAATAGAGCTAGTTGCTTCTTCACTTGTTATACTACATGCTTCATCATTATTCACTTCTTAAAAATGGATTCAAGTCCATTTGGCTTTAAGGTGGAAATTTGAGATAGATGGTTTCATTTAGCATGCTCTACTTTATGTTACCAAATATCTTTAGCTCTCACTTGGTGAGATACATGCATGTGTAGGTGGTACTTGTTTTATTACTTCATTCTCTCTACTCATACATGTTGGATGTTGCAATTATAGAATGCTTGGGAAATGATGACAAATGTGGATGTCGTTACATATATATATATATGCTTGGCGCACTTTTTTTGGTTGAATTGCAGGTGTGAAAATTTGATTTTCCTGCCGTTATGCTGCCGAATTTTTCTCTAAATAGGATTGGACTCTTTTCATTCCTTTTTTGGGTATGTTGCCCCCTTAACTTTTGGTTTTGGTTTCACGGAGCTCTAAGGTTGTCCCTTGCATTTTGGCGAAGGGACTTATATTAACATTTTACATACTACATCAGATTACATTACCCTATATGTTACACTACATTCCTACATTACTTCAATACACTACACTACCTCACGTGTTATACTTTTTTGCGATATTGCTACACCCTTCAAATTTCTTCACATGACTTTACTACTCTACTTTGTTACTCTACACGCTTTATATGATAATCTCTTGCACCATGTTGGAGAGGTTCGACTCCCTTTACCCCTTGCACCATGAGGGAGGGGTTTATTCTATTTGTGTCGCACGTCTTACCGTCAGAACTCCGCACCGTGTTGGGAGAAGCCTTTGTCGCTTTGACATGTATTTCAATTTTGACTTTAAGAGGCAACCCACCTCTTTTCCAACAATTGCGTTAGGTGGATTATCTTCTCCTCTTTCTTTTCCTTGACCCCCTGTCCTTTGTTTTTCACCTTGTTTCTTGGCTCAATTCCCGTGCTTATGCAGGACACATAAATACACATGTATAGCTTTCTGCTATATGTGGGGCCATCAAGCAAGGCTGTAAGTGTGGTGGTGAGACAACTATGAGATTGCATAGAGGAGGGATACGAGAGAACTCTAGAAAAGTGTCTCCTGGCTCAGAGACCCTAGAGAGGGTAGGGCAGGAACTCACGACACTATTCACCCGTCCTTGGGGTTTCTACCACCGACTGTCTAAAGATGTTAGCAGTCCTAGTCCAATTATGGTAGTCAACCCGAGGATCGAAATATTTTTAATACAAAAAAATACTTATATTTGAAAAATACAAAAAAAAAACACCTCCACCACAAAGAAAGGCCTACTTAACTACAACTTTTTACCTGCATGCAAATCCAAATTGAAATGCGTGAAAACTTACAAAGGTCCACAGTTGTCTACTCGAGTCAAGTTAGGGATGCCTACTACAGAAAGTTGGTCTAGTAGTTAGTACCTAAGGTGGGACATATAACATCGCACTTACGGTCCTTTTTTGGACTTGTAGTCCTTTATTTTCTATGGTTTTTCCTACGTTGTTTTATTCGTATTTGCTATAGGTTTCTTTTTACATATTTGTTTTCTACTGCTCTCCCATGGACTTTTCTTTACGGATTTGTTTTTTCCTAGATTTCCTACGAGATGTTACCTCTTTAAACTTTTTTTTGGTTTTCTTTTCATTCTTTTTGGTCAACTATACATGTTTTACACTTAGTCTTCCACGCACACACTGCGTCACATATACACACTTATTTTTCAGGCCTTTCATGCTTTACTTTAGTACATGTGCTTGGTTTTCTTACTTTTCTTTTCAGTACATACATACCTGCTTTACTTTCACACATATACATGTTTTCTTACATACCTGTTTGGGAAAGCTTCCTGCTTTACCTTTTCTTTTTTAGTATATATACATGTTTAGTTTGGCTTGCATACTTTACATTACTGCAAATATACAACTGCTTGGGTTGAAATAAATTACCTCACTACATTTCAAAATATAAAACAACTCAAACTTTAATCACAAACAAAACAAAAACTACAACTGCAACTAAATTAAAACGTCTCATTGGATGATCGGGAATACCTCGGATGATGTAACCCACATGTTGCTAACGGGATTTCCCACGGTCTAAATGAAAGTGTGGAACTCATTCAGTTGAGTTTAGCAAATTCATCCGGACTAAGTGAATCCGATGAAAATAACGAGTGCCGGGATGACGGAACCGTGGGATCTTAATCGGTTCTGTTTTATCAACTTTAAGATTTGTTTTAATTAAAATATTAAAATATTTGGATTTTTAACACTTTTCTAAACCAAAAAACTTCTCTCATCTCTTGATTATCATTTTCCAAAACTGAACCTCTACAACGACGTGGAGCACGGAGCACGACTTCGAGGGCAGCACGACGATCTTCAACAGCAAAAACTGTGTCGACATCAATAAAACCACTCCTCAGTCTAAATAACAAGCCATAAGACTTGGAGGTAGTCCGCCTAGTGCGACATAAATCCTCACTTGTTCTTTTAGGCCTTTGAATAGCCTTGTTGTGCTATATAAGCCCTAACTCGCTTAGGATTCTGAGGTCATCGTCTGATACGGCGTAAATCCTCCTACCTTCCAGGTTGTTTGCATAATCAGGTGATTATGTAAATGTAATTCCTATAATTAATTGGCAGGATTGAAACTAAAATAAGTTAATTTCAAAAATTTAAAGCCCAACATTAGGATAGTTTGGGGTGTCATCGAGGTTCTCCTCGAGATTTGTGACATCCCCAACCTTTCTTTTCTCTGACTCTGAAAATAACTGTTCCACATTGCGCCTTTCACCTATTGGATTTCCTACTACCACACTTCGTTGAAAACCCTTCCATTTGAATTCATGAAGATAGAAACCCCTTATCTAAATCAAGAGTTCTCTCGGGTGACTTCGGTCATTTGAGGGGTAATTGACTATAAGGGCTTACCTCTATAGGGAGCTTTAAAGACACCAGGTAATATAAACCCTAATTAATTCTTTAGTATTAAATAGGAGAATTTATTGGTCCATATAAAGGTTCATAGACCAGAATGAATGTTATGAATTCTGTAGTTTATTTGATCGAGCGATATCGTCAAGTAGGGTGTCTATTCTTCGGAATAGATGTGTTACTCACGATATTACGCTCGTTCATTCGAACTACTAAACGAATGAGATTCATCCATTCTCATATTTTAAAATTTAATTTTTTACTTTCAAAACTAATATATATATATACATTAAATTAATTCTTAAACATTCAGCAACTGATAACTTCTGGCGACTCCGCTGGGGAGGAGCTCTACTCTCCATTATGATCAAAGGTTTCTATCTTCATACATCGACAATGTGTCCACTCCCCTCATGGTCCAGACTGTCATTCTTCCTTTGGCATGCTTTGCTCATTTCTTTCTTGGGCAAGTACGGTCAACTCTCTTGATTTCAGAACCATCTGTTTGATCATCTCCAAATAGAGTGGTTCAGAAATCTTTACGGGTTTTCTTGTTGTGTGGGGTAGGACCACCAATAGATGAGTTAGTGCGCGAGGTGCGTTGTGAAGTCAGCTCAAGACTGGGTCCTGAATTTCACTGTTACTCCGTGTCTCTTGAGATTGACTTGTTATTGGCAAATTAAACCAAACTTCTACTTTCGTACATTTCACTCAAATTTCAAAATTAAACGAACAATTTTAACAAATGTAAAAGCCAGAAATAAAAATAAAATAAGGTGAAAAAACCAATAAAAATAAGAGAATTGCCCAGTTTGTAGTACAAGTGCGGTAGCTTTAGTGCTTTCGTTGAGACTATAAGGCACGGACATTACTGACTTCCAGAAATTCTTTAAATGCCAAGAACAATGTCTTCGCCAAAGTTGATCTTTTCTTTTGCCTCTGGAGTAGAGTTCGCTGTCAATAGGGATGAGCTGCCTGATCTCGCAGTCATTAAATTTGGGCAAGGGTTCGACTATGTTGAAGCTAAGTTCGGGGATGTGGCTATTGAAATGATGAAGCCAAAAATAAGCAAGTCTGTTAAGCCTATTGTAATGTTCAACCAGAAGTCTTTTGAGGAACTCCCCATGCCAAAGAGGGAGTGGATTGAAAAGAACTCAAATGTTGTTGGGACTAATCCTAAGGCTATTTCTGCTCCTTCTTTCGGATTCACTACCGCTGTACCAGTCGCTCCGCTACCATTCACTCTGCTAACTAAAGGAAAGGATATTCTACATAAGGAATAGTCAGTCGATGCTTTTGTTTTGCTGTCTTCTAAATTCAAGATTGAGTCTGATTCAAAGTCCGTACAAATGAAAAAGGCACAAGAATGGAAACGTGATCAGGGAGTTCTGAAGATCAAGCAGCCGCGACAGCAACCACAACGGTCTGAAGAACAGTCATTCCAGTTGAGACCATACCAGATAGATGGGAGATAGGGTCCAACAATGAATCAACGTTTAGGCAAGTTATACCCGTTCAAGAAAGAGTCAGTGTCACAGATATTCCGATGCTTGATAAAGAGGCCAGAATTCAGACTTCCGTAGCAAAAGAAGCCAGAGGAGGCCGTCAAGAAAAATCATCCCCAGTACTGCCCATACCACCGAATGCTCGGCCATGCCATAGAAAACTGCTTCAGCTTCAAGGATTGGCTAGAGAAGAATTTTAGAAGTGGAAACTTAACAATCCCGAATGAGTATTTAAAAGAACCTGAAAAAAGTTCTATAAATATGATGTTGAGTGATTCCATCAGCTTCTACACGATGGCACCGCTGCTCGATGAAATAAGTGATGTTTCTCGAAAACCTCCAGTTGACCTTAAAGTTATTAAAGGAAAGTCAATTGAGTCCGCTGTGGAAAAGCTCCGAGCTGACATTGCATGACTGTCTAAAGATCAAAAAGAATTCTTTGAAGATGAAGATTACAACTTAACAGATTACACGGAGGGTGAATTCACCAAAATCAATGTCATCGAGACTCAGGCCATGTTAGCTGCGAGCGACACTCCTCTTTGTGAGGAGGACGCCGTGGATGAGTGGCAGGTCAAACAAAGAGATGAACATATCATCCATCTCGAGAAGAAAATTGAAGAAATGACGACTACTATGGCTATAATGCAAGGATAATCGCACTCACAGCAGGTGGCATCCCCGGAGTTGAACCAGCTGGAGATTTTCCATATTACTGACGAAAGAAGGGAGGTTGCTTCTGCAAACCAAGATGAGCCGCCAAAGAAAGATTCAACTCAGAATATGGTGCTAGAAAAAGACATTAAGCAGCTGGTCGAACAACAAGTAAAGTAAGCCTTAGCCCAATTGAAAAGGGGCGCGTCAATTTCAAGGGGTAGACCTTACCCGAAGAAGTTTGATGCCGTCCCATATCCTAAGGGTTTTGTGCCACCAACATTTAAGAATTTTGATGGAACGGGCAAGGCGCACTTCTAAGCAAGTTGTTGCAACATGGGGGGTAGCGAGGCATTACTTTTCTACCAGTTTGTAAGCAGTCTTTCAGGTATTGCAATTCATTGGTACGTAGACTGCCAAATGGGTCGATCAAGACGTTTACAGAGTTGGAAAATTTGTTCGTGAAGAGGTTTGCCGGAGTACATCGCCACATTACTATTGAAGATCTTGTGATGGAACGTCAGAAATCTACAGAGACTTTGTTGGAGTACATTCTATGGTGGAGAAACTTAAGCATGAAGTGCGAGCCCCAATTGCAGGAGCAACATGCAATTGCGGTCTTACTCAAGAACATCCATGGACCGATAGCTTTCATGCTAAAAGGAATCACCATCAAGTCGTTTGAGAAACTACTTAGTAAAGCTACAAGCCTGCAAGAGGAGGTCAAACAAACTGAATTCATCGAGAAAGAGGACAGGGTGGAGCCAACAAAGATATCTGAAAGGAGATCAGAGACAGTGACAACTGTCAACAAGGGAAAGTAGCCGATAGAGATACAGACCGAGCAGTTACCTCAATACTGCCAGTAGCACCAGCCGCCTTAGTACAATTAGCCGCCTCCTTAGTACGATCAGTTTTCACAGCAGTACAATCAGTCGCTTCCTCAGTTCAGTTTGTCGCCTCAGTGGTATGTTCCACTCCCACAGCAGTATGTTAAGCCACCGGAGAAGTACGTTCGACAACCACCGCAGTATATTCAGCATTTCCAACAGTACGATCAGCGGTACAATTAGCAACACAGTCAACTATCATCCCAGCAAGGGCCACTCCTGACGGATGGAAGGCAGAGTCGGTATATGACCGATTTATTGAACAAAGTATATCCCTTCAATGATGAAGCAGTAGCGCAAATGTTCCAGAATTTGATTAAGAAGCCTGAGTTCAGATTGCCTGAGGTAAAGAAACCAGTGGAGGTTAACAAGAAGATCATCCCAACTATTGCCCCTATCACAGAATGCTTGGGCACACCCTTGAAGGCTGTATCAGTTTCAAAGGATGGTTGGAGAAGAACTTCAAGAATGGAAGTGTAACAATCCTCGATGAATATTTGAAAAGAACTTGAAGAGGTTCTATCAATATGATTTCGTTGATTTTTTTGCTTCAATTGATTCCTATGCAGTTGATAATGAACAAGATACTTTTTGATTACTATTGTACTACTTTTGTCGATGAAAGAAGATATTAGCATGATCAGTATTGGTCTGTATCATCCCTCCTACTGCAATGAATGAAAGATAAGGAGTTTGTTTTTTTTCAAGAATTGCTTAATATTTGGAAAGCTCAAATTGGATATTTTGCTAAGACTTCGACTTCAGGAAAGAATGAAGTTAATTCCCTAATGACTGGGTCCTTCACTTTAAGGAATTTAGACTGGGTCCTAAGTTAATTTCAAAATGAAATAGTGTGGTTGAAATATGAGTAATTAACTAGGGATATCACGAGCCTTTTAATTTCCTGCCATGTGACTGGGTCTGGACTCTCAAATAAATTATAATATCCCAAGATTCACATTAAGGAACATTTCAAATTTATTAATTGGGGGAAGTTTCGACATTCAAAATCTTTAGCAGAAATATGCACTGCCAGATACAGTAATTCTCAAAAAACAAAAGGAGCAAAAAAAAGGGAAAAGGAAAAAAAGAGAGTTCCTGAGGAGAAGCTTGAGATGAGCAAAAAATCAAAAATTGATGCCCCAATTCAAGCATTCAAAATTTTTAACACGTGCTCCACCAGATATAGTAATCCTCAATGAAAAAAATTGATAAAAAAAAGAAAAATGAAAAATAGGAAATAAAAGAAAAAGACTCCCTGAGAAGATGCTTGAGGCAAGCAAATAATAAAAAATTAGTGTCTTAATCCTCCCCCGATAAATAAAATTTGAAAGGCGGCCTTAAGAAGTTTCCTCTGATATTATGCTTTGAAAAAAATTCTAGTGATTTTATGTCTTTTGGTCTGTCAATAGTTGTCTCAGAAATATCTTTGGACAGTGAAAAATATTTTACTCACATGAACATGAATTTTGGGATCTGTTTACGCCCAGGAAGAAAGAATTAAAGACAGGGTCACGTTGTTGGCAATTAACAGAAATTCAACCCTTAAGTCTTATCCTGAAGTCATATCCTTCAGCACCCAGCAAATACAACTTCAATGTCAATTGAAAGAACGTCAGAGCAACTTCTCTAAGACAACTTTAACCTCTACAAAATCTGCAACAAATCAAATGAAAACTACTACAAACGAAGCTACGAAGTTCCGTCATCTTTAGTGGTGATGTCCGTAGAGATAACACAACTTTATAGGTACTTGAAAGAATGTGATTCCGATAGCACCTTAAAGAGTGAATTATTCTCTACGTTAGCCTTCAATGAATAGACAATACCTCAAGAAGTGTTGTACATCGCAACGTTTCAAAGACAGAGTCTTGTTCTACGAAACACTGATGCCGCACTTGTCTAAAATTGGGTCCAAATCCTAAAACAAATGCAACTAAATAAAACTCATCATCGAACAAAATGAAATTCAACATTTGAACAAAACAAAAGAAATCTCCACCTTGTAAATTTTTCAAAAATCTCTACAAAGACATTTCAAAGAAATCCAGCACTGCATGAACTTCTACAAACATTCTCTGCACTTTACAAATTATTTTCACAATCTCTGCATTCATAAATCTCAGCAATATGTTCAGTCTCTACATTCGTAAAACTCTGCATTCCCAAATATCAACAAAATCTTTCTGAATCTCTGCATAAATACATCTTAGAAAAATTCTTCACGGTCTATACATCCGTATGTTCTCAGCAATTCTCAGCATTCTCCGCAATTCTCAGCAATCTCAGCAATTCTCAGCAGTCTCAGCAATTCTCAGCAATTCTCAGCAATTCTCAGCAATTCTCAGTAAATCTCAGTAATTCTCAGCACTTCTCAGCACTCAGCAATCTCAGCAATTCTAAGCACTCAGCAATCTCAGCAATTCTCAGCACTCAACATTCTCAGCAATGTCAGCATTTTTCAGTAGTCTCACCGTTTCTCAGCAATTCTCAGCATTTCTCAATAATTCTTAGCATATTATCAACATATTCCCAGCACTCAGGATAGGCTTCTGCCTCACTCCCTTCTCAGCATATTCCCAGCACTCGAGATAGGCTTCCGCCCTGCTCCCTTCTCTGCATATTCCCAGCATTCGGGGTAGTCCTTCACCCCACTCTTTTCTCAGTACAAAATTAAAATTTAAATTGGAATTGAAATTGAAGCACTCTGCATTTTGCATAGGCTCCGTCCTATTCTTTCTCAGCATACATGTATGGAATAGGCTTAGTCCTGCTTCCTTCTCAGTTTACAAATGCATTCGGGTGGGCCTTAGCCCTACTTTTTTCTCTGCATAAAACCAAAATTGAAATTGAAATTGAAATTAAAACTGAAATCAAAATTAAATTGAAATTAAATTCGAAAGAAAAGCAAGGTAAATCAAATCCAAATTTGAAATTTGAAAATTGAAAATTAAAGTTGCAACTCTTAAATTGAAAATTCCTCCTCTTAATTCCCCAGCGGAAACAACTCTCTCTCAATTCTGCGTTTTGCCCTAGGTATTTTACTTAGGCAACTTTGTGTTAGTTTGTTGATCTTCTTCAGTCAACACCAATATGCGCGGTGTGCCTGTCCGGCGCACCACACCTTTTGGGGGTCCATTTGTTGACCTCACTTTTCGTTGAGGTCTAGTCTCTCTTTAGAATAGCCTAGGGTCTAGCCGTAGGACTCTCCTGGTGACTTTCTTAGAAGACTAGTCATGGAACCCTCCCCATAGAAATTCAAACCTTTTCTAGCTTCACTAGGAGTTTTCATATGCTTGAGGCCTAACCTCCACCTTTTCATAGGAATAAGGCAAGCATAAGGAAGCCTAGGGGAAGTCTCCTATAGGTGGTCTAACCTTAGGATTTACCCAGAGTGAGGTCTGGGGAGCCCGTATCACACACTTACACTTTCACACTTACATTTACAATGACATTCACATTTACACATTACATTCTACATTCACATCCTGAATCGAATATATTTTACTGCGATCTTCGAACTCTTTGGAAACTCATGTGTGTGGTCCCACTAGCCTTAAGCCTATGGCTAAAAGAGCTAAAATCACCACATAAAGGACCAAAAGATGCTTTCCTTAGCTCGTAGCCCATCCATAATGATTCCATTCTTCATGGTCTGACGATACCTTACTTTTCCCAAAATTTCATTTTTACCCCGAAATACCAGTTTTCCCTTTGAAAGGGGCCCAAAACCCAAGATTTCACAGAGTCACCTGGGGTTCCCAAAGATTGTTCCGAAGCTTTCCTCTCCTCAAGATGAGAAGTTTGACAGTAAACATGCCATACTTTTGAGCTACTGGCGGACCCCTCGCGGCTTAAGTAATCACTACTTGAACGACAATTCGGGCCCCACAAAACCCTCCACAGTGGTCAGAAATGTTCTTGGACACTGTCATTCAATTCCAAATTCCATTTTACACTGCTTTGTGCCATTGATTTGGTATTTTAGACACTTTCCCAAAATTTCCCCAAAATGACTAAAATGCCCCTACATAGCCAAAAATTTGAGAAATTCGAAAAATTTCCAAAATTTCCTAGAATCTCCAAAATATTCCAAACTTCATTTTCTCTAATTACACAATAGCCTAATTATATCATGTTAGGCCAATTTAATCAAAAGCCCCAATTTCAACCTAAGCCCGACCTAGGCTCCGGTTTCACCCAATTTGACCCAACGTTAGCCAATTTCTTCCCGATTTGAAATTTAAACGCTTCGACACATCCCCCTAAACTAAATGCAACATTCATTCACCACCAATTTGTCTTTGAATTTCAACCAAATCTGATTTAATCGTGAAATCCCCAAATTTGACCATTTTTTACCTATTTTTTACAATGAGGTTACCCAAACAATCTCGGATTTTGAAACATACTGTGCCATTTTGTTTGGAATGTCAAAAATAGTAGGAATTGATATAAAATTTTCTATAGTTTGACACACGAGCAAAATTCATCAAAATCGGCGCGTTCGGGCAAATAATTAATTATTTAATCAAATTTTTCTCGTTCTAACCTAGCCATGGCTCTCACGCCCCCTCCCCTTCTCCTCTTTGTCGCGGCTCACACCCGTGGCCGATCAGCCCCCTTTTACTTGGTGGAACCCTTGCTTTCCCCCCTCCCATCTTGTCCTTTCTTGCTTAGAAAGCCATGGTGGAATCTTCCTTAGCCCCTATCCCGTCCATGGCATCAAGTCTTCACCTTCCCCAAGCTTTTGTCATCTGCATCACTTCAAGGATGGTTTATGAGCTGCATTCTCCTCAAACCATTAGTATTTAACCAAAGGTATGTTGGGTGGCTTCTTACCCCCTCTCTTCTCTTGCATTTGGCTATAAAATAACATCTTTTCTTCTCATTTTGGGTGTTGGCCGAAAATTGGGAAAGGGTGGAGATGCTGCCATTTTTGCCTCTTGATTCATGGTTCGGGTGAAATTCTTGCTCTATGTTTTTTCTTAGGCTAGGTTTTTTACCCCTTCAATCTCTCTTTACAAGGTTTGGTTATTTGCCAATGTTATTAGTTAAAAAATTTCATGCCTAAAGGTTGAAGTTCTTGCATAAGTTTTGAGCCTCTTTACATGGAGAAATGATTCAAAAATGATGCTTGGCTTTAAAGCTATTCTACATGCTTAGAATTTTGGCATTCATGTCTAGGATTAAGCCTATTTTAAATGCTTGAAATTTGGATTTCTATAGCTTGGCACATTTTCTTAAATGAAGGTTTTATGGGGCTTTCAACCTACATTCACATGGCCAAAGGTTGGAAATTTTATGCTTGGTTTTGAAACAATTTTTACATGCAAAAATCTGAAATTAATGCATATGTCGGAGCCATTTTATATAAATAAAAAAAGAAAAAAAAATTGAAGCTTAGGCTTGCCTTTAGAATCACCTTCTATATGGTTAAGTTCATGTTTGAAATGTTTAAGAATTTTGTCATTTCAAATGCAAGTTGGAAGATTTTCTTGCTCTTTTTCGAGAGCCAAAGTTTACGCTTGTGATGTTAAGAATTTTTATTGTTTCGTGTGAGGTTTGTGAAGGCTTTGTTGCTCTTTTTGGAATGATTACATATCATGCAAGAATACTTCAAGCTTTAAATTGATTCACATGATGTTTTATGAGTTTTCTTACTTTCTTTTTGGATGGCCAAAACTTTGGCTTGGAGACTTAATGTTTTTTTTTTTTGTGAGCCATGTGAAGTTTTATAGTCTCTCCTTGCTACCTTTTTCGCATGGCCGAAATTTTAAAAGGGAAGAATTTTATTTGGCTAGCTTTATTTTCATCTTGCAAGCTCTTTTGCCCTATAAGCTTGAAATGTTATATTGTGAGGAATTCTCTTGATGAAAATAGAGCTAGTTGCTTCTTCACTTGTCATACTACATGCTTCATCATTATTCATTTCTTAAAAATGGATTCAAGTCCATTTGGCTTTAAGGTAGAAACTTGAGATAGATGGTTTCATTTAGCATGCTCTACTTTATGTTACCAAATATCTTTAGCACTCACTTGGTGAGATACATGCATGTGTAGGTGGCACTTGTTTTATTACTCCATTCTCTCTACTCATACATGTTGGATGTTGCAATTATAGAATGCTTGGAAAATGATGGCAAATGTTGATGTCGTTACATATATATACATGCTTGGTGCACTTTTTTTGGTTGAATTGCAGGTGTGAAAATTTGATTTTCCTGCCGTTATGCTGCCAAAATTTTCTTTAAAAAGGATTGGACTCTTTTCATTCCTTTTTTGGGTATGTTGCCCCCTTAACTTTTGGTTTTGGTTTCACGAACCTCTTAGGTTGTCCCTTGGATTTTGGTGAAGGGACTTATATTCACATTTTACATACTACATCAAATTACATTACCCTACATGTTACACTACATTCCTACATTACTTCAATACACTACACTATCTCACGTGTTATACTTTTTTGCCATATTGCTACACCCTTCAAATTTCTTCACATGACTTCACTACTCTACTTTGTTACTCTACACGCTTTATATGATAACTTCTTGCACCATGCTGGAGAGGTTTGACTCACTTTACCCATTGCACCCTGATGGAGGGGTTTAGTCTATTTGTGTCACACGTCATACTGTCAGCTCTCCTCACCATGTTGGGAGAAGACTTTGTCGCTTTGACATGTGTTTCAATTTTGACATTGAGAGGCAGCCCACCTCTTTTCCAATAATTTCGTTAGGTGGACTGTCTTCTCCTCTTTCTTTTCCTTGACCCACTGTCCTTTGTTTTTCACCTTGTTTCTTGGCTCAATTCACGTGCTTATGCAGGACACATAAATACGCATGTATAGCTTTCTGCTATATGTGGGGCCATCAAGCAAGGCTGTAAGTGCGGTGGTGGGACAACAATGAGATTGCATAGAGGAGGGATATGAGAGAACTCTAGAATAGTGCCTCCTGACTCAGAGACCCTGGAGAGGGTAGAGCAGGAACTCACGTCACTATTCACCAGTCCTTGGGGTTTCTACCTCCTACTGTCTAAAGATGTTAGCAGTCCTAGTAAGATTAGGGTAGTCAACCCATGGATCGAAATATTTTTAATACAAAAAATACATATTTTTGAAAAAAACAAAAAAATCACCTCCACAACAAAAAAAGGCCTACTTACCTACAACTTTTTACCTGCATGCAAATCCAAATTGAAATGAGTGAAAACTTACAAAGGTCCACGGTTGTCTACTCCAGTCGAGTTAGGGCTGCCTTCTGCAGAAAGTCGGTCTAGTAGTTAATACCTAAGGTGGGACATATAACACAACTCTGAGTCCCTTGTGCCCTCGCACTTATGGTCCTTTTTTGGACTTGTAGTCCTTTATTTTCTGTGGTTTTTCCTACGTTGTTTTCTTCTGATTTGCTACAGGTTTTTTTTACATATTTGTTTTCTATGGATCTCCCATGGACTTTTCTTTACGGATTTGTTTTACCTGGATTTCCTACGAAGCGTTACCTCTTTAGACTTTTTTTTGTTTTCTTTTCATTCCTTTTGGTCAACTATACATGTTTTACACTTAGTCTTCCACGCACACACTGCATCACATATACACACTTACTTGTCAGGCCTTTCATGCTTTACTTTAGTACATGTGCTTGGTTTTCTTACTTTTTTTTTCGGTACATACATACCTACTTTACTTTCACACATATAGATGCTTGCTTACATACCTGTTTGGGAAATCTTCCTGCATTATCTTTTCTTTTTTAGTACATATACATGTTTAGTCTGGCTTGCATACTTACATTACTACAAATATACAACTGCTTGGGATGAAATAAATTACCTCACAACATTTCAAAATATAAAACAACTCAAACTTTAATCACAAATAAAACAAAACCTACAACTGCAACTAAATTAAAACGTCTCATTGGATCATCGAGAATACCTCGGATGATATAACCCACGTGTTGCTAACGGGATTTCCCACGGTCTAAATGAAATTGTGGAACTCATTCAGTTGAGTTTAGTAAATTCATCTGGACTAAGTGAATCCGATGAAAATAACGGTGTCGGGATGACGGAACCGAGGGATCTTAATCGGTTCTGTTTAATTAACTTTAAGATTTGTTTTAATGAAAACATGAAAATATTTGGATTTTAAGACTTTTCAAAACCAAAACACTTTTCTCATCTCTTGATTATCATTTTCCAAAACTGAACCTCTACAACGGCGTGGAGCATGGAGCACGACTTTGAGGGCAGCACGACCATCTTCAACAACAAAAATTGTGTCGACATCAGCAAAACCACTCCTTAGTCTAAATAACAAGCCATAGGACTTTGAGGTAGTCCTCCTAGTGCAACATAAATCCTCACTTGTTCTTTTAGGCCTTTGCATAGCCTTGTTTTGCGATATAAGCCCTAACTTTCTTAGGATTCCGAGGTCGTCGTCTGATACGGCGTAAATCCTCCTACCTTCCAGGTTGATTGCATAATCAGGTGATTATGTAAATGTAATTCCTATAATTAATTAGCAGGATTGAAACTAAAATAAGTTCATTTCCAAAATTTAAAGCCCAACATTAGGATAGTCTGGGGTGTCATCGAGGTTCTCCTCAAGATCTGTGACATCCCCTACCTTTCTTTTCTCTGACTCCGAAAATAACAGTTACACATTGCACCTTTCGCCTATTGGATTTCCTACTGCCACACTTCATTGAAAACCCTACCCTTTGAATTCAGGAAGATAGAAACCCTTGATATAAATCGAGAGTTCTCTCGGGTGACTTTGATCACTTGAGGGGTAATTGACTATAGGGGCTTGCCTCTATAGGGAGCCTTAAAGACCCCAGGTAATATAAACCCTATTTAATTCTTTTGTATTAAATAGGGGAATTTATCGGTCCACATAAAGGTTCGCAGACCAGAACGGATGTCATAAATTATGTAGTTTATTTGATCGAGCGATATCGTCAAGTAGGCTGTCTATTCTTCAGAATAGATGCGTTACTCACGATATTACGCTCGTTCATTCGAACTGATAAACGAATGAGATTCGTCCATTCTCATATTTTAAAATTTAAAGTTTTACTTTCAAGACTAATATATATATATACATTAAATTAAATCTTAAACATTCAGCGGCCGACAAGCAGATAACAGCAAGGGAATATAAAAATGTTCTTCAATTATTATATAAAATTGTAACACAAAAATAAACACACATAAAATAAATGAGGTCAATTCATCCTTTAACTCATCACATCACACTGATTTACTTCAAATGTCTAACAGAATCACTACACTAATAAATTAGGTACATTTTGAATGATTTTATAGATTATCCCTGATAAATTGGTTTTCGGACACCAATCTCAAGCATCATCAAATCCCTTTAATTAAGCACCTTTAACAGTTACATATTGTAGTGTAAGATAATCCTAATGTTATTCATCAAATAGGTTTGCGACTCCTACCAAATGAAAACAAAGTTAGAGAAAGGCTGTAACAAATTGAGATGAAGCTGTCATTGTTTAAATTCATGATATCTCTTGTAAAACTCAAGTTCGAGCAAGACCCGAGTCATAGTGGACTCATCAATTCGACTACTACAAGAGAACATACAAGTCTAATCAAAATAAGAAGTTAAGGAATCACCTCCCTCATGACACAGAAAGATCAAATCCAACCATTAACAATCCAAACATCTACCAACAACAATCAAAATGATCAATATATAATGACACATAAAGATCAATTCAATCCACTAATCCAAACATGAATTAATCTGATCAATGCACACTAAAGCAAACACAATACAACACTAATAATCATGACTCTCAAAAAAATTAAATCAAAGCACATTGATAACTATGGGTTGCCTCCCATAAAGCGCTTGGTTTAACGCCATTATCCCGACAAATGATTCCTCCTGGATCAAAATTCCATTTAAGTAATCCTCAATCAATCACCCAATCTTTTTCTGATCCAGGGATTCCTACAAAATCCTCAAATTTTAATTTTTCATTCATCTCTTCATTTTCAGTTGGATTTATATCATTGTTCCTTATATTTCTTTCAAGATCCTATATTCTTCTATTGATTGTCTCAATCCGCATATTAATATCATCCTTGAAATTTATAAGAAATGGATCTCTATAAGATAATTCAAGATCTCCCAAATTTTGGATCG
Source organism: Papilionanthe hookeriana x Papilionanthe teres (assembly GCA_022702705.1). Taxonomy (NCBI): domain Eukaryota; kingdom Viridiplantae; phylum Streptophyta; class Magnoliopsida; order Asparagales; family Orchidaceae; genus Papilionanthe; species Papilionanthe hookeriana x Papilionanthe teres. Next base: position 92,135,085 of record CM040431.1, on the reverse strand, counting down.
AATTCTCTCTAGATAATTTACACTCAGGATCAATCTCTTCTATGGTTATCTTCCAATTCAAGTTATCTTCCAATTCTTCTCCTCTATAACTATTAATTGATGGAGGATCTATTTTAGTTGAGGAAATAGGTTTTTCTAATTCCTTAGGAATTTCTTCCAATGGTCATCCAATATCCTTATCCTCTTTTCTCAACTCAAAGTTCTTTTGAAATTTATCCTTAAATTCTCTTCTAAGTCCTAGTTTAATAATTTTAGCATGTTCATAATTCAATTCAGGTTTTTCTTGTGATTGAGTCGAATCTAAAGATATAAAGACTTGTTGTGTAGATGAATTTCTTAAATATACAGGTTTTAAAATTGTAAGGGTACATCCATCTTAAGTTCATGAGACTTTTTAATAGATGGAATTAAAAGATTACTATTTTTGGTAGCATCCATCATTTCACACCTCTCCTGAACATACATACAGTTTTCTTTAAATAACATTTTCGAATCATCATGAAAGTCTATTTCAATCTCATGTGTTAACCTACTCTTAAAACTTTCTTGGAAATGATCTTTACTTAGATAATCAATTTCATTTATCCAAAAACAATCATCGTCTTTTCTCTCAATTTGGATATTTCATAGTCTTTAATACATCAAAAGTGACTTCATGGTCATTAATATTCATAGTCAACTCTCCTTTTTGCACATCTATCATAGCTTGTCCAGTAACAAGGAAAGGTCTCCCTAAAATATATGGAATTACTTTATCTTCCTCTATATCTAATACAATGAAGTCCAAAGGAAAGATAAATTTATCCACTTTAACAAGCATATCTTGTATAACTCCTTTTGGATAAATGATAGATCGATCAGCTAACAGAAGGGTTACAATAGTCGGAGAAATATCGACTAAACCTAACCTTCTAAATATAGATAGAGTCATCACATTAATTTTCACTTTTAAATCACATAAAGCTTTTCCACATAATCTTTTTCCAATTGCACAAGGAATTGTAAAGCTACAAGGATCTTTATGTTTCCGAGGAAAATTTATCTGAAGTATAGTGCTGCACTCCTCACTTAGTGCAACTGTCTCGTAATCCCCAAATTTCCTTTTCTTGTTTAATATATCATTCATAAAATTTGCATAACTTGACATCTGTTCCAAAGCTTCAGTTAAAGGTATATTTATCATTATCTTCTTTAGTACTTTCATGAACTTTGAAAATTTTTTATCCAACTCATGCTGTCTAAGTCTGAGGAAATGGAGGTGATGGTCTTTCCAATTTTTAGTTAGAGATATTAATTTTTCCAGATCCTTAGAAACATGTTTTTTAGGTCTTTTAGTTTCCTTTGTTTCTCTCATAACATCTTTCTCTTTTCTAACCACATCCTCTATCTCTCTTCCACTTTTTAGTTGGACAGCTTCTACTTGTTCATTAGTGTTCTCTTTAGGGTTCATCTCAATGTTGCTAGGAAGTGTTCATTACGGTCTATTGCTAAGTGAATTAGCAATTTTTCTAAGTTTATTCTCTATGTTTCTAATCGCAGTATTTTGACTTTGCAACTAGTTTCTCATTTGCAATACCACTTCTTCCATAAACATCTTCTTATCCTTAAATTATTGATCATTGTTAGTGTCTGGTGGATATGAAGGTCTATAGTTTGTATTCCCCTGATTTTTCCAACTTCTAGTAGGATTTATATGATTATTTTCCCATTTTTGGTTTCCACCATCAGTAATATGATTCCAGTTAAATTTAGGATGGTTCTCCCAACCTGGGTTGTAAAAGTTAGAATATGGGTTATTTATGGTATTTAAAGCATCATATGTTAAGTTAGAATCAATCATATGCCCTAATGAACTTTCCTCACTCACAGGAGTAAATTGAGGTTGATTCATTCCAAATTGATCCAACTTCCTTGATATTGCAGCAACCTGAGATGCAAGAATTGTAATCACATATGTATCATGAACACTAGCTACATTTTTATGATTTACCATAGAATATGGCCATTGAAATTCATTTGTAGCCATTTTTTCAATTAACACATACGCTTCATCAAATGGTTTTGACATTAGTGATCCACCAGCAGCAGCATCAATTAAAGACCTAAGGGATCCTACTAACCCATTGTAAAAAGTTTGAATGATTAACCAATCGGGCAGAGCATGGTGTGGACACTTTCTTAGGAGTTACTTAAATCTTTCCCAGGCTTTGTATATTGATTTCCCTTCATACTGACAAAATGAGATAATATCATTTCTAATTTTAGTTGTCCTTGAAGGTGGAAAATACTTAGCAAATAATTTCTGAGTTAACTCCTCCCAATTTTTAATAGAACCAGGTGATAATGAGTATAACCACATTTTAGCCTTATCCCTTAGTGAGAAAGGAAAAAACCTTAGTCTAACAGCATCGTCTGACATACCGTTATAACGAAATATAGTACACAAAGCTCTAAAAAATTTGATAAGTGTAAATAGGGATCCTCCAAAAGAGTTCCCCCAAACTGGTTGTTCTTCACCAGTTGGATAATCTCAAGATTTATTTCAAATGAATCAGCTTCTACTACAGGGTTTTGTATACTTGAGTGAATTTCATCTATCGTAGGATTTACGTAATCCCTCAATAAAGTATGATGATTTTCTAAGTTATTATCTTGGATGTTTTCTATATCCATTTATAGTTTTTCAAGTCCTTTATGTATTTTTTTTTATTTTTTTCAAACTTGGGATCATAAGGCACAAGTCCTGCAGATCCTTTGTTTTGCATACGTAACACAACAAACAATACATTAACACTTAAATAAATTAAAATGAAAAATATATTCAACATAACAAAACATTTTCACGAACACCATATTTTTCACACAAACAACTTTTTTTCTTTTTTTCACAACACTTTTTCATATAAAAACACTTCTCACACAAAAATAGTTTTTACGATACTACAGTTTTCCAAGTCTAAGCCTAATTACTTCAACTAAAATTCTCCTAAAGTTCTTACTGAAGCTTCCCCGACAACGGCACTAAAAACTTGATGCGACTTTTTATATGTAAGAATTTATGACCTCAGATTTATTTATTTATAATGGTTTTTGTAAAATCACAATTTCAAATGCAAGTATACGTGTCGTATCAAGTAATACAGGGCTCTAATGGAGTCTTGTTTATCGATCGCATAGAGAAGTGAGGTAAGAGGTTCTTAGTCAAATTCTAGTCTACTACTAACAACCATAGTTTGGATGGGTGATATAAGTTGTTTTTCTAGAAACTACTACTAAATGCAAATGATTATATGTAAGGATAATAACTACTCCCAAAGGCAAATATTACTCATAAAGATAACCCTTTTTGGGGAAATTGGTTTCATGAATTTTGAGATAATGAAATCTACTATTCTTATGTAATGAATTGGATAAAGTTTAAGAATGTGATGCATTATATATTATATGTGCCAAATAGGAGCAATCATAATCTTTACCCTCAAAAGAGTACCCCCTCTTTCAAGCATGTAAAGAACATTGACATATCCTAAGTTCAGTCACTAAATCTAAGGCTAGGCTGGGAGGATACTGGCTGTCACTACGGAGCTCCCACTAACCCTTTACCTGAAGGCTAACCTTCAAGTTTAGTTACTAATCTTATGATCAAATTGGGGATCTCAGCCTGTCACTCTGAAACCTCAAATTTGACGCCCATCAAAACAATATTTCCCTATTTATTTGCACTCAATCCTAATAGGAGGGCCCATATTCTCCTTAAAAAGTCATATTTGGGGAAATCCTTTCAGTTGGTAGACTACCAAGAAAAGAATTATACACCCAATGATTGGTCAGTATTTGAAAAAGATGTGACATAGACGAAAATGAATGACTTGTTTTGTAAACTGGGAAACAATCAACCAAAACAAAAAGAAAATGACATTAACATTTCTAAGAGATAGTATAAGACCTCCTTAAATGGAAAATGACATCTACTCTCTTTCTCTCTATTGGATGTAAGACCATCATAACATTAGCTTTCCTTTAGCAATCTTTCTTTGGATAGGAAATAAGTCTCATACGCATTCCTATCCAAAATCGACATTTTTGACACTCATATTTCTAAGAGATAGTATAAGACTTCCTTAAATGGAATATGACATCTATTCTCTTTCTCGCTATTGGATGTATGACCATCATGAAATTGGCTTTCCTTTAGCAATCTTTTTTTAGATGGTATATAAGTTTCATACGCATTCCTATTCCAAAATCGACATTTTGACATTGATATTTCTAAGAGAAAGTATAAGACTTCCTTAAAAGGAAAATTACATATGTTGTCTTTCTTGCTATTGGATGTAAGATCATCATGACATTGACTTTCCTTTAGCAATCTTTCTTTGGATAGGATATAAGTCACATACTCATTCCTATTCCAAAAATGACATTTTCACATTAATATTTCTAAGAGATAGTATAAGACCTCCTTAAATGGAATATGTCATCTATTCTCTTTCTCACTATTGGATGTATGACCATCATGACATTGGATTTCCTTTATCAACCTTTCTTTGGATATGATATAAGTCTCATATGCATTCCTATTCCAAAATTGACATTTTGACATTGACATTCTAAGAGATAGTATTGGATGTAAGACCATCATGACATTGGCTTTCCTTTAGCAATCTTTCTTTAGATAGGATATAAGTCTCATACACATTCCTATTCCAAAATCAACATTTTGACATTGGTATTTCTAAGAGATAGTATAAGACCTCCTTAAATGGAATATGACATATACTTTCTTTCACGCTGTTCGATGTAAGACCATCATGAAATTGGTTTTCCTTTAAGCAACCTTTCTTTGGATAGGATATAAGTCTCATATGCATCCCTATTACAAAGTCAACATTTTGACATTTATATTTCTAAGAGATAGTGTAAGACCTCCTTAAATGGAATATGACATCTATTCTCTTTCTCGTTGTTGGATGTAAGACCATCATGACAATGGCTTTCCTTTAAGCAACATTTCTTTAGGTAGGATATTTGTCTCACACGTATTCCTATTCCAAAATTGACATTTTGACATTGACATTTCTAAGAGATAGTATAAGACCTCCTTAAATGAAAAATGGCATCTATTCTCTTTCTCACTGATTGGATGTAATACCATCATGACATTGGCTTTCCTTTAGCAATCTTTCTTTGGATAGGATATAGGTCTCATACGAATTCCTATTCCAAAATAGATATTTTGACATTGATATTTCTAAGTATAAGACCTCCTTAAATGAAAGATGGCATCTACTTTCTTTTTCTCTATTGAATAAAATACCATCATGACATTGGCTTTCTTTTAAGCAATCTTTCTTTGTATAGGATATAAGTCTCAGACGCATTCCTATTCCAAAATCGTCATTTTGACATTGAAATTTATATGAGATTGTCTAAGACCACCTTAAATGGAAGATGGAATCTACTCACTTTTTCGTTATTAGATATAAGACCATCAGACATGGGATTTTTTTTAACAATCTTTCTTTGGATAGGATATAAGCCTCATACATATTCCTATTCCAAAATAGACATTTTGACATTGACACCTTTTTGAGAAAATTGAATACAACATTTTCCCTCTTTTTCCTCAATTGTTTACAAAACATCGACAATACCAAAAATGCCAAAATAAGGAATTTGAATAAAAAATGACATAATAAAAATAACTTGTGATGAATAACTTATTTCGACCAATAAAGGTCAAATCCCCAGCGGATACACTCTTCATTCTAAGTTTGTCACTCTCTTTTAGTTAAGGGATATAAGTCCCTTCCTGACACAGAAATATGGCACTCCATTAGTTTAATTTTGAGATAGTATTTAAGTCGAATAGTATTCCTTCTCCAAATTGACAATTGACAATTAAAGAGATAGTACGATATATAATTTCTCTCCAACCATGGATATAAGTCTTTTCTTGACACAAAAGTTATGGCATTCCTCTAGCTTGACATCGACATTTGATATTTCTAAGAAATGGAACCTGACATTAATTTTCTCTCTAAGGTTATTTGATATAATCCTTTCATGACACGGAAGTTATGGCATTCCTCTAGCTTGACATCGACATTTGACATTTCTGAGAAATGGAACTTGACATCCATTTTCTTTCTATGGTTATTGGATATAAGCCCTTTCCTAACACAGAAGTTATGACATTCCTCTAGCTTGACATCGACATTTGAAATTTCTGAGAAATGGAACATGACATCCATTTTCTCTCTATAGTTGTTGGATATAAGCCCTTTCCAGACACGGAAGTTATGGCATTCCTCTAGCTTGAACTTGACATTTGATATTTCTGAGAAATGAAGCCTTACATCTATGTTCTCTCTATGGTTATCGGATATAAGTCCTTTCCTGACACGGAAGTTATGGCATTCCTCTAGCTTGATATCGACATGTGACATTTCGAGAGAAAGTACGACATACTCTCTCTCTACAATTATTGGATATAAGTCCCCTTCCTGACATGGAAGTTAAGGCATTCCTCTAACTTTTTCTTGAGAAAGGATATAAGTCACATAGCATTCTTTCTCAAAATTGACATGCCAATAGTTGACATTTTATGACATTCATCTACTAACATAAAAGAACCTTCTGACAAATTGACAGACATGACATCCAGACCATTTCGGTCCACGCCAATATGTGCGGCATACTTTTGAAGTAACCCACACATATTGGGAACCCATTTTTTGACCTCACATTTGTGAGGATCATTTACCAAATATATTAAGAAAGGAAGTTTACCCATATTGACCTCCTAAAATTTGACAAAGGATGATAAACCATAAAATCTGGGGTAAAACATAAAAAAAGTCTTTTTGGCTTAAATTTTAAATGACATATCAAACAAATCAAATTAGTAATGAAAAACTTTGAAATGATTAATTTAAATAAATTTGATTAAAGTAGTAAATTTATACTTAAAAGATCAAAATTTGGCTAAAAAGACAATTCCTGACATAATGACCCCCATATTAACTCATAACTAACCCAATCAACTATCAAGACATGTTAAACATTAAACTAATTAAATATGACACGTTAATCAGTTGACAAAACCAAATCAATCAGACATTACCAACCTTAGTCAAATCTAGGTCTGGTGACAAAAACATATGACCTTATGATTAGATTAACCATGACAAGGTTAAATAAATCATCTAAGGTCAAATTTGAACCTAAATTAATCAATTATGATCAGCATAGGTCAACAATGACAAATATTTAACATAAATAAAACAAAAATGGTAGCCATGTGACCGAAACATCACTACATTAACCTTATTGGTCACCCCATGACCTAAAATGACAAATTAGGTCAAATTGATTAAATCTTGACCCAAAGAATGCTGTGTTGATTTTATTAATCAATTTTTGACTAAAAATTTCAAATTCAGCCAAAACTGACAAAAAGATAATCATATTAACCCCATTGGTCAATTCATGACCTAAAAAGGTTAAAAATGGTCAATATGGATAACTTATGTTTCCTTGACCACAAAATTGACTCCAAAGATAAATATTGACATGATCAACTTAACATTGATCAAAACAAACAAAAAATTAATTCAAAAGTCATCACATTGACCTTTAGATTAACTAAAACTCTAAATTTGGTCAGCATGACAAATTTAGACCCCAAAATGACAAAACCACCAATTTTATGACTGATGCAACAAAAATATGTATGATTTTTGCTATATAATTTTACCTATTTTTGGTGATATTGCATTTTAAAGAAAGGTATTTTTCATGATTTGTCGCACGTATGATGATTTTAGGTGATTGGAGTGAAAAGAAGCAAAAAAGGAACAAATCTAAAGCAAAAAAGGAGCAAAAAGGAGCAAAATGGTGGAAAAGGTGTTTTGGCACCGCCGGCGCCCTATCTGGCGCTGCCGACGGCCTATCTAGCACCGCCGGCACCAAAATCGGTGGAGCTCAAATTTGAAGAGTTTTGGCCACTTTTTTAAGGTATGCCTATTTAAACTCTTAGGATTTCATCCCTATCTTATAAGTAACTGATTTTGAACAAAAATGGAGTGGAATCTAGTTTCTTTGGTGTCTTCTAGAGTAGTTTTTAGTGAGTGTTAAGTGTTAGAGTTTAGGAGAAGAGTGTGTAGAGTAAGGATTTGAGAGGAATTCTTCTCTAAGGAGTGAATGAGAAGGGGTAAAGTGAGAGATTGCTTCTTCATTTCCATTCTAAAGAGAGAATCAAGTGTTGTAAAGATGAGAGAAGAGGATTCAAAAGATCTTTAAGGGAATTGCATTAGGGAAGAGAAAGAGATAACTTGTTTTTTCTTTTGTGGTTTGTATGACTTTTCTTTTATATATAAAATCCATGTTTTATTTTATCTTTTCCATGAATTTTGAGTAGTCTCCCTTGTCTTTCTTCTTGCATAGAGATGTGATGATGGATTGATGTGGATTTGATGTGTTTTTAATGTAATGAAGAAATTGTGACAGTTTTTCATTTCGAACTTAATTTACTTTTCAATTTGACCAATTGAAATGTTAAAATATGTTCTTGAACATTAAGTTTGAAAGGATTTAATGTCATACAACAATAATGAAAGATCCATTCAATTTCTATGGATCAATTGCGTAGTTCATGGGAATTGAGTTCAAATGAATAGGGAAAAATATATTTATGGACTTCAATGTGGAGATTTCAGGGTGACAGGCTGAAATTCCCAAATTGGTTCTAAGATTAGTAGCAAATATCAAAGGTTAGCCTTCGGGTGAAGGGTCAGTGGGAGCTCGAAGTGAGAGCCAGTATCCTCCCAGCCTAGCCTTAGATTTAGTGACTAAACTTAGGATATGTCAATGTTCTTTTCTTACTTAGAAGAGGGGGTACTCTTTTAAGGGTAAAGAATCATCTATGCTCCTATTTGGCACAATAACATAAATATTTATTTCATATCAATCCACACATCATATTCTCATTGCAAGAGGAAAGATACTTTTCTCATATATTGAAAACGTTTCAAATACTTTGTTTAGTGTGTCTGTTAGTTAATTCTATTTTTAAAGTTGTTAGAAGTAATTGTAGTGTAGTTAATCGTTATTGTTTCCTGCATAGTAGTAGTAAGTAGTAAACTTTAATTACGAATTAAATATCAGATTTTAGTGCTACATTACCTATATTGTGAACGCTTTCTTATATTTCAAACTTCCCTGTGGGATCGATAACCAGGACTCCATTAGAGCTCATTCTTACTTGATATGATACGCATATTTTTGTTGAATGATTGGACATAACAAAATCATTATAAATATATAAATTTACGTTCATAAGTTCTTGCAATATAAGTCTGACTCATCAAGTTTTTGGCACCGTTGTTGGGGAAGGTAACGAAGTTATGAAAGTAAGTAGGAAGGCAACGGAGTTAAGAAAGTAAGTAGGAAGGTAACGAAGTTAAGAAAGTAAGTTTATATTGTAGTGTGTAATTATGTGTTTTTTTATCTTTATTAAAGTATTTGTGTTTGTATATGTGTAGTAGCGGATCTATAGGTTTAGTGCCTTACGATTCGGAGTTAGAGCGTACTGTCAGAAAAATTAGAAAATAACAAAAAAAAATTGAAAATCCTTGCAAAAAGGCAAATAATCAAGATAATCAGAGAAATGATATTGGAAATTTTCCAAGACCTTTAAGAGATTATGCTAACCCAACAACAGATGAAATTCACATAACTATTCAAAATCCTGATGTTGCTATTAATTCATTTGAACTTAAACCTGCTATTTTTCCAAATGGAAAAAAATAATCAATTCAGAGGAACACCTAATGAGGATCCAAATTTACATCTCGCTAGTTTTCAAGAACTGTGTGCTACTTTTAAATATGACAGAGTATTTAGTGACGCTGTCAGACTTAGACTTTTTCTTTTTTCATTAAGGGATAAAGCTAAGGTGTGGTTAAACTCGTTAGCACCAGGATCTAGTAGAACTTGGGGAGAATTATCTCAAAAGTTTCTATCGAAATACTTCCCTCCATCAAAGACTGCTAAACTAATAAATGATATTACATCCTTTTGTTAGTTTGAAGGATAGTCAATATATGTAGCTTGGGAGAGATTTAAAGATCTTCTTAGGAAGTGCCCACATCATGCTTTACCAGATTGGTTAATAATTCAAACATTTTTTAATGGATTAGTGGGATCATTGAGATCTATTATAGATGCCACTGCTGGTGGATCATTAATTTCAAAATCTTTTGATGATGCATACGCATTAATTGAAGAAATGACTACTAATAATTTTCAATGGTCCTCCGAACGGGTAAATCCTAAGAGAGTAGCTAATGTTCATGATTCAGATATGATGGCTATAGTAGTTTCTCAAATTGCATCCTTTTCAAAAAAAAAAATAGATCAATATGGAATGAATTATTCTCAACCACCTCAAGTGTCGGAGAAAAGTTAATTTGGACAGATAACATAATCTCAAACACCTTATGAGACTTTAAATGCTTTTAATAGAACTAACAATCCTTATTCGAATTATTATAATCCTGGTTGGAAGAATCACCCAAACTTCAATTCGAATAATAACAATATTAATGTTAACCACATTGGGCTAATAATTCTATAAATACAATTGGAAATTTGAACAATCAAGGAAATACTAACTTTAGACCATCTTATCCTCCTGGATTTAATAGTAACCCATAATTTAAGGATAAGAAGTTGTCTACTGAAGAAATGATTATGAATATAGGAAATCAATTACAAGCTCAAGGTGTTGCTATGAAAAATATTGAAAATCAATTAGGACATATTTTCACTGCACTTAATAATAAACCTTCTAGAACACTTCCAAGTAATTTTGAGATCAATCCAAAAGATCAAAACAAGGAACAACTTAAGGCTATTCAATTAAGGAGTGGAAAAGAATTGGAAACTAGAGTGTAAAAAGAAGTTGAAATAGAAAAGGAGAAGGTGGAAATCGAAAATGGTTCAAACAAGATTTATCCAGACTTGGATTATCTTCTTGAGCCAATGAAGATAACTGTTGAAAAACCACCATCTCCATTTCCTCAAGGATTGAAGAAACAAAAAAGGGATAACATATTTGGAAAATTTTTGGAGATCCTTAAGAAATTAACTATAAGTATTCCTTTTATTGAAGCATTGGTACAGATGCCTGACTATGCTAAGTTTATGAAGGATATTATAAGAAAGAAAAGAAAGTTTACAAATCATGAAACTATTGCACTTAGCAGAGAGTGTAGTGCAATTATTCAAAAGAATCCGGAAAAATGTAAAGATCCTAGTAGTTTCACTATTCAGTGTGCTATAGGTAAAAATTTTTTTGGAAATAGCTTTATGTGATCTGAGAGCTAGTATAAATCTGACGCCTTTATCAACTTTCAGAAGGTTTGGAATAAGAGAAATTTCTCCTACATCTGTGACTCTTCAGTTGGCCGATCGTTCCCTTACTTACCCTAAAGGAGTGGTGGAAGATGTGTTAGTGAAAGTGGATAAATTTATCTTTCCTATGGATTTTATTGTACTTGATATGCAGGAAGATAAAGTAATTCCAATTATTTTGGGAAGACCATTCCTTGCTATTGGAAGAGCGGTAATTGATGTTCAAAAATGAGAATTTACTATGAGAGTTAATGATCATGCGGTGACCATTAATATTTTAAAATTTATGAAGTATCCCTCAAAGGAAAAAGATAATGAATGTTTTAGGATGGAAGTCTGTGATTACTTGAGAAATGATAATTTTGAAAATATATTTGAAAAAGAAGAAGAATATAAAAATATGTTTGAAGAAAAAATTGAAGATAATGAAAATTCAGATGGTAAGAAGAATGAAGATTTGGAGTATGTTCAGGAGAGATTCGAAGTACTAGACACTATGGAAGGTGGAGATAAAAGCTTAATTCCATCTATCATAAAATCTCCTAAACTTGAGATGAAAATTCTCCCTAATCATTTAAAGTTTATGTTTTTAGAAGAATCATCTACCTTGCTAGTTATTGTATCTTCGGAGTTAAATGAATAACAAGAACAGAAGTTGTTGGAAACTTTAAAAATATACAACAAAGCTTTTGGATGGACTTTGGCAGATATTAAAGGAGTTAGTCCTGCGATTGGTATGCACAGAATTTTATTAGATGAAGAACATAAACCAACAGTTGATCTGCAAAAGAGGTTGAATCCTATAATGAAAGATGTAGTTAAGAAAGAGATTTTAAAATGGTTGGATGCTGGAATTATTTATCCTATTTCGGATAGTGCTTGGGTGAGTCCAATACATTGTGTATCGAAAAAGGGAGGAGTGACTGTTGAAGTGAATGGATGTAATGAAATTATACCCACAAGGCAATTTAATGGATGGTGAATTTGTATTGACTATAGGAAATTAAATGCCACCACCAGAAAAAATCAATTTCCTCTTCCCTTTCTTGATCAAATGCTAGATAGACTTGCTGGACACAAGTACTACTATTTTCTAAATGGATATACTAGTTACCATCAAATACCTATTGCTCTTCAGGATCAAGAAAAGACAACATTTAATAGCCCTTATGGAAACTTTGCTTTTCGAAGAATGCCTTTTGGACTCTGTAATGCACTTGTAACATTTCAGAGATGTATGATGTCTATCGTCAGTAGTATGATAGATAATAGAATATAAGTTTTTATAGATGATTTCTTTATATTTGTGACTTCATTTGAAATTTTCTTGGAAAACTTAGCAAAAGTTTTGGAGCTTTGTGAGAAAACAAATCTTGTTCTGAATTGGCAGAAATGTCAATGTATGGTTGCAGGAGGAATTGTGCTTGGGCATAAGATTTCTGAACATGGTATGGAGGTCGACCCTGCTAAAATTAGAGTGATTGAGAGATTGCCGCCACCCACTACTGTGAGAGAGGTTAGGAGTTTCTTAAGACACGCTAGATTTTACAGGCAATATATTAAAGATTTTTCTAAAATTACTAAACATTTGTGACGACTTTTAGAAAATGATAGAAAGTTTGATTTTATTGATGAATGCTTAAGAGCGTTTGAATTATTAAAAGAAAAATTAATCACTGCACCTATAATTTTTTCACCTGATTGGGAGAAACCATTTGAACTTATGTGTGATGCTAGTGATTATGCGATCGAAGTAGCATTGGGGCAAAGGCATGATAAAGTTTTAAAGTCATCTACTATGCTAGTAAAACTCTTAATGAGGTGCAAATTAATTATACCACAACTGAAAGAGAGTTATTAACTATAGTATTTGCTTTTAAAAAATTTAGACCTTATTTAATTAGAACTAAACGTATTGTGCATACAGACCATTCGGCTATCAAATATTTAATGTAAAAGAAGGATGTGAAATTTAGACTCATTAGATGGATACTTATTTTGCAAGAATTTGATTTTAAGGTAGTTGATAGGAAGGGAGTTGATAATCAAATAGCTGATCATCTGTCAAGAATAGATTATGATAAATTATCTTAATTTGAAAAAGAAATTACTGAAATTTTCCCTGATGTGCAACTCTATAATATTATGGGAAGTAGTTTGTCTTGGTATGCTGATATTGTAAATTATATTGTAAGTGATATTGTACCACCTGATTTAACAAGGAAACAACAAAAGAAGTTTAAATATGATGCAAAATTCTATCTTTGGGATGAGCCATATCTATATAAATAGTGTAAGGATCTGATTATTAGGAAATGTATGCCATAAGAAGAAATTAATTTTATTATTCAACGATGTCATGATTCTAAATTTGGAGGTTATTTGGGTGTTGATAACACTGCTTTTAACATTTTACAATCTGGATTTTATTTTCCTACTCTTTTTAGAGATGTTTATAAATATATTAAATCATGTGATCGGTGTCATAGAGTAGGTAATATCTCTAGAAGAAATGAAATGCCTCTAAATTATAATTTGGAAGTTGAAATTTTTTATGTATAGGGATTAGATTTTATGGGACCATTTACTCCTTCATTTGGAAATTTATATATACTAGTTGTCGTTGATTATGTCTCGAAATGGATTGAAGCTGTTTCTTTACCTAGATATGATGCTCGGAGTGTTTTAAAATTTTTAAAGAAAAATATATTTACAAGGTATGGAATGTTGAGAGTTATCATAACTGATGGTGGATTTCATTTTAGGAATAATAAAATTAAGAGATTAATTGATAAATATAATATTATTCATAGAATCTCTACTGCTTATCATCCTTAGACTGGTGGTTTAGCAGAAGTGTCTAATCGTGAAATTAAAAGAATTTTTGAGAAAACTGTGGATAATCATAAACTAGATTAGTCTCCTTGATTAGATACTGCTTTATGGGCTTATAGGACTGCTTATAAAACCTCTATTGGAATGTCTCCTAATAGCCTAGTGTTTGGTAAGACCTGACATTTACCAGTTGCATTGGAGCATAAAGCATATTAGGCGATAAAAGAGTTAAATTTTAATTTGAAAAATGTTAGAGAGAAAAGATTTATGCAATTGAATGAATTGGAAGATATTATAAATGCATCTTATCACAATGATAGGATTTATAAAAAGAAAAGGAAATTATGGCATGATCTGAAGATATTGAAAAAGAACTTGGAATTTGGACAGAAAGTTTTATTATACAACACAATATTGAAATTATTTCCTAGAAAGCTCAAGTCTAGATAGTTAGGACTTTTTACAGTTGTAAAAGCTCATTCTTTTGGAGCTGTTGATATTAAGGATCTTGATACTGGAAATATTTTCAAGGTTAATGGGCATCGATTAAAGCCTTACTTTGACGGGTTTCAACCCGACTTCAAAGAGGTTTTAATGTTGAGTCATCTCGATTAATTGAATGGTTTGTCGGGCTGACAACGTTAAACCAAGCACTTTATGGGAGGCAACCCATATGCATCTTTGTGGAGTGTTTACTTGTTTGTTGTACTTGTGCTTTTTAGATATTTTTTTTTAAATCCTAATTACTCCTAAATACTTCAAAAATTGATAAATGATGGATTGAATAGAGAAATTGGAATATTTTGGGCCAAACGAAGTTCGGTGAGAATAGAAATAGGAGAGTGAAGTTTAAAATCATTAAAGGGCTATCCAGATATAGTAATCCTCATTAAAAAAAAAGAGAAAAGAAAAGAAGGATTGAAAAACAATCCCTAAAAGAAAAAAAATAAAAGAAAAAGAAAAGAAAAAGAAAGAATGAAAAATATTTATGAGGAGAAGCTTGAGGAGATTCCTAATCAAAAATTGGCTTCACTTGAATCACCCTAAAGGGAAAACTTGATTTCATTTCTGAATTTATGTTTTAAGTACTGGCCTACATTCTAATGAAGTTTACATGAACTCCTTTTTCACATAGTCTTTTGAGGCACTCTTAATATGACAAATTATGGTTCATCTTAAAATAAATAGAAGACTAGAACTCTTAGACTTGAATATTCTTATACCTGTAGTGTTGACCTGAATTACTAAATTTCTTTTTGAAAATCTAACCAATATATTCTTTTGAATGAAAAATTTTAGTGTCTTACAGTTGAAAAGTACATTGCCTAGAATTTTATTTTATGTAGTAAAATGATTACTTAAGGACAAGTGATAATTAAAATTTAGGGGATTCTGATGCACCAAAAATATATAAGATTTTTGCTATATAATTTTACCCTTTTTTTTAGATATTGCACTTTAAAGAAAGGTATTTTTCATGATTTGTTGCAGGTATGATGATTTTAAGTGATTGGAGTGAAAAGAAGCAAAAAGGAATGAATCTGGAGCAAAAAGGAGCAAAAAGCAGCAAAATGATGGAAAAGGTGTTCTAGCGCCGCCGGTGCTAGAATGGGCATCGTCGGTGCCTAAATCTTGAAACTTTAGCATTTAATTGGCACGATAAAGTACCGCTAAATCCCTATCTGGTGCTACCTGATCCCTATCTAGTGTCGCCAGCGCCCGAAGTCGGTGGAGTTCAAATTCGAAGAGTTTTGGCGGCTTTTTCAAGGGATTCCTAGGGAAACTCTTGGATTTCATCCCTATCTTATAAGTAATTGTTTTTAGATGAAAATAGAGTAGATTATAGTGTCTTTGGTGTCTTCTAGAGTAGTTTTTAGTGAGTGTTAAGTGTTAGGGTTTAGGAGGAGTGTGTAGAGTGAGGATTTGAGAGGAATTCTTCTATAAGGAGTGACAGAGAAGGGGTAAAGTGAGAGATTGCTTCTTCCTTTCCATTCTAAAGAGAGAATCAAGTGTTGTAAAGAAGAGAGAAGAGGATTCAAAGGAACTTCAAGGGAATTGTGTTGGGGAACAGAAAGAGATAAGTTGTATTTTCTTTTGTGGTTTGTATGACTTTTCTTTTATATATAAAATCCATGTTTTATTGTATCTTCTCCATGAATTCTGAGTAGTCTCCCTTATTTTTCTTCTTGCATAGAGATGTGATGATGGATTGATGTGGATTTGATGTTCTTTTAATGTAATGAAGAAATTGTGATAGTTTTTCATTTTGTGACGATTTGGCCAATTGAAATGTTAAAATATGTTGTTGAACATTATGTTTGAAAGGATTTAATGTCCTACAACATTAATGAAATATGCATTCAATTTCTATGGATGAATTGCGTAGTTTATAGGAATTGAGTGCAAATGAATAGGGAAATATGTTTTGATGGACTACAGTGTGGAGATTTCAGGGTGACGGACTGAAATTCCCAAATTGGTTCTAAGATTAGTAACTAATATCAAAGGTTAGCCTTCGGGTGAAGGGTGAGTTGGAGCTGCGAAGTAAGAGCCGGTATTCTCCCAGCCTAGCCATAGATTTAGTGACTAAACTTAGGATATGTCAGTATTTTTTTCTTACTTAGAAGAGGTGGTACTCTTTTAAAGGTAAGGAATCATCTATGCTCCTATTTGGCACAATAACATAAATATTTGTTCAATATCAATCCACACATCATATTCTCATTGCTAGAGGAAAGATACTTTTCTCATATATTGAAAACCTTTCAAATACTTAGTTTAGTTTGTCTGTTAGATAATTCTATTTTAAAAGTAATTTGAAGTAATTGTAATGTAGTTTATCATTACTGTTTCCTACATAGTGGTAGTAAGTAGTAAACTTTAATTGCCAACTAAATATCAGATTTTAGTGCTATGTTACCTATATTGTGAACGCTTTCTTATATTTCAAACTTCCCTGTGGGATCGATAACTAGGACTCCATTAGAGCCCTGTATTACTTGATATGATACGTATACTTGCGTTGAATGCTTGGACTTAACAAAATCATTATACATATATAAATTTGAGTTCATAAATTCTTGCATTATAAGTCTGACATCAATTGAAAAGTAAATTAAACATCCAAGAGTTTAGTTAAACTTTGTTTCTTGCTCAGTGAACTTAGGTATTTCATTACCTGATGAATGAAGTGTCATCTCACTTAATACTTTATTTAAGAGTTGTAATAATTAAAGCCATTAAGGGCAAGTTGGTTTGTTGAGAATTTTAATCATTCTTAATTTAAGGTTCGAGTTAATGGTTTAAAGTGTTTTAATTTCATTATGAGGTTTTAATTAATAATTTTAAGTTTGGAAAAATGTTCAAATTATTTTAGATTTCATTCTTAATGATTTCATTTAGGTTTGTTGTTAAATGATTTTGATCTAATTTAATTCAATTTGATTTTAATTTAATTTAACATTATTTAATTTTATTTTAATTTAATTTTAATTTAACTTAATTTTAATTTTATTCAATTTAATTTTATTTTAATTTAATTCAATTTAATTTTAGTTTTAATTTTAATTTAAATTTAATTTAATTTAAATTTAATTTTACTTAATTTTTTAATTTTAATTTAATTTTAATTTTAATTTAATTTTAATTTAATCTAATTTTTAATTTAATTTTATTTTAATTTAATTTTATTTAATTTTAGTTTAATTTTAATTTTAATTTTGATTTAATTTAGTTTTAAATTTAGTTTAATTTAAATTTTATTTAATTTTAATTTAATTTTAATTTTAATTGTTAATTTTAGTGTTGACTGTTAATTTGGATTATTATTTTAATTTTTAATTAAGAATTAAGTATTGTTAAAGTGAATTATTTCGGGATTTTTAAATTAAAGAATAAATGTCGCCTTAATAATATCCCTATTTTAATAATCCAAATTTAAATATATTCTTTCCAAAATTTAAATTGTTTAATTAACTAAAGTTTCATTTTTTATATTTTCAAAGTGTTTAATGGGTTTCTACCCCTTAATTTCCCTAAGTTTCAATCATCCAAGAGAAAATTAAAATCAAATATTTTACCCCCATTTTGATTAAACCTAAAGTTTTAATTAAGGGTTAAAATTTTTAATTACCTTTATGCCCTTTTAAGCTTATTTATTTCATAACTCACTAAATTGAGCTCAAATGAATTTAAAATTTTTTGTCACCCCACTCACATGTCAATTAAGACATTAAAGGAGAAAATGTGATTTTTTTTAATTTAATTTATTTATATAATTATTTTTTAGTAGAAAATAGGGTTTTCAAAGAAAATTCAACAACATGACCAAGGAAAGGTTTCTGTCCTTAAGAAAATTATGGGATGTTCCAAATGACTAGAGAACCACTTTGACCAATTTTGGTGATTTTTTGAATTATATTTTATTTATTATAATTATTTTGAATTTTAGAGTATTAATTAATTATAAAATAAAATTAAAGTTGAAAAATGGATTTTATATTTTTCTTAAATCTCTCTGACCTCAAGGAGTCCAGAAAAATAAATTTTATAATTTTCTGATTCTTCTTTGATTTATTAGAATTATTTTAGTGAAAAAGGTTAAAAAATTCATTTTTTAATATTAAAAATTACATTAAGCCTTTAAAATTCAATATCTTATCCTAGGGACTTAGGAAAAATATTTGGTTTGTTCCTAAGTGATTAGGAGTTAAAATGTGACATTTTTATGATTTTTAATATTTTTGTGATTTTTATTATTTTTTAATTATTAAAATATTCAAATATGGTGAAAAATCAACTTTTTTAGAAAATTACAATTTTAATTTTCTTGAACTCTCCTAATATCAGAGAAGCTCCAAAACCATTTTTGTGAAATTTGAAAAGTATTTTTGGAGTTATGGATTTTTAATGTTCCATTTTGCTTATGAGGCTTAATCAACTCATTTGGTGTGGTTAATCAAGTCTAATTGATTTCAAATTTTTATGTGAGGTCTCTCTAATCCTAAAGATCAGTGGAGAATTATTTTCAAGTCAATTTGATGTGCGATTAACCCTAATTAATTCAAATTCAATTTTAGGGGTTTAGGCCAATTAGGGTTATTATGAATGAATTAACTCAAAATATATTTTTTATAGGGTCCCCTGGTCCTAAGAAACCTCACCAAGTTTTCATAGAGTTTATTCTACAACATGCTAATTATTAGAATTAAAATACCAAAAAAAATGACATGAACTTGAAAAATCAATAACTTTTCACCGAGATGGCCTCTAACCTTGAAAAATTCAGGGAATGTCCTCAAGATCAGAGGCTTCAAAAGCCCTATAGTCTCATGCCATGGTGAATTATCTATGCACATGAAAAATCAAAATACTGAAAACAGTAAATAAATTATTAAAAATAAAATACTCATCAATTAACTTGATTTCTTTTCCACATTATTCTCCTCTATTCACTGAGCAAGTGAGTATTTTTATTTTATTTTTCTAATTTTTCTATGCAAAGATATGAATTTTTAAAGTTCAGGGCATTTAAATAATTCAAAAAATACCCTAATTTCCTATTTATGCACGAGGCGCCGCGTCAACCTTGGCAGCTCTGAAAGCCCACGCGTCACACTGTGATTCCGCACCACCATCTGACTCGGCTCTCCAGGGGCCCGCGATTCATGTACCATCGCGCCGTCCGACTTGATCTCGACCGTCCGCTCGATACACGCGCGATCTAACGGCTCCTGGTCATCGTCTACGACTGGTGTGCATCGGTGATCGTCCACACTAAAACCCTAAGATCTCACTCGATTCTCAATGGATTTTTGTGTTCTTATACTCTATGGATTCTTCTTGAAGAGACGAACACATCCATACATTTTATAGGTAAGAAATTAACTTAAACAAAATGGAGAATCACAGGAAGCTTGGGAGGAAGAGTGAGTTCATACTTTGCTCAGAGAAGTGAAGCTTCGATTGAGAGTTGCGTCACCTTCGATTGAGTCCAGGCAAGCTTCAGATGAAGTCTTTGGCTCTGGAGAATTGTCTATGTATGAAAGTGACCAAGGCTGATCACAAAGCTTGGAGGCTAGAAGCAATGGCTAGCCTGGTGAGGGGGCTTTTGCTGGGGAACTTCTCATCTTGGTCTGGTGAAGGTGTAGGACCAATCAATTTGGAGATTGGCTCACTGTGGTGAAGTGTCCTATTTTTGGGTGGATTTTCAACTCGAAATTGAGCTCGTCAATGGGGATTAGGGCAAAGGAACACCTGGGATCAAGCTGCTGCAGGTTAGGAGATGGTCCTGGAGTAATTTTGGCAAAGTTTACTTAAGGTCTGGTTCATCTCCTTATTTGGCCGAGAGGGTGATGGGTTTAAATAGAGGTGGTTGGAGGGCCTCCCAAGGGGAGTTAGGGCTTGGGATTAGCTGCCTTGGTCAAGGGAAGAATAGCCATGGTGTCCAATTGAGTTGGGACAGCTCAGCTAGTGAGAATTCAAAAGTTTGGCTCACATGGAGCTTTCGTCCATGGCATTTTCCGGCGAATGTGGTGGCTGGCCGGCCAGGCATGGGTCACCATCTGACTCAGTGGGTTCAGGGGTTGAATTTGGTGAAGTCAGTTGGAGTTTGACATGTGTAAAAAGCTTGATTAAAATGGAATGGGGGAGAGTGTATTTTTGGCTTGGTTTGGTGAATCCATGGAAATAGGCTTGGTGCACCTCCCCAAGACCTAATTTTAAGCTTAGGGAATCATTTAGGTCAGCTTGGAAGGGGTGGTGAAGTCTTCATCCATGGTGAGGTGGCAAAGCATGGTTTAGAGTGTGACATGAGTATGGTTAAAAATGCTTAATGAAAGATTAGGAAAGGGTCCCCTCTTCTTGCCATTAATGGCTTGATGAGGTGGAAAGTGGCTTCCATGTGGCTTGTACATGGCTCAATGGCTCACATTTGGCATGGAAAATGTTTGGTCAATTTCATAAAAGGGGATTTTATGAATTTTGGCATTTTTGGTTGAAATTTAGATGAAGCTTTATTTGGAATTATTTGATCATTGGTTTAGGAAATAGGGATGATTTTAATTGAATGGATGATGTAGAGAAATGTCATGTGGGCTGTGGATGAATTTTGGGCTTTTGGATTTGGTGGAAGTGGGCTTTTAGAATGGTTTAAGAAAGTGGGCCTTTAGATTTGAAAATAAATTGGTGGATGGAAATTTTGTGAGGGATCAAGCCAAATAAATATTGAAATTGGTTTAGGTATGTGTCATGAGTGGTTTGGAGCAAGTGTGAAGTGATTTTGAATTGAATTGGGTTTAATGTGGGGTCTTTAGTTAAAGGGGCCAAAGTGGGCCAAATTAGGCAAACTTGGGTTAAGGTTGGGCTAAATTTGGATTTGATGTAAAATTAATGTTGAGAAATGTTTGTGGGAGTGTTACAAAGAGTTTTCAACTTTGGTTGGGCTTTGATTTTGGGATTTGGGCCCATTTAGGTTAGGTTTGGGCTTAGGTCAATTTAAGAGATTTTCATTTTAGGTTAGGTTTGGGTGGAGTTTAGGTTCAAATTTTGGGCAAATCCAGTTAGTGTTTTGTTCATGGGGGTGTTAGGAAGGCTTTAGAAAAGATTTGGAGCCAATTGAGGTTGAATTGGATGGGTTTGAGCTTGGTTTAGGTCATGGGCCAAAATTGGGCCTCAGGCCTCAAATTGAAATTGGGCAAAAATGTAAATTAAGTTGGAATTATATTTGGTCTAAATTGATATTGGGGATGATTAATTGAAGTTTAGAATTGAATTGGACCAAAATTAAGGTCAATTGGGGTGGTTTGGTTTGACATTGGGTTCACTTGGGTTAAAAATGGGTCAAATTGGGGGTTTTGGTAAAAGTGGGATAAATTGGAAAAATTCGCCCATGGTGTAGTTGAACAAAATAAAATTAGGAATATTTGGGATGTTCTGAAATTTTTTAGGAATTTTTTGAATTTTTGGATTTTTGGGCTAAGAAGGGCATTTTGGGTATTTGGAGGGTATTGGGGGGGTTCTTTTGGAGTTTTTGGTATTTTTGGCTATGGATGATCAATTTGAGTGGTGGGAAGTGTTTGGGATTGATTTTGAGGAATTTTGGGTAATTTAGATGATTTTGCAAATTTTGGATAGTTCCAAGGGCATTTGGTAGGTTTAATGGGTGTAGGGCCCCGGGGTCAAAAATTGAAATTTTTGAAAAATGAAGATTGATCAAATTTGAGTAGAATGGAATCACTTTGGTTGAGCCATGAAGCCATATTAAGCTCATATGAGCCATGAGAGGACTCATTTGAGGCATTCACTATGTTGTTCCTAACCCTCTTAGCCAGGGGCTTAGGGGTTAGGGACCATCCATATGAATTACCTACATGAGTCAGGAAGTCAAGTTGGAAGAGAGTGTGGTTTTAGGACTTGGAATGTGTGTGAGAGTGTAGTGTATGTGCAAGTCAACTCTCACCAGACTAAGCCATCCAGGTTATTCCTAAGGCCAAAAAGTCCTATAGGGAACTCATCCTTTAAACCTCCACATTTGATTTCAACCCTCTAGGTGATTAGGGGTCTACAATCAAGCTTGTGGGATTTGCAGGGAGTTAAGAGGTGTTTGAATTTCTAAGTGAAGGGTTCCATTTCTAGTCCTCTAAGATTAGTCAAAGGAAAAGCCTAAGGCTAGATCCTAAGTACTAAAGAGAGAAGCAAAAGACCTCATCAAAAATGAGGTCAACAAATGGACCCCCAATAGGTGTGGCGGGCTAACCAAGCACACCGCGCGTATTGGCGTTGACAGGAGAGATCAACAAAACCAACACAGATGTCCAAGTAACAAACTTAGGACAAAGTAGAAGAATTTCGGTTGGGGAGTATCAGGTATATTTCCAAAACTGGAGATTCCTGAACTCTTGCTAGGGAATGGGAAAGGAGGTGAACGCCAAATCACAAGATCTGGGGAATTTGATTTAGATTACAGTTTACTTTTAAATTTCAAGTTTCAATGTGTGAGTTTGGATTTCGATTTGGAGTTTAATTTAAAATCGGTTTAAGGAAATTTTGGATTTGATATTTGGATTTGAAATGAGAATTGAAACCTAGGTTTCAACCTCGGGATTGTGAAGAGAACTAGAATTTAGGTACCAGCCTCGGAGCGGGAATCAGAGTTTAAGCATCGATGGAAAAAGGATGAGAATCAGAATTTAGGTACTGATCTCGAGAGAGTAAGATTTAAAATTTAAGTATCAAACCTGAAAGAGAATTGAAATTTAGGTATCGATCTCGGATGAGAGTTGAAATTTAGGTACCGACCTCGAAGAAAGAGAACTAGAATTAAGGTACCAGTCTCAGAATTTAGAATTGAAATTTAGGTATCAATTCGAAAGAGAATCGAAATTTAGGTATCGATCTCGAATGAGAGTCAGAATTTAAGTATCGACCTCGAAGGAAGAGAACTGGAATTTAGGTACCAGTCTCGAAAATTCAGAATTGAAATTTAGGTATCAATTTGAAAGAGAATCGAAATTTAGGTAACAATCTCAAATGAGAGTCAGAATTTAGGTACTGACCTCGAAGGAAGAGAACTGGAATTTAGGTACCAGTCTTAGAATTTAGAATTGAAATTTAGGTATCAATTCGGAAGAGAATCGAAATTTAGGTATCGATCTCGAATGAGAGTCAGAATTTAGGTACCGACCTCGAAGGAAGAGAAGCTGGAATTTAGGTGCCGATCTCGGAATTTAGAATTGAAATTTAGGTATCAATTCGAAAGAGAATCGAAATTTAGGTATCGATCTCGAATGAGAGTCAGAATTTAGGTACCGACCTCGAAGGATGAGAACTGGAATTTAGGTACCAGTCTCGGAATTTGGAATTGAAATTTAGGTATCAATTCGAAAGAGAAACAAAATTTAGGTATTGATCTCGAATGAGAGTCAGAATTTAGGTACAGACCACGAAGGAAGAGAACTGGAATTTAGGTACCAGTCTCGGAATTTAGAATTGAAATTTAGGTATCAATTCGAAAGAGAATCGAAATTTAGGTATCGATCTCGAATGAGAGTCAAAATTTAGGTACCGACCTCGAAGGAAGAGAACTGGAAGGTACCAGTATCGGAATTTAGAATTGAAATTTAGGTATCAATTCGAAAGAGAATCGAAATTTAGGTATCGATCTCGAATGAGAGTCGGAATTTAGGTACCGACCTTGAGAATTGGAATTTAGGTACCAGTATCGGAATTTAGAATTGAAATTTAGGTATCAATTCGAAAGAGAATCAAAATTTAGTTATCGACCTCGAAGGAAGAGAACTGGAATTTAGGTACCAGTCTCAGAAATTTAAAAGAGGACTAGAAGTTAGGCTCTAGACTCGAAGAGAACTGGAAGTTAGGCTCCAGTCTCGAAGATTTATCTGTATGAAGAGGTACCCAGTCCCATGCCATTAGAACCAAATCAAAAAATGTTCCTGGCTCCGTGTCAATAAAACTAGTCGATCCTCTAAGACACCGAAGCAAGAGAATTGAAAGGAGCTGGTAAGGGTACCAAGCTGAAAAGACTTGACATAGCAATAAGTCGAGGAAAATATTCAAATTTCAAAAGAGTTTCCAAAAGATTTCGATTGAGAGAAGAACTGAAAGGTTTGAATCAGAGGATTCAGATCGGAATTCAATTTGAGATTTAGATTCGTTTTGTTTGTCCTTTAACGATCCTATTTTTATTTTTTTTTTATTTTTTTTATTTAGTGTTCATGTGAATTTGAAGTTCATTTTAATATTCCAATTTTTAGGAAAAGTTCTCATTTATTTTCTTTTCTTTTATGTTCTTCGTTCAAAGTTCATGTAACTCTAATGGCGTTTCCCAGTCAATTTACACAAAAATAGGTGAAGTCAAAATATGACGTAGTGGTTTTCATTCCAACTTGCTGAAAGTGCATCATGCAACTTGATCTAGTCATGATGACATTTTCCTTAGAAATTTAATGTCTCATACAATCCATGTAAATCCAAAATGGACTGTGTAAACTTCTTGTTGATCCATCCAAAAGCGTTAGTCAAAAATCCATGTCTGAATTAGTAAGAAACATGGGTAATAACATCACCTTCCATGCCATCCTTGGCAGGAATGTCGCATGGATGTGCATTCGAGGTGTTTTATTTCCCATGTAACTCACACCTCGTAGGGCCGGAGACTCTCCAATTCTGGATCTGGCTGAAAGTGGTAAGGCATTATTCTGTCATCCATTCTTCTAAAAGTAACTGAGATCAGCTCCACAGGCACTCCTGGAATGCAATGCTTCGTAACGTCTCGCTCCGTTTCCATTTAACACCGAGACGGAACCTACCGGTAGTGGTATCTCCACCGGCCCTCGGAACTCACCGGGGCCTCGCAATCTGGAGGTCAGATCTGAACATGATGTTGCATTGGCTGAGGAATGACACTGTGCAGAATGGTCTAACAAAGTCATGATGGTCTATATGCGGCGGTATGCAGTCGCCTTCCTTGTAGATGTTGATAATTCAGCTATTGAGTATGCAATCTGCAGGCAGTACCCTTGACCCACAATTTTATATTATGATATTTTAATTTAATTGCAACGAAGTCAAAAACTTGACCCCGCTATATTATATGTATAGAATTGTAATTGTTTATGTTGTGGATGCTACGCAAGTATACATATCGTATCAAGTAATATAGGGCTCTAGTGGAGTCCTGGTTATCGATCCCACAGGGAAAGAGAAAATAAAATAAAAGCTAATTTTAAAATAATAATAATAATTCTAAAATAGTATACGAAAATTTGAAATTCTAAATTTAATGCGTAATAAAGTAAACTAAGTATTTCAATTAGTGTAACTTAACTAAGTAGAAAATTAATACGTATTGAAAGTGCAGGAAATTAAACTAATTGCTAAATAAGTCTTAACTATTCGTAAAAAGTATCTTTCCCCTTGTTTAGAAATTTAAGTGATTGATGAATTTAAATAGATAATTTTAAGGTATTGTGACAAATAGGAGCATTCCTATTCTTTACCCTTTGGTCCAGGTGTAAAGAATATTGACAAATCCTATGTTTGATTACTGAATCTGCGGCTAGGATGGGAGGATACCGACTGCCACTTCAGAGCTTCCACATTCCCCTCGCCTGAGGGCTAACATCTACACTTCAGCTCTCAAACAATAGGACCAAATTGAATATTTTAGTCTGTCACACTAAAATGCTCCATTCTACGCCCAGTGATATTATTTCCCTATTTATTTGCACCCTCCTTCCAAAGCTTTTGAATTCCCCGAATATCAGATGTAATTTTTACTATAGTTGATAATCAACACATTTTAACATTTCAAATGGACAGTTTGAAAGTAAATTAAGTTTTAAGTAAAAATTATCACAATTTATTAATATATAAAAGTACTTCTATTTTTAGTTCATCAAGTCACTTAATTTCATAACAGGGAGAAAGACTAATAAACTACTCAGAATGCATGTTGACTAAACTAAGCATGGATTTCATTTAAAGTTAAAAACAATAAATACAAATACTTATCTTAATTTATCTCCAAGCAGACTCCTAGCAGTTCCTTTGACTCTTCCTTCCAGTACAGCAAGACTCACTAAAAACTCACTAACTCATTAACTCACTAAATAACACACACACTAATTCACTATTTTACTCCCAACACAAATTTAACACACAAAAATTGCACACAAAAACTTCACACACATAAGCTGAATTTTGGCCTCTATATATAAAGGTGAGCAAAGGACCAAGAGGTGTGTAAGCATCTCTTCAAAAGTGTCCAGGTTCAATGTATCTGTGCCATTTGAACTAGCTCGCCGTCGGCGACGAACTACCTCGCTGTCGGTGAGGCTTCTAGAAGATCTTCAACTCGCGCTAGCTCGCCGTCGTGGGGCTCGGGCTCGCCATCGCCGAGCATGCTTATAATTCCTTCGTAAATGTCTCCTCGTAGCCTCGCCGTCGGTGGACTCGATCTCGCCGTCGGCGACTCGAAGACAAATTTCATTATTTTCTTCCTTTTGCTCTAAATTCGCTCCTTTTTATGATTTTTGCTTTTATCACCTAAATTCTTCATTCTCGCAATAAAATAAAGAAAATACCTTTCTTTAAAGTGCAATTTCATTAGAAATAGGTATGAATTTCTTAATAAAATTTTCAGCGATCAAAATCCCCCAAACTTACTTATTACTTGTCCTCAAGTAATTTTAGTACTACATAAAAATAATGAGTTTTATAATAAGTTTTTTCAATTTAAATAACTATGAATTAGATTAATTAATATCATAATAAAGTTAAATAAAAATAATTCATGTAATTTAATTAATCTTATAGAAATAAATTATTTAGTTATCAGGTCTAAGATTTCTAGCTTAATATTCATTTCAGGAATGACTATATTTAAAAGAATAACTACTTAAGATATTTATATGATAAGAAATTCAAGAAAATACTATTAGGTAAAATTCTAATCCATAAACATAAGTTTGGAAATATCTATGTTTTTCCCTTTAGGTTAAATCAAATGAAGCCAATTTTTTATAAGGCATCTCCTCAAGCTTCTCCTCATTTTTCTTTTTTTTTTATTTTTTTTTCTTTTTCTTTTTTTTCTCCTTTTTTTTTTCTTTTTTTTCTAATGAGGATTACTGTATCTGGAAGGCCTGTTAATAATTTTGAACTTCATTTTCATCTTCCTAAATTTGAAACTTAGGAATATTTCTTAGCTTATATATACTTCATATTTTTTACTTCATTGATTTTAAATCTTTTCTTTTTCACTTGAATAGTTAAGAATTTTAATTTTAGAATATAGTTTTTCATACTAAAAATAGTTTACTATATTCTTATTCCTTTTAGCCAAATATTTTATTCTATTTAATTAATTAAAGTACTAGAAATATTTCATTTAACCTTTTATAATAATTAAATAAAATAATTCATATTAAATCAAATTGAAAAATTTGCTATAAAAATCATTTTATAATAATTTGAAAATAGAAATTGAGAACAAGTTAATAACTAAATTTGTATTTTACTCTCCCTCCCAAACTTAAATTTTTATATCTACTCTAAATAATGAATAAGAAGGAAAGTAAATAAATCATACCTTTGAAGTTTAGGTATTTCTTTTTTTTCTTTGAAATTTTTGCAGGCTTTTTCATTTTTCATCGAACCTCGTACTCGTTAGTATTTTCCATATATATATAACAATTTAAAGAAAATGCGAGGATAAAATTTAAGATAAGTATTAAACACAACAATTAAAATAACTCTACACTACACATATGAATTACTAACATATTAAAACAATTTAACTAACATATTAACAATTTTAAAAACTTAAAACAATACAAAATAAAATAAAAACATACTAAAGAAAATTAATATCCTATTTAACATACAAATAAATGCAATTAACTAACATAAAAACAAAAACTAAACTACTATCACAATTCAAGCAAATTAATCTAACTAACATCCAATGTCTCAAAAAAAAAATAAATAAATAAAGTACTGAATATTACAAATATATAAAGTCCTTAAAATAACTTAACATCAAACAAATAAAACAAATAAAGTCCTAATCTTCAGCATCAAAGTCCCAAACTATATTATCATCCCCTCCTTGTTCTGTAGGCTGCTGAGAAGACTGAGCAGGATGATACTGAGTATACTTAGGGCAATCTGGAAAGACAACATCTAAATCTCCACTCTTATAACGACGTTCAGCTTCATAATATGTAATTTTGTATTCCGAATGTCGTTGGAGGTACTCACTATCATAATCATGTCTCCTCTCCAGATTATCAATCCTTTGATCAAAATGATTAAATCTTCTCCCCATGGTCTCTCCAAACTGCTCAAAACTCCTCCTATGCAGGGTCAATTCATTCATCAGATCTTGTAGGGTAGGGGTGGTAGGCTCAGGTGGTTCATAGCTAGTAGATGGTATATCTCTACTTGATTGAGTGAAATAACTTCTCACTCCTGATCTCCACCCTTCATGAGGTTCATACTTCTTAATATTAGCAGCTGTGAGTGGTTTCATAGGTTCCACCCATTCTTCATCATCTCTAGCCTCAACTCCAGAGAGTTGGCAAAGTGCAAAAATTAATCCAGGGTGTCCCAGATCCGGCTCCACTCTCATTTCGAGGAGTGGCTGTGGATGTTTTGATAAATAATTCTCCCGATGTTGATGCTTCTGTTATTCTGAATACAGAAATTCAGAATTGCTCTATCTCGTGTTACCTCACTATGGTGATATGTGGTAACAGAGTAGAACAAATAAAGTAATGCCAGGCTTTGGAGACTGCATTTAATTTAGAAAGAGGAAAATTCACTCTTTCCTGCTGCTTAATTTTCCAAACTCCGGTCCCATCAGTGAGAAAGTTAATGACTTCCTCCAGTGGTCCTTCCATCATTCCAAAAGTTCCATACTCGCTAAAGTGCGAGTCATGAACTTCATAGAACGCGTTAATTCTTGCGGCATTGAAAGCTACAAAAAACCCTCGTACCTTTATCGGTGCATCTTCGGCGACAATCAATTGGCATAAAATTCTTTAACCACTTCTACAGCTGCTCTATATTGAACGTAACAGAAATTCTCCCAACCTCGTTCCTTAATAATTCACTCTACTTCTCCTCCCGGATTTTTGAATACCCGATCCGCAATGTACTTTCTTCCTTGTATGTTTTCAAAATATTTAGCCTGTGCTCGTGCATTGATGAATCGGTTTTCGTCGAATTCTACTCGACGTTTTTGTCGTGGTGCCATACGATCGATCTGTGAAAATCGTAAAAATTTTCACTAAACTTAAAAATAATACTAAGAAGGCTTCCTACAACATTTGTAAGCAATTTAAATCAAGTTCCATGGATTTCCACCAAATATTTCTTCCATATTTTGATTTTTCCCAAAATTTGCAATGTGGTGAAAATATATGGTGAAAACTAAAAATTTTTTGCATAGGAGTGAAGCTCTTACCAAGGGAAGATGAAATCCGGTGTCAAAAAGTGTTGAAATCGCTTCAAATCCAAGATCTCTCAAGCCCTAGGTCGGTTTTTGCGAAAATGAGAGGTTGGGGATGATGAATAGTGTTTTTGACCGGTCAAAATATATGTTTTTGCCGACCTCGCTGTCAGCGAGATTTTTCTCGCCGTCGGCAAGCTAATATTTTTCGGAACCAAAAACTCTCGGGAAAAATCCACTGTCGGCGAGAAATTCTTCGCTGTCAGCGAGATCGATCTCGCTGTCAGCGGGATTTTTCTCGCCGTCGGCGAGATTCCAAAAATTTTAAATTTCTGAAATTCGTCACTGATTTTCGTCCTTGATTTGCCTTATATTATATTTCCAATCACATCATTTATTAATTTAATATGAAGATTAGCTACTTATACACAAACAAAATCACACAACACAACAAATTAACTTTAATATTGAAATCCATGAGATGTACGAACTAACATAATTTAAACTCTATAATCAAACTTCAAACTTCAATTCTTACTACTAATCAGCATCGCAAACCAATCCACGACACACTAAATGCTGATACAAAACTATGATGCATATCTCAATTAAGTTTGAGATATTCAAATCATCACTCCACACATAATAAAATCTAAATCAAATCAAATAACATAAATTCAAACATACTATAGAAATCTTTACTACTACTCTTCAAGGTCAGAATCTTCATCTTCTCCGATATTTTCGATATGACAATGATGCACAAATAAGTTATAGAAAGGCTCGAAGGGAAACTCCGAAGCGATTCTTCGGTGATCCAACCCTTCGTCTCGGCAAATGAAGAAAGCTAGCTTCCGAGTGTCCGAGTGATCGAAAGTGTTCCGTTGACCTCATTTTTGATGAGGTCTTCTCTTCTTCCCTTTAGTACTTAGGATCTAGCCTTAGGCTTTTCCTTTCGACTATCTTAGAGGACTAGAATTGGGACCCACCTTTTAGAAATTCAAACCACTTCTTAACTCCCCGCAAACTCCACAAACTTGACCGTAGACCCCTAATCACCTAGAGGGTTGAAATCAAATGTGGAAGTTTAAAGGATGAGTCCCTATAGGACTCTTTGGCCTTAGGACTACCCCAGGTGGCTCGGTCCAGTGAAGGGGCTGACTTACACACACACTACACCTATACACTACACTTTCACACACCTCCTAAAACCACACCCATACCTAACTCGACCTCCCGACTCATGTAGGTGATTCACATGGATGGTCCTTAACCCCTAAGCCTTTGGCTAAGAGGGTTAGGAACAACATAGTGAGTGCCTCAAATGAGTCCCTTCATGGCTCATGTGGGCTTGATATGACTTCATGGCTCAACCAAAATGATTTCATTCCACAAATTTACCCAATCTTCAATTTTCCAAATTTTCAATTTTCCAAATTTTCAATTTTTGACCCCCGGGACCCTACACCCGCTTAACCTACCCAAAACCCTTAAAATTACCCAAATTTCTCAAAAATTTCCAAATAATCCAAGATTCCTCAAAATCAATCCCAAACATTTCCACATCACTCAAATTGATCATCCATACCCAAAAATATCAAAAATTCCAAGAAAACCTCCCAATACCCTCCAAAAACCCAAAATACCCCTCTTGACCCAAAAATTCAAAAAATTCAGAAAATTCCCAGAAAATTCCAGAAAATCCCAACTATTCCCAATTTCATTTTGTTCAACTACACCATGGGCCAATTTTGTCAATTTACCTTACTTTTGTCAAAACACCCAATTCAACTCCAATTAACCCCAAATCTTTTCTAAATCTTCCTTAGCATCCCCACAAGCATAACACTAACATGATTTGACCAAAATTTGGACCCAAACCCCACTCAAATTCAACCCAAAGCTAAAAGGCCCAATTTTGACCTAAACCCAAACCTAACCCAAATGGGCCCAAACCCCAAAATCAAAGCCCAACCAAAGTCAAAACCTCTTTGAAACACTCCCATAAACATTTCTCAACATTAATTTTACATCAATTTCAACCCTAGCCCAACATTGGCCCAACTTGGCCCACTTGGACCTATATTGGCCCATTCACCAAAAGAGCCCAAATTCAATCCAATTCAAACCCAAATCACTCCCAATTTGCTTCAAGTCACTCATGATACATCCATGAGCTAAACCCAACAATTATTCGGCCCAACCTCTTTACAAAATTTCATCCCAAAATCCATTTTAAAATTCAAAAGCCCACTTTCCTAAACCATTTTAAAAGCCCATCCTTCACCACATCCAAAGGCCCAAAATTGGTCCCAAAGCCCACATGATATTTCTCTACATCATCCATTCAATTAAAATCATCCCTAAGTCCTAAATTCATCATCAAATCATTCCAAATCAAGTCTCATACAAATTTCCATCAAATTACCAAAAATTCCTAAAATCCATTTTTATGAAATTGACCCAACCTTTTCCCAAGCCAAATGGAGCCATGAAGCCATGCACAAGCCATATGCAAGCCATGGCGACCACTTTACACATCACCATGTCATTTTTGGCAAAAGGAGGGAGTCCTTTAATGATTCCCTTAAGGGTGATTTAGCCACTTCCATGACTCCACTAAACCATGCTTAAACTTAATTGTACTTGGATGGTGACCCTTCCCCACTAATTAAGCCGACCTAAACCACTTTATCTTCACCCAAACTAGCCATGGGAAGGTGCACCTAGCCCAATCCCTGCATTCGACCACTCTGAGCCAAAATATACCCTTACCACATTCTACTTTGATTCAAACACTTTACACATGTCCAAGCCCAATTGCCTTCACCAACTTCAAGCCCTGGATCTCCTGACCCTGAGAGTGACCAATGCACGGCCGGCCAGCCACCGGGTCGCCGGAAAACACCATGGCCGAGAGCTCACATGTGAGCCCAACTCGGAATTCTCACTCGCTGAGCTGCCCCATCCCTCAGGTGGCCATTGGAGTTGTTCTTCTCTTGCCAAGAGCAGCTGATCCCAAGCCCTAACTCTCCCTGGGAGGCCCTCCACCCTCTCCTATTTAAACACCACCCCTCTCGGCCATGAGAGGTGCCGAAACAAAACCTTAAGGAAACTCGCCAAAATTGTTCCGTACTCCTCCCCATACACAGAGCACTTGATCCCCACCGAGATCCCCCTTCCATTTCTTCTCTCGCGAGCTCAATTTCGTAGTTGAAATCTAGGCCCAAAACCAGGACACTTCTCCACGGTGAGCCAATCCCCAAATTGATTGGTTCTACACCTTCACCGGACCAAGGGAAGGTGTCCACCAAGAAAAGCCCCATCTCCGAGCCACCCAGGTTGCTCCGGCCTCCAAGCTTTGTGATCGGGCTTGGTCGAAATCCCACCTAGACAATTCACTGCGACCGGGAGACTTCATCCGGAGCTTGCCGGGATCCAATCGAAGGTGCAACAACCCTCGGATCGAAGCCACACTTCTCCGAGCAAAGGTATGAGCTAATTCTTCATCCCGAGTTTCGGAGATTCTCCATTTCAAATGCTTTAATTTCAATGCATGATCACCGTATAGATGTGTTCGTCTCTTCAAGACGAATCCATAGAGCATAAGAACATGAAAATCCATCGAGTATCGAGTGAGATATTAAGGATTTAGTGTGGACGGCTCTCGGGTGAGGACACTTGTGGACGATGAACGGATGCGCGTCCATTCAATACACGTGCGGACGGACGGCCGGGATCGCGTCGGATCGGGAGACGCGTACGAGAACCGCGGGGCCCGGGCCATCGACTCGGATGGCGGCGTCGAATGGGAGCGCGACGCGTGTGCGTTCGGAGCTGCCGAGGCTGACGCGGCGCCGCGTGGATAAAT
The DNA here is from genome assembly GCA_022702705.1 of Papilionanthe hookeriana x Papilionanthe teres. Taxonomy (NCBI): domain Eukaryota; kingdom Viridiplantae; phylum Streptophyta; class Magnoliopsida; order Asparagales; family Orchidaceae; genus Papilionanthe; species Papilionanthe hookeriana x Papilionanthe teres. The sequence goes on along the minus strand of CM040431.1, from coordinate 92,100,991 downwards.
AGAAAATTAGGGATTTTTCCGATTTATTTAATTCCCTAAATTTCAAAATTCATAACTTTGTGTAGAAAAATCAGAAAAATAAAATAAAAATACCCTCTTGCTCGAGTGAACGTGAGGAGAATAATGTGGAAAAGAAATTATTTAATTTCATCAAGTATTTTATTTTTAATAATTTATTTACCCTCTGCATATTTTTAATTCTCCATGCATGTATACAATTCACCATGGCATGAGACCATAGGGCTTTTGAAGCCTCCGAATTTAGGAACATTCCCTGAATTTTCCAAAGTCGAGGCTATCCCTATGAAAAGTTATTGATTTTTCAAATTCATGTTACTGTTTTGAGTATTTTAATTCCAATAAATAGCATGTTGTGAAATAAATTCTAGGAAAATTTGGTGATGTTCCTTATGACCGAGTGGACCCTAGGAAAAATAGGTTTTGAGTTAGTTCATTTAAAACAACCCTAATCGGCTTAAACACCCAAAATGGATCTCTAATTAATTAGAGCTAACCATACATCAAATTGACTTGAAATCAATTCTCCACTGACCTTTAGGATCAGAGGAACCCACCATAAAAATTTGAGGTCGATTGGACTTGGTTAGCCCTACTAATTGGGTCGATTAAGCCATTTAGTCATTTTAAACTTTAAAAATTCATAACTTTCAAAATACTTTTTAAAAATTCACCAAATTGGTTTTGGAGCCTCTCTGATATCGGGGAATTTAGGAAAATTAAAATTTTAATTTTCTAAAAAGTTGATTTTTAATATTATTTTAATATTTTAATAATTAAAAAATAATAAAAATCACAAAAATAATAAAATTCACCAAAATGTCACATTTTGAATTTTAATCACTTAGGAATAAACCCCATATTTTTCTTAGGTCTATTTAGTGAGTTATTAAATTTTAAAGCTCTAGGGTAATTTTAAAATTAAAAAAATGTATTTTCTAGCATTTTCACTAAAATAATTATAATAAATCATAGAAAAATCAAAAAATTGCAAAATTTGATTCTCTGATTTCCTTGATATCAGAGAGATTTTTGAAAAATATAAAATTTATTTTTCAACATTTATTTTATTTTTAAATTAATTAACACTCCAAAACTTAAAATAATTATAATAAAAATAATATAATTCAAAAAATCACCAAAATTGGTCCAAGTGGTTCTCTGGTCATTATAAATGTCCCCTAATTTTCTTAAGGACAGAAACTTTCCCTTGGTCATGTTATTAAATTTTCCTTGGAAATCTCTATTTTCCACCAAAAATAATTATATAAATAAATTAAATGCAGAAAAATCACATTTTCTCCTCTCATGTCTTTATTGACATATGAGTGAAGTCATATAAAAATTTCAAGTTCATTTGAGTTCAATTTAGTGAGTTATGAAATTATTAAGCTTAAAGGGCAAAATGGTAATTAAAATTTTAACCTTTAATTAAAACTTTAGGTTTAATAAAAAATTAATAAATAAAATATTTGATCCTAATCTGATTTGGATGATTGAAATTTAAATGATTAAAGGGTAGAAACCCATTAAGCAATTTAAAATGATTAAACCTTAATTAAATAGTTGATTAAATTTGGAAGAATAATAAAATTGGAGTTATTAAAATAGGGATATTATTAGGAGGAGATTTATTCTTTAATTTAAAAATCCCTAAATTAATTATCTCATTAATATTCAATTCTTAATTAAAATGATTACTCAAATTTAAAATATTAAAAGACTTAATCATTAAACTAAAGTTAAATTATTAAACTCTTTTAAAGTGTTAATTAAAATTAAAAAATAAAATTAAATTAAGAAAATTAAATTAAATTAAATTAAATTAAAATTAAAAGTTGAATTAAATTAAAAATTAAATTAAAATTAAAAGTTGAATTAAATTAAAAATTAAATTAAATTAAATTAAATTAAATTAAATTAAATAAACAAATTAAAATTAAATTAAATGAACAAATTAAATTAAATTAAGTTAAATTAAAATAAATAAAATAAAATTGAATTAAAATTAAATTAAATTAAATTAAATTAAATTAAATCAAATTAAATTAAAATTAAATCAAATCAAATTAATTTAATGTAACATCAAATCAAACTAAATTGAATTAAATTAAATTAAAACTCAATTAAATTAAATTAAATTAAATTAAGTTGAATTAAATATAACATCACCAAAGACATAAAGAATTCAAAATAAATCTAAAATAACTTGAACACTATTCCAAATTTAAACCCATTAATGGAAATTAAACTAAATCACAAACCATTTGAATATCAATTTACCCTCGAAAGCTTTAGTTATCATAACTCCTAAACAGAATATTAAATGAAATGTTACTTCACTTATAGGATATTCAAACATCCTAGTTCATCGAGTAAGATAATAACAAAACTTAACTAAACCTCGGACGATTAATTCATTTGTGTAATTGAATTCATTTGGACTTAAAACAATCCTAAAAGTATTGAAAAGATGTTTAAGATTCTTCTTAAGCACTTCCTCAATATTATAGGATATTTATAAGAACAATTGAACTCAATTGTTCTTTGATGAAGAAAATTGTCTTCAAACAAAAACACAAGGAATCTAGACGTCATAGGAAATGATCTAGCTATAGGATTAGGAATTTGGTAGAAAACCATAACCCTTACCTTAGCTTTACCTAGGAACTTGCTTAAATATTCTAATTGTGTTTTAAGTGCGACTTGGGATGACGGGAAGACCCTCCGAGTACGCTTTTATTTTATTGCAATTTACTTTCTTGCAATTTACATTATTGTAATTTCATTAATCGCATCGCACTTACTTTTCTTGCATGATAAACAACTCGTTGCATGAAAACCCACACCTTTAGGATAGTCCCTAAAACCGAAACCAAAACTAAGTTAAAAGTCATTGCAAGATAAAATTCACCGCCACAACATTTCAAAATATAAAACAACTCAAAATTTAATCACAAACGAACACAAAACTACAATTACAACTAAATTAAAACGTCCTGTTGGATGATTGGGAATACCTTGGATGATGTAACCTACGTGTTGCTAACGGGATTTCCCACGGTCTAAATGAAAGTGTGGAACTCATTCAATTGAGTTTAGCAAATTCATTTGGACTAAGTGAATCCGATAAAAATAATGATGTCGGAAGGATGGAACCATGGGATCTTAACCTGGTGTCGTTATAATCAACTTTAAGATTTGTTTTAATTAAAACACAAAAACACTTGGAAATTAAGACTTCTCTAAACCAAAACACTTTTCTCATCCCCTGATTTATGACTTCTAAAATTGAACCTCTGCAACAACAAGGAGCTCGGAGCATGGTGGGCAGCACGGCCATCGTCATCGAAGAAACTCGAGTCTACTTCAAAGAAAACTTTCCTAGAATTAAATAACAAAGCCATAGGACTTCGAGGTAGTTTGCCTAGTGCAACATAAATCCTCAACTCTTTGTTAGGCACTTGCATTGCAAATTAAGCCCTAACCGGTCTTAGGATTCCGAGGTAGTCGTCCGTACGACAATAAACCCTCACATCTTCGAGGTTATTTGTTTGATTTTATCATACAAATATAAGCCCTAATTAATTAAAATTGGCAAGATCAAAACATTTAAATAAATATTAGGACTTTCCTAAACTCAAGCCAAACAATAGGATAGTCGGGAAATTACCGAAGTTCACTTCGAATCCGTGATTTCTCCTACTTTTCTTCCTTTGGATTCCCAAAACAAAATGTTCCAAACTTGATCCATTCCTTTTGAAATTCCAAAATTCAATCCTTTGAAAAACTTAAACTTTGAAATTCTTGAGAGCGAATTATTGATTATTATCGAGAGTTTTCTTAGGTGATTCCCGTCACTTAAGATGTAATTAACTATAGGGGCTTGCCCTTATAGGGAATTTTAAAGAACCCGAGTAATATAAACCCCGTTTAATGCTTTCATATTAAGCGAGGGAATTTGTCGGCTTATAAAATTGGTTCGCGGACCAAACGGATGTCACAAATCTTCTAGTTTATTTAATCGAGCCCCACCGTCGAGCGGTGTGTCTATCCTTAGGGATAGATACACGGTCTGTGGTGCGGTGCTCGTTTATATAAACTATTTGGGATGTGAGATCGATTTAATCTCATATCTTAAAACCTTCAAATTTAAAATTATTTTCAAAATCAAATACTACTTTTCAAAATTATTTATTTAAATTAAATTAAAAATTCGCCGACAACTTCTGTTAGGCGACCCCTTTTCAAAATAAAACACACAACCTAAAAATATGCCGACATGTTCCTTCATCCTCCAGTCAATGTGATCAAATAAATCAGATATATTGTCGATTAAATCTCTCACATTCTGCAGTTCTTTCTCCATTCCATTAATTTTCTTCATAAGTAACTCGTTTTATCCGAAATAGGCCTTGTATATGATTATTCCGTGAAGCTCTATCGTAGATGAATGTAATGTCTTCATTATTGTCCAAAGTAGGGAACATATCCGTAGGATCAAGCAAGCTTCCAAGGTAACAGAACCTTTTCCCAAGCTTCATAAGAAACCTGTACCGACCGCATAATGCAAAAATAGTAGATGGGTGTCCTAGTCCGTGAACCGACCCATGCACAATTAAACCCACGTACTTAACAATTATTGATCCAACATCAATAGGCAATCCAATTCGAATACAATAATTCAATATAAGACATTCTTTCGAAACCTCGTTTACCCTCATAAGTAGGTAATAATTTAGATGAGATGAAAAAGTGCCGATGGCTTCGAGACAGGATTCAAAGGTGATGCAGAAAAACTAATATACCCGTCTTCACGCATTTCCCAATCTTTCGTTTCATCAGTCAGATATCGAAATATCTCATTCATATTATATCGAGAAGGCACAAAATTTGAATAGTGGCATACCGGGGTGTTTTCTATAGAGAATAATTCATTTACTCTTGATGGAGTAAACATCACCCATCTTCCTCGGACATAGATATTCCCATTGCTGATCGCATGTAAGTTAGAGTAGAACTCTTTCACAACTGGAATAACAACAGCAGACGTAGTGTAACAAAATACCTCCCAGTAGCCGTCGCGCGATCATTTCTTCTATCTTCGTAAGGGAATTCTCTAATCCTCGATCGACAAATCCCCGTTCCTTGATAACTCTTTTCTTTACCAAAACCTTGTTGAAGATCCGCCGCGCTTCCACACTCACAAATTTTCTCCGGTTAAACACTCCGCATTTGAGGAATCTAAGAATTTGGAGGCCATTATGGTGAATGGAAGGAATTATAATGAAGAGGGCAGATTTAGAATGAATTAAGAATGGGTTTTCACTAAGGATTTAGTGTCGAAACCGTCCGGATCGGCATTCAAAGTATAAATAACTCATCTTTATAACTTCCCGCTCGTCGGCGACTCGCTTATAAAACCGCCTTTCGGTGTTCTCGCCGTCGGCGGGACGTTTCGCCGTCAGCCGAGCTCGATAAATAAACTGATATTAATTTAGGTGCAAACCTCGCTGTTGGCGAGTATCGACCTCGCCGTCAGCGAGATTCCAAAATAATGTCTAATTTTGCTCTGAATCGAATAATTTCTTTTCTCATCATAATGGTTCGAATATGTGATGAATCTTAATAATAATTGAGTAGTAAAGTTTCAATAATATAGACTAAATATTAAGATACAATAAAAATAGATAACTAATATGGGTTGCCTCCCATAAAGCGCTTGGTTTAACGTCGTCAGCCCGACCTAATTTCAATTATTAATCAGGTCGACTAAGCATTAAAACCTCTTTATAGTTAGGTCTTATACCTTAAAAATATGGTTTTAATCTATGTCCATTAACTTTAAATTTATGTCCAGTTTTTGGATCTTCGATTTCTATAGTTCCATATGAAAATATTTGAGTTATGGTGAAAGGTCCTAATCATCGAGACTTCAATTTTCTAAGAAATAATTTCAATCTAGTATTATATAGCAAAACTTCCTGTCCTGGTTCAAAATTTCTCTGATTAATCTTCCGATCATGCCATAATTTCATCTTTTCTTTATAAATCCGATCATTATCATATGATTCATTTCTTAATTCTTGCAATTCATTTAATTGTAGCAATCTCTTCTCACCAGCTTCCTTCATATTATAATTAAGTTCTTTAATGCCCAATATGCTTTATGTTCTAATTCAACTGATAAGTGGCATGTTTTTCCATATATAAGCCTGTAAGGAGTCATTCCAATCGGAGTTTTATAAGCAGATTCTATAAGCCCATAATGCAGAGTGTCTAATCTAATAGACCAATCTAACATATTTGGGTTTACGGATTTTTCTAAAATACGTTTAATCTCACGATTAGATACTTCACTAATCCGCTAGTCTCGTGGATGATAAGCGAGTGGATATCTTATGAGTAATATTGTATTTTTCTACTAGTTTGTGAATGTATTTATTTCTAAAATGAGTTCCTCCATCAGTGATAATCACTCTCGGCATTCCAAATCTAGTAAAAATATTTTTCATCAGAAATATTGAAACACTCTTAGCATCACACCTAGGTAAAGTTTGTGCCTCAATCCATTTGGAAACATAATCAACAGCTACTAATATATATGAGTTCCCAAATGAAGGAATAAAAGGTCCCATAAAATCTAATCCCCAAACATCAAAAATTTCAACTTCTAATATAAAATTTAGAGGCATTTTATTTCTTCTAGATATATTTTCTACTCTTTGGCATTTATCGCAAGTTTTAATATATCTGTATACATCTCTAAATAGAGTAGGCCAAGTAAAATCCAGTATCGTAGAATCTTATAAGCAGCTTTATCAGTCCCAAAATGTCCTCCAAAATCGAATCATGACATTTTTGAATAATTGGTTCAGCTTTCTTCATAAGGTACACATCTTCTAATAATTAAATCCTTACATTGCTTATATAAATATGGTTCATCCCAAAAATAGGTTTTCGTATCATGGATGAATTTTTTCTTTTGTTGCAAAGTTAGCATAGGTGGTAAAATATTACTAACTATATAGTTTACTATATCAGCATACCATGGCATTTTCCATTCATTGATATTATATAGTTGTTCATTAGGAAAACTGTCTATAATTTCATTTTCAATATCAGATAGTTCATGATTTTTTAATCTTGATAAATGATCCGCAATTTGATTATCAGTTCCTTTCTTATTAACGATCTTAAAATCGAATTCTTGCATTAATGACATCCATCTAATTAATATTGGTTTGGAATCTTTCTTTTGCATTAAATATTTGATAGCAGAATGATCAGTATGCACGATACATTTTGTTCCAATCAGATAAGGTCTAAATTTATTAAAACCATATACTACCGCTAATAATTCTCTTTCTGAGAATCGTATAATTTATTTCAGCATCATTTAGAGTTTTACTAGCATAGTATATAACTTTAAAAATCTTTTCATATCTTTGCCCAAGAACTGCTCCTACATCATAATCACTAGCATCACACATAAGTTCAAATGGTTTCTCCAAGTTAGGTGAAACTATTATAGGTGTTGTAATTAATTTTTCTTTTAAGAGTTCAAAAGCATTCAAGCATTCGATTGTAAATTCAAATTTCTTGTCCTTTTCGAGAAGTTGGCATAGAGGTTTAGTAATTTTTGAAAAATCTTTTATATAGCGTCTGTAGAATCCAGCATATCCAAGAAAACTTCTTACCCCTTTTACCGTAGTTGGAGGTGGTAATTTATCTATAACTTGAATTTTTACAGGGTCCACTTCCATGCCATTTTCTGAAATTTTATGCCCTAATACAATGCCGCTCGCAACCATAAATTGACATTTCTCCCAATTTAGAACTAAATTTGTTTTCTCACATACTTCTAATACTTTTTCAAGATGAGTTAAGCATGTGTCAAATGATGTTCGAAATACAGAGAAATCATCCATAAATACTTCTATTCCATTGTCAATTAACTTACTAAATATAGACATCATACATCTCTGGAATGTTGTTGGTGCATTACATAATCCAAAAGGCATTCTTTGAAAAGCAAAAGTTCCATAAGGACTAGTAAATGTAGTTTTCTCTTGATCCTCAGGAGCAATTTGTATTTGATGATAACCGGTGTATCCATCTAGAAAACAAAAATACTTATGTCCAGCTAATCTATCTAACATCTGGTATAGAAATGGTAAAGGGAAGTGATCTTTCCCGGTGGCGGTATTTAATTTCCTATAATCAATACATATACACCAACCAAGTAACTTGTCTTATAGGAATAAGATCGTTATTTTCATTGGCAGTGACGGTCACTCCTCCCTTCTTAGGAACACAGTGAATTGGGCTTACCCAAGCACTGTCAGATATAGGATATATGATACCATTATCTAACCATTTTAAAATTTCTTTCTTAACTACTTTCATTATCGGGTTTAATCTCCTTTGGGGATCTACTTTAGGTTTATGTTCATCATCTAAAATAATTCTATGCATACAGATTGAAGGACTAATTCCTTTAATATCTGCTAAAGTCCAACCAAAAGTTTTCTTATATTTTTTTAAAGTTTCTAAAAGTTTTTGCTCTTGAGATTCGTTTAATGCGGATGAAATAATAATCGGTAAAGTTGAAGAATTACCTAAATAAGCATATTTCAAATGATTAGGTAATATTTTTAGCTCAAGTTCGGGAGGTTTAATAATTGATGGAACTATATTCTTGTCGTTGTTTTCAGTATTATCCAAAAATTCAAATCTTTCCTGAATATAATCTAGTTCTTCATTATTATCTTCAATTAATTCAGTATTTTCTTTTTCTAAATTATCTTCATAATATTCCTTAAAATGTTCTTATTGTAAATGTTCAAGTATTTCCATCCGAAAACATTCATCATCTTTTTCTAGCGCAGGATATTTCATTGATTTTGCAATATTAAAGGTAACTTTTTGGTCATTTACTCTCATAGTTAATTCTCCTTTCCGAACATCAATCATAGCTTTTCCAAGTAGCTAAAAATTGTCTTCCTAAAATGATAGGAATTTCTTTATCTTCCTCCATATCTAAAACAATAAAATCTACTCGGGAAGATAAATTTATCCACTTTTACTAACACATCTTCAATAACTCCCTTAGGATAGGTAATCGAACGATCAGCTAATTGAAGGGTTACTGAAGTAGGTGTAATTTTTCCTAATCCTAATCTCTTAAAAATCGATAGAGACATTAGATTGATGCTTTCTCCTAAGTCACACAAAGCTTTTCCATAAAATTTTTTTCCTATAGCGCAGGGTATAGTGAAACTACCAGGATCTTTCCATTTTTCAGGAAGCTTCTTCTGGATAATAGCACTACACTCTTCACTAAGTGCGACTGTTTCATTATCAGTGAATTTTCTTTTCTTATTTAGAATACCTTTCATAAATTTTACATAATTTGGCATCTGATCTAAAGCTTCGACAAAAGGTATATTGATTGTTAATTTCATTAATATTTCAAGGAATTTAGCAAATTGTTTATCTTTTTTATGTTGAGCTAGTCGTTGAGGAAATGGTGGTGGAGGTTTTTCAATAGAAATTTTCATAGGTATTAAAGGATGTTCTAAGTTTGAATCTTGTTGAATTGTTTCCTTTTCAATTTCCACTTCCTCTTTTGGCTTTCAAGTTCTTTTTGAAATTGAGGTTCTAATTCTTTTCCACTCCTTAGTTGTATTGCTTTAATTTGTTCTTTTCCTTGATCTTTAGGATTTATTTCCACATTACTAGGAAAAGTTCCAGGTATTCTATTATTTAGAGCAGTAGCAATATGTCCAAGTTGAGTTTCGATATTTTTAATAGATGTTCTTTGAATTTGTAATTGATTTCCATGAATTTGTAGTTGATTTCCTTGATTTTGTAGTTGATGACCTTGATTTTGTAGTTGATGACCCATATTCAAAATTAATTCATCCATAGATAATTTCTTATCTTTGAATTGAAGGTTATTGTTATTAAATCAAGGTGGGTAATTAGGTTTATAGTTTGGATTTGCTTGATTAGGTTGATTCATCCATTGTTGATTAGATGTGTTATTCCAATTAAAATTTGGATGAGATTTCCAACCAGGATTATAATAGTTTGAATAAGGGTTATTAGTTCTATTATTAATAGCATTTAAAGTTTCATAATTAGATTGAGATTCTATGATTTGTTCAGATGAGTTTTCTTCTAGACTAGGAGAGTAGTTCATTCCAAAATGATCTAATTTCTTAGATATAGCAGCAATTTGAGAAGCTAACATAGATATTGCATCGTTTTCATAAATGCTGGCTATCTTTTTCAGATTTACTCTATCAGCAGGCCATTGGAAATTATTTGTTGCCATTTCTTCGATTAGTGTATAAGCTTCATCAAATGGTTTAAACATTAATGAACCTCCAGCAGCAGCATCGATGATTGATCTTAAAGATCCTACTAATCCATTATAAAAGGTTTGAATAATCAGTCAATCTGGTAACGCATGATATAGGAATTTCCTAAGAAGTTCCTTAAATCTCTCCCAAGATTCATATATTGATTCTCCATCTATCTGACAAAAAGAAGTTATATCATTTCTAAACTTAGCAGTTTTAGATGGTGGAAAATATTTGGATAGAAATTTTTGTGATAATTCTCCCCAAGTTTTAATAGATCCAGAAGTCTAATGAATTCAACCACATTTTAGCCTTATCCCTTAATGAAAAAGGAAAAAGTCTAAGTCTTATAAAGCATCGTCGGATACTCCTTGATATTTAAAAGTAGCACAAGGTTCTAGAAAACTAGCAAGATGTAAGTTAGGATCTTCAGTAGGTGAACCACTAAATTGATTGTTTTGTACCATTTGGATAATTGCAGGTTCCAAATTTGCGCATACAATTTTAGAATAGATATTAATTTATTTATTATGATTATTTTAAAATAGTTCGTTACTCTAGTAAATTTTTCTTACATTCCCCGGCAACAGCGCCAAAAACTTGACCCACAATTTTATATTATTATATTTTAATTTAATTGCAACGAAGCCAAAAACTTGACTCCGCTATATTATATGTATAGAATTGTAATTGTTTATGTTGTGGATGCTACGCAAGTATACGTATCGTATCAAGTAATACGCAGCTCTAGTGGAGTCCTCGGTTATCGATCCCACAGGGAAAGAGAAAATAAAATAATGACTAATTTTAAAATAATAATAATAATTCTAAAATAGTGTATGAAAATTTGAAATTCTAAATTTAATGCGTAATAAAGTAAACTAAGTATTTCAATTAGGTAACTTAACTAAGTAGAAAATTAATACGTATTGAAAGTGCAGGAAATTAAACTAATTGCTAAATAAGTCTTAACTATTCGTAAAAAGTATCTTTCCCCTTGTTTAGAAATTTAAGTGATCGATGAATTTAAATAGATAATTTTAAGGTATTGTGACAAATAGGAGCATTCCTATTCTTTACCCTTTGGTCCAGGTGTAAAGAATATCGACTAATCCTATGTTTGATTACCGAATCGCGGCTAGGCCGGGAGGATACCGACCGCCACTTCGTAGCTCCCACGTTCCCCTCGCCTGAGGGCTAACATCTACACTTCAGCTCTCAATCAATAGGACCTAATTGAATATTTTAGTCTGTCACACTAAAATGCTCAATTTTACGCCTAGTGATATTATTTCCCTATTTATTTGCACCCTCCTTCCAAGGCTTCTGAATTCCCCGAATATCAGATGTAATTTTTACTATAGTTGATAATCAACACATTTTAACATTTCAAATGGTCAATTTGAAAGTAAATTAAGTTTTAAGTAAAAATTATCACAATTTATTAATATATAAAAGTACTTCTATTTTTAGTTCATCAAGTCACTTAATTTTATAACAGGGAGAAAGACTAATAAACTACTCGTAATGCATGTTGACTAAACTAAGCATGGATTTCATTTAAAGTTAAAAATAATAAATACAAATACTTATCTTAATTTATCTCCAAGAAGACTCCTAGCAGCCTTTTCGACTCTTCCTTCTAAGTACAGCAAGACTCACTAAAAACTCACTAACTCAGTAACTCACTAAATAACACACACACTAATTCACTAATTTACTCCGAACACAAATTTAACACACAAAAACTGCACACAAAAACTGCACACACATAAGCTGAATTTCGGCCTCTATATATAGAGGTGAGAAAAGGACCAAGAGGTGTGTAAGCATCTCTTCAAAAGTGTCCAGGTTCAATGTATCTGTGCCATTTGAACTAGCTCGCGTCGGCGACGAACTACCTCGCTGTCGGCGAGACTTCTAGAAGATCTTCAAACCGCGCTAGCTCGCTGTCAGTGGGCTCGGGCTCACTGTCAGCGAGACAGTTATAATTCCTTCAGAAATGTCTCCTCGTAGGTAGCCTCGCCGTCGGCGGGCTCGATCTCTCCGTCGGCTACTCAGCACAAATTTCATTATTTTCTTCCTTTTTGCTCCAAATTCGCTCCTTTTTATGATTTTTGCTTTTATCACCTATATTCTCCATTCCTGCAATAAAATAAAGAAAATACCTTTCTTTAAAGTGCAATTTCATCAAAAATAGGTATGAATTTCTTAATAAAATTTTCAGCGATCAACCCTCCATGTTATCATCCTTTTCACCATTCTCTTGATGACTATGGGCATTGGATCCACCTCACCGCGACAAAGTATTCCTGGTGGGTTTCCTTTTCTGTCTATGGCAAAATTGTAGCAACATCCGCATTGGATTGTAACTCTTCCCTTTCCTAGCATCCATCTTTGGGGTTCTGAGTATGTCTTTTCTCTCAGCGGCAAGCTCGACCCATATTCTGTAATTCGAGGGTGCAATCTACAATTTGTTGTTGCTCATAATCTGAGAAAACATCTGTATGCAGCTCGAGGCCTTCCAAGATATTGATCCTCTTGTTTCCAATTCTTTCAAAGTATTCAAAGGTTTTCTTTCAACTAGTTGCATTTTCTCCAGCTCGTATTCCGGGATTATCTGAAGTCCTCCGTGTCTAGTAACATACTGCGGGATGTACGGCTCAACCGCAGCACGTTCTTCTGCATGTCTCGGCTCCTCGGGGATAGTCTTCGTAGGGACATCCTGCGGGGTTGCTTTCGCAACAAGACTCTTCGAATCTGGAACATATGATCGGTGTCGAGGTACCAACTCTATTTCTGCTTTTCTTGGTATTTCTTTTATTTGTTCCGACCTTCTTGGAATTCACTTTCTTCTTTCTGGTTCTTGACGAACAGGTCTCCTTGGAGCATTTGCACTAACAATATCCATCGTCTGTTCATGTTGATCTTCTGCTAACTTGGTCAACATTTTGCGAATGCGACGATTTTTATTTCTTCGCTGGGTAGCAGTGAGAGTAGCTCTCCTTACCCCTTGAATTTCTATCGGCGCGGCGCTGTCAATCCTACCCTTTGCTGTGGCAACCACAGACTTAACTTTCTTATCCTCTCCGGTTTCATGTGCGGTGTTTGCTTTTCTTTTCTTGCTGCTGAATTGGTGGCTCAGGCCACCCATCTTCATCACTGTCTGGCTGTGAAGTTCTTCTCAATCAACTGGGATCCAATCATTTTCTTCGTATTGTAAGCCAGCTGGTGTGAAGTCTGAGTCAATCTCTATCACTGCTCCATCCCTCACCCTCTTTTCATCAAGTGCTAGACTCACGCCATTTCTAAAGTTTAGAACCAAGTGCCCATTTGACATTTCCCTACGAAAAAACAAGAAAAGGATCAGGGGCTGTACTAAGAACAAGAACAATAAGAATAACACTTAAAAATTCTTATTCACTTCTTTTAAATTTAAAGGAAGTAGGAAGAGATGAGAAAATATAAGGAATGAGTGGGTTTAAAAAGGAAAGATATGACATTTTATTATTATGATTTCCCATGTTTTTCTTTTTAACATTTTTCTTGATGAGATTTTTTTTGATCATCCATTTTATTTTGTTTTGGGTTCGGACCCAGTCACAAAGTGATTACTTCACCCGTGTTTTTAGGGATAAGATTCTACTTTAGAAGCCACCCTTCGAAACATCAGGTTGCGTAATACTTCTTTAAATACCGTCCATTGATTGGAAGCATGGGTCGTTCTCCACGACAATTCACCAGTTGGTTGGAACCTCCTGAGTAGACTGTCTCGACCACGAACGGCCCTTCCCATGTTGGTTCAAATTTACCACCTATCTTGTGATGTGCAAGAATAGGTCTTCTGAGGACAAGAACAAAGTCATCGACTTTGAAAGTTCTTAGGCGGACCAGTTTATCATGGGCCTGGATCATCTTGGCTTGATACAGTTCCAAATTTTGTTGTGCTGAAAGTCTTTTCCCTTCCAAGCTTTCTAATTCTTCCAGTCATAGTTTGGCATTTTCTTCTATGGTGATCTTTTCTACAACAACAATTTGGAGTGACGGAAGCTGAACTTCCAAGGGCAAGACGGCCTCGGACCCATACACTAAAGCGTAAGGTGTAGACTGAGTAGGAGTCCTAAAAGTCGTCATGTAGGCCCATAAGGCTTCTAACAACATCTCGTGTCAATTTCTCTTATTGTCGTCCAAAGTTTTCTTTAAAATTTGAAACAGAGTTTTATTAAAAGCCTCGGCCAAGAAGTTTGCTCTTGGGTAGTAGATCGTTGAGTATCTCCAATCGATCTAGTGTCATCTGACAAAATTGTTGATCTTTGTACTTTTGAATGCAAACCCATTATCTGAAATGATCCTGCGCGGTACCCCAAAATGGTAAACAACTTCATTCTTGAAAAATTATAGCACGTGGTGTGCCTTCACTTCTCTGAGTGGTATAGCTTCTACCCATTTAGAAAAGTAGTCTGTAGCTGCAAGGATGAAGCGATGTCCTCTTGAAGAAGGTGGTTCTATCGGACCCACTATATCTGTGCCCCAACACTCAAATGGCCACGATGCAGTTGTCGGATGTAGCACATTTGGAGGTTGGTGTAGAACCACTCCGTGCACTTGGCACTGTTGACAACTGTTGGCGACTTTCATACAGTCGGTCATCATTGAGGGCCAGTAGTACCCTAGTCTTTTAATCTTCATTTTCATTTTCAGACCTGACTGATGAGTGCCACAAAGTCCCGAATGTACTTCTTTAACGATTTCACGAGCCTCGGACCCGCTCAGGCATCTTAGCCACATCTGATCAAAAGGCCTTCTGTATAATGTATTGTTTATTAATGCGTAAGACAAAGCTCTTTTCTTGATTTGATGAGCTAATGACTTATCGTCTGGTAGGTTTCCTGTATGCAAGTAGTCTATTAGTGGCTGCCACCAGTCTTCTGTATTTTCTGTCACTACTGCAATTGTTTCTTCTACTTTTCATTTTGATTTATGTATTTTATCCATGTCAAGCTGTGATAGGACCTGTCGTCCTTAAACCGACACTTCAACTGACTCATCCTGCAAACAGGCAAATTCCTTTGCAAGGTGGGCTAACGCATCGGCGAGAGCATTTTATTTTTTGGGAATCTTGTAGATTGTTACATTTGGAATTTGTTCCAACAATTTCATGGCGTACTGAAAGTACTACTCAAGTCTTGGCTTTAAAATTTTGTACTGTCCGGCGACCTGTTGAATGATTAACTGAGAATCTCCATAGATGTTGATGTCCGTTATTCCCATCAAAATGGTTAATTCTAATCCGGTCATGAGGGCTTCGTATTCTGCCTCATTGTTTGTACATGGTTTCGTTAAGTGGTGGGAGTATCTTAACATCCCCCGCTCCGGTGTTATAAAGATTAGTCTGATTCCTGCCTTACCGGGCACTATCATTTGCAATACTTTGTTCTTTTGTGCTGAGGACGCACCGTCAAAGTATAGTTCCCAACATCGATCATCAGGGTCTTCTAGGCTAATTATCTGCTCGTCAGGCAAATCGTCGTCGAGAGGCAAATATGCCGGTAAATGGTGTGCTGCAAAGAAGTCTGCCAGGTCTTGTCCCTTTACGGATCGAAGAGGAACGAAAGTTATGTTGAATTGCAATAGTATCATCAACCACCTGGCAAGTCTGCCAGAGAGCGTCGGTCGGGTCATGAAGTATTGCAACGGATTAACTCTCGAAATAAGGTCGACCTTATGAGAAAGCATGTAATGCCTGAGCTTCTGTGCGGCGAAGATCAGGCCCAAGCAGTGCTTCTCAATAAGAGGATACTTTACTTCCGTCGGAATTAGACGACAGCTTAAGTAGTAGAGAGCATTTTCTTTTCCCTCGTCATCGACTCAGGCCAACGAGGCTCCGAGAGAATCGTCTAAGGCCGCGGTGTAAAGTATCAACGGTCTATTTGAGACTGGGGCTTCTAAGACAGGAGGTGTCATTAAGTATTGTTTGATGTCATTGAAGGAATGTTGACATTTGGAGTCCCAAGTAAACTTAGCATCCTTCTTAACCAAAGAGGTAGAAGGCTGACACCTTCCAAACAAATTCGATATAAAGTGTCGAAGATATGACAACTTTCCTTGAAAGGATCGTAGCTGTTTCAAGGTTTTAGGAGGTGGCATTTCTAAAATAGCTTTAATCTTTTCCGGATCAATTTCAATCCCACGATGTCGGACAACAAATCCTAAGAATTTCCCAGAGGTGACGCCGAAGGCGCATTTCAAGGGATTCATCTTAAGGTTGAATTGTCTTAGTAGCTCAAAAATAATTCTCAAATCATACAGGTGATCTTCTTTCAGTTTGCTTTTGATGACCACATCATCCACGTAGCATTCGACTTGGTTGTGAATGAGATCATCAAAAATCTTCTTCATTGCTCTTTGGTATGTTGCTCCTGCGTTCTTTAGTCCGAATGGCATTAATGTGTAGCAATACACTCCGATCGACATTCTAAACGTCGTGAGCTTTTCGTCTTCTGGTGCCATCTTTATCTGGTTGTATCCTGATGATCCATCCATGAAAGAGAAGGTTTCATGTGTTGAAGCAATGTCGATCATCAGTTCTGGGATTGGTAGTGGAAATTCGTCCTTTGGACATGCTTTATTCAAATCTCTGAAATCCACGCAGATTCTGATCTGACCATTCTTCTTTCTGACTGGTACCACGTTGGCTAAACAAGTTGGGTATTGTTCTCACGGACAAATTTAGCGTTTATTAGCTTCTTAACTTTGGCTATTACTTGTTGCTCAATTTCTAGACGCATTCTTCTGGGAGCTCGTTCGATCGGAACGGAAGTAGGATCTACTCCTAACTTGTGAACTGCGACTTCTGGAGCTAATCCTGGCATTTCGTCGTAACTCCAAAAAAAATAGTCCTTGAATTCCAATAGTAGCTTGATCATTTCCTCGGAATCTTCTTTATTGAGTAAGGAGCTAACAAAGGTTGGCCTAGGCTCTTCGCTAGTACCTAAGTAAACTTCCATTAACTCGTCTATTGTAGATTTGATTTCTTCCTCGAATTCTGGTGGAGAATCTCCGATTGGTAGATCTTCGAGATCTTCTGAAGCTTCCAAGCAGTCTTTATTAGGTTCGCAAGTGACAACCAAGCAAAATTCTGTATCATCAACTGATCCTACTGTGCCGAATCCGAGACCATGTTTTGAACTGGGAGGCCGACCGGCATTATTCCATAACTTTTCAAAGTGTTGTGATCGGTCTTTTGTCCATTGTCGAGGTAAGACACCACGTTGAATTAAATTTTGAACACAGGGAGAGTACTACTCAAAAGGTAGTTCCATTAATTCAGAAGAAGTAACATCTTCAAATTGTACATCTTTTTCAGTATTGGAGGAGGAAGCACCACGGTAAAACTTGATTGGCTTGGTACCACCACCATGCACTTCCTCGACCACCATACCCTCGATCTTATTAGAATGGATCGGGGTCGTGGTCATAGTATGTACATAATGGTTAATCTTCTCGTACATTGAATTGTATTCTTCATTCTTTTCATCTTCGAGAGAGATCTTGAACTGTGGTTTCTTCTGATTTATCGTCGCTGCTTCTTTCTTGATTTCTTTGTCACTATTTCCAAAGAAAAAAAGAAAGAGTAAGAGAGATACGTCACAAAGCACTAAGAAAACGCAAAGGAAACTTCATTTAAACAAAACAAATCCACTACATAAATGTTTACAAAATCATAAGATAATGAAGAACAATACTTAGCTTTTTTCCTTTGAAAAAAAGAGGAAGATCTTCCCAATAAAGTCTCCCGTCGATCCATGCAATGCTCACAATCCTTTAAGCAAATTCTCTCAAAATCTCCTCTCCAATCTCTCCAAAAGCCAGAATCTACATTTCTACTCTTAATCTAAGAATCAAACATTCCTCTAAGTTTCTTTCCAATTTTTCTCTCTAATCTTCTAATTCCTCTTTTCTAACCTATTCTGCCATTTTTAAAGAGTTTGACGAATTCCCAAGAGTTTCCTTACGCACCCCTTCGAAAAAGTGTCCAAATACGTCGGACACTGGGCCTAAAACAGCCAAAAGTCGGTTCGGTCGTCCGGGCCGCTGTCGCGCAGTTCGAGCTCACCGTCGGCGAGCTTTTCGGCCACTTCGGTGGTCTCAGAAAATCTCTCCGTCGGCGAGATGGTTCTCTGGAAGCAGCCTCCAATCGTTTCGCCTCCGTCGTCCCGTTTTATCTCCGTCACTCGTCACTGTGGCCGCATTCGTGTGATAGCCCTACAAAATAAACATAAAAATAAAATTTCTTTAAAGTGTAATCTCATTCAAAAATATGCAAAAATTATAAAGAGATTACATCGAAAGACTTATCGAAAGGTACGTTATGTAATTTCATTTTATTGCCTGCTTTTGCTCTAAATTGCACCATTTTTGCTTTCCTTTTACCCAATCGCCATTTCTTGTACCTAAAACCAAAAATACAAAATACCTTCCAGTGTAATATCATCAAAAAAATAAGTAAAATGATATATCAAAAAGTATAAATATTTTAGGCGTGTCAAATACCCCAAACTTAATCATATCATTCCTCAAGTAACACTTTTACTACATAAAAATATAACTCAAGGCAATGTAATTTTCACCTGTAAGACACTAAATTTTTCATTTAAAAGAATATACGGTTAGATTTTTAGAAAGAAATTCAGTAACTCGGGTCAGACATTACAAGTATAAGAATATTCAGTAATCAAGTCTAAGGGTTCTACTATTTTGCCGCATAAACCATAATTAAGTTACATTAAGAATGCCTTGAATACTATGTGAAAAAGGAGTTCATGCAAATCTTTTTCAAAATGTAGGCCAATACTTTAAATATAAATTCAGAAATGAAATCAAGTTCTCCTTTTTAGAGCATCTGCTGGAAGCCAATTTTTTATTAGGTATCTCCTCAAGTTTCTCCTCATAAATATTTTTCTTTCTCTTTTTTTTTTCTTTCGGATCACTTTCAATCCCTTTTTTTTCACTTCTCTTTTTTTTTTCTTTATTATTTTTTTTATATGAGTATTACTCGTATCCGGAGAGCCTGTAATGATTTTGAACTTCACTCTTCTCTTTCTAAAGTTCAAACTTAAATCATATCCTTACTTTATAATTATGTACGAGCTTTATTATTCATCATAAAGTCACAATCTCTTCTTAACACATAATACTTCTTAAGTATCTTAATATTTCCTTCAAAAAATATAGTTTTCTTTGCATTTTAAATAGTTAACTATAATCAAATTCTTTCCTACCAAATATCTTACCCTTATAAAATTAACTTATATTACAAAAAAAATTTCATCCAACTTTTCCATAATATTCAATTAAAAATAAAAAGTTTTAGTCATTTCAAGCAGGTACACTACAGTTATGTTAATAATTTTTTTTTTGAAAAATATAACAATTGAGAACATAAGAGCAATATTTTTCTTCCCCCCAAACTTAAATTCAGAAATACTACAATTAATTTTTAAAATATGTTATAAGAAAAGTAAAGATCAATATACTTACTACTACAACATTCCTATCAAATTTATATTCATGCATAATCAGGATAAAATGTAATTGCAGGAGAAAGTAAATCTAGCCTAAAATATACTTGTAATAAAATTACACTAAAAGGAAGTATTTTCATACTTCAAAAATTTTATTTTTCTTCCTACCCCCATACTTAATTTTTAACATATATAAAGATTAAATATTTAAAATATAAGTATGAAGAAATCAATTTAGAAATTTATCTACCACAAAATGTCTATCAAAACCATTTACAAGTATTCATTAGGCGTAACAATATGCAGCAGAAAGTAAATCTAAACTAATCATGTCGTAACGAAATTAACTAAACCAAAAGTCTAACTAGCAATAAAGAAAGAATGTTAAGGGAATATAAAGTCTAAGACCTAAATAAAAGTGTAACACAAATATAAACACACATATAATAAATACAAACACAAATGATAAATGAGGATATTTCATCCTTTAACTCATCCAATCTCACTATGTTACCTTCAATCTCTAACGGAATCACTACACTAGTAAATTAGGTACTTTCAAATTATGATTATGAATTCAAAGATAAGATTATCCCTGATAAATTAGTTTTCGGACACCAATCTCAAGTATCATT
Organism: Papilionanthe hookeriana x Papilionanthe teres; assembly: GCA_022702705.1. Classification (NCBI taxonomy): domain Eukaryota; kingdom Viridiplantae; phylum Streptophyta; class Magnoliopsida; order Asparagales; family Orchidaceae; genus Papilionanthe; species Papilionanthe hookeriana x Papilionanthe teres. Next base: position 92,080,444 of record CM040431.1, on the reverse strand, counting down.
TAATTCTTATAATTAAGCACCTATAATAGTTATAAAGATAGTGTAAGATCATCCATATGGTATTCATCAAATAAGTTCTACCCTACCCAATGAAAATAAAGTTGGTAGAAAAGGAAGTAACAAACTAAGATGAAACTATAATAAGAAGTTAAGGAATCACCTCCCTCAAGACACACAAAGATCAAACTACTAACAATCTAAACATCTACCAATCATCAATCAAACTTATCAATACATTATAAAGCAAACATCATACAACACTCAACAATCACGATCAAAACATACTAAATCAAAACACACCGATAACTATGTCGTTTCTCCCATAAAGCGCTGGGTTTAACATCATTAGCCCAACATATGATTCCACCTGGATCAAAATTCCATTTAAGCAGTCCTCGATCAATTGCCCAATCATTTCCAGATCCAGGGATTCCTATAAAATTCTCAAATTTTAATTTTTCATTCAGCCTCTTCCTTTTCGTACATTTATATTATTTTTCCTCATATTTCTTTCTAGATCCAAATTTCTTCTATTTATTTTCTCAGTCCGCATATTAATATCATCCTTAAAATTTATTAGAAATGGATCTTTATAAGATAATTTAATATCTCCCAAATTTTGGATAAGATTCTCTTTTAGATAATTCGTATTCAAGATCAAATTCTTCTATATAACTCTTATGATTCAAGTTATCTTCCAATTCTTCCCTTTATAATTATTAAATGCATCGCAGGATCTATCTTAGTTGAGGAAATAGGTTTTTTTCTAATTCCGTAGGAATTTCTTCCAATGGTCTTCTAATATCCTTATCCTCTTTCTCAACTCAAAGTTCTTTTCAAATTTATCATCAAACTCTCTTCCAAGTCTTATTTCAATAATTTTATCTTGCTCATCATTCAATTCAGGTTTTTCTTGTGATCGAGTCGTACCCAAAGATATAAAGACTAATTCTGAAGATGAATTCCCTAAATATTAGGCTTTAAAATTGTATGGCATATCCATCTTTTGGCATGAGATTTTTCAACGTATGGAATTAAAAATTTACTATTTTTGGTAGCATCCATCATTTCACACCTCTCCCGAACATACATGCTCTTCTTTACATAACATTTTGACTCATCATGAAAGTCTATTTCAATCTCATTTGTTAACTTACTCTCAAAACTTTCTTGGAAATGTTCTTTACTTAGATAAGCAATTTTATCCATCCAAAAACAATCATCATCTTTTTCTCACTGAAATTTCATAGTCTTTAATACATCAAAAGTGACTTCATGGTCATTAATATTCATAGTCAACTCTCCTCTTTTGCACATTTATCATAGCTTGTCCAAACATCATGAAAGGTCTCCCTAAAATAATTGGAATTTCTTTATCTTCCTCCATATCTAATACAATAAAGTCCAAAGGAAAGATAAATTTATTCATTTTAACAAGCACATCTTCTATAACTCCTTTGATAAATGATGTATCGATCGCCTAATGTATGATTATAGTAGTGGGAGAAATATCGATTAAACCTAACATTCTAAATATAGATAGAGGCGTCACATTAATGCTCACTCCTAAATCACATAAAGCTTTTCCACATAATTTTTCTCCAATCGCACAAGGAATTGTAAAGCTACAAAGGATCTTTAAGTTTCCGAGGAAAAGTTTTCCGAAGTAGCTAAGATCGCACTCCTCACTTAGTAACCGTCTCGTAATCCCCAAATTTCCTTTTCTTATTTAATATATCCTTTATAAACTTCGCATAACTTGGCATCTCATCTAAATTCGCGAGTTGAATAATTATCGTTAAATTCTTAAGTACTTTCATGAACTTTGAAAATTTTTTATCCAACTCATGCTGTCTAAGTTTTTAAGGAAATGGAGGTGGTTTTCCAAACTGATTTTAGTTGGAGATATTAATTTTTCTAGATCCTTAAAACATGTTCTTCGTGTCTTTTAATTTTCGTTGTTTCTCTCATAATATCTTTTCTCTTTTCTAACTACATCCTCTATATCTCTTCCACTTTTAATCGATTAAATTTTCGTTCGTTCATTGTTCTTTGTGGCTGATCTCATTATTGCTAGGAAGTGTCTTTGGTGTCTATTGCTAAGAATTAGCAATTTGTCCTTACGGATTCTCTATGTTTCTAATCACAAGATTTCGACTTTGCAACTGCTTCCCATTCGTAATACCACTTTTTCCAGCGACATTCTCTTATCCTCAAATCACATTTTCGATCATCGTTAGAGTCCGGTGGATATGAAGGTCTATACTTATGTTCCCTTGATTATTCCAATTTCCATTATGATTTGCATGATTATTTTCCCATTGTTGGTTTCCCATCACAAGAAGAAGATTCCAGCTTAAATTTAGGGATTTAAGCCCCAACCCGTCGTAAAAGTTAGAGCATTTGATCGTTTATGGTATTTAAAGTCTCATATGATAATTTAGAATCAATTATAGGCCCTAATGAACTTTCCTCACTTACAGGAGTAAATTGAGGTTGGTTCATTTCCAAATTGGTCCAACTTCTCGATATTAACTGAGATGCAAGAATTGTAATTATATCCGTATCATGAACACTAGCCTACATTTTTATGATTTTCCCTCAGAGACTACTGAATTATTTGTAGCCATTCTTCTAATTAATGCATACACAAGCTTTATCAAATGATTTTGACATTAATGATTCACCAGCGTAAGTATCAATTATGCACCCAAGGGATCCTACTAACCCATTATAAAAAGCCTGAATGATTAACCATTCAAGAAAGTACGGTGTGGACACTTTCTTAGAGCTCATATCTTTCCCATGCTTCGTATATTGATTCCCCTTCATACTGACAAAATGAGATAATATCGCTTCTAAGTTGAGTAGTCCTTGAAGGTGGAAAATACTTAGCTAAGAATTTCGTGTTAACTCCTCCCACTTTATCAACTGTGCTAAGGAATATAACCACATTTTAGCCTTATCCCTGCTGGAGAAAGGAAAAAAGCCTTAGTCTAACAACATCATCTGACATACCGTTATAGTGAAATGTAGCACAAAGTTCTAGAAAATTTGATGAGTGTAAATAGGGTTCCTCCAAAGGAGTTCTAAACGGATTGTTTCGCACTGGATAATCTCGTAATTTATTTCAAATGAAGCCGGCCTTCTACGACAGTATTGTATACTTAAGTGAATTTCATTTGTCGTAGGATTTAGCAATCCCTCAATAATTTTATGAAGATTTTCCAATTTATTATCTTTAAAGTTTTCCATTTCAATGGGCTTCAGTTTTTTTCGAGTCCTTCGAATTTTTATATTTTTATTTTCTTCAAACTCGGGATCATAAGGCATAAGTCTCACAGACCTTGTTTCGCATACGTAACACAACAAAATAATATATTAACAATTAAACAAATAAACGACAAAATATATTCAACACAACAAAATATTTTTACGAACACCATATTTTTCACACAAACAATTTTTTCACAAATAATGTTTCATACAACAAAAAATTTTTTTCACACAAAAATAGTTTTTACTAATTGCGTTTCTTCAAATCTAAGCCTAATTGTCAACTAAAATTTTCCAAAGTTCTTACCGTTTCTCCGGCAAAGGCGCCAAAACTTGACCCGACCCGCAATTACGCAAAGAAATTAACTTCCAAAAGATGGCCAAAAACTTGAACCGATTTATAAATAGCGGCTAGTGTGCAAAGTCTTAAATGATATAAAAATTAGAAACTATTTTACACACTAGGGGTACTACTAGCATACGTATCGTTTCGTTAACATGCAGCTTTTTAAAAACCCCAAAGATTCCATCCCATTTGCGAAGGAAGTAAGAAGTCTAATCACCAGGCTCAATACTAATAGTCCTTAGTTCGGAATGTCGATTAAAATTGTGTTTTATCTAGCAACTACTCCTAAATGCAAGTGTTAAATGTATAAGAATTTATAACTAAAAAATGCAAATAATACCCTAAAGATAACCCTTTTCGTTGATGAATTGGTTCGAGAATTTTGAGATATTAAAAACTACTATTCTTATATATGTTGACCTCAATTTTTCGATGAGGACTTCTTCTTTTTTAGTGTTGTGGATCTAAATTTTTGTGCTTTTCCTTTCGACTACGAGAAGACTAGAATCGGGACCCGCCTTTAGAAATTCAACCACTTCTAACTCCCCGCAAAACTCCACAAACTCGACTATAGACCCCTAATCATCGAGGGTTGAAATCAAATGTGGAAGCTTAAAGGATGAGTTCCATAGACTCTTTCTACTTTAGATCGCCCCGGGTGGCTTCGGGTTCCAGGAAGGGGCTGACTTACACTACACTTACACACTACATTTCCACACACTTCCTAAAACCACACCCATACCTAACTCGACCTCCCGACTCACGTAGTGCCGATTCACATGACGTCCTTAACCCCTAAGCCTCGCTAAGAGGGTTAGAACAACATAAATGTAATGCCTCAAATGAATCCTTCAGCGCACTATACGGGCTTGATATGGCTTCATGGCTCAACCAAAATGATTTCTTTCCACCTAGATTCACCCAATCTTCAATTTCCTAAATTTTCACCTCCTTGACCCCCGGGACCCTACACCTACTAAACTTACCCAAAACCCTTAAAATTACTCCAAATTTTTGCAAAATTTCCAAATTACCCAAAATTTTCCAAAATCAATCCCAAAACATCTCCACATCACTCAAATTGATCATCCATACCCAAAAATACCAAAATTCCAAAAATACTTCAATACCTCCTAAATACCCAAAATACCCTTCTTGGCCTAAAAATCCAAAAAAATTCAGAAAATTCTCAGAAAATTCCAGAAAATCCCAAATATTCCCAATTTCATTTTGTCCAACTACACCATGGGCCAATTTTGTCAATTTACCCTACTAAGTCAAACCCCCAATTTCCTCACCCATTTTAACCCAAAGTGAACCCAATGTCAAACCAAACCTATCCAATTGACCCAAATTTGGTCCAATTCAATTTAAACTTCAATTCAACATTCCCAATACCAATCTAAACCAAATCCAAGTCCACTCGATTGACATTCGGATCCAATCTCACTTTTGGCCTTAAAGCCTAATAGACCCATGACCCAAACTTAACCCAAACTCACCCAATTCAACTCCACTAACCTCAAATCTTTTCTAAATCTTCCTTAACATTCCCACAAACAAAACCCTAACATGATTTGCCCAAAATTTGAACCCAAACTCCACTCAAACTCAACCCAAGGTTAAAAGGCCCATTTTCGACCTAAGCCCAAACCTAACCCAAATTCAACCCAATTCAAATCCAAATCATCCTCAATTTGTTTCAAATCACTCATGACACATCCATGAGCTAAACCTAACAATTATTTGGCCCAACTCTCACAAAATTCCTATCCATGTTCATTTTTAAACTTAAGGGCCCATTCCCTAAGCCATTTTAAAAGCCCACTTCCACCAAATCCAAAGCCCCAAAAAATTCTTCCAAAGCCCATATGACATTTCCCCTCATCATACTTTCAATTAAAATCATCCCTAAGTCCTAAACCAATGATCAAATATTTTCTCAAATGAAGCTTCATCCAAATTTCCACCAAATTATCCAAAAATCCTTTAAAATCCTTTTTTATGAAATCGACTTCACTTTTCCCAAGCCAAATGGAGCCATGGAGCCATGCACAAGCCATAAGGAAGCTATGCAGAGCCTCTTTACATGTCACCATGCCATTTTGGGCAAAAGGAGGAGGCTCTTTCCTGGAATTCCTAAAGGTGATTAACCACTTCCATGACTCCACTAAACCATGCTTAAGCCTAATCGTACTGGATTGCGACTCGACCCCACTAATCAAGCTGATCCAAATCACTTTCTCCTCAGCCTAAACCAGCCTCGGGTGGTGCACTCAGCCCAAATGGGTGGGTCGACCCATTTAGGTTCAAATCTGCCCATGCCCCATTCCACTTCGGATCAAAGCCTTTACACATGTCCATGGCCAATCGATTCACAAACCTCCGCCCCGACCCACCTGACCTCAAGGTGACCCATGCCTCCCGACGGCCACCAGCCGCCGGAAAACACCATGGCCGAGAGCTCACATGTGAGCCAACATTGAAATTCTCACTTGCCGAGTCGCCCCATGCCTATGGATCACCATGGTTATTCTTCTCCTCACCAGCAGCCTGACCCAAGCCCCCAACTCCCCCGGGAGCCCCCGCCCAGCTCTATTTAAACTCCACCCTCTCGGCCATGAAGGAGAGAGAAGCACAAACATCACAAAACTCTGCCAAAATTGTTCCGCACTCTCCTCCACCCTTAGAGCACTTGATCCCCAAGGAAATTCCCCAGTTACTTCCTCGTAAGCTCAATTTCAGAGTCAAATTCCACCCAAAACCAGACACTTCTCCACAAAGGAGCCAATTCCCAAATTGATTGGCTCTACACCTTCACTGCACTAAGCGGGGAAGGTGTCCACCATCAAAAGCCCCATCTCCAAAGCCACTCCGCTGTTCACTTCTCCAAGCCAGGATCGGGCTTGGTCAAAATCATATCCAGTATTGAATTCACTGCATCGCAGACTCATCCTGAGCTTGCTGGGACCCAATCGAAGGTGCAACAACTCTCGGCTTGAAGCCACACTTCTCTCGAGCCAAGGTAGCCGAGCTAACTCTCCATCCCGAGCTTCTGGAGATTCTCCATTTCAAAATGCCTTGGGCTTCAATGCATGTTAACCGGTGAGGATGTGTTCGTCTTTCAAGACGGAACCGCAGTATAAGAACGTAAAAATCCATCGAGAATCGAGTGAGATCTTAGGGATTTAGTGTGGATGCCTCTCGGCGAGAACATTCTCGGGGGACGATGAACGGATGTCGTCCATTCAATACACGCGCGCACGGACGGCCAGATCGCGGCCGCGACCAGAGACGGTACGAGAACCGCGGGCCCGGGCTGCCGACCTGCGGGCGGCGTCGACGGGAGCGCCGCGTGGTCTTTCAGAGCTGCCGAGGATGCGCCGGCGCCTGCGCATAAACAGAAAAAATGTGGCATTTTCTGATTTTATTTAATTCCCCAAACTTCAAAAATTCATATCTCTGTCTGTGAAAAATCGAAAAATAAAATAAAAATACCCTCTTGCTCAGTGAAGAGAGGAGAATAATGTGGAAAAGAAATCACTTAATTTCATCAAATATTTTATTTTTTATGATTTATTTACTCTCTGCATTGTTTTAATTCTCCATGCATGCATACACCACCATGACATGAGACCATAGGGCTTTTGAAGCCTATGAATTTGGGAACATTCCCTGAATTTTTCAAAGTCAGAGGCTATCCCTATGAGGAGTTCTTGATTTTTCAAGTTCAGATCACCGTTTTGAGCATTTTAATTCCAGTAAATAGCATGTTGTGAACAAATTCTAGGAAAATTTGGTGATGTTCCTTATGACCACAGAGAACCCTAGGAAAATAGACTTTGGCTTAGTTCATTCAAAACAACCCTAATTGGCTTAAACACCCAAAATAGGTCTTTAATTAATTAGAGTTAACCAGGCATCATATTGACTTGAAATCAATTCTCCACTGACCTTTAGGATCAGAGGAATCCACCATAAAAATTTGAGGTCAATTGACTTGGTTAGCCCCACTAATTGGGTTGATTAAGTCACTTAGCCATTTTAAACTTTAAAAATTCATAACTTTTAAAATACTTTTCAAAAAATTCACCAAATCGGCTTTCGAGCCTCTCCCTTCCGATATTAGGGGGAATCTAGTTAAAATTAAATTTCAATTTTCTAAAAGCTTCGATTTTTAATATTATTTTAATATTTTAATAATTAAAAAATAATAAAAAATCACAAAAATAATATAATTCACCAAAATGTCACATTTTGAATTTTAATCACTTAGGAACAAACCCCATATTTTTCTTAGGTCTATTTAGTGAAATATTAAATTTTAAAGCTCTAGGGCAATTTTTAAAATTAAAAAAAATATGCTTAAATTTTCACTAAAATAATTATAATAAATCATAGACAAATCAGAAAATTGCAAAATTTGCTTCTCGATGTCCTCGATATCAGAGAGATTTTGAAAAATATAAAATTCATTTTTCAACATTTATTTTATTTTTAAATTAATTAACACTCCAAAATTTAAAATAATTATAATAAAAATAATATAATTCAAAAAAAAATCACCAAAATTGGTCCAAGTGGTCCTCTGGTCATTAGGAATGTCCCCTAATTTTCTTAAGGACAGAAACTTTCCTTGGTCATGTTATTAAATTTTCCTTGAAAATCTCTATTTTCTACCAAAAATAATTATATAAATAAATTAAATACAGAAAAATCACATTTTCTCCTCTCATGTCTTTATTGACATATGAGTGAAGTCACATAAAAATTTCAAGTTCATTTGAGTTCAATTTTAGTGAGTTATGAAAATTATTAAGCTTAAAGGGTAAAAAAAATGGTAATTAAAAATCTTAATCCTTAATTAAAACTTTATAGCTAATAAAAAATTAACAAGTAAAATATTTGATCCTAATCTGATTTGGATGATTGAAATTTAAATAATTAAAGGGTAGAAACCCATTAAGCAATTTAAAATGATTAAACTTTAATTAAATAATTGATTAAATTTGGAAGAATAATAAAATTCAATTATTAAAATAAAGGATATTATTAGGAAGAGATTTATTCTTTAATTTAAAAATCCTTTAAATTTACTATCTCTATTAATATTCAATTCTTAATTAAAATGATAACTCAAATTCAAAACATTAAAAGACTTAATCATTAAACTAAAATTAAATTATTAAACTTTTTTAAAATTTTAATAAATTAAAAAAATAAAATTAAATTAAAAAAAATTAAATTAAATTAAGTAAATTGAATTGAATTAACTTAAATTAAAATAAATTAAATCAAATTAAATTAAATCAAATTAAATTAAATTAAATTAAATTAAATTAAATCAAATTAAATTAAATTAAATTAAATTAAATTAAAAAATCAAATTGAATTAAATTAAATTAAATTAAATTAAATTAAATTAAATTAAATTAAATTAAATTAAAACAAATTAAATTAAATTAAACTAAATTAAAATTAAATTAAATTAGATTAAATTAAATAATTAAATTAAATTAAATTAAATCAAATCAAATTAAACAATCAAATTTAAATTAAATTAAACTAAATTAAATTAAATTAAATTAAATAATTAAATTAAATTAAATTAAATTAAAAAATTAAATCAAATTAAATTCTGTATCAAATTAAATTAAATAAATTAAATTAAATTAAATAATTAAATTAAATTAAATTAAATTAAATCAAATTAAATTAAAAAATTAAATCAAATCAAATTAATTAAACATCAAATCAAATTAAATCAACTACGTTAAATTAAATTAAACTCAATTAAATTAAGTCAATTAAATATAACATCACCTAAGACATAAAGACTAAATTAAATATAAAGCAATCAACACTATTCCAAATTTAAACCCATTAACTTAAATCACAAACCATTCAACACCAATTTACCCTCAAAAGCTTTAGTTATCATACCTAAACGTAATATTAAATGAAATGTTACTTCATTTATAGATATTCCAATGTCTCAGTTCACTGAAATAGTTAACAAAACTCAACTTCTGAATGACACTCATTTATATACTCAATATTAAATTCATATTCTGACTTAAAACAATCCCGGAAATATCGAAAAGATGTTTGCAGATCTTCTCTTAAGCACTTCCTCAATATGATGGTGATATTTATAAGAACAATCGATTTAATCGTTCTTTTCGATGAAGAAAATCGTCTTCAAACAAAAACACAAAGAACCTAGACGTCATAGGAGATGACTACTAGATTAGAATTTGGTAGAAAACCATAACCTCTCCCTTAAATTTCTTTACCTGTGAACTTGCTTAAAAATTCTAATTCGTGTTTTAAGTGCATCAGATGACGGGAAGACCTCCAAAAGTATCGCTTTTTATTTTATTTGCACTTATTTATCATAATTTACTTTATCACAATTTACTTTATTGCAAAATGTGCACTTTACTCTTCTCGTACGATAAAAAACAATTGTCGTACGAAAACCCACACCTTTTTAGATACCCCTAAACTCGAAAACCAAAAACTAAGTTAAAAGTCAGTAAGATAAAATTCACCGCCACAACATTTCAAAATATAAACAACTCAAATTTAATCACAAATTTAACACAAAACTACAATTACAACTAAATTAAACGTCCCGCTGGATGACTCGAATACCTCGGATGACGTAACCTACGTAAGCCGTTTAACTGGATTTCCCACGGTCTAAATGGAAAAGGAACCTTATCTCGCCTGAGCTTAGCAAATTCATCCTGACCAAGTGAATCCGATAAAAATAATGATGCCGTAAGATGGAACCGCGGGATCTAACCTATGTTTATAATCAACTTTAAGATTTGTTTTAATCAAAATATAAAAAACACTCTGGAATTCAAGATTTTCTAAACTAAAACACTTTTCTCATCTCCCGATTTATGATTTCTAAAAACTAAACCTCTCGCAACAACAAGGAGCTTCGAGCACGCGAGCAGCACGGCCATCGTCGTCAAAGAAAACTCGAACCTACTTCAAAGAAAAATCTTCTGGTTAAAACAATAAAGCCATAGGATTTCGAGGTAGTTTCATTTAAGGCAACATAAATCCTCAACTCTGCTAGCATTTCCGCATTGCAAATTAAGCCCTAACCGGTCTTAGATCTTGCAATGGCCCGATACGACATAAACCCTCACATCTTCTAAAGTTATTTGTTTGATTTTATCATACAAATATAAGCCCTAATAATTAAATTAAAAGATCAAAATACTAAATAAACATTAGACTTTCCTAAATTCAAGCCAAACAACAGATAGTCGAAATTACCGAAGTTCACTTCGAATCAAGCGTTGATTTCTCCTACCTTTCTTCCTTTCGATTCACAAAACAAAATGTTCCAAATTCGATCCATTCCCTATCGAAATTCCAAATTCAATCTTTAAAAACCTTAAAGTTCTGGAATTGCAGCAGAATTATCAAGTTATTATCGAGAGTTTTCTTAGGGTGATTCCCGTCACTTACATACCAATTCATGTGGGCTTGCCCTTATAGGGAATTTTAAAGAACCTGTGTAATATAAACCCCGTTTTTAATACTTTCATATGCGGGAATTTTATTTGCCTTTATAAAATCGTCTATACACTAAACGGATGTCGAAGGAACTTGTTTATTTGACGAGCCCACCTCAAGCAAAGGTGTCTATCTTCAGATGTATACACGGTTTGTGGTGCGGTGCTCTGCTCATATAAACTATTTGGGATGCGAGATCGGTTTAATCTCATATCTTAAAACTTTCAAATTTAAAAATTATTTCAGAAATCAACATTACTTTTCAAATTATCTATTTAAATTAAATTAAAATTCGCCGACAACTTCGTTGGGGGCGACCCCTTTCAAAATAAACACACAACCTAAAATATGCCGACAATATAAATATAGAGCAATGCATAGATTGAGATGCATTAAATATTGTATGTGCCAACAGAGTAATCCTATTCTTTAATTGCACAGTATTAAAGAATATCGATCAACTTAAGTGCTCGGTTACCGAATCGCGCCAGCCGGGAGGATACCGGCCGCCACTTCGGAGCTCCCACGTTCCCCCACCCGAGGGCTAACATCTACTTCAGCACTCCAACGATAGGACCGAATTGAGTGATTTTAGCTCGTCACTTAAAATCTCCAATTTACGCCCGATTAATATTATTTCTATTTATTCGCATTCAACTTCTATAAACTTCACCATTCATGGAATTTAAATGTGTTCGTACTTAACAGAAAGCATAGCCCTCTCGGATTGTATGTTTTCAATAAAATAAATTGAACATTACAACAGGCCTTAATTGCAATGTAAAATGAAGTGCAAGCAAAACCATAACATTTATATCTAAATTAACTTAACATGCACCACAAAAATCCTAAGCATGAATTCTACTCATTAAAAAAGAAAAAGTAAATTGAAAAAATAATGGCATAATCATTCCATGTCACTATTTCCAAAGAAGAAGAAAGAGTAAGAGAGATACTGCCACAAAGCACGAAGAAAAACGCAAAGGAAAACTTCATTTAAACAAAGCAAATCCACTACATAAATGTTTACAAAATCATAAGATAATGAAGAACAATACTTAGTTTTTTCCCTTGAAAGAAAGAGGAAGATCTCTCCTATAAAGTCTCTCATATCGATCCATGCAATGCTTGTACAATCCTTTACAAATTCCTCTCAAAAATCTCTCTCCAATCTTCTCCAAAAGGGTAGAAATCTACATTTCTACTCTTAATCCAAGAATCCTAAACATTCCTCTAAGTTTTTCTCCAATCTTTTCTCTCTAATCTTCTCTTAATCTCTCTTTTCTAAACCTATATTCGCCATTTTTAAAGAGTTCGGGACGAATTCCCAAGAGTTTCTTACGCACCCTTCGAAAAAGTGTCCAACACGTCGAATACTGCCCAAAACAGCCAAATGGTCATCCCCCGGCTTCGGCCGCGCGAGTTCTGCTCGCCTCGTCGGCGAGCGGCCACTTTTCGTGTCTCGGAAATCTCGTCGTCGGCGAGATGGCTCTGGGCAGCCTCCACTCGTTTCGCTCCGGCGCCCCGTTTAGCTCGGGCTACTTGCCTAGTTGTGCTGCGCCGTAAGAGATAGCCCTACAAAATAAACATAAAACAACCTTTTAAAGTTTAATCTCATTCAAAAATACGCAAAAATTATAAAAGAGATTAAGACGAAAGACTTATCGAAAGGTGTCGTGCGAATTTCATTTTCGTTTCGCGTTTTTGCTCCAAATTGCACCATTTTTGTTTCGCTCCAATCGTTATTTCGTACGAAAACTAAAAAACATACAAATACTTTTTAAAGTTTAATATCATCAAAAAATAAGTAAAATGATATAGCAAAAAAGCATATAAATTTTAGGCGTGTCAATTACCTCATATAAGTAGCCGAAATTCAGCTTTGGCAAGGTTATTTTTGTGTTCTAAGTATTAATTAGTGTATGGTGTGTTATTTTGTTAATTGGCAGTTTTTAGTGAGTCTTTAGTGAGTTAAGGAGTTGCTGAGTTTTAGTGAGTCTTTGTCAGACCGGAAGGAAGAGTCAAAGGAACTTTCAGAGTCTGCTGGGGATAAATCGAGATAAGTATTTTATTTATTGTTTTTAACTTTAAAAATGAAATTCATGCTTAGTTTAGTCAACATGCATTCTGAAAGAGTTTGACAAGATTTCTCCTCATATGAAATTAAGGATTCTCGATGAACTAAAATAAAGTATTTTTATATATATTAATAAATTGTGATAATTTTTACTTAGAACTTAATTTACTTTCAACCGTCATTTGATTGTTAAAATACACATTATCAACTATAGTAAAAATTACATCCGATATTCTTAGAATTCAAAAGCCTTGGAAGGAGGGTGCAAATAAATAGGGAAATAATATCACCGAGCGTAGAATTGAGCATTTTAGTGACAGACTAAAATATTCAATTCGGTCCTACTGCTTGAGAGCCGTTGGGATACAGTTCTGCGAGGGGAACGTGGAAGTCGAAGTGGCAAGCCGGTATCCTCCTAAAATGGCCTCAAGCAGATTCGGACGAAGATGGGGATTAATATTCTTTACACCTGGACTAAAGGGTAAAGAATAGGAATGCTCCTATTTGTCACAATACCTTAAAGTTATTTATTTAAATTCATCAATCACTTAAATTTCTAAACATGTAAGATACTTTTTCCGAATAGTTAAGACATATTTAGCAATTATTAATTTCCTACACTTTCAATTCGTATTAATTTTCTACTTAGTTAATTTACTCAATTAAAATACTTAGTTTACTTTATTTGCGCTTAAATTTAATTCCAAATTTCGTATATTATTATTATTATTATTATTATTTTAAAATTAGTCGTTATTTAATTTTCTTCCCGTGGATCGATAACTGTGACTCCATCAGAGCCCTGTATTACTTGCTACGATACGTATACTTGCGTAGCATCCAACATAAACAATTACAATTCTATACACATAATATAGCGGGGCTGGAAGCTTTTATGCGTCATATAATTAAATTAAAAATATCATAATATAAAATTGTGGGTGAGCCTTTACAAACTTCTTTTCATGTAATCCTTTTAAGTGCTCTTATCAGACAATTTACAGTCATTTTGAAATGAATAAAGCGTAACTCTTAATTGACATTGCATATTCTTACACCTAATTTACTTCGAATTATTCAAATATCTTTCGTAAAATTTTACTATTGTACTTATCTAAATCAAAATTATGATATTTTTTAGAAAGAAATTTCATTGTAGTGGATCATAATTTTATGTATTAACTAATTACTTCGAGGGCAAGTAATATTTAAGTTTGAGGGATTCGATCCACCGAAAATTCATAATTTTTTACTATTCATTTCATACATGTTTTTGATTATATCAGTATCAAAGGAATGTATTTTTGATGATTTCATGCAGTAATAATGATTTTAGGCCTTTGGAGCAAATGGAAGCGAAAAGGAGAAAATTTGGAGGAAAAGGACAAAAGTGCATTTTATCGAACTAAATAATGAACGACACCGTCACCAACACCTGATAGCCAGCTTCGCCGAGTTACAACATTTGGCAGAATAATGGGCCAAATGGCACTCCTACCAACATCGGACGGCGCCCTATCCCAATTTTGAACTAGATTCAATGTATTTGGCTGGATTTTGAAAGGTTGCTTTAAAACTCGGGAATTCAATTTGCCGAATTTAAACACTTTTAGAGCCACATTTCAAATGGGGAAGGAAAGGAAGAGAAGAGCGAGACTTTAGAGAGTGAGTTCTTTCCATTTTGTGTAGGAAGTTAGGTTCAGTTTTTCTCTTCTAAGGAGTGCAGAGAGAGGAAAGTGAGAGATATCTTCTTCCTTACTATTCTAAAGAGAGAATTGTGTGTCATGAAGAAAGGAGAGGAGTCGCAGGAATTCTCGAGATTTCCGCGAAGAGTTTCGAGATAAGTTGTATTTACTTTACTCTATTTGTATGACATTGTTTTTATATATGAAATCCATGTTTTGTCATCTTTTCCTTATGAGTCTCGAATAGATTTCTTCGTCTTTTCTTCTTTCATATATGATTCGTTAATGTCAGAAATGTAAATGATGTGATATGTTATTATGAAGAATTGTATGACCTTTTCACTTAGAACTTCATTTACTTTTTGATCCGTCAATTTAATTGTTAAAACTTGTTAGGAAACATATGCTCCAAAGGATTATATTTTACAACAAAATTTAATGTCACATTCAAATTCCATGAATGATGAAGTTCACTTGGCTTATAAAATAACAATGGAAATATACTTCTGGCGGATGTAGAATTGAAGATTTCGCAGTGACAGCGCCGAAATCCTTAATTCGTCTTGATGTTTAGAAACCGAAGCAAGAGTTAGCCTTCGGTGAAGGGCGGGGAGCTCTGAAGTGAGAGCCAAGATTTCAAATTAACCACTACCTGGGGGACCAACCAGATTACTAATATTCTCATGCTGAAATATGGGTAAAGAATAGAATGCTCCTATTTGGCACAATACATTCGCATCACCGATTTATGTCACAATAATCATCATTATAAAAGGAAAGGAGGAAGTCTTCATTCGATAAATGAACTTTGTTATAAATTTAGTCTCATGTCAGTTTTAACTCTGCGAAAGTTTAGAACGTACTTTGGTAGATATAATAATCAACCTCGTTTATCTTTACTTCAAGAATTAAACTACTTGCAATCGTGTTGTAATTCGATAAGAGATTTATGTGCTACACCATAAACGTAAAGCCTCCTTGTAGGATCGATATTCCGTACCCACTGTAGCCCCGTATTACTGAGTTTTATACGTATACTTGTGTTAATCGTGTGACTCATTATCATTTAAATCAATATATAAATCTAAATCCGAGTTTATTAATTTTTGTAAAATTAAAAATTCGCATCTTGGGCAAGTCGAAATATCACTACTGCACTCACCTCATTAATCTCATCTAAGTATCATGGTAAGCTATATCATACTCAACTCTTCTCTTCTCGATAATCATCATTAATATTATTCTTTGTTTCTAACTACTTGGGTTTCTGTTATGGAGCCTCACAATATTAAATTATTGTATCACTAACCATAACATCGAAAGAGTAGAGTTATAGAGGTAAAAGTTATTTCATGACTAAGATAAGGAAATATCACCACTCTTACTCCTGTGTTTCCATCCTACAAGAGATTCATAGGTACAAATGTCATTCACGATAGATTTTAAGATGGGCCAACTCTTCACTACTATCAAATTTCAACAATCGATTGTACACATAATGTGTAAATCAGTATGTGATGATCTAACCTTCAATGTTTCATCGCTATACCGATACATTTATAAATAATAACACCAATATTAATCATTTTCATATTTTTAATACAAGACCAAAATAACTCTATCTCTTGTAACTTAGCTATGATGAAAGCGTAGATAAGAATTCGTAGAAATAAAATAAGCAGTTTAGCCTTTAGATGCAACATTTAACATGGGTTAGAACATTTATCTTTTGCCTTTGCTTTATAATATTATATTTTAATGGTATAAATTTGCCTAATAAGCAACTTTTTGATGGGCAAAAGAATAATCCTACATTGTCCATCTGCCCAAGATTTAAGATCCACATGGCCTGCCGCTTGTTAATTTTGTATTTTTAGTCTAATTTTTTGTGCTCCGCTCTATGGGGAAGACTATAATATCCTTAATGCTTGTTGATGATGCATCCTTTTTTAATCATGTATCTGATTTAGATATCTATCTCTAAATGTAAGAATAATCCTCCTCCTTATTACGATGTTTGTAAAGGAAATATCCTTTTGCATTCGATGCACCAAAATATATACGCTTTTTACTATAAGCGATTTTACTCATTTTTTATAATATTACACTTTAAAAGGAAGGTATTTTGTATTTTTTGTTGTAGGTACAAAATGGTGATTGGAGCAAAAAGAAGCAAAAATGGTGCAATTGGAGCAAAAACGAGCAAGAAAGCAAATTTTAACTCGACACCTTTCAATAAGTCTTTCTATTGTTTAATCTCTGTCTTTATTACATATTTTTTAATGAGATTATACTTTAAATAAAGGTTATTTTTATGCTTATTTTGTAGGGTTATCTGTTATGAACTCAACGCAACTAAAATGGGGCAAATCGGAGCCGAAACTGAGCCAAACAAAGCAAAATGGCGCAGCTGCGTGTGATGGGCGCCAGTGGAGCCCAAACCGGGTGCCTCTGCGGGCGCTAGAAGCCCGAGGCTACAAACAGGGTGCCGACAGCGCCCTATTCAGCACCGGCGGCACCCGAGACGGCCTAGACATGATATTGGGCGGTTTTTCACAAATACATCGAATTCAGACACTTTTGAGGGTTTCTTCATGCACCTCTTGGAAAATTCATTCCTACTCTATTTTAAAACCGAATTTGAAGCCAAAAATGAAGAAGAGAAGAGAGAAAAAACTTGGAGAATGCTTAGAGATTTTAGAATAGGAGTAGAAATGTAGATTTCTATTTTTTTGGAGAGATTGGAGAGGGGGTTTTAAGAGAAATTGTAAGGGAATGTTCTGAAGATTTATTGATCCACGAGAGACTCGTGGAGAGATTTTCATCTTTCTTTCAAGGGGAAAAGCTAAGTATTGTGTTCTTCTATTATCTTATGATTTTGTAAACACTTATTTTGTGGATTTGCTTTGAAATGAAGTTTTTCGTCAGGTTTTCTTCTTACGCTCTCGTGATGTCTTTTTTCTTACTCTTTTTCTTCTTATTTTGAAATAGTAGCATAAGAAGATTATATCATTACTATTCTACTTTTTCTTTTGCAATGAGTAGGATTCATGCTCGTGGATATTGGGATGCTTGCTAAAAGATGTTTTAATTATAAATGTGATGGTTTTTACTCGCACTTCATTTACATTAAGAAAAGGGTCCGTTATATTGTTAAAATTCGTTGTAATTGCATTATCCCAAAAGGGCGGTGTAATTCTCAACAAAGTGGAACCACATTCAATGTCCATGAATGAGTTACATAGTTCATGGGGATTGAGTGCAAATAAAGAGGGAAATATGATTTTGACGGAGTCAAATCGAGGTTTCGTGGTACGTACTAAGATTCCTAATTTTGCTCATAAGATTGGTAACCAAAGTTGAAGGTTAGCCTTCAGGTGAAGGGTGAGGGGAGCCTGTAGTGACAAATGGCATCCTCCTAAAATTTCAGCTTTAGATTTAGCGACTAAAACTTAGATCAATTTTCTTTACATGTCAAGAGGGTACTTTTTTTGAGGGTAAAGAATGATTGCCTTGCCTAAGTAATATACAATATTTAATGCATCTCATTTCTAAAGTTTATCCAATTCATTACATAAGATAGTAGATTTTTTTATCTCAAAATTCACTAAACCAATTTCCCCAAAAAGGGTTATCTTTAGAAGTACTATTTGCATTTAGGAGTAGTTATTATTCTTACATATAATCATTTGCATTTAGGAGTAGTTGTTAGAAAAATCACTTATATCACCCTTCCAAACTAAGGCTTAGTAGTATATTAGAATTCGACTAAGAAACTTTACCTCGCTTCGTGGGATCGATAACGGACTTATTGTTTTCAGATATTTCATACGATACGTATACTCGCATTTAAAATTGTGATTTACAAAATCATTATAAATATATGAATCTGAGGTCATAAATTCTTACATATAAAAAAGTACTATCAAGCTATGAATACAGGAAGTTTTTAAGAATTTTAGAGAATTTTGGGCCGAAGTAATTGAAGCTTGCATCTGAAATCTTAGTGTCATAAATCATGTTTGTGTGAAAAGTGTTTTGTTGTATGAAAAAGTGTGAAAAAAAAACTATTTGTGTGAAAAATAAGGTGTTCATGAAAATGTTTTGTCAGGTCAATAGATTTTATCTATGCCTGCTTAATCATAATATATTATTTGTCAGGTTACGTATGCAAAACAAAGGATCTACAGCATCAGGTCTTATGATCCTGAGCTTTGAAAAAAATAAAAATAAAAATACGAAAGGACTAAAACTAGAAATGGAAATGGAAAAACATTCAAAAGAACACCTTGAAAATCATCATAAATCATCGAGGGATTATGTAAATCCTATGATGGGAGTTAAAATTCACTCAAGTATACACAACCCTATCGTAGAAGCTGACTCATTTAAACTAAATCCGGCCGATTATCCAACTTGTGTAGAACAACCACTTGGGAACTCCTCTTGAGGATCCCTATTTACACTTATTCTTAGTTTTCTAGTACTTCGTACTACATTTCGTTATAAATTAAGATGTCGACGCATGTCAAGAAGCATTTTTCCTTTCTCATGAAGGGATAAGGCTAAAAATGTGTGGTTATACTCATTAGCACCGTTTCTATTAAAACTTGGGAGGAGTTAACTCGTAAATTCCTAGCTAAGTATTTTCCACCTTCAAAGACTACTAAACTTAGAAACGATATTATCTCATTTTGTCGGGCCAAGGGGAATCAATATACGGTTTCGGGAAAGATGGCGAACTCCTAAGAAAGTTGTCCACATCATGCTTCGCGTATCGGTTAATCATTCAAACTTTTTATTAATGGGTTATAGGATCCTTAGGTCCATTATCATGCCGTTGTTCGTGGTTCATTAATGTCAAAAACATTCGATGAAGCATATGCATTAATCAAGAAATGGCTACAAATGACTAATTGCTCCTCGCCAAGGGTAAATCATAAAAATGTAGTCTCAGAGTCTATGATGTTGCATGGCTGTACTTGCATCCTGCAGTTGCTCCAATATCATGGAAGTTGACTAATTTGGAATGAACCAACCTCAATTTACTCCAAAAGAAGTGAGGAAAGTTCATTTGGGTGTATGATCGATTCTAAATTATTATATGAGACTTTAAATATTATAAACAACCCATATTCTAATTTTTATAACCCATGTTGGAAGAAACATCCTAATTTTAACTAGAATCATACTACTAAGGGTGGAAACCAACAATGTTTTCATGCAACTTAATGAAAGTTATAATGTGCAAAGTAACACAAGATATGCCTTCACATCCACTATACTCTAATATTGATTAACAATTTGAGGATAAGAAGATGTATATAGAAAAATCAAGTATTGCAAATGGAAAACTGGCTTGCAAAGTTAAAATGCTGCGATTAGAAACATAGGTAGAATCAACTGGAGAAATTGCTAATTCACTTAGCAATGTACCCAAAGGAACACTTCCTAGCAACACCGAGATCAAACCTAAAGAGAACGATAATGAAAAACTATTCCTCGTTACCGGACAAACTATAATATATGCAAAAAGAAGAGTTGATTATGAATATTAATGACCGTAGAAGTCACGATGTGTCGTTTTATTAAATTTCTAGCCGAGAGAATAGATGACGAATGTTTTCGGATGAATGAAATTGATTATTTAAGTAAAGATCATTTCCAAGAAAGTTTTTGAAAAGTAAGATACGTATGAGGTCGAATGGATTTTCTATGTGATGAGTTGAAAATGTTATCTAAAGAAGAATGTATATATGTTCAAGAGAGGTGCGAAATGATGGAAGCTGCCAAAAATGTTGAACTTGTAATTCCATTCATGAAAATCTCATGAACATAAGATGGATGTACCCCATACAATTTTAAAGTCCGCATATTTAGGGAATTCATCTACACCAATTTCGCCCTTATATCTTCATATTCAACTCAATTACAAGAAAATCCCGAATCTGAATGATGAACAAAATAAAGTATTTAACTAGACTGAAGAGAATTTAAGGGACAAATTTTAAAAGAACTTTCGAGTTGAGAAAGAGGATAAGGATATTGAAATAACAATGGAAGAAATTTCTAAGGAATTAGAAAAACCTATTTCCTCACCTAAGATAGATCCTTAAAATAATTAACTATCCTACCGACGGCGAGATCGTTACCGCTGACGGTGAGATAGTTCAAAAGCGGTTTCTGTGAGTTACTTTGCAGTTTTGGACGGCTCTAAGGGCATTACTTTATATAAAACATTAAAAACTTCATTTTTATACTATCTTCATCCTTAGAAACGACTAGAGTCCCTTCCAAACAATTTATTATGGCCTCCAAACTACTTGAAACCATGAAATCCGTAGTTTTTAACCGACGAAAATTCGTCAGTTCCGAGGCTCAGCGATTATTCAACAAAGTTCTGATGAAAAAGCGTCTGATTAAAGAAAGAGGGTTCGTAAACAGAGGAGCGGAGAATTCAACAACAACAATTGAAGAAATGATTGTTCGGCGACGTCGGGAGGTATTCCGCTATACCACATCCGCTCGTAGTCATTCCAAGTAGTCAAAGAATTCTACTCTAATCCGCATGCGATCCATAATGGAAGTGTCTACGTAAGAGGCGGATGGGTAACTTTCACTCCTCGGATAAATGAATTATACTCGATTGAGAATACCCCTGTTTGCCACTATTCAAATTTTGTTCCTACAAGATACAACATGAATGAGATCTATAGATATCTGACCGACGAACCTAATGATTGGGAATTACGAGAAGATGGGTACGTTAGTTTTTCTGCGTCACTTCTTAACCCCGTCTCAAAGCATTGGCATTTCTTCATTTCATCAAAGTTATTACCCACTATGAGGGTAAACAAAGTCTCAAAGGAATGTGCAATCTTAAATTACTGTATTCAATCTGGATTGCATATTGATGTTGGATCTATTATCGTGAAATCTGCATTAGGATTAATTGTGCATGGGTCAATACATGGACTTGGACACCCATCAACTATATTTGCTTTATGTAGTCAATACCAAGTTTCATACGAAGCTTGGGAAAAAGTACTATTGCCTTGGAAACCACTAGATCCGACAGATATGTTTCCTACATTGTATAATAATGATGAAACAGTAATTATTTCTGATCAAGCAACACAAAACAATCCTTTAGTTAAGCCCTGGCTGATAGAACAAACCTCATTTTACAGAAACTTAAAGGATTGGAGAAGGAACTACGACCGTGATGAATTCTATTGATAATATCTCTGATGTATTCGATCACATCGATTGGAGAATGAAGGAGCACTTTGACCATACAGGACACCTGGAGGCAAGTTTTATACGATTATTGAGACAGAAAGGGTGGATTGAAGAAGACTCTACTATAGAATTCCCTTTCAGGCCTTTCTATAATTTATTTGTGCACCCGCGTTCTATTGGAAACATCAGAGAAGAGAACAGTTCAGATTTCGATCAGTAGCAGAGACTTTTATTCGTATTATATGTATGTGTGTTGATGTGAATTTAGTTTTTGATTTAGTTTGAACTTTACGTAGATAATCTCAGTTTAGATGAGATTGTATGTTGTTTGTTTTGTCTCAGCATTTAGAGTATCGTTGTGTGGATTGCAATGCTGAGTAAGATATGTTTGGGTTAATTTACTTAGTCAATCGTTAGCTATGTAGTGTTTGAAGTTTGTAAGTTCATGGATTTCATTTATAAAGTTATAATGTTTGTGTTGTGTGAATTTATGTGTTAATATCTAATCTTAATAAAAATAATAATAAATATATCAAATTTAGTGACCGGAACAATGAACAAAGCTTAATCTAAGTAGAATATAATTAAAAAATTAAAAAATATTAAATTTTAGGAAACCTCGCCGACAGCGAGAGAAATCCCACCGACAGCGAGATCGCGAAATATAGTTTATTTGACCGGTCAACCGACACTATTCATCTTCTCCCTCCTCAAAAACTTAAAAAAACCGACCTAGGGCTTGTGGAATCTTGGATTTGAAGTGATTTCAACACATTTTGACGCCGGATTTTATCTTCCCTTGGTAAGAACTTCACTCCTATGTAAAAAATTTTTTATTTTCACCATGAATTTCTTATACATTGAGAAATTTTGGAAAAATTCAAAATGAGAAGATAAAAATGAGAAGAAATTCATGAAACTTGATTTAGATTGATTTTAGTAACTATTGGAAGCCATCTTAGTAATATTTAGAAGTTTAGTTAAGATTTTTGTGAATTTCACAGATCGAAAAATGGCTCCACGACAAAAGAGAAGAGTGGATTACGACGAAACCCGTTTTGTGAATGCAAGGGCACAATCAAGATATTTTCACAATATTCAAGCCAGAACATGCATTCAAGATCGAGTTTTCAAAAGTCCTGGAGGAGAAGTAGAGCGAATAATTAAAGAAAGAGGATGGGAAAATTTCTGTTTCATGACCAACAGAGCCGCTGTAGAAGTGGTAAAGGAATTTTATACGAACCTGACACAGTCGAAGATGCACCAGTTAAGGTTAGAGGATTTTTTGTGGAATTCAGTGCTGCAAGAATAAATGCTTATTACGAAGTACGAGACACCTACACCAGTGAGTATGATACATTTGGAACTATGGAAGGACCACTGGAAGAGGTGATCGACTTTCTTACTGATGGGAAAGGAGTTTGGAAGATAAAGCAGCGAGAACGGGTAAACTTCCCTCTTTCTATGTTAAATGAGTCATCTAAAGCCTGACACTATTTTATTTGTTCTACTTTGTTACCTACTTACCACCATAATGAGGTAATAAGAGATAGAGCAGCTCTGAATTTCTGTATTCAGAACCAAAAAGTATTAATGTGGGAAGTGTAATTTATACGAATATATTAGCCACCTCAAGAAGTGAAAGTGGAGGAGGACTAGGACATCCTGGTCTTATCTATGCACTCAGCCAATTATCTAAGGTAGAGGCAAGAGATGATGAGGAATAGGTTGAGCCTATGAAACTCATTACTCTGGCTAATATTAAGAAATATGAATCCCACGAAGGATGGAGATCTGGGACAAGGAGCTATGTACCTTCTTCAAGTAGAGATATTCCCTCTACTAGTTATGACCCACCTCCCTATAGTACTCCTACCCTTCAAGATTTGATGAATGAGATGACTTTACAGCGGAAAAGTTTTGAGAAAATAGAAGAAAACTTAGATATTGATCGAAAATCGAGGCTTAGAGAGAAGACATGATTATGACAGCGAGTATCTCCAAAGACATTCAGAGCATGAGATAGCCTATTATGATGCTAAAAATCGTTACAGGAGAGGAGAGCTCGATGTTGTATTTCCTGAGTGCCCCGATATACTCATTACCAGCCTAATCCATCCATTGATCCAGGAAATGACGATATAGTTTGGGACTTAGATGTAGAAGATTAGATGTTATGTTTATTTGTTTAGTTATAGATTCTGATGTTGTTATTGTTTGTTTGTTGTTTTACATTTTAGTATTGATGTTTTAGTTTATGAACTTGATTATGATGTAGTGTAGATTGTTTTAATATTGTTGTTAAATTTAGACAGTTTTTAAATTTTTAATGTCTTTAGACTACTATTGTAACTTTGGATTGAATTATTAAATGTATGTGGATGTAGTATAATATGTTAGTATAAAATGTGGTAGTATTGTGTTAAAACTTCTTTACCCAGCATTTTCTTTAATATTTGGTGTATAGAAAAATACTAACAGTACAGGTTAATTAAGTAATGGAAAAAGCCTGCAGAACTTCAAAAAGAAGAAATACCTAAAGCTCGAAGGTATGATTTAAATATTAGAGTTTATTTCCTTTTCACCCTATGTAGATAGATAGAAAAATTTAAGTTTGGGGGAGGAAAAAATACAAATTTAATTATTAAATTGTTCTCAATTTACATTTTCAAAATTATTATAAAATGATTTTCTGAAGTAATTTTAATTTAGTAAACTAGAATTGATTTATTTAATTATTATAGAAGTTAAGAGAAATACTTTTAATGATTAACTAATTTTATAGATTAAGAAATTTAGTTTAAAAGTATAAGAATATAGTTAACTATTTAAAGTAAGGAAAACTATATTTTCAAATATAAAATTCTTAGGTATTTAGTTGAGAAAGAAAAGATTGGAACTCAATGAAGTAAAAACTTTGAAATACATATAAGGTAAGTAAATGTTTCAAGTTTCAAATTTAGGAAGAGGAAAATGAAGTTCAAAATTATTAACAGTAACAATATGACCATTGAAAAGATAAAGTTGAATCACTCAATATATATATATAGATATATATAGATATATATAGATATATATATATATGTGTATATATCGATATATATATATATACATACATATATATATACATATATATATATATATATATATATATATATATATATATATATATAAAGTAAGGAGAAGCTTGAGGAGATATCTTATCAAAAATTGGCTTCATTTGAATCAACCTAAAGGATAAACTTCAATGACATTTCTGAACTTATATATATGGATTAGTCATTTACTAAGTTGTGTTTTCATGAAATTCCAATCATCTAAATATCTTAAGCAATTTAGTATTGAAAAGTATAGTCATTCTTGAAATAAATAGAAGACTAGAAATCTTAAACTTGAAAACTAAATAGCCTTAAATCTATAGAATTAGTTTAATTATTTTAAAAATATTTCTATTAAACTTTACTATAATACTTATTTAAATCTAATTCATAGTATTTCTAAATTAAAACTTTACTATGAATAATCATTTACTTTTATATAGTGTCTAAATTACTTGAGGACAAGTAATAGTGAAGTTGGGGGAATTTGATCACTAGAAAATATATTAACAATTTCATACCAATTTTATATGAAATTGCACTTTAAAGAAAGGTATTTTCTTTGTTTTATTGCAGGAATGAAGATTTAAAAGTACTGAAAGCAAAAAGCACAAAAGAAGCAGATTTGGAGCAAAAATGACTCAATTTTATAAAAATTGAACTGTCCCGCCGACGGCGAGATTTAGGCCGCCGACGGCGAGTTTTTCCCGAAAGTTTTAAATATATTATAAGGAGCCCACTGACGGCGAGATCGAGCCCGCCGACAGCGAGATCGACGCGGTTAGCCCATCTTCTAGAAGCCCACCGACGGCAAGATCAAGTCACCGACGGCGAGACAGTTGAAAAGAGCCAAAATACAATGAACCTGGACGCTTTTTGAAGAGGTGCTTAAGTACCTTTTGGAGATTTGACCCCTTCTATAAATAGAAATGAATTC
Organism: Papilionanthe hookeriana x Papilionanthe teres; assembly: GCA_022702705.1. Classification (NCBI taxonomy): domain Eukaryota; kingdom Viridiplantae; phylum Streptophyta; class Magnoliopsida; order Asparagales; family Orchidaceae; genus Papilionanthe; species Papilionanthe hookeriana x Papilionanthe teres. The sequence goes on along the minus strand of CM040431.1, from coordinate 92,054,241 downwards.
TAGTCAGTTGTGTGTCATTTGTGTGTCATTAGAGTGTCAGTTTTTGTCATTTGTGTGAAAGTTAAGAGTCTTTGAGTGAGTGTTTAGCATTTTGGTGTGCTGTACTGGAAAGAAGAGTCAAAGGAACTTTAAGAATCTACTTAGGGAGAAGAATTGAGATAAGTACATTTGTTATTTGTTTGTTAACTTTAATTAAATCCATGCTTTGTGTTATTTTTCCCATGCATTCTGAGTAGTTTCTTTAGTCTTTCTCCTTGTTATTGAGATTACGTAAAATGATGAATTAAAGTAATTGTGCCTAAAATATGAAAATAGAAATTGTGCTAATCTTTAACTTAAATCTTAATGTACTTTCAATTTGGCCAATTGATTTGTTAACATATGTTGAAATATCAACTATAGTAAAGATTACATGCAAGATTCGGAGAAGTCAAAAGCCTTGGAAGGAGGGTTCAAATAAATAGGGAAATATTGACCATTGAGCGTAAAATTGGACATTTTAGTATGACAGACTAAAATATTCAATTCGGTCTTATTGTTTGAGAGCTAAAGTGTAGATGTTAGCCCTCAGGCAAGGGGAACGTGGGAGCTCTGAAGTGGCAGTCGGTATCCTCCCAGCCTAACCACAGATTCAGTAATCAAACATAAGATTAGTCAATATTCTTTGCACCTGGACCAAAGGGTAAAGAATAGGAATGCTCCTATTTGGCACAATACAATTAAAAACTTATTTAATTCTTCATTCACTTAATTCTCTAAAACAAGGAGAAAGATACTTTTCTGAAATCTTATATTCAACCTTAGTTTATTTTAGTGTAATCAGTATACTAGAATAGTAAGTAAGTTTAATTTAAATTGTCTTTCAAATTTGTTAACTTCCCTTTGGGATCGATATCTAGGACTCCATTAGAGCCCTATATTACTTGATAACGATACGTATACTTGCGTAATATCCACAATATAAATCATAAATTCCATAATAGAATCATCAGTATATATATATTCAGTAGTGGATCAAGTTTTTGGTGTCGTTGCTAATTTTCATATTATAGTTGTAAGTATAAATATCGAAAAGTGGATCGTGTATGAAAAAGTGTTGTGAAAACAAAACTGTTTGTATGAAAAACAAGGTGTTTATGAAAATGTTTTGTTTTATTGAATTTATTTTTTATTTTATTTTTTTATTTTTGATGTATTGTTTATTGTGTTATGTATGCGAAACAAAGGATCTGCAGGACTTGTGACTTATGATCCCGAGTTTGAAAAAAATAAAAAAATAAAAATACAGAAATGACTCAAAAAACAAGAAATGGAAATGGAAAACTTTCAAGATAATAACTTGAAAATTTATCATACTTCATTGAGAGATTACATAAATCCTACGACAAATGAAATTCACTCAAGTATGCAAAACCTTATCGTAGAAGCTGACTCATTTGAAATAAATCCTGAGATTATCCAACTGGTGCAGAACAATCCGTTTGGGGGAACTCCTTCGGAGGATCCCTATTTACACTTATTCTAGTTTTCTAGAACATTGTGCTACATTTCGTTATAATGGCATGTCAGACGATGTTGTTAGGCTAAGGCTTTTTCCTTTCTCAATAAGGGATAAGGCTAAAATGTGGTTATACTCATTAGCACCTAGTTCTATTAAAAATTTGGAGGAGTTAACTCAGGAATTCCTAGCTAAGTATTTTCCACCTCCAAGGAATACTCAACTTAGAAACGATATTATCTCATTTTGTCAATATGAAGGGGAATCAATATACGAAGCCTTGGAAAGATTTAAAGAACTCCTAAGAAAGTGTCCACATCATGTTCTGCCAGATTGGTTAATCATTCAAACTTTTTATAACGGGTTAGTAGGATCCCTTAAGTCCATTATTGATGCTGCTTCTGGTGGTTCATTAATGTCAAAAACATTTGATGAAGCGTATGCATTAGAAATGGCTACAAATGAATTTCAATGGCCCTCTGCAAGGGTATATCATAAAAATGTAGCTAGTGTTCATGATACATATGCGATTGCAATTCTTGCATCTCAGGTTGATGCAATATCAAGGAAGTTGGACCAATTTGGAATGAACTAACCTTAACTTACTTCTGTAAGTGAGGAAAGTTCATTAGGGCGTATGATTGATTCCAACTTATTATATGAGACTTTAAATACCATAAACAACCCATATTCTAACTTTTACAACCCATGTTAGAAGAACCATCCTAATTTTAACTTGAATCATACTGTTGAGGGTGGAAACTAATAATGGGAAAACAATCATGCAAATCCTAATGGAAGATAGAATAGTCAGGGTAACACAAGATATAGGCCTTCACATCCACTAGACTCTAATATTGATCAACAATTTGAGGATAAGAAGATGTCTATAGACAAAGTGGTATTACAAATGGAAACCAGTTGCAAAGTTAAAATGCTGCGATTAGAAACATAGAGAATCAACTAGGAGAAATTGTTAATTCACTTAGCAATAGACCCAAATTAACACTTCCAGCAACACTGAGATCAAACCTAAAGAGAAAGATAATGAACAACTATTCCTTGTTACTAAAGAAACAATGATAGATGTGCAAAAAGGAGAGTTGATTATGAATATTAATGACCAGGAAGTCACTTTTAATGTGTTGAAGACTATGAAATATCCAGCTAAAAGAAAAGATGATGATTATTTTTGGATGGATGAAATTGATTATGTAAGTAAGTATCATTTCCAAGATAGTTTTAAGAGTAAGTTAACAGATGAGATCGACATGGATTTTCATGATGAATTGAAAATGTTGTTTAAAGAAGACTGTATCTATGCTTAAGAGAGGTTTGAAATGATGGAAGCTGCCAAAAATAGTGAATTTGTAATTCCATTTGTTGAAAAATCTCATGAACTTAAGATGCATGTACCCCATACAATTTTAAAGCATGCTTATTTTGGGAATTCATCTACTCCACCAGTCTTTATATCTTTAGATTCAACTCAATTACAAGAAAAACCTGAATTGAATGATGAATAAGATAAAGTTATTGAACTAGGACTTGGAAGAGAATTTGAGGATAAATTTCAAAACAACTTTGAGTTGAGAAAAGAGGATAAGGATGTTGGAATACCATTGGAAGAAATTCCTAAGAAATTAGAAAAACCTATTTCCTCAACTAAGATAGATCCTCCATCATTTAATAATTATAAAGGGGAATATTTGGAAGATATTTTGAAACAGAAGAGTGACATAGAAGAATTTGATCCTGAATCTGAATTATCTAGTGAGAATCTGATCCAAAAGTTTGAGATCTTTAATTATCTTATAAAGATCCATTTCTTATAAATTTGAAGGATGATATTAATATGCAAATTGAGAAAATCAATAGAAGAATATTGGATCTAGAAAGAAATATGAGGAACAATGATATAAATCAATCTGAAAAGGAAGAGCAAAAAGAAAAATTACAAATTGAGGATTTTGTACGAACTCCTGAATCTGAAAAGGATTGGGCAATTGATCGAGGATTACTTAATTGGAATTTTGATCTAGGAGGAATCATTTGTCGGGCCCGCGATGTTAAAGCCAAGCGCTTTATGGGAGGCAACCCATAGTTATCAGTGTGCTTTGACTTAGTGTGCTTGAGAGTCATGATTTTTAGTGTTGTATGATGTTTGCTTTAGAGTGGATTTTCTAGATCTTTATGTGTCATTATGGATTTATAAGTTTTATTGTTGATTGGTAGATGTTTGGATTGTTAGTATTTTGATTTGATCTTCGTGTGTCATGAGAGAGTGATTCCTTAACTTTTTATTATGGTTAGACTTGTATGTTCTCTTGTAGTAGTTGGATTTACAAGTTAACTATAACTCGGGTCTTACTCGAACTTGAGTTTTACAAGAGACTTCATGAATTTGAACAATGACAGCTTCATCTCAATTTTTTACATCCTTTCTCTAATTTTATTTTCATTTTGTAGGAGTCGCAAACCTATTTGATGAATAACATTAGGATGATCTTACACTATGATATATAACTGTTAGAGGTGCTTAATTAAAGGGATTAGATGATGCCTGAGATTGGTGTCCGGAAACTAATTTATCAGGTATAATCTTATCTTTAGGATTATAATCTATAAAACATTTGAAAGTACCTAATTTACTAGTGTAGTGATTTCGTTAGAAATTGGAAGTAAGTTAGTGAGATGCGATGAGTTAAAGGATGAATTAACCTCATTTATCATATGTGTGTTTATGTTTGTGTTACAAATTTATATAACAATTCAAGAACATTTTTATATTCCCTTGCTGATACCTGCTATGCAAGTTAAACTTTTATTTAGTGAATTTCATTTTGACATGATTAATTTAGATTTACTTTCTGCTGCATATTGTTCTGTCCTAATGAATACTTGTAAATGGTTTTGATAGACATTTGTGGTAGATATTATTTCTAAATTATTTTTCTTTCTGCTTATATTTTCTGTATTGAATGTTATATATGTTAAATATTAAGTTTTGGGGTAGGAAGAAAAAAAAATTTTAATTGTAAAAATACTTGCTTTTAGTGTAATTTTATTAGAAGCATTTTTTATGTTAGATTTATTTTCTCCTACAGTCATTTTATCCTTATTATGCATGTATATGAATTTGATAGGATGTTATAGTAGTAAGTAGATTCAACCTTTACTTTTTCTTCATGCAACATTTTATGGAATTAGTTGCAAAATATTTTAAAATTTAAGTTTGGGGGAAAAAAATTTTTTAAGATATAACTTTATTTATCCTCAATAGACTGTATTTAATTTGATATCACGTTTAAAATGACTTGTTGTATGTGGTGTTACCTTTAGGTTACTATAATTTCGATTTTAGGAATGTTAAAAAAATAACTTAGTTGAAATTCTATGTGAAGAAATTATTCTAGAGTTAAGCGATTTTGCAGGAAGCATTGGAAAAATGATTTTTCTATTTATGGTAGAAAGGAGTTGAATATTTGAAAAGCTAAAATTCTTAGATTTATACTTAATGAGAATCGAGCATTTATTGAAAACCTTTTTCAAACTAATACTTACACTTATAAAAAGTGAGGGAAAGCTTTGAGTTTTGGATTTTAGAGAGAGGATGGTGAAATTCAAAATTATTAAAGGCCTATCCAGATATAGTAATCCTCACATAAAAAAAGTAAAAAAAGGGATTAAAAATAATCCCGAAAGAAAAAAAAAGTGAAAAAAAGAGGATTGAAAATGATCTCGTTAGAAAAGAAAAAAAAAGAAAAGAAAAGAAAATAAGTGAGGAGAAGCTTGAGGAGAAGCCTAATAAAAAATTGGTTTCACTTGAATCTTTTTAAATGAAAAAACATAAAAACAATCCTAAGCTTATTCTTATTTCAAAAGGTATTGGTTAAATTGGTATATATAAAGTGCTTAAATTCTATTTTTATACTTTCTTTAAATCTTTAGTTTGACAAGTTTCAATAACTTTTGAAGTAAATAGAAAATTAGGATTCCTAAGTTGAATATGAGATATTCTTACGCTTTAGTCCTAGGTTAATTTGCAAGAATTTCTCCTATGTTATACTATAATATTTTTGAGATGAAATTATAGGAAATTCTATTTAAACCTACAACCACCAGTGTTGACCTCATTTTTGATGAGGTCTTTTGCTTCTCTCTTTAGTACTTAGTATCTAGCCTTAGGCTTTTCCTTTGACTAATCTTAGACTACTAGAAGTGGAACCCACCCATTAGAAATTCAAACACTTCTTGACTCCCTGCAAACCCCACAAGTTTGATTGTAGACCCCTAATCACCTAGAGGGTTGAAATCAAATGTGGAGGTTTAAAGGATGAGTTCCCTATAGGACTTCTTGGCCTTAGGAATACCCTGGATGGCCTGGTCTGGTGAGGGTTGACTTGCACATATACTACACTCTCACACATAGCTCAAGTCCTAAAACCACACTCTCACCCAACTTGACTTCCTGACTCATGAAGGTAATTCATATGGATGGTCCTTAACCCCTAAGCCCCTGGCTAAGAGGATTAGGAACAACATAGTGAATACCTCAAATGAGTCCTCTCATGGCTCATATGGGCTTAATATGGCTTCATGGCTCAACCAAAGTGATTCCATTTTACTCAAATTTGATCAATCTTCATTTTTCCAAAATTTCAATTTTTGACCCCAAGGCCCTACACCTACTGAACTTACCAAAAGCCCTTGAAACTACCCAAAATTTACAAAACCACGTAAATTACCCAAAATTCCTCAAAATCATTGCTAAACATTTCCCCCCACTCAAATTGATCATCCATAGCCAAAAAATATTAAAAATTCCAAAAGTACTCCCCAATACCCTCCAAATACCCAAAATGCCCTCCTTAGCCCAAAAATCCAAAAAATCAGAAAATTCCCAAAAAACTCCAGAAAATTCCAAATATTCCCAATTTCATTTTGTTCAACTACACCATGGCAAATTTTGCTAATTTACCCTACGTTTACCAAAACCCCCAATTTGGCCCATTTTAAACCTAAGTGAACCCAATGTCAAATCAAACCACCCCAATTGACCTCAATTTAGGTCCAATTCAATTCTAAACTTCAAATCAACATCCCCAATATCAATTTAGACCAAATCCAAGTCCAATTTAATTGACATTTGAGCCCAATTTCAATTTGAAGCCTAAGGCCCAATTTTGGCCCATGACCTAAACCTAGCTCAAACCCATCCAATTCAACTCCAATTGGCCCCAAATCTTTTCTAAAGCCTTCCTAACACCCCCATAAACAAAACACTAACTTGATTTGCCAAAAATTTGAACCTAAACTCCACCCAAACCTAACCCAAAATCAAAATCCCTTAAATTGACCTAAGCCCAAACCTATTCTAAATGGGCCCAAATCCCAAAATCAAAGCCCAACCAAAGTTGGAAACTCTTTGTGACACTCCCATGAACATTTCTCAACATTAATTTTACATCAAATCTAACTTTAGCCCAACCTTAACCCAAGTTAGCCCAATTTGGCCCACCTTGGCCCCTTTACCAAAAGACCCCACATTAAACCCAATTTAATTCAAAATCACTTTAAACTTGTTCCAAACCACCCATGACACATGCCTAAACCAATTGAAACATTTATTTGACATGGTCCTTCACAAAATTTTCATCCACAAGCTCATTTTAAAATCCAAAAGCCCACTTCCTTAAATCACTTTAAAAGCCCACCCAAGACCATTTCAAAAGCCCAAGTTTTCAATCCAAAGCCCACATGACATTTCTCTACATCATCCATTTAATTAAAATCACCCCTAAGTTCCAAAATCATCATTAAACCATTCCAAATCAAACTTCGTGAAAATTCTCCACCAAAATACCAAAATTCCTAAATTCTACTTCCATGAAATTGACCAAGCTTTGCCCCAAGCCACATGGAGCCATGAAGCCATGCATAAGCCATATGCAAACCATGGGAGCCACTTTCCAGCTCATCAAGCCATTAATGGCAAGAAGAGGGGGGTCTTTCTTAAACTTTCATTAAGCATTTTTAACCTCATCCATGTTACACTCTAAACTAAGCTTAGCCACCTCACCTTAGATGGAGACTTCACGACCCCTTCCAAGCTGACCTAAATGATTCTTTTCATCCCAAAACCAGGCCTCGGGTGGTGCACCAAGCCTAAAACCATGGGTTGACCAAATTGAACCCAAAATGAGCCTCTCCCCATTCCATTTCAATTCAGCCCCTTTACACTTGGCCAACTCCAATTGACTTCACCAAATTCAAGCCCTGACCCTCCTGATCAGGATGGTGACCTGACCCTGGCCGGCCAGCCACCACAGCCGCCGGAAACCACCAGGCTTAGAGGCTTAATTTGAATCAAAAATTCAATTTGAATTAGCTGAGCTATCCCATGCCCAATGGCCATTGCAGCTGTTCTTCCCTTGCCATGAGCAGTGGATCCAAGCCATTAAACCACCCTGGGAGGCCCTCCAGCTACCTCTATTTAAACCCACTCACCTCTCGGCCAAAGAAGGAGATGAACCAGACCTTAAGGAAACTCTGTCAATATTGCTCTAGGACCTTCTCCTAACCCAAAGCAGTTGATCCCCAGTGTTCCATATCCCTAATCCCCACTAACAGAGCTCAATTTCTGAGTAGAAAATCCACCCAAAAAAATAGGACACTTCACCATAGTGAGCCAATCTCCAAATTGATTGGTCCTATACCTTCACCAGACTAAGAGGAGAAGTTCCCCAAGAAAAGCACCCTCACCAGGCCAGCCATTGCTTCGAGCCTCAAGGCTTTGTGATCGGCCTTGGTCACTTTCATACCTAGACAATTCCCCAGAGCCAGAGACTTCATCTGGATCTTGCTTGTACTCAATCGAAGGTGACACAACTCTCAGATCGAAGCTTCACTTCTATGAGCAATGGTATGAACTCACTCTTCCTCCTGAGCTTCCAGTGATTCTCTATTTTGTTTAAATTAATTTCATAGACTATAAACCTTATGGATATGTTTGTCTCTTAAAGACGAATCCATAGAGCATAAGAACATAAAAATCCATTGAGAATCGAGTGAGATCTTAGGGTTTTAGTGAGGACGGTCACGGGTGCACACCAGTCGTAGACGATGACCAGGAGCCGTTGGATCACGCGTGTATCGAGCGGACGGTCGAGATCAAGTCAGACGGCGCAATGATACATGAACCGCGGGACGTGTGGCTGCTGACTCAAGTGGCGGCGTCGAATGGGAGCGCGACACGTAGGGGCTTCGGAGCTGCCGAGGTTGACGCGGCGCCGCGTGGATAAGTAGATAAATCCCTATTTTCTGAATTAATTAAATGCCCTGAACTTCAAAATGTCATATCTTTGCATAGAAAAATCACAAAAATAAAATAAAAATATCCTCTTGCTCAGTGAACAAAGGAGAATAATGTCGAAAAGAAATAAAGTTAATTCGATGGACATTTTATTTTTAATAATTTATTTACTGTTTTCAGTATTTTGATTCTTCATTTGAATAGATAATTCACCATGGCATGAGACCATAGAGCTTTTGAAGCCTCTGATCTTGGGAACATTCCTTGAATTTTTTGAGGTTAGAGGCCATTTCTGTGAAAAGTTATTAAATTTACAAGTTCATGTCACTGTTTTAGGTATTTTAATTCCAATAATTAGTATGTTGTAAAATAAATTCTAGGAAAATTTAGTGATGTTCCTTAGGACCAGAGAACCCTATAAAAAAGAAATTTTGAGTTAATTCATTCATATTAACCTTAATTGGCCAAAACCCCTAAAACTGAATTTTAATTAATTAGGGATAACCACACATTAAAAGAACTTGAAAATAATTCTCCACTGATCTTTAGGATCAGAGAGACCTCAAATAAAAATTTGGAATCAATTAGAAATGTTTAACCCCACTAAATGGATTAATTAAGTCACATAACTAAAATTAAACTTTAAAAATTCATAACTTCAAAAATACTTTTCAAAAATTCACAAAAATGATTTTGGAGCTTCTCTGATATCAGGGGAGTTCAGGAAAATTAAAATTGGAATTTTCTAAAAAAGTTGATTTTTCACAATATTTTAATATTTTAATAATTAAAAAAATAATAAAAATCACAAAAATATTAAAAATCATAAAAAAGTAACATTTTAACTCTTAATCACTTAGAAACAAACCAAATATTTTTCCTAAGTCCCTAGGATAAGATATTGAATTTTAAAGGCTTAATGTAATTTTTTAATATTAAAAAATAAGTTTTTAACCTTTTTCACTAAAATAATTCTAATAAATAAAAAAAAATTAGAAAATTATAAAATTTGTTCCTCTAAAATCCTTGAGGTCAAAGAGATTTAAGAAAAATATAAATTCCATTGTTCAACTTTAATTTTATTTTATAATTTATTAATACTCTAAAACTCAAAATAATTATAATAAATAAAATATAATTCAACAAATCACCAAAATTGGTCCAAGTGGTCCTCTGGTCATTAGGAACATCTCATAATTTTCTTAAGGACATAAACCTTTCCTTGGTCATGTTTTTGAATTTTCTTTAAAAACCCCTATTTTCTACTAAAAATAATTATATAAATAAATTAAATTCAGAAAAATCACATTTTCTCCTCTAATGTCTTAATTAACATGTGAGTGAGGTGACATAAAAGTTTCAAATTCATTTGAGCTCAATTTAGTGAGTTATGAAATAAATAAGCTTAAAAGGGCATAAAGGTAATTAAAAATTTTAACCCTTAATTAAAGCTTTAGGTTTAATCAAGATGAGGGGTAAAATATTTGATTTTAACTTTCTCTTGGATGATTGAAACTTAGAGAAATTAAGGGGAAGAAACCTATTAACCTCTTTGAAAATATCAAAATGAAATCTTTAATTAATTAAATGATTTAAATTTTGGAATGAATATATTTAAAATTTGGATTATTAAAATAGGGATATTATTAAAAGGATATTTATTCTTTAATTTAAAAATCCCTAAATAAATCACTTTAACAATATTTGATTCTTAATTAAAAATTAAAATAATAATCCAAATTAACAATTAAAACTACAATTAAAACTAAAATTAATACCAAAATTAAATTAAAATTAAATTAAAAATTAAAATTAAAATCAAAATTAAAACTAAAATTAAATTAAATTAAATTTAAATTTAATTAAATTAAAATTAAATTAAAATTAAATTAAAATAAAAGTAAAATTAAATAAAATTAAATAAAATTAAATAAAATTAAATTAAAATTAAATTAAAATTAAATTAAATTAAATTAAATTAAATTAAAATCAAATTGAATTAAATTAAATTAAATTAATTTAACAACAAACCTAAATGAAATCATTAAGAATTAAAACTAAAATAATTTGAACAATATTCCAAACTTAAAATTATTAATTAAAATCTCATAATCAAACTAAAACACTTTAAATCATTAACTCAAATTTGATTAAAATTCTCAAAAAAACCAACTTACCCTTAAAAGCTTTAATTGTTATAACTGTTAAATAGTGTATTAAGTGAGATGTCACTTCATTCATCAGGTAATCAAATACCTAAGTTCACTAAGCAAGAGACAAAGTTTAACTAAAACTCCTGGATGATTAATTCACCTGTGCAATTAAATTTACTTGGACTCAAAACAAATCCCAGAAGTATTGAAAAGATGTTTAGGACTCGTCCTAAGCACTTCCTCAATACGACGGGATGTTTTAGAAGAACAACTGAATTTAATTGTTCTTTGATGAAGAAAATCATCCTTAAAATCAAACCAAGAACCTAGACGTCATAAGAGATGACTAGTTATAGGCTTAAGAATTTGGTAGACAACCAAAACCCTTCCCTTAGCTTTACCTACGTATCTGTTGAAATATTTAAATGCCTTAACATGTGTTTTAAGTGTAGCTTGGGATGACGGGAAGACCCTCCAAGTACGCTAGTATTTTATTGCAATTTACTTACATGCACTGTACTTTACTTTTCTTGCATGTTAAATAAGATTGTTGTATGAAAACCAAAACCATTAGGATAGTCCCTGAATTGAAACCAAAACTAAATTAAAAGTTATTGCAAGATAAAATTCACTGCCACAACATTCCAAAATATAAAATAACTCAAAATTTAATCACAAACAGAACAACAAAACTACAATTGCAACTAAATTAAAACGTCTCGTTGAATGATCGGGAATACCTCGGATAATGTAACCCACGTGTTGCTAACGGGATTTCACACGGTCTAAATGAAAGTGTGGAACTCATTCAGTTGAGTTTAGTAAATTCATCTGGACTAAGTGAATTCAATGAAAATAACGGTGACGGGATGACGGAACCGTGGGATCTTAATCATTTTTGTTTAAACAACTTTAAGATTTGTTTTAATTAAAATATTAAAAACACTTGGATTTTAAGATTTTCTCTAAAACAAAATACTTCTCTTATCTCCTGATTTATGACTTTTAAAACTAAACCTCTGCAACAACAAGAAGCTCGGAGCATGGTGGGCAGCTCGGCCATCGTCATCAGCAAAACTCGGATCTACTTCAGTAAACCTTTCTTAGAATTAAACAACCAAGCCATAGGACTTCGAGGTAGTTTGCCTAGTGCAACATAAATCCTCAACTCTTTGTTAGGCATTTGCATGATCATGTCATGTAAATTAAGCCCTAACTGGTCTTAGGACTCTGAGGTAGTCGATTGGTGCGACATAAACCCTCACATCTTTGAGGCTATTTGTATGATTATGTCATACAAATATAAGTCCAAATTAATTAAATTTGGCAGGATTACAACATTAAACATATTCCTAAATTGAAACCGAACCATAGGATAGTTTGGGAAGTTGCCAAGATTCTTCTTGGATCCTCACCTTCTCCTACTTCTCTTCCTTTGGATTCATGAAATAAACTGTTCCAAATTTGAGCTAATCCCTATTGAAATTTCCAAAATCCTATCCTTTGAAAATCTTAAATTTTGAAATTCTTGAGAGCAAAACCACTGATCATTATCGAGAGTTTCCTTAAGTGATACCCGTCACTTAGGATGTAATTAACTGTAGGGGCTTGCCCTTATAGGGAACTTTAAGAACCCAGGTAATATAAACCCTGCTTAATTCATTTATATTAAGCAGGGGAACTTGTCGGCTTATAAAATTAGTTCGCAGACCAAACGGATGTCACAAATCTTCTAGTTTATTTAACCGAGCCCCATCATCAAGCAGTGTGTCTATTCTTCGGAATAGATGTACGGTTTGTGATGCGGTGCTCGTTTACATAAGCTATTCGGGATGTGAGATCGGTTTGATTTCATATCTTAAAATTTTCAAACTTAAAATTATTTTCAAAATTAAATGCTACTTTCAAATTATATATATATATATATATTTAAATCAAATTTAAAATCTAAAATTCACCGAAAATTTTTGTTAGGCGACCCCTTTTTCTAAAGTACAACATAAACCTAAAAATATGCCAACAATTTCTGGCGACTCCGCTGGGGACTAGTTCCACTCTCCATTTTTTATTAGATGGTTTTGCTTTCATAAATCGGTAGTGAGTCCATATCCCTAGTGGACCAAAACTACCATTCTTCTGTTGGGATACCCCGTTCATTTCCCTCTTGAACGAGTATAGCCAACTCCTCTCGGATTTAGGAGCCACTGTTTAGACACCCCTAAACAGAGAGGTTCCGAGATCCTTTTACGTCTTTTCTGAGGTGGGGTGGACCCCCAATAGGTGTTAGTTTATGAGCGGTCCTTCGAGTTGAGAAGTCTTGCATAAGACTTTCTCTTCCTTTCCAATTCTAAATCGGGCCCTTTACCTTTTCTACACCCTTTTTCTTTTAATCGTTTTGTTTCTAACAAACGAACCTCCTAATAAACAATCTCTTTTAAAAATCACAAATAAACTAAGATAAACTAAAATGTGCTCGGACTCTTTCTTTTTCATCCTAAACTTTACGACGAAAAGAAGCATAATTCGGGACTGACATTCGAAATCTGCCCTACAGAAAATGACTGCCCCAAAGCTAATCTTCTCCTTCACCAATGGAATGGACTTCACCATTTACAAGGATGAGCTGCCTGACAATGGAATCATCCGTTTCGGACAAGGATTCGACAACACAGATATCAAATTCGCTGACGTCACTCTCTTCACACTAATGGACAAAGTGTCAGAAACTGAAAAGCCCGTGATTGAGTTCAATCTGAAATCAACTCAAGAATTCCCTCCCCTGCAAAGGATTCCAGCTAAAAGTAGTATTACTGTTAGTAGGAGGACTGTTGTCTCTACCCCTACCGGTCTAGTCATCTCTGCACCTACCCCGACTTCTGCCAAACTGAAGGGGAAGGAAATCCAAGTCTGTGATAAGCCTATCACCATGGAGGGTAAAGATTTCGCTACAATACCATTTGTTTTTTAGATTGGGTCCAGTTCAAGAGTTACACCCCTAACTCGGACTCAAAGGAGAAATAGAAGCAGAAAGATTGCTAGAATTGAGAAAGCCCAAGTTGCTGAAGTTGCTTCTCTAGAAGAAATTCCTGAGGAAAGAGAAGAACTGCCTGAGTATATACCTCTGTTGGAAGGGAGCAGGTTTCACCCTCTCTCTGCCGCATTAGATGAGGAGAATGTCCGTAGGATCGCCACTGCATTACCCCGACCTGCGTACTACAGCAATTACAAAAGGAAAAGGGATAAGACTACGCCATTGGCTCGGCTGCAAGCTATTATAGAAAGATTGGCAAAGAAAGAAAGATGCCCTGTATCAGAAATATTGAGAAGGATAGGACGGGCGCCAGCTAAATCTCGCCTCGGACCACGAATAGAGCCTGTTGCTGCCACAGAGAAACCAAAGAAGAAGATAAAAGCCAGTTCACCCATTGTTGTATCGGGTCTACAAAATTAGGGAGGATACCACCTTCCAAAGATATAGCCGACAGATCATCCGGTCCTAGGCTTCCGGCTGCAAGAAGGATGGTATGGCGACCTACTACTGGCGAGCTAAGACCAAAACAATGTCCTGAGAAGAAAAGTCTCGTCCGGAGACTGGAATCAAAAGAAAGTGCTACTGCAATAAAGGGGACTCCCGGAAAGGAAGTTCAACAATCGTCACGAGACAACTGCGAGACCGTGCGGAAAAGTCCACTAAAGGATGTCATGGACAAATTAAGGACCGATATCCGACGGTTATCAAAAGAAAGAGAAGAAGAACTAAGAGACGAAGTTGACTCATCAGAGTTCATGGATGAGGAGTATGCCGAGATCAACATGGTTGAAACGCGAGCATCATCCACTTCACAAGGTGCTCCAGCAGCTGCAGGAAGAGATGAACCGGAAGTAATGAGGGCACAGCTTCAGGAAAGAGATGACACAATTTCCCAGATGGCAAAGAGGATGGATGAGATGGCTGCTGCCTTAGCCACTCTCCAGAGTTAGGTACAACCTCAGAAAGAGACACCCCCAGAGATCATCCATATTGCAGATGGAGGAAAAGAGATCACATCCGTCAATGGAGATGAGCAACCAAAAAATGATTCTGTACAGAGCATGATTCCTGAAAAGGACACTAAAAACATGGTAGAACAGCAGGTGCGAGAAGCTTTAGCACAATCCAAGAATGGAGCATCTATTTAGACGGGTAGACCTCACCCCGAGGAGTTCGATGCAGTCCAATACCAGAAAGGTTCATACCACCTCTGTTTAAGACTTTTGATGGAACAGGAAACCCTCGGCAGCATGTCGCACATTTTCGTGCTAATTGCTGCAATGACGGTGGAAGTGACGCTCTACTCTTCCAATAGTTCGTCAGCAGTTTGTCAGGGAATGCCTTCGACTGGTACACAGAATTGCCGAACGGCTCAGTAAAGACCTTTTCATAACTGGAGAATCTCTTCGTTAAACAATTTGTCGGGGCTCAGCACCACATCACTATCGGTGATCTTGTGGTGGAGCAACAGAAGCCGAACGAGACTTTAGTGGATTACATACTTCGATGGAGGAACTTAAGCATGAAGTGTGAACTGTTGCTTCAAGAACAACATGCAGTCGTCATCCTACTTAAAAGTATCCATGGCCCGATAACACTTCTCCTTAAAAGATTTACAATCAAGACTTTCGAGAAGTTGCTTAGCAAGGCCGGGAGCTTGCAAGAAGAGGAAAAGCAGTTAAGTTTCGTGGATAAGAATGATAAGCAGAAGACCGTGAAAACATTCAAAAAGAAATCTGGAATCGTCGTGGCAGTAGATAAGGGCAAGCAGCCAGTTCAGATACAGTCAGAGCGGCCACAGCCTAGTTATCAACCACGACAACGGACTTATCAACAACCTCAGCAGGGCTATCCGCAACCTCAGCAGGGCTATCAGCAAACTCAATAGGGCTATCAGTAACCTCGTCCGAGCTATCAGTCGCCTCAGCATTATGAAAAACTGCCTCGTTCATCGCAGACCTTAAGAGAACTTCTAAATAGAGAGTATCCATTCAAAACTGAAGCAGAAGCAAAGATGTTCCGCAGCTTAATGAAGACACCGGATTTTCAGCTGCCAGAGCCCAAAAAGCCGGAGGAGGTCAATAAGAAAAATCATCCGAACTATTGCCCTTACCACCAGATGCTTGGACACAAGATAGAGGATTGCATCACTTTCAAGAGTTGGCTTGATGACAATCTCCGGAGGGGGAACATAACGATCCCAAAGGAATACATGAAGGAACCCCAGAAAGGAGGTTCCGTCAATGTTATTTCAACGGATCCCATAGTTCCTATAAACCCGTACACGACTGATGATGGATGGATTACTGTCTGGACAAAATCATCGAAGAAAATTTTGGATCACATCCAGGCCGCTTCGGTACGCGCTTCAACTCAGAGTTTGAAACCTGTCGAGACGGCACTATCACTTGAGATTGAAGAACCGCCCTAGAAGGAGGAGAAGATCATGGAAGAGAAGAAGATCGAGGCTCCGAAGGGTTGACTAGGGGCTGCCTATCCTAGGATGGTTATTTCCGATTCGAGGGACAAATCCCTCGAACTCCTGACTCTGTATGATTATCTGCTCGCCCCGGGGGGGATCTTATAATGATAAGGGTTATGGCGTTGGCTACATTTTGACTGTTTCTAACTATTACGTAACTAGCCACAATCGGCTTGATTCGGATCTCGATTCCAATACAAATAATGATTCTCAAATCATACACAATCTCGATGACCACGACGAAGAAGATGTTCTCAAAGGAGGCTACAAAAGCTCGACAAGCAACGAGTCCATTTATGAATTCCGAGGGGCTCCAATCACGATAGAATTAGAACCATCAGACACCGAAGAAACTTTAGAAGAGCCAGTGGTTCCAATTCAAGAGGATACACCGGCAAATTCAACGCTAAATTCAGAAGAGATTGTCGGCATATTTTTAGGTTATGTGTTTTGCAAAGGGGTCGCCTATAGAAGTTGTCGGCGAATTTTTTTTAGATTTTAAATTTAATTTAAATATATATATATATATATAATTTAGAAAGTAGTATTTGATTTTTGAAAATAATTTTGAGTTTCAAAATTTTAAGATATGAAAAATCAAACCGATCTCACATCCCAAATAGTTTATATAAACGAGCACAGCACCACAAACAGTGTATTTATCCCGAGGAATAGACACATTGCTTCATGATGGGGCTCGATTAAATAAACTAAAAGATTTGTGACATCCGTTTGGTCTGCGAACCAACTTTATAAGCCGACAAGTTCCCCTGCTTAATATAAATGAATTAAGCAGGGTTTATATTACCTAGGTTCTTAAAGTTCCCTATAAGGGCAAGCCCTTATAGTTAATTACATCCTAAGTGACGGGAATCACTTAAGAAAACTCTCGATAACTATCAGTGGTTTTGCTCTCAAGAATTTCAAAGTTTAAGATTTTCAAAGGATTGAATTTTTGAAATTTCAATAGGGAATAACTCAAATTGGGAACAGTATACTTTGGAGTCCAAAGGAAGAAAAGTAAAAGAAGCTGGAGATCCAAGAAAAATCTTAGCAACTTCTCAAACTATCCTATTGTTTGGCTTCAATTTAGGGAGAATTATTTAATATTTTCGACCTGCCAATTTTTAATTAATTAGGACTTATATTTTCATGCTAAAATCATACAAACAGCCTCGAAGATGTGAGAGTTTATGTCGTACCAAATGACTAACTCGGATTCCTAAGACCGGTTAGGGCTTAATTTACATAACATGGTTATGCAAATGCCTAACGAAAAGTTGAGGATTTATGTTGCACTAGGCAAACCACCTCGAAGTCCTATGTCTTGGTTATTTAATTCTAAGAAAGTTTTGTTGAAGTAGATCCGAGTTTTGCTGATGACGATGGCCGAGCTGCCCACCATGCTCCGAGCTCCTTGTTGTTGCAGAGGTTTAGTTTTAGAATTCATAAACGAGGAGATGAGAGAAGTGTTTTGGTTTAGAAAGAATCTTAAAATCCAAGTGTTTTTAATATTTTAATTAAAACAAATTTTAAAGTGGTTTAAACAAAACCGATTAAGATCCCACGGTTCTGTCATCCCGGCACCGTTATTTTCATCGAATTCACTTAGTCCAGATGAATTTGCTAAACTCAACTGAATGCGTTCCACACTTTCATTTAGACCGTGGGAAATCACGTTAGCAACACGTGGCTTACATCATCCGAGGTATTCCCGATCATTCAACGAGACATTTTAATTTAGTTGCAATTGTAGTTTTGTTGTTCTGTTTGTGATTAAATTTTGAGTTGTTTTATATTTTGAAATGTTGTGGTGGTGATTTTTATCTTGTAATGACTTTCAATTTAGTTTTGGTTTCAGTTTAGGGACTATCCTAAAGGTTTTGGTTTTCATGCAACAGTTGTTTATCATGCAAAAAAAGTAAAGTACAGTGCACGTAAGTAAATTGCAATAAAGTAAATTGCAATAAAATAAAAGCGTACCTGGAGGGTCTTCCCGTCATCCGAAGCTGCACTTAAAACATATTTTAAGACATTTAAATGTTTCAACAAGTACCTAGGTAAAGCTAAGGGAAAGGTTTTGGTTGTCTACCAAAGTCCTAATCCTATAGCTAATCATCTCCTATGACGTCTAGGTTCTTGTGTTTTGGTTTAAGGATGACTCTCTTCACCCAAGAACAATTAAATTCAGTTGTTCTTATAAACATCTTATCATATTGAGGAAGTGCTTAAGACGAGTCTTAAACATCTTTTCAATACCTCTAGGATTGTTTTAAGTCCAAGAGAATTTAATTATACAAGTGAATTAATCATCCAGGAGTTTAAGTTTTGTTATCTTGCTCAGTGAACTAGGACATTTGAATATCCTATAAGTGAAGTAACACTTTACTTGATGTCTCATTTGAGAGTTATAATAATAAGAGCTTTAAAAGGGCAAATCAAATTATTAAATATTTTGATGATTTAAACTTAATGATTTAATTTTAATTTTGACTTAATTATAAAAAGTTAGTTTAAGTTTGGAATAGTGTTCATGTTATTTTAGATTTAATTCTTAAGGATTTCATTTAGGTTTGTTGTTAAATGATTTTAATTTAATTTAATTCAATTTAACTTTAATTCAATTTAATTTAATTTTAATTTAATTTGATTTGATTTTAATTTAATTTAATTTAATTTTAATTTAATTTCAATTTAATTTTAATTTAATTTAATTTTAATTTAATTTTAATTTTAGTTTAAATTTAATTTTAATTTTAATTTAATTTTAATTTTAGTTTTAATTTAATTTTAATTTGGATTATTATTTTAATTAATTAAATTTTTTTATTTATTAAGAATTAAGTATTATTGAAGTGGTTTATTTAAGGACTTTTAAATTAAAGAATAAATATCCTCTTAATAATATCCCTACTTTAATAATTCCAATTTCCATCATTCTTCCAAAATTTCAATTAATTAATTAATTAAAGTTTATTTTAATTATTTTTTTTTGAAATGGTTAGTAGGTTTCTACCCTCAATCATTTAAGTTTCAATCATCCAAAATCAGTTTAAAATCAAATATTTTACCCTCCCCTTTTTGATTAATCCTAAAATTTTAATTAAAGGTTGAAATTTTTAATTACCATTTTGCCCTTCAAGATTAATAATTCTATAACTCACTAAATTAAGCTCAAATGAACTTAAAATTTTTATGTAACTTCACTTACATGTCAATTAAGACTTTAGAGGAGAAAATGTGATTTTTCTGTATTTAATTTATTTATGTAATTATTTTTAATGGAAAATAGGGGTTTTTAAGGAAAATTCAATAACATGACCAAGGAAATGTTTCTGTCCTTAAGAAAATTATGGAATATTCATAATGACCAGAGGACCATTTGAACCAATTTTGATGATTTTTTGAATTATATTTTATTTATTAGAATTATTTTGAGTTTTGGAGTATTAATTAATTTTAAAATAAAATTAAATTTGAAAAATGGATTTTATATTTTTCTTAAATCTCTCTCACCTCAAGGAGTTCAAAGAAACAAATTTTGTATTTGTCTGATTTTTCTTTGATTTATTAGAATTATTTTAGTGAAAAGGTTGGAAAATACATTTTTTTAATATTAAAAATTACATTAAGCCTTTAAAATTCAATATCTTATCCTAGGGACTTAAAAAAATATTTGGTTTGTTCCTAAGTAATTAGAGTTCAAAATGTGACATTTTGGTGATTTTTAATATTTTTATGATTTTTATTATTTTTTAATTATTAAAAATATTAAACAACAACAACAACAATAACAAAGCCTTAATCCCACTAAGTGGGGTCGGCTACATGAATCATTTTTCTCCATTGCAACCTATAAAGTGATAATTATTAAAAATATTAAAATAATGATAAAAATCAACCTTTTTAGAAAATTACAATTTTAATTTTCCTAAGTTCCTCTGATATCAGAGAAGCTCCAAAACCATTTTTGTGAATTTTTGAAAAGTATTTTGTGAGTTATGAATTTTTAAAGTTTAATTTTACTCATGGGGCTTAATCAACCCATTTGGTGGATCAAATCAAATCCAATTAGTTTCAAATTTTTATGTGAGACTCTCCTGACCCTAAAGCACAGTGAAGAATTGTTTCCAATTCAATTTGATGTATAGTTAACCCTAATTAATTAAAGTTCAATTTTAGGTGTTTAGACCAATTAGGGTTATTCCAATTGAATTAACTCAAAACTTATTTTTCCTAGGTTCCTCTGGTCATAAGAAACATCACCATATTTTCTTAGAATTTATTTCTCAACATGCTAATTATTGGAATTAAAATACTCAAAACAGTAACATGCAATTGAAAAATCAATAACTTCTCATAGGGATGGCCTCTGACCTTGGAAAATTCAGGGAATGTTCCCAAGTTTAGAGGCTTTAAAAGCCCTATGGTCCCATGCCATGGTGAATTTCCTATATGCATGGAGAATTGAAATAGTGCAGAGAGTAAATAAATTATTAAAAATAAAATACTTGATGAAATGACCTGATTTCTTGTCCACATTATTCTCCTCTGTTCATTGAGAAAGAGCGTATTTTTATTTTATTTTTATTCTTGTCCACATTATTCTACACAAAGTTATGAATTTATGAAGTTCTGGATATTTAATAAATAAGAAAATACCCTAATTTCCTACTTAACCACGCGGCGTCGCGTCAACCTTAGCGGATCCGAAAGGCCACGCGGCGTCTCTTGGTTCGGCACCGCCATCTGAGTCAGCTGCCACGGGGCCCGCAGTTCACATACCGTCTCCTAGTCCGACACCATCTGAGCCGTCCGCTCGATACACGCGCGATCCAACGGTTCCCAGTCATCGTCTACGACTGGTGTGAACCCGTGACCGTCCACACTAAAACCCTAAGATCTCACTCTATACTTAACGGATTTTTGTGTTCTTGTGCTCTATGGATTCGTCTTGAAGAGACGAATACATCTATACGGTGATCATGCATTGAAATTAAGGCATTTGAAATGGAGAATGTTCAGAAGCTCGGGAAGAAGAGAGAGCTCATACCTTTGCTCGCAGAAGTGAAGCTTCGATCCGAGAGTTGTGTCACATTCGATTGGGTCCAAGCAAGCTCCGATGAAGTCCTCGGCCTAGTGAATTGCCTAGGTACAAAAGTGACCACAACCGATCACAAAGCTTGGAGGCTGGAGCAACTAGGTGGCCTGGAGAGGGGGCTTTCACTGGGGAAATTCTCCTCTTGGTCTGGTGAAGGTGTAGGACCAATCAATTTGGAAATTGGCTCACTGCAGTGAAGTGTCCTATTTTTGGGTGGAATTTGGACTCTTAAATTGAGCTCTGTTAATGGGGATTAGGGCAAATGGACACTGGAGCTCAATTGCTCTAAGTGTGGAGAGTGGTCTGGGACAATTTTGGCAGAGTTTCAGCAGGTTTGTTTTAGCACCTCCTCCATGGCCGAGAGAGGTGGGGTTTAAATAGAGCTGGCTGGAGGCTCTCCCAGAGGGGGTTAGGGGTTGGGATCAGCTGCTCTGGTGAGGAGAAGAAAAGCCATGGTGGCCATTGGGCATGGTTCAACTCAGCAGGTGAGAATTCCAAGCTTGGGCTCACATGATGCTCTCGGGTGTGGTGTTTTCCGGCGGCCCAGGTGGCTGGCCGGCAGGCATGCGTCACCCTCAGGGTCAGGAGGTCCAGGGCTGGGGTTTAGTGTAGGGAATTGGAAATGGCCATGTGTAAAGTGGTTGAATTAAAATGGAATGGTGTAAGGGTGTATTTTGGCTAAGTTTGGTCAAATGTATGGATTGGGCTAGGTGCACCATCCCATGGCTAGTTTGGGCTGAAGAGAAAGTGGTTTAGGTCAGCTTAATTAGTGGGGAAGGGTCACCATCCAAGTACAATTAAGTTTAAGCAAGGTTTAGTGGAATCATGAAAGTGGCTAATCCACTTAAGGGAATATGGAAAGAGCCTCCTCCTCTTGCCATCTTGGGTATGGTGAAGTGTCCAAGGCTTTCATGGCTCCCATGTGGCTCATGCATGGCTTCATGGCTCCATTTGGCATGGGAAAAGTTAAGTCAACTTTCATGAGGAAGGATTTTGTGATTTTTGGCATTTTGGTGAGAGTTGTTATGAGGTTTGATTTGGAATGGTTTGATGATGAATTTGAAAGTTAGGGAAGGTTTTAATTGGAATGGATGATGAAGTGTAGTGTCATGTGGGCATTAGAGTCAAATTTGGGCCTTTGAAATTATTTTAGGAGTGGGCTTTTTTAGGAAGGCTTAGAAAAAAAAGTGGGCTTTAGGCTTGAAAAATAAATTTATGGATGGGAATTTTGTGAAGGATTGCGCCAAACAAATGTTGGGTTTATTTTAGGGATGTGCCATGATTGATTTGAAGCAAGTTTGAGGTGATTTGGAATTGGATTGAGTCTAATTTGGGTGTAAAATTAATGTTGGGAAATGTTTATGGGGATGTTACAAATAGGTTTCAACTTTGGTAGGGTTTTGATTTTGGGATTTGGGCCCATTTGGGTTAGGTTTGGGTGTAGGCCCATTTAGGGAATTTTGGGTTTGGGTTGAATTTAAGTAAGGTTTAGGTCCAAATTTTGGGCAAATCATGTTAGTGTTTTGTTTGTGGAGATGCTAGGAAGGTTTTAGAAAAGATATGGGTCAAATTGGGATTGAATTGGGTTGGTTTGAGGTAGGTTTAGGTCATGGGTCAAAATTGGGCCTTAAGCTTAAAAATGAAATTGGATTCAAATGTCAATCAAATTGGGCTTAAATTTGGTCTAGATTGATATTGGGGATATTGAATTGAATTTTAGAATTGAATTGGACCAAAATTGAGGTCAATTGGGGTGATTTGGTTTGACATTGGGTTCATTTGGGTTTAAAATGGGCTAAATTGGGGGTTTTGGTAAAAGTAGGGTAAATTGACAAAATTGGCCCATGGTGTAGTTGGACAAAATGAAATTGGGAATATTTGGGATTTTCTGGAATTTTGGGGGAATTTTTGGAATTTATAAAAGTTTGGCCAAATGTGTATTTTTAGTGTATTTGGAGTGTATTTTTGAAAATTTTGGTATATTTGGCTATGGATGATCAAT
Organism: Papilionanthe hookeriana x Papilionanthe teres; assembly: GCA_022702705.1. NCBI lineage: Eukaryota > Viridiplantae > Streptophyta > Magnoliopsida > Asparagales > Orchidaceae > Papilionanthe > Papilionanthe hookeriana x Papilionanthe teres. The sequence goes on along the minus strand of CM040431.1, from coordinate 92,030,659 downwards.
TTGAGTGATGTGGCAATGTTTGGGATTGGTTTTAAGGAATTTTGGGTAATTTGCAGATTTTGGAAAATTTGGGCAATTTCAAGGGCTTTTGGTAGATTTGATGGGTGTAGGGTCCCCGGGTCAAAAATTGAAATTTTGGAAGAATGAAGGTTGATCAAATGTGAGTGAAATGGAATCACTTTGATTGAGCCATGAAGCCATATTAAGCCCATATGAGCCATGAGAGGACTCATTGGAGGCATTCACTATGTTGTTCCTAACCCTCTTAACCAGGGGCTTAAGGGTTAAGATCCATCCATATGAATTACCTACATGAGTCAAGGAGTCAAGTTGGGTATAGGTGTGGTTTTAGGATTTGGATTGTATGTGTGAGAGTGTAGAGTGTGAGTGTAGTGAGTGTGTAAGTCAACCCTCACCAGACCAGGCCACCCAGGGTAGTCCTAAGGCCAAAGAGTCCTATAGGGAACTCACCCTTTAAACCTCCACATTTGATCTCAACCCTCTAGGTGATTACGGGTCTACAATCAATCTTGTAGGGTTTGCAGGGAGACAAGAAGTGGTTTAAATTTCTAAGGGATGGGTCCCAATTCTAGTCCTCTAAGATAGTCAAAGGAAAAGCCTAAGGCTAGATCCTAAACACTAAAGAGGGAAGAGAAGAACTCATCAAAAATGAGGTCAACAAATGGACCCCCAATAGGTGTGGTGTGCTAACCAAGCACACCGCGCAGTATCGGCGTTGATCGAAGAGATCAATAAAACCAACACGGATGTACAAGTGACAAACTTAGGACGTAGTAGAAGAATTTCCGCTGGGGAGTATCAGGTATACTTCCAAGACTGGAGATTCCTGAACTCTCGCTGAAGAATAGAAAAGGAGATGAATTCCAAATCATATGATTTTGGGAATTCGATTTAGATTTCATTTCATGTTCAAGCTTTGATGTGTGAGTTTAGATTTTAGCTTGAGTTTTAATTTAGATTGAAGTTTGGTTTAAAATCAATTTGAGGAAATTTTGAATTTGAAATTTGGATTTGAAATGAGAATCGAAACCTAGGTTTCAACCTCGGGATTGCGAAGAGAACTGGAATTTAGGTACCAGCCTCAGAGTGAGAATCAGAATTTAGGTACTGATCTCGGAATGAGAACTAGAATTTAGGTACTAGTCTCGAATGAGAACTGGAATTTAGGTACCATTCTCGAAAGAGAGTCGAAATTTAGGTATCGACCTCAAAAAGGATGAGAATCAGAATTTAGGTACTGATCTCGGAATGAGAACTAGAATTTAAGTACTAGTCTCGAATGAGAACTGGAATTTAGGTACCATTCTCGAAAGAGAGTCGAAATTTAGGTATCGACCTCGAAAAGGATGAGAATCAGAATTTAGGTACTGATCTCGGAATGAGAACTAGAATTTAGGTACTAGTCTCGAATGAGAACTGGAATTTAGGTACCAGTCTCGGAAGTTTAGAATTGAAATTTAGGTATCAATTCGGAAGAGAATCGAAATTTAGGTATCGATCTCGAAAGGAGAGTCGAAATTTAGGTACCGACCTCGAAGTGAGAACTGGAATTTAGGTACCAGTCTCGGAAGTTTAGAATTGAAATTTAGGTATCAATTCGGAAGAGAATCGAAATTTAGGTATCGATCTCGAAAGGAGAGTCGGAATTTAGGTACCGACCTCGAAGTGAGAACTGGAATTTCGGTACCAGTCTCGGAAGTTTAGTCTCGGAAGTTTAGAATTGAAATTTAGGTATCAATTAGGAAGAGAATCAAAATCTAGGTATCGATCTCGAAAAGAGAGTCGGAATTTAGATACCGACCTCGGAATGAGAACTGGAATTTAGGTACAAGTCTCGGAAGTTTAGAATTAAAATTTAGGTATCAATTCAAAACAGAATCGAAATTTAGGTATCGATCTCGAAAAGAGAGTCGGAATTTAGGTACCGACTTTGAAATGAGAACAGGAATTTAGGTACCAGTCTCGGAAGTTTAGAATTGAAATTTAGGTATCAATTCGAAAGAGAATCGAAATTTAGGTACCGATCTCGGGAAGAGAGTCAGAATTTAGGTACCGACCTCGAAATGAGAGCTGGAATTTAGGTACCAGTTTCGGAAGTTTAGAATTGAAATTTAGGTATCAATTCGGAAGAGAATCGAAATTTAGGTATCGATCTCGAAAGGAGAGTCGGAATTTAGGTACCGACCTCGAAGTGAGAACTGGAATTTAGGTACCAGTCTCGGAAGTTTAGAATTAAAATTTAGGTATCAATTCGGAAGAGTATCGAAATTTAGGTATCGATCTCGAAAGGAGAGTCGGAATTTAGGTACCGACCTCGGAGTGAGAACTGGAATTTAGGTACTAGTCTTGGAAGTTTTAATGTATGAAGAAGGACCCAGTCCCGTGCCATCATAACCAAACCGAACCAAGTTCGTGGCTCTGTGTCAATGAACCTAGTCAATCTCTGTACAAGAGGGGAAGGAGATCACAGAAAATCAAAAGGATTTCGATGTGACGAAAAAGGTGTAGGATTTTTGAAATTTGAAGTGTGAGTTTTCCTTGAGGAAGAACCATCCCGAAAGAGGGTTTCAAAGTAGTTTGATGTAGATTTTGATCTGAGGAAGATTTGAAGGATTTGAAAGAGATAGATTGAGATTGTAATTCCATTTGAGATTCATTTTTCATTTTGTTTGTCCTTTAATGATCCAATTCTATTTTTGTTGTTTATTTGTTGTTCACGTGAATTTTATTTGGTGTTCATGTGGATTTGAAGTTCATTTGAATATTTGGATTTCTAAGAACGGCACTTATTTATTTCTCTTTTTCTTTTCTGTTCTTTATTCAAAGTTCATTTAACTCTAATGGCGTTTCCCAGTCAATTTGCACAAAAAGAGGTGACGGCAAAATGTGACAGGTCACTTTCATTCCAATCTTGTTGAAGATACATCATACAACTCGATCTGAAATATTTCTCATACAATCCATGACTCAAAACGGACTATGTATGATCCTTGTTGATCCATCCAAAAAGTATATGTTAAAAATCCATGTCTGAATAATGAGATACACGGTCAATAACATCACCTTCCAAGCCATCCTTGGCAGGAATGCCGCATGGATGTACAATGGAGGTGTGCTATTTCCCGTGTAACTCACGGACTCGTAGGCCGGAGACTCTCCATTCCGGATCCGGCTGGAAGTGGTAAGGTGCCTTTCCGTCGTCCATCCTTCTAAAAGTGACGGAGATCTGCTCCACTGGTACTCCCGGTATACAATGTTTTGCGATGTCTGCTCCATTTCCTTGTAATATCATGACGGAACCTACCGGAAGTGGTATCTCCACCGGCCCTCGGAACTTACTCGGGCCTGCTATCCGGAGGTCAGATCCAAACATGATATTGCATTGGTTGACGAACGAAACTATGCAGAAAGGTCTGACAAATTCATGGTGGTCTATGTATGGAGGTATGCAGTCGTCCTTCTGATAAATGTTGATGATGCAACTGTTGGGTATGCAGTCTGCTGGCAGTACCCTCCACGTTATCATTCTTTTCACCATTCTTTTAATTATTCTCGGCATTGGATCTACCTCATCGTGACAGAGTATCCCTGGCGGATTTCCTTTTCTGTCCTCTGTGAAGTTATAGCAACATCCGCATTGTATTGTGACTCTTCCTTTCCCTGGCATCAATTTTCGGGTTCCGAATAAGTCTTTTCTCTCAGACGGCCTGTTCGACCCATCTTCTGAAGTTCTAAAATGTAATCCACAATCCGGTGTTGCTCGTACTCTGAGAATACACCTGTGTGTAACTCGAGGCCTTCCAAAATGTTGATTCTTTTGCCTCTAATCCTTTCAAAGTATTCGAAAGTGTTCTTCTCAACATTTTGCATTCTTTCTAGTTCATATTCTAGGATGATCTGCAAGTGACGAGGCCTAGTAACGTACTGCGGGATGTATGGCTCAATCCCATCGCGTTCTCCTGCATACCTTGGCTCCTCGGGGATTGTCTCTGTCGGGACATCCTCCGGGGTTGCTTCCGCAACAAGGTTCTTCAGATATGGTATCTTTGTCCGGTGTCGAGGCACTGATTCTATTTCTATTCTTCTTGGCACTTTTTCAATCTGTTCTAATTTTCTTGGCATTGACTTTCTTCTTTCTGGTTCCTGACGAACCGGTATATTTGAAATATGTGTATTGGCGAAGGTGGTTGTTTCCTCGTGTTGATCTGCTGCTAGTTTATTCAACATCTTGTGGATACGGCGATTCTTATTCCTTCTTTGAGTGGCAGTGAGAGTAGCTCTCCTTACCCCTTGAATCTCTGCGGGCGCGGCGCTAACGAGCCTGCCCTCAGCCGTGGAAACTACTGACTTAATTTTATTGCTTTCCTCAGTGTTTGTCTTTCTTTTCTTGTTGCTGGATTGGTGGCTTGGGCCATCCATCTTCATCACTGTCTGGCTATGAAGCTCTTCTTGGTCTACTGGGACCCAATCATTTTCTTCATATCGTAGGTCGGCTGGTGTGAAGTCAGAATCAATTTCTGTCACTGCACCATCCTTCACCCTCTTTTCATCGAGTGCGAGACTCACACCATTTTTAAAGTTTAGGACCAACCGCCCATTCGACATTTCCCTGCAAAGAAGACAGGGAAAGGATCAGAGGCTGTACTAAGATTAAGAACATTAATAAAATATTTACCACTGAAGATTCTTATTCTCTTATTTTAATTTTAGTATTTAAGTAGGAAAAGATGAAGAAAGATCAGGAGCAAGATTTGATTTGAAAGGAAGGGTAAAACTTTATTATTATGATTTCACATATTTTATTTTTAGTACATATTTTATTTTATCCATTTTTATGTTTTTGGGTTCAGACCCAGTCATAAAGTGATTGCTTCACCTGTGTTTCTATGGATAAGACTCCATTTTAGGGGCCACCCATCGAAACATCAGGTTGCGTAATACTTCTTCAAATACCGTCCATTGATTGGAAGCATTTGTTGTTCTTTTTGGCAATTCACAAGTTGGTAGGAGCCTCCCGAGTAGACTGCCTCGACCACAAACGGCCCATCCCAAGTCGGTTCAAATTTGCCTCCTATCTTGCGATGTGCAAGAATAGGTCTTCTGAGAACAAGAACTAAGTCACCAACTTTGAAAGTACTTGGGCGGACCAGTTTATCATGGGCCTGGATCATCTTAGCTTGGTACAGTTCCAAATTTTGCTGCGCTGCAAGTCTCTTCCCTTCCAAGCTTTCCAGTTCTTCCAGTCGCAATATGGCATTTTCTTCTGTAGTAATTTTATTTGCAACTGCAATCCTGAGTGATGGAAGCTGGACCTCCAAAGGTAAAACGGCCTCGGACCGGTTGACCCACAATTTTATATTATGATATTTTTAATTTAATTGCAACGACGCCAAAAACTTGACCCCGCTATATTATATGTATAGAATTGTAATTGTTTATGTTGTGGATGCTACGCAAGTATACGTATCGTATCAAGTAATACAGGGCTCTAGTGGAGTCCTCGGTTATCGATCCCACGGGGAAAGAGAAAATTAAGTAACGAACTAATTTTAAAATAATAATAATAATTTTAAAATAAGTATACGAAAATTTGGAATTCTAAATTTAAGCGCAATAAAGTATACTAAGTATTTTAATTAAGTAACTTAACTAAGTAGAAAATTAATACGTATGGAAAGTGCTTGGAAATTAAACTAATTGCTAAATAAGTCTTAACTATTCGTAAAAAGTATCTTTCCCCTTGTTTAGAAATTTAAGTGATCGATGAATTTAAATAGATAATTTTAAGGTATTGTGACAAATAGGAGCATTCCTATTCTTTACCCTTTGGTCCAGGTGTAAAGAATATTGACTAATCCTATGTTTGATTACTGAATCTGCGGCTAGGCTTGGAGGATACCGACTGCCACTTCAGAGCTCCCACGTTCCCCTCGCCTGAGGGCTAACATCTACACTTCAGCTCTCAAACAACAGGACCGAATTGAATATTTTAGTCTGTCACACTAAAATGCTCAATTCTACGCCCAGTGATATTATTTCCCTATTTATTTGCACCTTCCTTCCAAGGCTTTTGAATTCCCCGAATATCAGATGTAATTTTTATTATAGTTGATATTCAACATATTTTAACAAATCAAATGGCCAGTTTGAAAGTAAATTAAGTTTTAAGTAAAAATTATCAAAATTTATTAATATATAAAAGTACTTCTATTTTTAGTTCATCAAGTCACTTAATTTCATAACAGGGAGAAAGACTAATAAACTACTAAGAATGCATCGGAACTAAACTAAGCACGAATTTCATTTAAAGTTAAAAACAATAAATACAAATACTTATCTCGATTTATCCGCAAGCTGACTCCTCGTAGTTCCTTTGACTCTTCCTTCCAAGACAATGAAGACTCACTAAAAACTCACTAACTCACTAACTCACTAACTCACTAAAGACTCACTTATAACAAAAACTGCACACAACTAATACACTTATATAAAATTTTAACTTAGAACAAATTAACACACACATAGAAGCTGAATTTCAGCTTCTATATATAGAGGTGAGCAAAGGACCAAGAGGTGTGTAAGCATCTCTTCAAAAGGTGTCCACGTTCAATGTATCTGCGCCATTTGAACTAGCTCGTCATCAGCGACGAACTACCTCGCTGTCGGCGAGGCTTCTAGAAGATCTTCAAGCCGCTCTATCTCGCTGTCGGCGGGCTCGGGCTCGCTGTCAGTGAGACAGTTATAAATCCTTCAGAATTTTCTTCTCGTAACCTCGCCGTCGGCGGGCTCGATCTCGCCGTCGGCGACTCAGCACAAATTGCATTATTTTCTTCCTTTTTGCTCCAAATCCGCTCCTTTTTATGATTTTTGCTTTTATCACCTAAATTCTCCATTCCTACAACAAAATAAAGAAAATACCCTTCTTTAAAGTGCAATTTCATCAAAAATAGGTATGAATTTCTTAATAAAATTTTTAGTGATCAAAATCCCCCAAACTTACTTATTACTTGTCCTCAAGTAATTTTAGTTCTACATAAAAATAATGAGTTTTATAATAAGATTTTTCAATTTAAATAAACTATGAATTAGATTAATTAATATCATAATAATCTTAAATAAAAATAATTCATGTAATTTAATTAATCTTATAGAAATAAATTATTTAGTTATCGAGTCTAAGATTTCTAGCTTACTATTCATTTCGAGAATGACTATATTTAAAAGAATAACTACTTAAGATATTCATATGATAAGAAATTCAAGAAAATACTATTAGGTAAAATTCTAATGCATAAACATAAGTTTGGAAATATCTAAGTTTTTTCCCTTTAGGTTAACTCAAATGAAGCCAATTTTTGATAAGGCATCTCCTCAAGCTTCTTCTCATTTTTTTTTCTTTTTCTTTTTCTTTTTCTATTTTTTTTTGAATGAGGATTACTGTATCTGGAGAGCCTGTTAATAATTTTGAACTTCATTCTCATCTTCCTAAATTTGAAACTTAGGAATATTTCTTAGCTTATATATACTTCATAGTTTTTACTTCATTGATTTTCAATCTTTTTTTTTCACTTGAATACTTAAGAATTTTAATTTTAGAATATAGTTTTCCTTAATAAAAATAGTTTACTATATTCTTATTCCTTTTAACCAAATATTTTATTCTATTTAATTAATTAAAGCACTAGAAATATTTCATTTAACCTTTTATAATAATTAAATAAAATAATTCATATTAAATTAAATTGAAAATTTTGCTATAAAAATCATTTTATAATAATTTAAAAATAGAAATTCGAGAACAAGTTAATAACTAAATTTGTATTTTACTCTCCCCCAAACTTAAATTTTTATATCTATTCTAAATAATGAAAAAAAGAAGGAAAGTAAATATATCATACCTTTCAAGTTTAGGTATTTCCCTTTTTTTTTTTTGAAATTTTTGCAGGCTTTTTTCATTTTTCATTGAACCTCGTATCGTTAGTATTCTCCATATATATATAACAATTTAAAGAAAATGCAGGGATAAAATCTAAGATAAGTATTAAACACAACAATTAAAATAACTCTACACTACACATATGAATTACTAACATATTAAAACAATTTAACTAACATATTAACAATTTTAAAAACTTAAAACAATACAAAATAAAATAAAAACATATTAAAGAAAACTAATATCCTATTTAACATACAAATAAATGCAATTAACTAACACAAAAATAAAAACTAAACTACTATCACAATTCAAGCAAATTAATCTAACTAACATCCAATGTCTCAAAAAATAAAGTACTGAATATTACAAACATATAAAGTCCTCAAAATAACTTAACATCAAACAAACAAAACAAATAAAGTCCTAATCTTCAGCATCAAAGTCCCAAACTATATTATCATCCCCTTCTTGATCCGTAGGTGCCGAGAAGACCGAGCAGATGATACTGAGTATACCTCAGGGCAATCTGGAAAGACAACATCTAAATCTCCACTCCTATAACGACGTTCAGCTTCATAGTATGCAATTTCGTATTCCGAATGTCGCTGGAGGTACGCACTATCATAATCATGTCTCCTCTCCAGATTATCAATCCTTTGATCAAAATGATCAAATCTTCTCCCCATTGTTTCTCCAAACTGCTCAAAACTCCTCCTATGCAGGGTCAATTCATTCATCAGATCTTGTAGGGTAGGTGTGGTAGGCTCAGGTGGTTCATAGCTAGTAGAGGGTATATCTCTACTCGACCGAGTGAAATAACTTCTCACTCCCGATCTCCACCCTTCATGAGATTCATACTTCTTAATGTTGGCACTGCGAGTGGTTTCATAGGTTCCACCCATTCTTCATCATCTCTAGCCTCAACTCCGCAGAGTTGGCGAGTGCAAAAATTAATCCAGTGGTGTCCCAATCCAGCTCCACTCTCATTTCGAGGAGTGGCTAGGATGTTTTGATAAATAATTCTCCCGATGTTGATGCTTCGTTTTTCCGAATACGAAATTCGAATCGCTCTATCTCGTGTTACCTCACCGTGGTGATATGTGGGTAACAGAGTAGAACAAATAAAGTAATGCCGAGCTTTGGAGACCGTATTTAATTTAGAAAGAGGAAAATTCACTCTTTCCTCGTCGCTTAATTTTCCAAACTCCGGTTCCATCAGTGAGAAAGCTAATGACTTCCTCCAATGGTCCTTCCATCGTTCCAAAAGTTTCATACTCGCTAAAGTGCGAGTCATGAACTTCATAGAACGCGTTAATTCTTGCAACATTGAAATCTACAAAAAATCCTCGTACCTTTACTGGTGCATCTTCAGCGGCAGTCAAATTGGCATAAAATTCTTTAACCACTTCTACAGCTGCTCTATATTGAACGTAACGTAAATTCTCCCAACCTCGTTCCTTAATAATCCGCTCTACTTCTCCTCCCGGATTTTTGAAAACCCGATCCGCAATGCACTTTCTTCCTTGTATGTTTTCAAAATATTTAGCCTCGTGCTCGTGCATTGATGAATCGATTTTCGTCGAATTCTACTCGACGTTTTTGTCGTGGAGCCATACGATCGATCTGTGAAAATCGTGAAAATTTTCACTAAACTTAAAAATAATACTAAGAAGGCTTCCTACAACATTTATAAGTAATTTAAATCAAATTCCATGGATTTCCACCGAATATTTCTTTCACATTTTGATTTTTCCAAAAATTTGCAATGTGGTGAAAATATATGGTGAAAATCAAAAATATTTTGCATAGGAGTGAAGCTCTTACCAAGGGAAGATGAAATCCGGTGTCAAAAAGTGTTGAAATCGCTTCAAATCCAAGATCTCTCAAGCCCTAGGTCGGTTTTTGCGAAAATGAGAGGTTGGGGATGATGAATAGTGTTTTTGACCGGTCAAAATATATGTTTTTTTCTGACCTCGCTGTCAGCGAGATTTTTCTCGCCGTCGATGAGCTAATATTTTTCGAAACCAAAAACTCTCGGGAAAAATCCGCTGTCGGCAAGAAATTCTTCGCTGTCGGCGGGATTTTTCTCGCCGTCGGCGAGATTCCAAAAAAATTTTATATTTCTGAAATTTGTCACTCATTTTCGTCCTTGATTTGCCTTATATTATATTTCCGATCACATCATTTATTAATTTAATATGAAGATTAGCTACTTATACACAAACAAATTCACACAACACAACAAATTAACTTTAATATTGAAATCCATGAGATGTACAAACTAACATAATTTTAAACTCTATAATCAAACTTCAAACTTCAATCCTTACTACTAATCAAGATCGCAAACCAATCCACGACACACTAAATGCCGATACAAAACTATGACGCATATCTCAATTAAGTTTGAGATATTCAAATCATCACTCCACACATAATAAAATCTAAATCAAATCAAATAACATAAATACAAACATACTATGGAAATCTTTACTACTACTCTTCAAGGTCAGAATCTTCATCCTCTCTGATATTTCTGATATGACGATGATGCACAAATAAGTTATAGAAAGGTTTGAAGGGAAACTCCGGCAGCATTCTTCAGGTGATCCAACCCTTCCGTCTCGCAAATGAAGAAAGCTAGCTTCCGGATGTCCAGAATGATCAAAGTGTTCCTTCATCCTCCAGATCAATGTGATCAAATAAATCGGACATATTGTCGAATTAAATCTCTCACATTCTACAGCTTCTTTCTCCATTCCCTTAATTTTCTTCATAAGTAACTCCATTTTATCTGAAATAGGCCTTGCTATAGGATTATTCTGTGAAGCTCTATCAGAGATAAATGTAATGTCTTCATTATTATCCAAAGTAGGGAACATATCTGTAGGATCAAGCGGCTTCCAAGGTAACAGAACATTTTCCCAAGCTTCATAAGAAACCTGGTACTGACTGCATAATGCAAAAATAGTAGATGGGTGTCCTAGTCCGTGAACTGACCCATGCACAATTAAACCTAATGCGTACTTAACAATTATTGATCCAACATCAATAGGCAATCCAATTTGAATGCAATAATTCAATATAGCGCATTCCTTCGAAACCTTGTTTACCCTCATAGTAGGTAACAATTTAGATGAGATGAAAAAGTGCCAGTGCTTCGAGACAGGATTCAAAAGTGATGCAGAGAAACTAACATACCCGTCTTCAAGCATTTCCCAATCTTCCGGTTCATCGATCGGATATCGAAATATCTCATTCATATTATATCGAGAAGGCACAAAATTTGAATAGTGACATACCGGGTGTTTTCTATAGAGAATAATTCATTTACTCTTGATGGAGTAAACGTCACCCATCTTCCTCGGACGTAGATATTCCCATTGTTGATCGCATGTAAGTTAGAGTAGAACTCTTTCACGACTGGAATAACAACAGCAGACGTAGTGTAACAAAATACCTCCCAGTGCCGCTGTGCGATCATTTCTTCTATCTTCGTAGTGGAATTCTCTAATCCTCGATTGACAAATCCCCGTTCCTTGATAACTCTTTTCTTTACCAAAACCTTGTTGAATATCCGCCGCGCTTCCGCACTCACAAATTTCCTCCGGTTAAACACTCCGCAATTAGAGGAATCTAAGAATTTGGAGGCCATTATGGTGAATGGAATGAATTCTAGTGAAGAAGGCAGACTTAGAATGATTTAAGAATGGGTTTTCACAAAGGATTTGGTGTTGAAACCGTCCAAATCCGCATTCAAAGTATAAATAACTCATCTTTATAACTTCCTCGCTGTCGGCGAGAAGTTTCTCGCCATCGGCGACTCAGTTATAAAACCGCCTTCCGAGTTCTCGCCGTCGGCGGGACGTTTCTCACTCGTCGACGAGCTCGATAAATAAACCGAATTTAATTTAGGCGCGAACCTCGCCGTCGGCGAGTATCGACCTCACCGTCGGCGAGATTCCAAAATAATGTCCAATTTCGCTCTAAATCGAATAATTTCTTTTCTCATCATAATGGTTCGAATATGTGATGATTCTTAATAATAATTGAGTAGTAAAGTTTCAATAATATAGACTAACTATTAAGATACAAATAAAAATAGATAACTAATACGGGTTGCCTCCCATAAAACACTTGGTTTAACGTCGTCAGCCCGACCTAATTTTAATTATTAATTAGGTCGACTAGGCATTAAAACCTCTTTATAGTTAGGTCTTATACCTTCGAAATATGGTTTTAATCTATGTCCATTAACTTTAAATTTATGTCCAGTTTTGGATCTTCGATTTCTATAGTTCCGTATGAAAATATTTGAGTTATGGTGAAAGGTCCTAACCATCGAGACTTCAATTTTCGAGGAAATAATTTCAATCTAGTATTATATAGCAAAACTTCCCTGTCCCGGTTCAAAATTTCTCCGATTAATCTTCCGATCATGCCATAATTTCATCTTTTCTTTATAAATCCGATCATTATCATATGATTCATTTCTTAATTCTTCCAATTCATTTAATTGCAGCAATCTTTTCTCACCAAACTTTCCTTCATATTATAATTAAATTCTTTAATCGCCCAATATGCTTTATGTTCTAATTCAACTGGTAAGTGGCATGTTTTTCCATATATAAGCTCGTAAGGAGTCATTCCAATCGGAGTTTTATAAGCAGTCCTATAAGCCCATAATGCAGTGTCTAGTCTTATAGACCGATCTGATCTATTAGGATTTACAGACTTTTCTAAAATACGCTTAATCTCACGATTAGATACTTCAGCTAATCTGCTAGTCCGTGGATGATAAGCAAGTGGATATCTTATGAGTAATATTGTATTTTTCTACTAGTTCGTGAATGTATTTATTTCTAAGATGAGTTCCTCCGTCGATGATAATCACTCTCGGCATTCCAAATCTAGTAAAAATATTTTTCATCGAAATTTTGAAACACTCTTAGCATCACGCCTAGGTAAAGCTTGTGCCTCAATCCATTTGGAAACATAATCAACAACTACTAATATATATGAGTTTCCAAACGAAGGAATAAAAGGTCCCATAAAATCTAATCCCCAAACATCAAAAATTTCAACTTCTAATATAAAATTTAGAGGCATTTCGTTTCTTCTAGATATATTTCCTACTCTTTGGCATTTATCGCAAGTTTTAATATATCTGTATACATCTCTAAATAGAGTAGGCCAGTAAAATCCAGATTGTAGAATCTTATAAGCAGTTTTATCAGTCCCAAAATGTCCTCCAAAATCAGAATCATGACATTTTTTGAATAATTGGTTCAGTTTCTTCATAAGGTACACATCTTCTAATAATTAAATCCTTACATTGCTTACATAAATATGGTTCATCCCAAAAATAGGTTTTCGTATCATGGATGAATTTTTTCTGTTGTTGCAAAGTTAGCATAGGTGGTAAAATATTACTAACTATATAGTTTACTATATCATCATACCATGGTATTTTCCACTCATTGATATTATATAGTTGTTCATCGTGAAAATCGTCTCATAATTTCATTTTCAATATCAGATAATTAATGATTTTCTAATCTTGATAAATGATCTGCAATTTGATTATCAGTTCCTTTCTTATTAACGATCTCAAAATCGAATTCTTGCATTAATAGCATCCATCTAATTAATCTTGGTTTGGAATCTTTCATTTTCGGACCTGATTGATGAGTGCCACAAAGTCCTGAATGTACCTCTTTGACAATTGCACGAGCCTCGGACCCGTTCAGGCATCTTAACCACATCTGATCAAAAGACCTTCTGTATAATGTATTGTTTATTAATGCATAAGACAGAGTTCTTTTCTTGATTTGATGGGCTAATGACTTATTGTCCGGTAATTTACTGTTTTGCGAGTAGTACTATTAGCGGTTGACGCCGATCTCCTGTGTTTTCCGTCAACTGCTGCAGCCGATTCCTCTCGCTTTTCCGATTTACTGTATCATATCCATGTCGAGCTGTGATAGGACTCGTCTTCCTTAAGCCGACACTTCAGTCGACTCATCTTGTAAGCGAGGCAAATTCTTTTGTAAGGTGAGCTAGCGCATCCGCGAGGGCATTTTCTCTTACGGGGATCTTGTAGATTGTTACATTTGGAATTTGTTCCAACGGTTTCATGGCATGCCGAAAGTATTGCACGAGTCTTGGCTTTAAGATTACGTATTGTCCTGCGACTCGTTGAATGATCAACTGAGAATCTCTGTAGATGTTGATATCCGATATTCCCATTTGAATGGTCAGTTCTAGTCCTGCTATGAGGGCCTCGTATTCTGCTTCGTTGTTTGTGCACGACTCTATTAAGTGGTAGGAGTATCTTAACATCCCCCGCTCCGGTGTTATAAAGATTAGTCTGATTCCTGCTTTACCGGGCACTATAGTTTGCGATTCTTGTCTTTCTGTGCTGAGGATGCTCCGTCGAAGTATAGTTCCCAACGTTGATCATCGGTGTCTTCTAGGCTTATTATCTGCTCGTCAGGCAAATCGTCGTCGAGAGGCGAATCTGCCGGTAAAGGATGTGCTTCAAGGAAGTCAGCTAGTATTTGTCCCTTTACGGCGCGAAGAGGAATAAAAGTTATATCAAATTGCAATAGTATCATCGACCACCTGGAAAGTCTGCCAGAAAGTGTCGGTCGGGTCATCAAATATTGCAACGGATTAACTTTCGAAATGAGGTTGATCTTATGAGAAAGCATGTAATGCCTGAGCTTCTGTGCGGCGAAGATCAGGGCCAAACAATGCTTCTCAATCGGAGGATACTTTACTTCCGTCGGGATTAGACGACGGCTTAAGTAATAAAGAGCATTTTCTTTTCCCTCATCATTGACCTGGGCTAGCAGGGCTCCGAGAGAGTCATATAAAGCCACGGTATAAAGTATTAATGGTCTACCCAAGACTGGGGCTGCTAAGACAGGAGGTGTCATTAAGTATTGCTTAATGTCCTCGAAGGCCCGTTGGCATTTCTCTTCCCAAATGAATTTGGCATCCTTTTTAACTAATGCAGAGAAGGGCTCACACCTACCTGACAAGTTCGAGATAAAGCGATCGGTATAATGTTCCCCTGAAAGGATCGTAGCTGTTTTAAGGTTTTCGGAGGCGGCATCTCTAAGATAGCTTTAATCTTTTCCGGATTAATTTCCATTCCGCGATGTCGAACAACAAATCCTAAGAATTTCTCGAAGGTGACGCCGAAGGCGCATTTTAAGGGATTCATCTTAAGGTTGTATTATCTCAGTCGCTCGAAAATAATTCTCAAATCATACAGGTGATCTTCCTTCAGTTTGCTTTTGATGACCACATTATCCATGTAGCACTCGACTTGGTTGTGAATGAGATCATCAAAAATCTTTGTCATTTCTCTTTGATATGTTGCTCCTGCGTTCTTTAGTCCGAATGGCATTACTGTGTAGCAATACACTCCGATTGGCGTTACGAAAGTCTGTGAGCTTTTCGTCTTCGAGTGCCATCTTTATCTGGTTGTATCCTCGATGATCCATCCATGAATGAAAACATTTCAT
The DNA here is from genome assembly GCA_022702705.1 of Papilionanthe hookeriana x Papilionanthe teres. Classification (NCBI taxonomy): domain Eukaryota; kingdom Viridiplantae; phylum Streptophyta; class Magnoliopsida; order Asparagales; family Orchidaceae; genus Papilionanthe; species Papilionanthe hookeriana x Papilionanthe teres. Next base: position 92,015,164 of record CM040431.1, on the reverse strand, counting down.
GTGTTGAAGCGATGTCGATCATCGAGTTACAGGATTGACAATGGAAATTCATCCTTTGGACATGCTTTATTTAAATCCCTGAAGTCTACACAGATTCTGATCTGACCATTTTTATTTCTGACTAGTACCACGTTGGCTAACCAAGTAGGGTATTGTTCTTCACGGAAAAATTTAGCATCGATTAGCTTCTTAACTTCGGCTATTACTTGTTGCTCAATTTCTAGACGCATTCTTCGAGAGCTTGTACGGCTGGAACGAAGTAGGATCTACTCCTAACTTGTGAACTGCGACTTCAGGAGCTAATCCTGGCATTTTGTCGTAACTCCAAGCAAAACAGTCCTTGAATTCCATTAATAGCTTGATCATTTCCTCAGAATATTCTTTATTGAGTAAGGAGCTAACAAAGGTTGGTCTAGGATTTTCGCTAGTACCTAAGTTAACTTCCATTAACTCGTCTATTGTAGATTTGATTTCTTCTTCGAATTCTGGTGGAGCATCTCCGATTGGTAGATCTTCGAGGTCCTCTGAAGCTTCCAAGCAGTCCTTATTAGGCTCGCAAGTGACAACCAAGCAAAATTCCGTATCGTCAACTGAACCTACTGTGCCGAATCTGAGACCATGTTTTTAATTGGGAGGCCGACAGGCATGTTCCATAGTCTTTCAAAATGTTGTGATTGACCCTTTGTCCATTGTCGAGGTAAGATGCCACGTTGAATTAAATTTTGAACACAGGGAGAGTACCACTCAAACGGTAATTCCATTAATTCGGAAGAAGCAACATCTTCAAATTGTACATCTTTTTCATTATTGGAAGAAGGAGTACCACAGTAAAATTTGATTGGTTTAGCACCACCGCCATGCACTTCCTTGACCACCATACCCTCGATCTTATTAAATTGGATCGGGGTCAGGGCCATAGTGTGTACATGGTAGTTAATCTTCTCGTGCATTGATTTATATTCCTCATTCTTTTCATCTTTGAGGGAGATCTTGAATTGTGGTTCCTTCTGGTTTATTGTAGCTGCTTCTTTCTTGATTTCTTATTCTTCTTCAGAGCTGTTCTCCCAATTCACGTTGATTACCGGCTTTTACATCCGATTGTCCCAACGTTTCTGCCACGACCTCGTCCCCGGTCTCGACCTCGGGTGCAAGTTGTGAAGAACCCTTCACCATCTCGCCGTAAGGGAGTGGTGAGTGACTGTTGGACTAGACCTTCAGGTTCTTCGTCGTCTTGAACATCTTTTGCTTCATTTGGCATGGTATTTCTGGAGAAGATTGTTTTCTTTGGAGGCGCGTAGTAGGCTGCATCTTCATGAATTCCAATTTCATGTATGGAGAAAGGTTGCAAGTCACCTTTAATGCACTGTTCTCCTACATCGTAGTATTTTATGCACTAATGCAGAGACGACCAACGGTACCATCCGGTTCTCATGTATCCACGGTCAGCCCAGTAGTGCTTTGAATGATGTTTCAGAATCAATTATATGGAATTTTGCGGTCGTCTTTGTTAAATCACCGGTCTTCATCAACAGCGTTATTGATCTGAGGGCTCTTTCTCCTTTCTGGTTGAATCCTCTTAGTAACATCTTGTCCGCTTCAAGCTAGCGAGCATCAATTTTCAAGTATGCTAACGTCTGAAGATTCATTATGTTGATTGACGCTCCTGGATCCACCAATACTCTGGAGAGCGTAAACTTTCTAATTGTAACTGAAATGTACAACGGTCGGTTGTGATCGGCTGTCCCAAGTAATAGATCACTGTCCGCGAAGGTAACACCTCGTTGTTCCTTTAACGAGCAAACCTCGTCTAGGGAATCTCCGGCCATCTGAGCTAAACAAATCTCTGGAACAAGTAAGGCCTTAATCAGAGCTTCCCTCATCTCTTTTGATAAGATGAGAGCGTTGTAGATGCTCAGTTTGGCTGGTAGTTTCCTAAGATGGGCTAGCACGTTATAGTCCACTGTGTTACTATGTGTTTCAGTTTCTTCCAGAATGGGCAATTCTTCTGATGGGGTTGATTCTTCCTGAACAACCACCTGCTGTCGGCATATTTTTAGGTTGTGTGTTTTATTTTGGAAAGGGGGTCGCCTAACAGAAGTTGTCGGCGAATTTTTAATCTAGTTTAAATAAATAATTTCGATAAGTAGTATTTGATTTTGAAAATAATTTTAAATTTGAAGGTTTTAAGATATGAGATTAAACCGATCTCACATCCGAAATAGTTTATATAAACGAGCACCGCACCACAAGCCGTGTATCTATCCCTAAGGATAGACACAGCTGCATGATGGTGGGGCTCGATTAAATAAACTAGAAGATTTGTGACATCTGTTTGGTCCGCGAACCAATTTTATAAGCCGACAAATTCCCACGCTTAATATGAAAGCATTAAACGGGGTTTATATTACACGAGTTCTTTAAAATTCCTCTATAAGGGCAAGCCCACGTAGTTAATTACATCTTAAGTGACGGGAATCACCTAAGAAAACTCTCGATAATAATCAATAATTCTGCTCTCAAGAATTTCAAAGTTTAAGCTCTCAAAGGATTGAATTTTGGAATTTCAATAGGGAATGGATCAAATTTGGAACATTTTGTTTTGGGAATTCAAAGGAAGAAAAGTAGGAGAAATCACAGATTCGAAGTGAACTTCGGTAATTTCCGACTATCCTATTGTTTGGCTTGAGTTTAGGAAAGTCCTAATATTTATTTAAATGTTTTGATCTTGCCAATTTTAATTAATTAGGGCTTATATTTGTATGATAAAATCAAACAAATAGCCTCGAAGATGTGAGGGTTTATGTCGTATCGGACGACTACCTCGGAATCCTAAGACCGGTTAGGGCTTAATTTACAAGGTAAATGCCTAACGAAGAGTTGAGGATTTATGTTGCACTAGGCAAACTACCTCGAAGTTCTATGGCTTTGTTTTTTAATTCTAGGAAAGTTTTGCTGAAGTAGACTCAGGTTTTGCTGATGACGATGGCCGTGCTCTGCCCATCATGCTTCGATCTCCTTGTTGTTGCGAGAGGTTCGATTTTAGAAGTCATAAATCGGGGGATGAGAAAAGTGTTTTGGTTTAGAGAAAATCTTAATTTCCAAGTGTTTTCAATATTTTAATTAAAACAAATCTTAAAGTTGATTATAACGACACCGGTTAAGATCCCACGGTTCCATCCTTCCGGCATCATTATTTTTATCGGATTTACTTAGTCCAGATGAATTTGCTAAACTCAACTAAATGAGTTCCACACTTTCATTTAGACCGTGGGAAATCCCGTTAGCAACACGTAGGTTACATCATCCGAGGTATTCCCGATCATCCAACAGGACGTTTTAATTTAGTTGTAATTGTAGTTTTGTGTTCTGTTTGTGATTAAATTTTGAGTTGTTTTATCTTTTGAAATGTTGTGGTGGTGAATTTTATCTTGCAATGACTTTTAACTTAGTTTTAGTTTCAGTTTTAGGGACTATCCTAAAGGTGTGGGTTTTCATGCAACAGTTGTTTATCATGCAAGAAAACTAAGTGCGATGCGATTAATGAAATTGCAATAATGTAAATTGCAAGAAAGTAAATTGCAATAAAATAAAAGCGTACCTGGAGGGTCTTCCCGTCATCCCAAGCTGCACTTAAGACACAATTAGAATATTTAAGCAAGTTCCTAGGTAAAGCTAAGGTAAGGGTTGTGGTTTTCTACCAAATTCCTAATCCTATAGCTAGTCATTTCCTATGACGTCAAGGTTCCTTGTGTTTTGGTTTGAGGGCAATTTTCTTCATCAAAGAACAATTGAGTTCAATTGTTCTTATAAATATCCTATCATATTGAGGAAGTGCTTAAGAAGAATCTTAAACATCTTTACAATATTTCTAGGATTGTTTTAAGTCCAAATGAATTCAATTACACAAATGAATTAATCGTCCGAGGTTTAGTTAAGTTTTGTTATTATCTTACTCAGTGAACTAGGATGTTTGAATGTCCTATAAGTGAAGTAATATTTCATTTAATATTCTATTTAGGAGTTATGATAACTAAAGCTTTCGAGGGTAAATTGATGTTCAAATGGTTTATGACTTAGTTTAACTTCAATCAAAGGGTTTAAATTTGGAATAGTGTTCAAGTTATTTTAGATTTATTTTGAATTCTTTATGTCTTTGGTGATGTTATATTTAATTCAACTTAATTTAATTTAATTTAATTTAATCTTTAATTTAATTTAATTCAATTTAATTCAATTTAGTTTGATTTGATGTTAAATTAAATTAATTTGATTTGATATAATTTAATTTAATTTAATTTAATTTAATTTAATTTAATTTAATTTAATTTAATTTAATTTTAATTTTATTTTATTTTATTTAATTTAACTTAATTTGATTTGATTTTATTTATTTAATTTAATTTAATTTAATTTATTCATTTAATTTAATTTAATTTGTTTATTTAATTTAATTTAATTTAATCTTTAATTTAATCCAACTTTTAATTTTAATTTTAATTTAATTTAATTTAATTTAATTTAATTTAATTTAATTTAATTTAATTTTTATTTTTAATTTTAATTGAAATTTTAAAAGAGTTTAATAATTTAATTTTAGTTTAATGATTAAGTCTTTTAATATTTTGAATTTGAGTTATCATTTTAATTAAGAATTGAATATTGATGAGATAATTAATTTAGGGATTTTTAAATTAAAGAATAAATATCTTCCTAATAATATCCCTATTTTAATAATTCAAATTTTATTATTCCTCCAAATTTAATCAATTATTTTATTAAGGTTTAATTATTTTAAAATTGCTTAATGGGTTTCTACCCTTTAATTATTTAAATTTCAATCATCCAAATCAAATTAGGATCAAATATTTTACTTATTAATTTTTTATTAAACCTAAAGTTTTAATTAAGGATTAAAATTTTAATTACCATTTTACCCTTTAAGCTCAATAATTTCATAACTCACTAAATTGAACTCAAATGAACTTGAAATTTTTATGTGACTTCACTCGTATGTCGATAAAGACATGAGAGGAGAAAATGTGATTTTTTATGTATTTAATTTATTTATATAATTATTTTTGGTAGAAAATAGAGATTTCTAAGGAAAATTTAATAACATGACCAAGGTAAAGTTTCTGTCCTTAAGAAAATTAGGGGACATTCCTAATGACTAGAGGACCACCTAGACCAATTTTGGTGATTTTTTGAATTATATTATTTTTATTATAATTATTTTAACTTTTGGAGTGTTAATTAATTTAAAAATAAAATAAATGTTGAAAAATGAATTTTATATTTTTCAAAAATCTCTCTGATATCAAGGAAATCAGAGAATCAAATTTTACAATTTTCAGATTTTTCTATGATTTATTATAATTATTTTAGTGAAAATGCAAGAAAATACATTTTTTTTTAATTTTAAAATTACCCTAGAGCTTTAAAATTTAATATCTCACTAAATAGACCTAAGAAAAATATGGGATTTATTCCTAAGTGATTAAAATTCAAAATATAACATTTTGGTGAATTTTATTATTTTTGTGATTTTTATTATTTTTTAATTATTAAAATATTAAAATAATATTAAAAATCAACTTTTTAGAAAATTGAAATTTTAATTTTGTTAATTTCCCCTGATATCAGAGAGGCTCCAAAACCAATTTGGTGAATTTTTAAAAAGTATTTTGAAAGTTATGAATTTTTAAAGTTTAAAATGACTAAATGGCTTAATCAACCCAATTAGTAGGGCTAACCAAGTCCGATTGACCTCAAATTTTTATGGTGGGTTCCTCTGATCCTAAAGGTCAGTGGAGAATTGATTTCAAGTCAATTTAATGTATGGTTAGCTCTAATTAATTAGAGATCCATTTTGGGTGTTTAAGCCAATTAGGGTTGTTTTAAATGAACTAACTCAAAACCTATTTTTCCTAGGGTCCTCTGGTTATAAGGAACATCACCAAGTTTTCCTAGAATTTATTTCACGACATGCTATTTATTGGAATTAAAATACTCAAAACGGTAACATGAATTTGAAAAATCAATAACTCTTCATAGGGATGGCCTCGACTTTGGAAAATTCGGGGAATGCTCCCAAATTCGAGAGGCTTCAAAAGCCCTATGGTCTCATGCCATGGTGAATTGTATACATGCATGGAGAATTAAAAATATGCAGAGAGTAAATAAATTATTAAAAATAAAATACTTGATGAAATTAAATAATTTCTTTTCCACATTATTCTCCTGCGATTCACTCGAGCGAAGAGGGTATTTTTATTTTATTTTTCTGATTTTTCTACACAAAGTTATGAATTTTTGAAGTTTAGGGAATTAAATAAATAGAAAAATACCCTAATTTTCTATTTATCCACGCGGCGCCGCGTCAACCTCGGCAGCTCCGAACGCACACGCGTCGCGCTCCCATTTGACGCCGTCATCTGAGTTGGCAGCCCGGGCCCCGCGGTTCTCGTACCGTCTCCTGATCCGACGCGATCCTGGCCGTCCGTCCGCGCGTGTATTGAATGGACGGCATCCGTTCATCGTCCCCAAGTGTCCTCACCCGAGAGCCGTCCACACTAAATCCCTAATATCTCACTCGATACTCAATGGATTTTCATGTTCTTATGCTCTATGGATTCATCTTGAAGAGACGAACACATCCATACGGTGATCATGCATTGAAATTAAAGCATTTGAAATGGAGAATCTCTAGAAGCTCGGGATGAAGAATTAGCTCATACCTTTGCTCAGAGAAGTGTGGCTTCGATGCGAGGGTTGTTGCACCTTCGATTGGATCCCGGCAAGCTCCGGATGAACTCTCCGGTGCGGTGAATTGTACTAGGTGGGATTTCGACCACAGCCGATCACAAAGCTTGGAGGCTGGAGCAAGCTGGGTGGCTCTGGAGATGGGGCTTTTACTGGTGGACACCTTCCCTTGGTCCGAGTGAAGGTGTAGAACCAATCCATTTGAGGATTGGCTCATCTGTGGAGAAGTGTCCTGGTTTTGGGCCTAGATTTCGACTGCGAAATTGAGCTCGCGAGAGAAGAAATGGCGGGGGGATCTCGGTGGGGATCAAGTGCTCGTGTATGGGGAGGAGTACGGAACAATTTTGGCGAGTTTCCTTAAGGTTTGTTTTAGCACCTCTCATGGCCGAGTGGGGTGGTGTTTAAATAGGAGAGGGTGGAGGGCCTCCCGGGGAGAGTTAGGGCTTGGGATCGAGTTGCTCTTGGCAAGAGAAGAACGGCTCCAATGGCCATTGAGGATGGGGCGGCTCGGCAGGTGAGAATTCCAAGTTGGGCTCACATGTGAGCTCTAGGCCATGGTGTTTTCCGGCGGCTCTGGTGGCTGGCCGGCCGGGCATTGGTCACCATCTTGTTCGGGTGGGTCGGGGTGGGGTTTGGTGCATTCGATTGAGGTTTGACATGTGTAAAGGGTTTGATTTAGATGGAATAGGGGAGGAGCTAATTTTGAGTCTAAATGGGTCAACCCACCCATTTGGGCTTGGTGCACCCCTCGAGGTGGCTTTGGATGCTGTGGGGGATCAAATGGATCGATTTGGTTTGGCATGGAGAAGTCTCCATCCAAATATATTTGGATTAAATTTAAGTTTAGGTGAAACATGATTAAGGCTAATGAGCTTTAGGGATTAAGGAAAGCCCTCCCTCTTCTTACCCAATATGGCATGGTGGAGTGTCCAAAGCTCTCATGGCTCACATGTGGCTCATGCATGGCTTCATGGCTCACCTTTGGCTTGGGAAAAGTCAAGTTAATTTCATAAAAAAGGGTTTTAAGAATTTTGGATATTTTGGTGAAAATTTGGATGATACTTGATTTGGAATGATTTGATGATGAATTTAGGACTTAGGGAATGGCTTTAATTAAGTGGATAGCAAATGGAGAGGTCATGTGGGCTTTAGGGTGGATTTTGGGCTTTTTTGAAAGGGTTTTAGATGGGCTTTTAAGATGGTTTAGGAAAGTGGGCTTTTGAATTTTAAAATGGATTTTGGGATGAAATTTTGTAAAGAGGTTGGGCCAAATAATTGTTGTGTTTAGCTCATGGATATGTCATGAGTGACTTGGAGCAAATTGGGGGTGATTTGGGTTTGAATTGGGTTGAATTTGGGCTTCTTTTGGTGAATGGGCCAATATAGGTCCAAGTGGGCCAAGTTGGGCCAATGTTGGGCTAGGGTTGAAATTGATGTAAAATTATTGTTGAGAAATGTTTATGGGAGTGTTTCAAGGAGGTTTTGACTTTGGTTGGGCTTTGATTTTGGGGTTTGGGCTCATTTGGGTTAGGTTTGGGTTTAGGTCAAAATTGGGCTTTTTAGCTTTGGGTTGAATTTGAGTGGGGTTTGGGTCTAAATGTTGGGAAAATCATGTTAGTGTTTTGTTTGTGGGGATGTTAAGGAAGGTTTAGAAAATATTTGGGGTCAATTGGGGTTGAATTGGGTGAGTTTGGGTTAGGTTTGGGTCATGGGTCCAAATTGGGCTTTAAGGCCAAAAGTGAAATTGGATCCAAATGTCAATCAAATTGGACTTGGATTTGGTCTAGATTGGTGTTGGGAATGTTGAATTGAAGTTTGGAATTGAATTGGACCAGAATTTGGGTCAATTGGGTAGGTTTGGTTTGACATTGGGTTCACTTAGGGTTAAAATGGATCAAATTGGGGGTTTTGACAAAAGTAGGGTAAATTGAAAAAATTAGCCCATGGTATAGTTGAACAAAATGAAATTGGGAATATTTGGGATTTTTTGGAATTTTCTGGGAATTTTCTGAATTTTTAGATTTTTGGGTCAAGAGGGGTGTTTTGGGTATTTGGAGGTTATTGGGAGGTATTTTTGGAATTTTTGGTATTTTTGGGTATGGATGATCAATTTGAGTGGAGAGGAAATGTTTGGGATTGATTTTGAGGGATCTTGGGTGATTTAGAAATTTTTTGAGAAATTTGGGTAGTTTCAAGGGTTTTGGGTAGGCTAAGCGGGTGTAGGGTCCCGGGGGTCAAAAATTAAAAATTTGGGAAATTGAAGATTGGGTGAATGTAAGTGGAATGAAATCATCTTGGTTGAGCCATGAAGCCATATCAAGCCCACATGAACCATGAAGGGACTCATTTGAGGCATCCACTATGTTGTTCCTAACCCTCTTAGCGAGGGCTTAGGGGTTAAGGACCATCCATGTGAATCACCTACATGAGTCGGGAGGTCGAGTTAGGTATAGGTGTGTGAAAGTGTAGTGTATAGGTGTAGTGTGTGTGTAAGTCGGCCCCTTCACCGGACCGGGCCACCGGGGGTAATCCTAAGGCCAAAGAGTCCTATAGGAACTCATCCTTTAAACTTCCGCATTTGATTTCGACCCTCAGGTGATTAGGGGTCTACGATCAAGTTTGTGGAGTTTGCAGGGAGTTAAGAAGTGGTTTGAATTTCTAAAAGGTGGGTCCCAATTCTAGTCCTCTAAGATAGTCAAAGGAAAAGCCTAAGTCTAGATCCTAAGTACTAAAGGGAAGAAGAGAAGACCTCATCAAAAATGAGGTCAACACCTGCTTTCCTTTGTCTTTTGGACACATTCTCGGAGGTAGAAACCTTCCGCTCCTTAAGTTGACTTCTGTGATTTCTTCGAATCGTGCATCGAGTTTATCGGTGTCTCCTTTTGAATAGGCATGACAGGTTCTTCTGAAGTCACTTCGGAATGTGAAAGCTCTAACTCTATTGTGATTGGAGTTCCTCGAAATTCACAAATAGATTCATTGCTCGTTGAACTTTTGTAGCCTTCTTGGAGAATGTCTTCTTTGTCATCATGATTGTCGAGGTTGTGTATGATTTGAGAATTGTTATTTGTATCAGAATCGAGATCCTGATTAGGTTGGTTGTCGTTAGTTGTGTAATCGTTAGAAACAGTCAAAACGTAGCCAACGCCATAACTCTTATCATTATAAGATCCTGCCGGAGTGAGCAAATAATCATACAGAGTCAGAGGTTCGAGGAATTTTTCCCCTGAATCGGAAACAACCATCTTAGGATAAGCAGCCCCTAGTCTAGCCTTAAGAGCTTCAGTCTTTTCTTCTTCTACGGTCTCCTTCTTTTCTACGATCTGTTCTTCCTGGGGTGGTTCTTCAATCGCAAGCGACAGCGCCGGCTTCACAGGTTTCGAACTTTGAATTGAAGCACGCGCCGAAGCGGTTTGGATGCATTCCAAAATTTTCTTCGATGACTTCGTCCAAGCGGTACTTCATCCATCATTCGTCGTGTAGGGTTCTATAGGAACAATAGGGTCCGTTGAAATAACATTGACGGAATAGCCTTTCTGGGGTTCCTTCATGTATTCCTTCAAAATTGTTATGTTCCCTTTTTGTAGATTGTCGTAGAGCCAAGTCTTGAAGGTAATGCAATCCTCTATCTTGTGCCCGAGCATCCGGTGGTAAGGGCAATAGATGGGTTGGTCTTTCTTATTGACTTCTTCGGCTTCTCGGGCTCTAGCGGTTGAAAATCCGGAGTCTTCATCAAATCTGCGGAACATCTTTAGCACTCGCCTCATTTTTGAATGGATATTCTTTATTTATAAGCTCCTTTAACGTGAGCTGCGGGCGAAGTCTGTTGCTCATCTTGTTGAGTTGGTGATAATAGAGTCGAGGTTGTTGGTAGTTTTCTTTGAGGTTGTTGATAGGCTGAGATTGCTGTTGCTCTCCATTTGTATTTGCATTGGTTGCTTGCCCTTATCGACTCGCTGCGAAGATCTCGGATTTCTTTTCGAAGTGTCTTCATAGGCTTCGTTTGTCTGTTTGTCGACGAAACTTAGTTGCTTCGCTTCCTCTTGCAAGCTTCCGGCCTTGCTTAACAACTTCTCGAAAGTCTTAATCGTAAATCCTTTAAGGAGAAGTGCTATCGGGCCGTGAATGCTTTTAAGCAAGATACCGACTGCATGCTGCTCTTGTAGTTGTGGCTCGCACTTCATGCTTAGATTCCTCCATCGAAGTATGTAGTCCACTAAAGTTTTGTTCGATTTATGTTTCTCCACCACTAGATCATCGATGGTGATATGGTGTTAAGCTCCGGCAAACCGTTTCACAAAGAGGTTCTCTAATTCTGAAAATATCTTTACCGAACCGTTCGGTAACTCTGCGTACCAATCAAAGGCGATCCCTGACAGGCTGCTGACGAACTGTCATAAGAGTAAGGCGTCACTTCAACCGGCATTGCAACAACTAGCGCGAAAATGTGCAACATGCTGTCGAGAGTTTTCGGTACCATCAAAAGTCTTGAACAGAGGTGGTACGAAGCCATTTGGGTATTGTACTGCATCGAATTCTTCGGGGTAAGGTCTACCCTTCTGAATAGATGCTTTGCTCTTAGACTGTGCTAAGACTTCTCGCACCTGCTGCTCTACCAAATTCTTGATGTCTTTCTCTGGAATCATATTCTGGGTAGAATCTTTCTTCGGCTGATCGTCTCCGTTAACGGATGTAATCTCTTTTCCTCCGTCTGTAATATGTAATATGAATAACTTCTGGAGGCATTTCTCTTGGGAGTTGAACACGACTGCGAAGAGTGGCTAGAGGTGCACGACCATCTCTTCCATCATTTTTGCCATTTGAGAGATTGTATCATCTTTTTCTCGAAGTTGTGCTCTTAATGCTTCCGGTTCATCTCTCTCCGCGATCTGTCGGAGCACCTTGCGAAGCTGACGATGCTCATGTCTCAACCACGTTGATCTCCATATATTCGTCATCCATGAATTCTGACGAATCGACTTCATCTCCAAACTTTTCTTCTCTTTCTCTTGCTAATCGTTGAATGTCGGTTCTTCGCTTTTCCATAGCGTCCTCCAGTGGTCTTTTTCGTACGGTTTCGCAGTTATCATGTCGGATTCGAGTCTCCTGACGAGACTTTCCTTTTCAGGTCATTGTTTCGGTCTTAATTGGCCAGTAGTAGGACGTCATACCATCCTTCTAGCAGCAGAAGGCCTAGGACCGGATGGTACGTCGGCTGAATGCTTGGAAGGTGGTATCCTCCACGATCCGTAAACACGAAACAACAACGGGTGGACTAGCTTTCATCTTCTTATTCGGCTTTTCCGTGGCGCTAACGGGTTCTATTCACGGCCGAGGCGGGATTTGGGCGGCACCCGCCACATCCTTCTTAAAATCTACGATACGGGACACTTCTCTTTCTTTGCTAACTTCTCTATCACGGTCGCGGTCGAGCAAATGATGTGATCCTAGCCCTTTTCTTTCGGTTGTTGCTATAGTATGAGGGTTGAGGTAATGTAAAAGCAATCTTGCGGACATTTTCCTCGTCAGCTGCGGCGGAGAGGGGATGGAATCTACTCCCTTCCAAAAGCGGTGTATACTCAGGCAATGGTGTGTACTCAGGGATCTCTTCTAAGAAAGCGACTTCAGCAGCTCTGGCCTTTCTGGCAATCTTTCTACTTTTGTTCCTCCTCTGAGTCCGTGTTAGGGGTTGAACCCTTGAGCTGGAACCAATTTCGAAAGCAGAATGTCTCGCAGGGAGATCTGTACCCTCCACGGTAACAGGCTCATTACAAACTTGGACTTCCTTCCCCTTTAGTTTAGCGGGAGCCGGGGTAGGTGTAGAGACGACTAGACCGGTGGGGGTAGAGACAGCAGTCCTACTACGAACATAGTATCCCTTTCAGCTGGAACCCTTTGTAGGGGAGGGAACTCTTGGCTGACTCCAGGTTGAATTCAATCACGGGCTCTTCAGTTTCTGACATTTTGTCCATTAGTGTGAAGAGAGTGACGTCAGCGATCTTGACATCTGTGTTGCCAAATCCTTGTCCAAAAAGGATGATCCCATTATCGAGCAGCTCATCCTTGTAAACAGTGAAGTCCAATCCATTGGTGAAGGAGAAGATTAACTTTGGAGCATCCATTTTCTACAGGGCAGATTCCGAATGTCAGTCCCGAATTATACTTCCTTTCGTCGTAAAGTTTAGGACGAAAAGAAAGAGTCCGAACACATTTTCGTTTATGTTAGTGCATTTGTGATTTATAAAAGAGGTTGTTTATTAGGTAGTTCATTTGTTAGAAACAAAACGATTAAAGGAAAAAGGTTATGGAAAAGGTAAAGGGCCTGATTTAGAATTGGAAAGGAAGAGAGAGACCTATGTAAGACTTCTCAACTTGAAGGATCGCTCCTAAGCTAACACCTATTGGGGGTACACCCCACCTCAGAAAAGAGGTAAAAGGATCTCGGAACCTCTCTATTTAGGGGTGTCTAAACAGTGGCTCCTAAATCCAAGAGAGTTGACTATACCCATTCAAGACAGAAATGAACGTGGTATTTCAACGGAAGAATGGTAGCTTGGTCCACTAGGGACATGGACTTGCTACCGATTTATGAAAGTAAAACCATCTGATCAAAATGTAGAGAGGAACTCATCCCCAGCGGAGTCGCCAGAAGTTGTCGGCATATTTTTAGGTTATGTGTTATGCGAAAGGGGTGGCCTATAGAAGTTGTCGGCGAATTTTTTTAGATTTTAAATTTAATTTAAATATATATATATATATATATATATATATATATATATATATATATAATTTAGAAAGTAATTTTTGATTTTTTAAAATAATTTTGAGTTTCGAAAATTTTAAGATATGAAAAATCGAACCGATCTCACATCCCAAATAGTTTATATAAACGAGCACCACACCACGAACCGTGTATTTATCCCGAGGAATAGACACCTTTGCTTGATGATGGGGCTCGATTAAATAAACTAAAAGATTTGTGATATTCGTTTAGTGCTACGAACCAATTTTATAAGCCGACAAGTTCCCCTGCTTAATATAAAGGAATTAAGCGGGGTTTATATTACTAGGTTCTTAAAGTTCCCTATAAGGGCAAGCCCCTATAGTTAATTACATCCTAAGTGACGAGAATCACTTAAGAAAACTCTCGATAATGATCAGTGGTTTTGTTCTCAAGAATTTCAAAGTTTAAGATTTTCAAAGGATTGAATTTTGGAAATTTCAATAGGGAATAGCTCAAATTGGGAACAGTATATTTTGGAGTCCAAAGGAAGAAAAGTAGAAGAAGCTGGAGATCCAAGAAAAATCTTGGCAACTTCTCAAACTATCCTATTGTTTGGCTTCAATTTAGGGGGAATTATTTAATGTTTCCGTCCTACAAATTTTTAATTAATTAGGACTTATATTTGCATTCTAAAATCATACAAACAGCCTCGAAGATGTGAGGGTTTATGTCGTACCAAATGACTACCTCGGAGTCCTAAGACCGGTTAGGGCTTAATTTACATAACATGGTTATGCAAATGCCTAACGAAAAGTTGAGGATTTATGTTGCACTAAGAAAACCACCCCGAAGTCATATGGCTTGGTTATTTAATTCTAAGAAATTTTTGTTGAAGTAGATCCGAGTTTTGCTGATGACGATGGCCGAGCTGCCCACCATGCTCCGAGCTCCTTGTTGTTGCAGAGGTTTAGTTTTAGAAGTCATAAATCGGGAGATGAGAGAAGTGTTTTGGTTTAGAAAGAATCTTAAAATCCAAGTGTTTTTAATATTTTAATTAAAACAAATCTTAAAGTGGTTTAAACAGAATCGATTAAGATCCCACGGTTCCGTCACCCCGACACTGTTATTTTCAACGAATTCACTTAGTCCAGATGAATTTGCTAAATTCAACTGAATGAGTTCCACACTTTCATTTAGACCGTGGGAAATCCCGTTAGCAACACGTGGGTTACATCATCTGAGGTATTCCCGATCATTCAACGAGACGTTTTAATTTAGTTGCAATTGTAGTTTTGTTGTTCTGTTTGTGATTAAATTTTGAGTTGTTTTATATTTTCAAAATATTGTGGCGGTGATTTTTATCTTGTAATGACTTTTAATTTAGTTTTAGTTTCAGTTTAGGGACTATCCTAAAGGTTTTGGTTTTCATGCAATAGTTTTTTATCATGCAAGAAAAGTAAAGTACAGTGCACGTAAGTAAATTGCAATAAAATAAAAGCGTACCTGGAGGGTCTTCCCGTCATCCCAAGCTGCACTTAAACACATGTTAAGACATTTAAATGCTTCAACAAGTACCTAGGTAAAGCTAAGGGAAAGGTTTTGGTTGTCTACCAAAGTCCTAATCTTATAGTTAATCATCTCTTATGACGTTTAGGTTCTTGTGTTTTGGTTTAAGGATGACTCTCTTCACCCAAGAACAATTAAATTCAGTTGTTCTTATAAACATCCTATCATATTGAGGAAGTGCTTAAGACGAGTCTTAAACATCTTTTCAATACCTCTAGGTTTATTTTAAGTCGAGAGAATTTAATTATACAAGTGAATTAATCATCCAGGGAGTTTAAGTTTTGTTATCTTGCTCGGTGAACTAGGACATTTGAATATCCTATAAGTGAAGTAACACTTCACTTGATGCCTCATTTAGAAGTTATAATAATAAGACCTTTAAAAGAGCAAATCAAATTATTAAATATTTTAATGATTTAAACTTAATGATTTAATTTTAATTTTGACTTAATTATAAAAAGTTAGTTTAAGTTTGGAATAGTGTTCAAGTTATTTTAGATTTAATTCTTAAGGATTTCATTTAGGTTTGTTGTTAAATGATTTTAATTTAATTTAATTCAATTTAACTTTAATTCAATTTAATTTAATTTTGATTTAATTTGATTTGATTTTAATTTAATTTAATTTAATTTTAATTTAATTTCAATTTAATTTAATTTTACTTTAATTTTAATTTAATTTAATTTTAATTTAATTTTAATTTTAGTTTTAATTTAATTTTAATTTTAATTTAATTTTAATTTTAGTTTTAATTTAATTTTAATTTGGATTATTATTTTAATTAATTAAAATTTTTTTATTTATTAAGAATTAAGTATTACTGAAGTGGTTTATTTAGGGACTTTTAAATTAAAGAATAAATATCCTCTTAATAATATCCCTACTTTAATAATTTCAATTTCCATCATTCTTCCAAAATTTCAATTAATTAATTAATTAAAGTTTATTTTATTATTTTTTTTTGAAATGGTTAGTAAGTTTCTACCCTCAATCATTTAAGTTTCAATCATCCAAAATCAGTTTAAAATCAAATATTTTACCCTCCCCTTTTTGATTAATCCTAAGATTTTAATTAAAGGTTGAAATTTTTAATTACCATTTTGCCCTTCAAGCTTAATAATTCTATAACTCACTAAATTAAGCTCAAATGAATTTAAAATTTTTATGTAACTTCACTTAAATGTCAATTAAGACTTTAGAGGAGAAAATGTGATTTTTCTGTGTTTAATTTATTTATGTAATTATTTTTATTGGAAAATAGGGGTTTTCAATGAAAATTTAATAACATGACCAAGGAAATGTTTATCTCCTTAAGAAAATTATGGGATATTCCTAATGACTAGAGGACCATTCGAACCAATTTTGATGATTTTTTGAATTATATTTTATTTATTAGAATTATTTTAAATTTTGGAGTATTAATTAATTTTAAAATAAAATTAAAATTGAAAAATGGGTTTTATATTTTTCTTAAATCTCTCTGACCTCAAGGAGTTCAGAGAAATAAATTTTGTATTTTTCTGATTTTTCTTTGATTTAATAGAATTATTTTAGTGAAAAGGTTGGAAAATACATTTTTTTAATATTAAAAATTACATTAAGCCTTTAAAATTCAATATCTTATCCTAGGGACTTAAAAAAAATATTTCGTTTGTTCCTAAGTAATTAGAGTTCAAAAAGTGACATTTTGGTGATTTTTAATATTTTTATGATTTTTATTATTTTTTAATTATTAAAAATATTAAAATAATGATAAAAATCAACTTTTTTAGAAAATTACAATTTTAATTTTCCTAAGTTCCTCTAATATCAGAGAAGCTCCAAAACTATTTTTGTGAATTTGGGAAAAGTATTTTGTGAGTTAAGAATTTTTAAAGTTTAATTTTACTCATGGGTCTTAATCAACCCATTTGGTGGATCAAATCAAGTCCAATTAGTTTCAAATTTTTATGTGAGACTCTCCTGACCCTAAAGGACAGTGAAGAATTGTTTCCAAGTCAATTTGATGTATAGTTAACCCTAATTAATTAAAGTTCGATTATGGGTGTTTAGGCCGATTAGGGTTATTCCAAGTGAATTAACTGAAAACTTATTTTTCCTAGGTTCCTGCGGTCATAAGAAACATCACCAAATTTTCCTAAAATTTATTTCTCGACATGCTAATTATTGAAATTAAAATACTCGAAAGCGGTAACATGCGATTGAAAAATCAATAACTTCTCATAGGGATGGCCTCTGACCTTGGAATATTCAGGGAATGTTCCCAAGTTCAGAGGCTTTAAAAGCCCTATGGTCTCATGCCATGGTGAATTTCCTATATGCATGGAGAATTGAAATAATGCACAGAGTAAATAAATTATTAAAAATAAAATACTTGATGGAGGGTATTTTATTTTATTTTTAGGATTTTTTCTACACAAAGTTATGAATTTTTGAAGTTCTGGATATTTAATAAATAAGAAAATACCCTAATTTCCTACTTAACCACGCGACGCCGCGTCAACCTTAGCGGATCCGAAAGGCCACGCGGTGTCTCCTGGTTCGGCGCCGCCATCTGAGTCAGCTGCCACGGATCCCGCAGTTCACATACTGTCTCCTGGTCCAACACCATCTGAGTCGTCCGCTCGATACACGTGCGATCAAACGGTTCCCAGTCATCGTCTACGATTGGTGTGAACCCGTGACCGTCCACACTAAAACCCTAAGATCTCACTCTATACTTAACAGATTTTTGTGTTCTTGTGCTCTATGGATTCGTCTTGAAGAGACAAATACATCTATATGGTGATCATGCATTGAAATTAAGGCATTTGAAATGGAGAATGTTCAGAAGCTCGGGAAGAAGAGAGAGCTCATACCTTTGCTCAGAGAAGTGAAGCTTCGATCTGAGAGTTGTGTCACGTTTGATTGGGTCCAAGCAAGCTTAAAATGAAGTCCCTTGGCCTGGTGAATTGCCTAGGTACAAAAGTGACCACAGCCGATCACAAAGCTTGGAGGTAGGAGCAACTGGGTGGCCTGGAGAGGGGGCTTTCACTGGGGAAATTCTCCTCTTAGTCTGGTGAAGGTGTAGGACCAATCAATTTGGAGATTGGCTCACTGTAGTGAAGTGTCCTATTTTTGGGTGGAATTTGGACTCTGAAATTGAGCTCTATTAATGGGGATAAGGGCAAATGGACACTGGAGCTCAATTGCTCTAAGTGTGGAGAGTGGTCTGGGATAATTTTGGCAGAGTTTCAGTAGGTTTGTTTCAGTACCTCCTCCATGGCCGAGAGAGGCAGGGTTTAAATAGAGCTGGCTGGAGGCTCTCCCAGGGGGAGTTAGGGGTTGGGATCAGCTGCTCTGCTGAGGAGAAGAACAGCCATGGTGGCCATTAGGCATAGGGCAACTCAGCAGGTGAGAATTCCGAGCTTGGGCTCACATGATGCTCTCGGGTGTGGTGTTTTCCGGCGGCCCAGGTGGCTGCCCGGCAGGCATGGGTCACCCTCAGGGTCAGGAGGTCCAGGGCTGGGGTTTAGTGTAGGGAATTGGCAATGGCCATGTGTAAAGTGGTTGAATTAAAATGGAATGGGGTAAGGGTGTATTTTGGCTAAGTTTGGTCAAATGTATGGATTGGGCTAGGCGCACCTCCCCATGGCTAGTTTGGGCTGAAGAGAAAGTGGTTTAGGTCAGCTTAATTAGTGGGGAAGGGTCACCATCCAAGTACAATTAAGTTTAAGCAAGGTTTAGTGGAATCATGAAAGTGGCTAATCCCCTTATGGAAATATGGAAAGAGCCTCCTCCTCTATCTATCTTGGGTATGGTGAAGTGTCCAAGGCTTTCATGGCTCCCATGTGGCTCATGCATGGCTTCATGGCTTCATTTGGCTTGGGAAAAGTTAAGTCAACTTTCATGCGGAAGGATTTTGTGATTTTTGGCATTTTGGTGAGAGTTGTCATGAGGTTTGATTTGGAATGGTTTGATGATGAATTTGAAAGTTATGGAAGGTTTTAATTGGAATGGATGTTGAAGTGTAGTGTCATGTGGGCATTAGAGTCAAATTTGGGCCTTTGAAATTATTTTAGGAGTGGGCTTTTATAGGAAGGCTTAGAAAACAAAGTGGGCTTTAGGCTTGAAAATAAATTTATGGATGGGAATTTTGTGAAGGATTGGGCCAAAAAAATGTTGGGTTTATTTTAGGGATGTGCCATGATTGATTTGAAGTAAGTTTGAGTTGATTTGGAATTGGATTGGGTCTAATTTGGGTCTCTTTGGTAATAGAGTCCAAATGGGTCAAAATGAGCTATCTTGGGCTAAAGTTGGGCTAATGTTGAAATTGATGTAAAATTAATGTTGTGAAATGTTTATGGGGATGTTACAAATAGGTTTCAACTTTGGTTGGGTTTTGATTTTGGGATTTGGGCCCATTTGGGTTAGGTTTGGGTGTAGGCCCATTTAGGGAATTTTTGGTTTGGTTTGAATTTGAGTAAGGTTTGAGTCCAAATTTTGGGCAAATCATGTTAGTGTTTTGTTTGTGGGTATTCTAGGAAGGTTTTATAAAAGATTTGGGTCAAATTGGGATTGAATTGGGTTGGTTTGAGGTAGGTTTAGGTCATGGGTCAAAATTGGGCCTTAAGCTTAAAAATGAAATTGGATTCAAATGTCAATCAAATTGGGCTTGAATTTGGTCTAGATTGATATTGGGGATATTTAATTGAAGTTTAGAATTGAATTGGACCAAAATTGAGGTCAATTGGGGTGATTTGGTTTGACATTGGGTTCATTTGGGTTTAAAATGGGCTAAATTGGGGGTTTTGGTAAAACTAGGGTAAATTGACAAAATTGGCCCATGGTGTAGTCGGACAAAATGAAATTGGGAATATTTAGGATTTTCTAGAATTTTCTGGGAATTTTTGGAATTTATAAAAGTTTGGCCAAAAGTGTATTTTTAGTGTATTTGGAGTGTATTTTTGAAAATTTTGGTATATTTGGCTATGGATGATCAATTTGAGTGATGTGGCAATGTTTGGGATTGGTTTTGAGGAATTTTGGGTAATTTGGAGATTTTTGAAAATTTGGGCAATTTCAAGGGCTTTTGGTAGGTTTGATGGGTCTAGGGTCTCCGGGGTCAAAAATTGAAATTTTAGAAGAATGAAGGTTGATCAAATGTGAGTGAAATGGAATCACTTTGATTGAGCCATGAAGCCATATTAAGCCCATATGAGCCATGAGAGGACTCGTTGGAGGCATTCACTATGTTGTTCCTAACCCTCTTAACCAGGGGCTTAGGGGTTAAGGTCCATCCATATGAATTAACTACATGAGTCAGGGAGTCAAGTTGGGTATAGGTGTAGTTTTAGGTTTTGGATTGTATGTGTGAGTGTGTTGAGTGTGAATGTAGTGAGTGTGTAAGTCAACCCTCACCAAACCAGGCCACCCAGGATAGTCCTAAGGCCAAAGAGTCCTATAGGGAACTCACCCTTTAAACCTCCACATTTGATCTCAACCCTCTAAGTGATTAGGGGTCTACAATCAAGCTTGTGGGGTTTGCAGGGAGACAAGAAGTGGTTTAAATTTTTAAGGGATGGGTCCCAATTCTAGTCTCTAAGATAGTCAAAGGAAAAGCCTAAGGCTAGATCCTAAACACTAAAGAGGGAAGAGAAGACCTTATCAAAAATGAGGTCAACAGAGATAACTGAAGTAAATTTAAGAAGAGGAAAAGTTCTACCCTCGAGAATGGGTCCAAAGGATAAAAGAAAGTAAGTGGTTTCCCAGGAAGAGCCAACCCCAACAAAGGAACTGCCCATTCGGGAAGAAACCGAGGAACATGGTAATAAAGTGGACTACAACGTGCTAGCCCATCTGAGGAAGCTACCAGCCGAACTAAGCATATATGATGAGGAAGGCTCTGATCAAGGCTTTAATTGATCCAGAGATTTGTTTAACTCAAATAGCTGGTAATTCCTTCGACGAGGTTTGCTCGTTAAAAGAACAGCGATGTGTTACTTTCACGGACAATGATCTATTGCGGGAACAGTCGATCACAACCGACCGTTATACATTTCGATCGATATTGGAAATTTTACGCTCTCCAGAGTGTTAGTTGATCTGGGAGCATCAATCAACATAATGAATCTTCGGACGCTAGCATATTTGAAAATTGATGCTCGCGAGCTTGAAGCAGATAAGATGTTATTAAGAGGCTTCAATAAAAAAGGAGAAAGAGCTCTTGGATCGATAACACTACTAATGAAGACCGATGATTTAGCAAAGACAACCACAAAATTCCACATAATTGGTTCTGAAACATCGTTCAACGCTCTACTGGGTCGGCCATGGATCCATGAAAACCGGATGGTGTCGCCGTCTCTGCACCAATGCATAAAATATTACGAAGGAGGGGAACAGTGCATCAAAGTTAATTTGCAACCGTTCTCCGTGCATGAAATTAGAATTCATGAAGATGCGGCCTACTACGCTCCTCCGAAGAAAACAATCTTTTCCAGAAATACCATACCAAATGAAGCAAAAGAAATTCAAGACGATGAAGAACCTGAAGTTCTAGTCCAATAGTTACTCACCACTCCCTTATGGCGAGATGGTGAAGATTTCTCCAGAACTCACACCCGAGGTCGAGGCCGGGGACGAGGATGTGGGAGAGACGTTGGAACAGTTGGACAGAAGAAACCGATCATCAATGTTGATTGGGAGAACAACTCCAAAGAAGAAGAAGAAATTGAGAAAGAAGCAGCGACAATAAGTCAAAAGAAAACCCAGTTCAAGATCTCTCTCGAAGATGAAAGAAATGAAGAATACAAATCAATGTACGAGAAGATTAATCATTATGTACGTACTATGACCCTGACCCCGATCCATTCTAATAAGATCGAGGGTATGGTGGTCAAGGAATTACATGGTGACAATATTAAACCAATCAAGTTTTACCGTGGTGCCTCTTCTTCCAATACTGAAAAAGATGTATAATTTGAAAATGTTACCTCTTCCGAATTAATGGAATTACCTTTTGAGTGATACTCTCCCTGTGTTCAAAATTTAATTCAACGTGGTGTACCTCGACAATGGACAAAAGGCCGATCACAACACTTTGAAAAATTATGGAATAATGCCGGTTGGCCTCCTAATTCAAAACATGGTCTCGGATTCGACACAGTAGGATCAGTTGACGATACGGGATTTTGCTTGGTTGTCACTTGCAAACCTAATAAAGACTGCTTGGAAGCTTCAGAAGATCTTGAAGATCTGCCAATAGGAGATGCTCCACCAGAATTCGAGGAGGAAATCAAATCTACAATAGATGAGTTAATGGAAGTTAACTTAGGTACTAGCGAAGAGCCTAGGCCAACCTTTGTTAGCTCCTTACTCAATAAAGAAGACTCCTAGGAAATAATCAAGCTAATAATAGAATTCAGGGACTGTTTTGCTTCGAGTTACGACGAAATGCCAGGATTAGCTCCAGAAGTCGCAGTTCACAAGTTAGGAGTAGATCCTACTTCTGTTCCATTCAGACAAGCTCCGAGAAGAATGCGTATAGAAATTGAGCAACAAGTAATAGCTGAAGTTAAGAAGCTAATAGACGCTAAATTTGTCTGTGAAGAACAATACCTAACTTGGTTAGCCAACGTGGTACCAATAAGAAAGAAGAATGGTCAGATCAGAATATGCGTAGACTTCAGAGATTTAAATAAAGCATGTCCAAAGGATGAATTTCCACTACCAATCCCAGAGCTGATGATTGACATTGCTTCAACACATGAAATCTTCTCTTTCATAGATGGATCATCAGGATACAACCAGATAAAGATGGCACCAGAAGACCTTGGCATTCAGAATGTCGATCGGAGTGTATTGCTACACAGTAATGCCATTCGGACTAAAGAACGCATGAGCAACATACCAATGAGCGATGACGAAGATTTTTGATGATCTCATTCACAACCAAGTTGAGTGCTATGTAGACGATGTGATCATCAAAAACAAACTAAAAGAAGATCACCTGTATGATTTGAGAATTATTTTCGTGCGATTAAGACAATACAACCTTAAGATGAATCCCTTAAAATGCGCCTTCTACGTCACCTCCGAGAAATTCTTAGGATTTGTTGTCCGACATCGCGGGATTGAAATCAATCCGGAAAAGATTAAAGCTATTTTAGAAATGCCTCCTCCCAAAACTTTGAAACAACTACAATCCTTTCAAGGGAAGTTGGCATATCTTTGACGCTTTATCTCGAACTTGTCAGGTAGGTGTCAGCCCTTCTCGGTATTACTTAAAAAGGACGCCAAATTCGTTTGGGATGAGAAATGCCAGCGGGCTTTCAAGGACGTTAAACAATATTTAATAACACCTCCTGTCTTAGTAGTCCCAGTCCTAGGTAGACCGTTGATACTTTATACCGCAGCTTTAGAAGACTCCCTTGGAGCCCTGCTAGCCCAGGTCAATGATGAGTGGAAAGAAAATGCTCTCTATTACTTAAGTCGTCATCTAATTCCGATGGAAGTAAAGTATCCTCCGATTGAGAAGCATTGTTTGGCCTTGATCTTCGCCGCTCAAAAGCTCAGGCATTACATGCTTTCTCATAAGGTCAACCTTATTTCAAGAGTTAATCCATTGCAATACTTGATGACCCGACCGACGCTTTCTGGCAGACTTGACAGGTGGTCGATGATACTATTTCAATTTGACAAAAGTTTCGTTCCTCTTCGCGCCGTAAAGGGACAAGTCCTAGCTGACTTCCTTGCAGCACACCCTTTACCAGCGGATTCGCCTCTCGACGATGATTTGCCTGACGAGTAGATAATGAGCCTAGAAGACCCTGATGATCGACGTTGGGAACTATACTTTGACGGTGCGTCCTCAGCACAGAAGAACAAAAATTGCAAACGATAGTGCCCGGTAAGGCAGGAATCGGACTAATCTTTATAACACCGGAGCGGGGGATGTTAAAATACTCCTACCACTTAACAGAACCGTGTACAAACAACGAGGCAGAATACGAAGCCCTTATAACCGGATTAGAATTAACCATTCAGATGGGAATAACGGACATCAACATCTACGGAGATTCTCAGTTAATCATTCAACAGGTCGCCGGACAGTACAGAATTTTAAATCCAAGACTCGAACAGTACTTTCAGTATGCCATGAAATTGTTGGAGCAAATTCCAAACATAACGATCTACAAGATTCCCAGAAGAGAAAATGCTCTCGCTGGTGCGCTAGCCCGCCTTGCAAAGAAATTTTCCTGCTTTCAGGATGAGTCAGTTGAAGTGTCAGTTCAAGGAAGACAGGTCCTATCACAGCTCGACATGGATACAATACACAAATCGCGAGAAAAGCGAAGAAACAATTGCGACGATGACGATGAAAATATGGAAGATTGGCGGCAACCATTAATAGACTACTTCTAAATAGAAAACTTACCAGACGATAAGTCGTTAGCCCATCAAATCAAGAAAGAACTATGTCTTACGCATTAATAAACAATACATTATACATAAGGTCTCTTGACCAGATGTGGCTAAAATGCCTGAGCGGGTCCAAGGCTTGTCAAATCGTTAAAGAAATACATTCAGGACTTTGTGGCGCTCATCAGTTGGGTCCGAAAATGAAAATGAAGATTAAAAGACTAGGGTACTACTGGCCCTCAATGATGACCGACTGTATGAAAGTTGCCAAAAGTTGTCACCAGTGCCAAGTGCACGGAGTGGTTCTACACCAACCTCCAAATGTGCTACATCTAACAATTGTGTCGTGGTCGTTTGAGTGTTGGGGCAGAGATATAGTAGGTCTGATAGAACTGCCTTCTTAAGAGGACATCGCTTCATCCTTGCAGCTACAGACTACTTTTCTAAGTGGGCAGAAGCTATACCACTCAGAGAAGTGAAGGCACACCACGTGCTACAATTTTTTAAGAACCAACTCATCTACCATTTTGGAGTACCACGCAGGATCATTTCAGATAATGGGTCTGCATTCAAGAGTACAAAGATCAACATTTTTGTCAGAAGATACGGGATCAATTGGCGATACTCAACGATCTACTACCCAAGAGAAAACGGCTTGGCCGAGGCTTTTAATAAAACTCTCGTTCAAATTTTAAAGAAAACTATAGACGACAACAAGAGAAATTGGCACGACAAGTTGTTAGAAGCCTTATGGGCCTACAGGATAACTTTTAGGACTCCTACTCAGTCTATGCCTTACGCTTTAGTGTACGGGTCCGAGGCCGTCTTGCCCTTGGAAGTTCAGCTTCCGTCACTCCGAATTGTAATTGCAGAAAAGATCACCACAGAAGAAAATGCCAGACTACAACAGGAAGAATTGGAAAGCTTGGAAGGAAAAAGACTTTCAGCACAACAGAATTTAGAACTGTATCAGGCCAAGATGATCCAGGCCCATGATAAACTGGTTCTCAGAAAACCTATTCTTGCACATCTCAAGATAGGAGCTAAATTTGAACCAACATGGGAAGGGCCATTCGTGGTCGAGACAGTCTACTCAGGAGGTTCTTATCAACTGGTGAATTGCCGCGGAGAACGACCCATGCTTCCAATCAATGGACGGTATTTAAAGAAGTATTACGCAATCTGATGTTTCGAAGGGTGGCCTCTAAAGTAGAATCTTATCCCTAGAAACACGGGTGAAGTAATCACTTTGTAATTGGGTCCGAACTCAAAACAAAATAAAATGAATGAAAAAAAAAATCTCATCAAGGAAAATGTTAAAAAGAAAACATGGGAAATCATAATAATAAAATGTCAATCTTTCCTTTTAAATCAATTCATTCTTGATATTTTCTCATCTCTTTCTACTTCCTTTAAATTTAAAAGAAGTGAATAAGAATTTTTAAGTGATTTTTCTTATTATTCTTGTTCTTAGTACAGCCCCTGATCCTTTCCTTATTTTTTCGTAGGGAAATGTCGAACGGGTGGTTAGTTCTAAACTTTAGAAATGGCGTGAGTCTAGCACTTGATGAAAAGAGGGTGAGATATGGATCAGTGATAGAGATTGACTCAGACTTCACACCAGCCGGCTTACAATACGAAGAAAATGATTGGATCCCAGTTGATCGAGAAGAACTTCACAGCAAGACAGTAATGAAAATGGGTGGCCCAAGCCACCAATCCAGCAACAAGAAAAGAAAAGCAAACGCCGCGCATGCAACCGGAGAAGATAGGAAAATTAAGTCCGTGATTACCAAATCAGAGGGCAGGCTTGTCAGTGCCGCACCCGCAGAAATTCAAGAGTTAAGGAGGGCTACTCTCATGGCTACCTAACGAAGAAATAAGAATCGTCGCATTCGCAAAATGCTGACCAAGCTAGCAGAAGATCAACATGAACAGACAGTGGATACTGTTAGTGCAAATGCTTCAAGGAGATAGATTAGTCAGGAACCAGAAAGAAGAAAGTCGATTCCAAGAAGGTCGGAACAAATAAAAGAAATATCAAGAAAAGCAGAAATAGAGTCGGTACCTCGACACCGAGCATATGTACCGGATCCTAAGAGTCTTGTTGCGAAAGCAACCCCGGATGATGTCTCTACGGAGACTATCCCCGAGGAGCCGAGACATGCAGAAGAACGTGCTGGGGTTGATCCATACATCCCGCAGTACGTTACTAGACACCGAGGACTTCAGAAATTCCCGGAATATGAGCTGGAGAAAATGCAAATAGTTGAGAAGAAAACCTTTGAATACTTTGAAAGAATTGGAAACAAGAGGGTCAACATCTTGGAAGGCATCGAGCTGCATACAGATGTTTTCTCATATTATGAGCAACAACAAATTGTAGACTGCATCCTCGAATTACAGAAAATGGGTCAAGCCGGCCGCCTGAGAGAAAAGACATATTCAGAACCCGAAGATGGATGCCGGGAAAAGGAAGAGTTACAATCCAATGCGAATGTTGCTACAATTTTGCCATAAAGAGGAAAGGAAATCCACCAGGGATACTCCATCACAGTGAGGTGGATCCAATGCCAAGAGTCATTAAGAGAATGGTGAAAAGGATGATAACATGGAGGGTATTGCCTGCAGATTGCATACCCAACAACTGCATTATCAACATCTACAAAGAAGGCGACTGCATACCTCCGCATATAGATCATCATGACTTTGTTAGACCCTTCTGCACAGTGTCATTCCTCAGCCAGTGCAACATCATGTTCGGATCAAACCTCCAGATTGCAGGCCCTGGTGAGTTCCGAGGGCCGGTGGAGATACCACTACCGGTAAGTTTCATCCTGGTGATAAAAGGAAACGGAGCAGATGTTGCGAAGCATTGCATTCCAGGAGTGCCTGTGGAGCGGATCTCAGTTACTTTTAGAAGAATGGATGACAGAAACCTTACCACTTTCAGCCAGATCTAGAATTGGAGAGTCTCCGGTCTTACGAGTTGTGAGTTACATGGGAAATAGCACACCTCCAATGCACATCCATGCGGCATTCCTGCCAAGGGTGGCATTGAAGGTGATGTTATTGCCCATGTTTCTTACTATTCAGACATGGATTTTTGACAGACGCTTTTGGATGGATCAACAAGAATCTTACACAGTCCTTTTTGGATTTACAAGGATTGTATAAGACATTAAATTTCTGAGGAAAATGTCATCATGACTAGATCAAGTTGTATGATGTACTTTCAGCAAATTGGAATGAAAACGACTACGTCATATTTTGCGTTCACCTCTTTTTGTGCAAATTGATTGGGAAACGTCATTAGAGTTAAATGAACTTGGAACGAAGAACAGAAAAGTAAAAAAAAATTAAATGAGAATTTTTCCTAAAAATCTGAATATTAAAATGAACTTCAAATTCACATGAACACTAAATAAACAAGACAAAAAAATAAAAAATGGGATTGTTAAAGGACAAACAAAACGAATCTAAATCTCAAATTGAATTCCGATCTGAATCCTCTGATTCGAACCTTTCAGTTCTTTCCTCAATCGAAATCTGTTTGAAACTCTTTTGAAATTTGAATATTCTCTTCGACTTGTCGTTAAGTCAAGTCTTTTCAACTTGGTACCCTTACCAGCTCCTTTCAATTCTCTTGTTGTTGTGTCTTAGAGGATCGACTAGTTCTATTGACACGGAGCCACGAACTTTGTTCGGTTCTGATGGCATGAGACTGGGTCCCTCTTCAAACAGATAAATCTTCGAGGCTAGAGCCTAACTTCTAGTCCTCTTTCAAATTTTCAAGCATGGTACCTAAATTCCAGTTCTCTTCCTTCGAGGTCGGCACCTAAATTCCGACTCTCATTCGAGATCGATACCTAAATTTTGATTCTCTTTCAAATTGATACCTAAATTTCAATTCTAATTTCCTATACTGGTACCTAAATTACAGTTCTCTTCCTTCGAGGTCGGTACTTAAATTCCGACTCTCATTCGAGATCGATACTTAAATTTCGATTCTCTTTCGAATTGATACCTAAATTTCAATTCTAAATTTTCGAGACTGGTACCTAAATTTCAGTTCTCTTCCTTCGAGGTCGGTACCTAAATTCCGACTCTCATTCGAGATTGATACCTAAATTTCGATTCTCTTTCGAATTGATACCTAAATTTATTTTCTAAATTCCGAGACTGGTACCTAAATTCCAGTTCTCTTCCTTCGAGGTCGGTACCTAAATTCCGACTCTCATCCGAGATCAATACCTAAATTTCGATTCTCTTTTGAATTGGTACCTAAATTTCAATTCTAAATTTCCAAGACTGATACCTAAATTCTTGTTCTCTTCCTTCGAGGTCGGTACCTAAATTCCTACTCTCATTCGAGGTCGATACCTAAATTTTGATTCTCTTTCAGGTTTGATACTTAAATTTCAAATCTCACTCTCTCGAGCTCGGTACCTAAATTCTAATTCTCATCCTTTTTCTGTTGATACTTAAACTCTAATTCTCACTCCGAGGTTGGTACCTAAATTTCAGTTCTCTTTGCAATCTCGAGGTTGAAACCTAGGTTTCAATTCGAATTTCAAATCCGAATTTCAAATTCAATATTTCCTTAAATCGATTTCAAATTAAACTTCAAATCAAAATCCTAACTTACACATTAAAACTTCAAATTTAAAAGTAAAATGAAATCTAAATTGAATTCCCCAAATCTTATGATTTGGAGCTCACCTCCTTTTCCGTTCCCCAGTGAGAGTTCAGGAATCTCCAGTCTTAGAAATATACCAGATACTCC
The DNA here is from genome assembly GCA_022702705.1 of Papilionanthe hookeriana x Papilionanthe teres. NCBI lineage: Eukaryota > Viridiplantae > Streptophyta > Magnoliopsida > Asparagales > Orchidaceae > Papilionanthe > Papilionanthe hookeriana x Papilionanthe teres. The sequence continues at coordinate 91,985,924 of CM040431.1, read as the reverse complement.
CCAGAGGAAATTCTTCTACTTCGTCCTAAGTTTGCCACTTGGACATCTGTGTTGGTTTTATTGATCTCTTCGGTCAATGCCAATACGCGCGGTGTGCTTGGTTAGCACACCACACCTATTGGGGGTCCATTTGTTGACCTCATTTTTGATGAGGTCTTTTGCTTCTCTCTTTAGTACTTAGGATCTAGCCTTAGGCTTTTCCTTTGACTAATCTTAGAGGACTAGAAGTGTAACCCACCCTTTAGAAATTCAAACACCTCTTAACTCCCTGCAAACCCCACAAGCTTGATTGTAGACCCCTAATCACCTAGAGGGTTGAAATCAAATGTGGAGGTTTAAAGGATGAGTTCCCTATAGGACTTCTTGGCCTTAGGAATACCCTGGATGGCCTGGTCTAGTGAGGGTTGACTTACACTCTCACACACAGCCCAAGTCCTAAAACCACACTCTCACCCAATTTGACTTCCTGACTCATGAAGGAAATTCATATGGATGGTCCTTAACCCCTAAGCCCCTGGCAAAGAGGGTTAGGAACAACATAGTGAATACCTCAAATGAGTCCTCTCATGGCTCATATGGGCTTAATATGGCTTCATGGCTCAACCAAAGTGATTCCATTTTACTCAAATTTGATCAATCTTCATTTTTCCAAAATTTCAATTTTTGACCCCCGGGGCCCTACACCTACTAAACCCACCAAAAGCCCTTGAAACTATCCAAAATTAACAAAACCACCTAAATTACCCAAAATTCCTCAAAATCAATCCTAAACATTTCCCCCCACTCAAATTGATCACCCATAGCCAAAAAATACCAAAAATTCCAAAAGTACCCCCCAATACCCTCCAAATACCCAAAATGCCCTTCTTAGCCCAAAAATCCAAAAATTCAGAAAATTCCCAGAAAATTCCAGAAAATCCCAAATATTCCCAATTTCATTTTTTTCAAATACACCATGGGCCAATTTTTCGAATTTACCCTACTTTTACCAAAACCCCCAATTTGGCCCATTTTAAACCCAAGTGAACCCAATGTCAAACCAAACCACCCCAATTGACCTCAATTTTGGTCCGATTCAATTCTAAACTTCAAATAAACATCCCCAATATCAATTTAGATCAAATACAAGTCCAATTTGATTGACATTTGAGCCCAATTTCAATTTGAAGCCTAAGGCCCAATTTTGGCCCAATACCTAAACCTTGCTCAAACCCATCCAATTCAACTCCAATTGGCCCCAAATCTTTTCTAAAGCCTTCCTAACACCCCCATAAACAAAAAACTAACTTGATTTGCCCAAAATTTGAACCTAAACTCCACTCAAACCTAACCCAAAATCAAAATCCCTTAAATTGACCTAAGCCCAAACATATTCTAAATGGGCCCAAATCCCAAAATCAAAGCCCAACCAAAGTTGGAAACTCTTTGTGACACTCCCATGAACATTTCTCAACATTAATTTTTCATCAAATCTAACTTTAGCCCAACCTTAACCCAAGTTAGCCCAATTTGGCCCACTTTTGCCCCTTTACCAAAAGACCCCACATTAAACCCAATTTAATTCAAAATCACTTTAAACTTGTTCCAAACCACCCATGACACATGCCTAAACCAATTGAAACATTTATTTGACATGTTACTTCACAAAATTTTCATCCAAAAGCTCATTTTAAAATCCAAAAGCCCACTTCCTTAAATCACTTTAAAAGCCCACCCAAGACCATTTCAAAAGCCCAAGTTTTCAATCCAAAGCCCACATGACTTTTCTCTACATCATCCATTTAATCAAAATCACCCCTAAGTTCTAAAATCATCATTAAACCATTCCAAATAAATCTTCATGAAAATTCTCCACCAAAATACCAAAATTCCTAAATTCTACATCCATGAAATTGACCAAGCTTTGCCCCAAGCCACATGGAGCCATGAAACCATGCATAAGTCATATGCAAGCCATGGGAGCCAATTTCCACCTCACCAAGCCATTAATGGCAAGAAGAGGGGGGTCTTTCTTAAACCTTCATTGAGCATTTTTAACCTCATCCATGTTACACTCTAAACTAAGCTTAGCCACCTCACCTTGGATGGAGACTTCACCACCCCTTCTAAGCTGACCTAAACGATATTTTTCAGCCTAAAACTAGGCCTTGGGTGGTGCACCAAGCCTAAAACCATGGGTTGATCAAATTGAACCCAAAATGAGCCTCTGCCCATTCCATTTCAATTCAGCCCCATTACACTTGGCCAACTCCAATTGACTTCACCAAATTCAAGCCCTGACCCTCCTGATCAGGATGGTGACCTTACCCTGGCCAGCCAGCCACCACAGACGCCAGAAACCACCAGGCCGAGAGGCTTAATTTGAATCAAAAATTCAATTTGAATTAGCTGAGCTGTCCCATTCCCATTGACTATTGCAGCTATTCTTCCCTTGCCCCGAGAAAGTGGATCCAAGCCATTAAACCCCCCTGGGAGGCCCTCCAACCACCTCTATTTAAACCCACTCACCTCTCGGCCAAAGAAGGAGATGAACCAGACCTTAAGGAAACTCTGCCAAAATTGCTCCAGGACCTTCTCCTAACCCAGAGCAGTTGATCCCCAGTGTTCCTTTGCCCTAATCCCCATTAACAGAGCTCAATTTCTGAGTTGAAAATCCACCCAAAAAATAGGACACTTCACCACAGTGAGCCAATCTCCAAATTGATTGGTCCTACACCTTCACCAGACTAAGAGGAGAAGTTCCCCAGTGAAAGCCCCCTCACCAGGCCAGCCATTGCTTCCAGCCTCCAAGCTTTGTGATCGGCCTTGGTCACTTTCATACCTAGACAATTCCCCAGAGCCAGAGACTTCATCTGGAACTTGCCTGGACTCAATCGAAGGTGTCACAACTCTAAGATTGAAGCTTCACTTCTCTGAGCAAAGGTATGAACTCACTCTTCCTCCCGAGCTTCCAGCGATTCTCTATTTTGTTTAAGTTAATTTCATAGCCTATAAACCATATGGATGTGTTCGTCTCTTCAAGACGAATCCATAGAGCATAAGAACACAAAAATCCATTGAGAATCGAGTGATATCTTAGGGTTTTAGTGTGGACGGTCACGGGTGCACACCAGTCATAGACGATAACTATGAGTCGTTGGATCGCGCGTGTATCGAGCGGACGGTCGAGATCAAGTCGGATGGTTCAATGATACATGAACTACGGGATGCGTGGCTGCTGACTCAAGTGGCGACGTCGAATGGGAGCGCGACACGTAGGGGCTTCGAAGCTGCTGAGGTTGACGCGGCGCCGCTTGGATAAGTAGATAAATCCCTATTTTCTGAATTAATTAAATGCCCTGAACTTCAAAAATTCATATCTTTGCATAGAAAAATCACAAAAATAAAATAAAAATACCCTCTTGCTCAGTGAACAGAGGAGAATAATGTGGAAAAGAAATCAAGTTAATTTGATGGATATTTTATTTTTAATAATTTATTTACTGTTTTCAGTATTTTAATTCTTCATTTGCATAGATAATTCACCATGGCATGAGACCATAGGGCTTTTGAAGCCTCTGATCTTAGGAACATTTCCTAAATTTTTCAAGATCAGAGGCCATCTCTGTGAAAAGTTATTGAATTTTCAAGTTCATATCACTGTTTTAGGTATTTTAATTTCAATAATTAGGATGTTGTAAAATAAATTCTAGGAAAATTTGGTGATGTTCCTTAGGACCAGAGAACCCTATGAAAAATATATTTTGAGTTAATTCATTCATATTAACCTTAATTGGCCCAAACCCCTAAAACTGAACTTTAATTAATTAGGGTTAACCACACATTAAAAGAACTTGAAAACAATTCTCCACTGATCTTTAGGATCAAAGAGACCTCATATAAAATTTTGGAATCAATTGGAAATGTGTAACCCCACTAAATGGATTAGTTAAGTCACATAACTAAAATTAAACTTTAAAAATTCATAACATCAAAAATAATTTTCAAAAATTCACAAAAATGATTTGGAGCTTCTCTAATATCAGGGGAGTTCAGGAAAATTAAAATTGGAATTTTATAAAAAAGTTGATTTTTCACAATATTTTAATATTTTAATAAGAAAAAATAATAAAAATCACAAAAATATTAAAAATTATAAAAATGTCACATTTTGACTCTTAATCACTTAGGAATAAACCAAATATTTTTCTTAAGTCCCTAGGATAAGATATTGAATTTTAAAGGCTTGATGTAATTTTTTAATATTAAAAAATAAGTTTTAAACCTTTTGCACTAAAATAATTCTAAAAAATAAAAAAATTAGAAAATTACAAAATTTATTCCTCTGAACTCCTTGTGGTCAAAGAGATTTAAGAAAAATATAAAATCCATTTTTTAACTTTAATTTTATTTTATAATTAATTAATACTCTAAAACTCAAAATAATTATAATAAATAAAATATAATTCAAAAAATTACCAAAATTGGTCCAAGTGGTCCCCTAGTTATTAGGAGCATCCCATAATTTTCTTAATTACATAAACCTTTCCTTGGTCATGTTGTTGAATTTTCTTTGAAAACCCCTATTTTCTACTAAAAATAATTATATAAATAAATTAAATTCAGAAAAATCACATTTTCTCCTCTAATGTCTTAATTGATATGTGAGTGAGGTGACATAAAAGTTTCAAATTCATTTGAGCTCAATTTAGTGAGTTATGAAATAAATAAGCTTAAAAGGGCATAAAGGTAATTAAAAATTTTAACCCTTAATTAAAGCTTTAGGTCTAATCAACATGGGGGGTAAAATATTTGATTTTAACTTTCTCTTGAATGATTGAAACTTAGGGAAATTAATGGGTAGAAACCCATTAAACAATTTGGAAATATCAAAATAAAACTTTAATTAATTAAATGATTTAAATTTTGGAAAGAATATATTTAAAATTTGGATTATTAAAATAGGGATATTATTAAGAGGATATTTATTCTTTAACTTAAAAATCCCTAAATAAGTCACTTTAACAATATTTAATTCTTAATTAAAAATTAAAATAATAATCCAAATTAACAATTAAAACTATAATTAAAACTAAAATTAAAACTAAAATTAAATTAAAATTAAATTAAAAATTAAAATTAAATTAAAATTAAAATTAAAATCAAAATTAAAACTAAAATTAAATTAAATTAAATTTAAATTAAATTAAATTAAATTTAAATTAAATTAGATTAAAATTAAATTAAAATAAAATTAAAAGAAAATAAAATTAAATTAAAATTAAATTAAATTTAAATTTAAATTAAATTAAAATTAAATTAAATTAAATTAAAATCAAATTGAATTAAATTAAATTAAAATCATTTAACAACAAACCTAAATGAAATCATTAAAAATTAAATCTAAAATAATTTGAACACTATTCCAATCTTAAAATTATTAATTAAAATCTCATAATCAAACTAAAACACTTTATATCATTAACTCAAATTTGATTAAAATTCTCAATAAACCAACTTGCCCTTAAAGGCTTTAATTATGATAACTCTTAAATAGAGTATTAAGTGAGATGTCACTTCATTCATCAGGTAATCAAATACCTAAGTTCACTGAGCAAGAAATAAAGTTTAACTAAAACTCCTGGATGATTAATTCACCTGTGCAATTAAATTTACTTGGACTCAAAACAAATCCCAAAAATATTGAAAAGATGTTTAGGACTCGTCTTAAGCACTTCCTCAATACGACGGAAAATTTTAGAAGAACAACTGAATTTAATTGTTCTTTGATGAAGAAAATCATCCTTAAAATCAAACCAAGAACCTAGACGTCATAGGAGATGACTAGTTATAGGCTTAGGAATTTGGTAGACAACCAAAACCCTTCCCTTAGCTTTACCTAGGTATCTGTTGAAATATTTAAATGCCTTAACATGTGTTTTAAGTGCAGCTTAGGATGACGAGAAGACCTCCAGGTACGCTTTTATTTTATTACAATTTACTTACATGCACTGTACTTTACTTTCTTGCATGTTAAATAAGACTGTTGCATGAAAACCAAAACCTTTAGGATAGTCCCTGAATTAAAACCAAAACTAAATTAAAAGTCATTGCAAGATAAAATTCACCGCCACAACATTCCAAAATATAAAACAACTCAAAATTTAATCACAAACAGAACAACAAAACTACAATTGCAACTAAATTAAAACGTCTCGTTGAATGATCGGGAATACCACGGATAATGTAACCCACATGTTGCTAACGAGATTTCCCACGGTCTAAATGAAATTGTGGAATCATTCAGTTGAGTTTAGTAAATTCATCTGGACTAGCAAATTCATATGGACTAGTGAATTCAATGAAAATAACGGTGCCGGGATGACAGAACCGTGGGATCTTAATCGGTTCTGTTTAAACAACTTTAAGATTTGTTTTAATTAAAATATTAAAAACACTTGGATTTTAACATTTTCTCTAAACCAAAATACTTCTCTTATCTCCTGATTTATGACTTCTAAAACTAAACCTCTGCAACAACAAGGAGCTCGGAGCATGGTGGGCAGCTCGGCCATCGTCATCACCAAAACTCGGATCTACTTCTGTAAACCTTTCTTAGAATTAAACAACCAAGCCATAGGACTTCGATGTAGTTTTCCTAGTGCAACATAAATCCTCAACTCTTCATTAGGCATTTGCATGATCATGTCATGTAATTTAAGCCCTAATCGGTCTTAGGACTCCGAGGTAGTCATTTGGTACAACATAAACTCTCACATCTTCGAGGCTATTTGTATGATTATGTCATACAAATATGAGTCCTAAATAATTAAAATTGGCAGGTTTACAACATTAAACATATTCCTAAACTGAAACCGAACCATAGGATAGTTTGGGAAGTTGCCAAGATTCTTCTTGGATCCTCAACTTCTCCTACTTCTCTTCCTTTGGATTCTTGAAACAAACTGTTCCAAATTTGAGCTAATCCCTATTGAAATTTCCAAAATCCAATCCTTTGAAAATCTTAAACTTTGAAATTCTTGAGAGCAAAACCACTGATCATTATCGAGAGTTTTCTTAAGTGATTCCCATCACTTAGGATGTAATTAACTATAGGGGCTTGCCCTCGTAGGGAACATTAAGAACCCAGGTAATATAAACCCTGCTTAATTCCTTTATATTAAGCAGGGGAACTTGTCGGCTTATAAAATTGGTTCGCAGACCAAACGGATGTCATAAATCTTCTAGTTTATTTAACCGAACCCTATCATCAAGCAGTGTGTCTATTCTTCGGAATAGATATACGGTTTGTGATGCGGTGCTCGTTTACATAAGCTATTCGGGACGTGAGATAGGTTTGATTTCATATCTTAAAATTTTCAAACTTAAAATTATTTTCAAAATTAAATGCTACTTTAAAATTATATATATATATATATATATTTAAATCAAATTTAAAATCTAAAATTTGCCGACAATTTCTATTAGGCAACCCCTTTTTCTAAAGTACAACACAAACCTAAAAATATGCCGACAACAAGTCAACATATTTTATTTTTAAAGTTATAGTATTACTTGAGGACAAGTAACAGTTAAGTTTGGGGTATTGACAGACCTAAAATATATACGCTTTTTGCTTTATAATTTTACTCATTTTTTATGATATTACACTTTAAAGGAAGTTATTTTGTATGTTTTTGTTTTTAGGTACAAGAAATGGTGATTGGAGCAAAAATAAGAAATAACGATGCAATTTGGAGCAAGAACGAGCAAGAAAGCAATTTTATCGTGACACCTTTCGATATGTCTTTCTATGTTTAATCTATTTTAAACTTCTTGCATATTTTTTAATGAGATTACACTTTAAAGAAAGGTTATTTTTATGCTTATTTTGTAGGGCTATCTGTTAGGAACGCAACGCAACTAAAACGGGGCGAATCGGAGCTGAAACGGAGCCAAACGGAGTAAAATGGTATAACTGCGCAGGTTGGGCACCGGGGGCTCCCAAACTGGCTCCAGCGATGCCAGAAGCCCGAAAGCATGAAAAATAGGGCACCGGCAGCGCCCTATTCAGTGTCGGCGACGCTCGAGACGGCCTGGATGCGATATTGGTCGATTTTTGGCCAAATACATCAAATCTGGACGCTTTTTGGAGGGTTTCTTCATGAACCTCTTGGGAAATTCGTCTCTACTCTATTTTAAACTGAATTTGAAGCCAAAAATGAAAAGGAGATGTTAGGGAAAACTTAGATAATGCTTAGAGATCTTAGAATAGGAGTAGAAATGTAGATTTCTACCCTTTTGGAGAGATTGGAGAGGGGATTTTGAGAGAATTTGTAAGGGAATGTTCTAGCATTGCATGGATTCGTGGGAGACATTGTGGGAGAGATATTCATCTTTCTTTCAAGGGGAAAAAGCTAAGTATTGTGTTTTTCATTATCTTATGATTTTGTAAACACTTATTTTGTGGATTTACTTTGAAATGAAGTTTTTCGTTATGTTTTCTTCATGTCTTGTGAGGTCTTTCTCTTACTCTTCCTTCTTGTTTGGAAATAGTGGCATAAGAAGTTTATGTCATTGTTTTCACTCTAAATTTCTTTTGCAATAAATAGGAATCATGTTTAGGATATTGGGATGCTTGCTAAAAGATCTTTTAATTATAAATGTGATGGTTTTTACTTGCACTTCATTTACATTACAAAAAGGGCCCGTTGTATTGTTAAAATTCATTGTAATTACATTGTCTCAAAAGGGCGGTGTAATTCTCAACAAAGTGGAACCACATTCAATGTCCATGAATGAATTGCGTAGTTCATGGGGATTGAGTGCAAATAAATAAGGAAATATGGTTTCATGGGTGTTGAATTGGAGGTTTCAGGGTGACAGACTGAGATCCCCAATTTAGTCCTAAAGTTTGGTAACTAAAGTTAATGTTAGCCTTCAGGTGAAGAGAAGTGGGAGCTCTGAAGTGAGAGCCAGTATCCTCCCAGCCTAACCATGGATTTAGGGACTAAGCCTAGGATTTGACAATGTTCTTTATAGCACTCTGAAGAAGGGGTACTGGGAAGAGGGTAAAGAATATGATTGCTCCTATTTGTCACATACAATATTTAATGCATCTCATTCCTAAACTTTATGCAATTTGTTACATAAGAATACTAGATTTTATTATCTCAAAATTCACTAAAGCAATTTTTCCAGAAAGGGTTATCTTTAGAAGTAATATTTGCATTTAGGAGTAGTTATTATTCTTATATATAATCGTCTGCATTTAGAAGTAGTTTTTAGAAAAACCATTTATATAACCCTTCCAAACTAAGGCTGTTAGTAGTATACTAGAATTTGACTAAGAACCTCTTACCTCGCTTCCCTGTGGGATCGATAAACGGGACTCCATTAGATCCCTGTATTACTTGATACGATACATACACTTGTGTTTGAAATTGTGACTTTACAAAATCATTATAAATATATAAATCTGAGGTCATAAATTCTTACATATAAAAAAGTCGCATCAGTTATCGATCCCACGAGGAAGTTTGGAACAATTCATAGTGTAATTTAGCAATGAAATCCAATACTCAATTCACAATGCAAGTTCAGGCAATATTTAAGTTGCTAATGTAATGATTGTTAAAAGCTATGTTAACTAAAATTACTTTCTAAATTAACTAACACATACTAGGTTTTGTATTTAAAGATTTAAATATGGAAAAGCTTCTTCCCCCTTACAATGATATTATGATGAGCGAATGATATGGATTGATAAAATTTTGTATTGTGCAAAATAGGAGCATTTATATTATTTACCCCCTTCAGAGTACCCCCTCTTCATAGTTATTTAAAGAACATTGGCAAATCATAGGCTTAGTCCCTAAATCCATGGTTAAGCTGGGAGGATATTGGCTCTAACTTCAGTGCTCCAACTTCCCTTCACCTGAAGGCTAACCCTAGCTTTAGTTAACAAACAATAGGACCAAATTGGGGATTTCTGCCTGTCACCCTAAAATCTCCAATTCGAAGCCCATCAAAACACATTTCTCTATTTATTTGCACTCAACCCCCATGAACTACACAACTCATTCATGGACATTAAATGAATTCTCCACTTTTGTTGTAGAACACTTAGTCCTTTCGGATTGAATGTTTCACAATAAGTTTTAACAATTTAATTGGCCAGATCGAAAAGTAAATGAAGTACAAAGTGAAAAATCATCACAATTTCTTAACATTTAAATGACACATTAAATTTACATGGCCACTTCACCACATCACATTACAAGGAGAAAGAAAAATAAAACTATTAAGAATTTATGAGGAAGATACAATAAAATATGAATTTTATATATAAAAGCATAGTCATACAAACCACAAGAAGTAATTACAACTTATCTTAATTTCTTCCCCAAGCAAGTCCCTTGAAGTTCCTTTGAATTCTTTTATATCTTCACCACCACACTCAATTCCCTCTTTAAAATAGTAAGGAAGAAACAAACTCTCACTTTCCTTATTCTCCTACACTCTAGAGAAGAATCCCTCACAAAACAAGACTACTACACACTATTCTCACTTCTAAACTAACTCTATAAAATCCTAGCACACTTTACTCTCTCCCTAAAAGACACTTCTTCCCCCCCGCTCCTCTTCAAAAGGGCATCCATAACTGTCTAAAATAAGTTAGAAATGAATTCTCCAAGAGCTTCCTCAAGCAACTTTTCAAAAATCATCCAAATGCATTGAATTTGATCTCCACCAACATGGAGCTGCTATTGTTGAATTAATTACAATGCTCTATAAATTTGGACTCCGGAGGCGCCCATTCTGGCACCGTTAGTGTTAGTTGGCTGAATTCTTCATTTTGCTCCTTTTTGCTCCAAATTCGTTCATTTTTGCTTTCTTTCAGTCCAAACACCTAAAATCTTCATACCTGCAGCAAAACATGAAAAATATATTCCTTTAAAGTGCAATATAACAAAAAATCATAATATATATATATATATATATATATATATATATATATATATATATATATATATATATACTAACATATTTTTGGCGCATCATAAGTCTGACAGCGACGTTCGACAGTCCGTCATATTTAAATGTAGCACACAATTCTAGAAAACTAGCAAGATGTAAGTTAGGATCTTCATTCGGTGTTCCAACAAATTGATTATTTTGTACCATTTGGATAATAACATGTTTATGTTCAAATGAATTAGCAGCTACATCAGGATTTTGAATAGTCAGGTGAATTTCATCTATTGTAGGGTTAGCATAATCTCTTAAGGGTCTAGGTTGATGTTCATTTTCATTTCTTTAATTATCAAAATTGTTTGCCATTTTATTCAAATTTTTAGATTCTTTTTGTTATTTTCATATTTTTCTAATAGTACGTTCTAACTCCGAATCGTAAGGTGCTAAACATTTAAATCCAATACTACGCATACACTATTACAGTAAGCACACTTAAAAGTAAGTAAACACACACCATTGCAAATTATGAAATAAATATTTTCAATTATTACTAAATTTATTGTTACCTCCCCGATAATGGATCCAAAAATTGATGTGCCCCTAGCTTGTGCAATTTTTTAGCGTGTTTTATGTCAACTTAATTCCCCGACAATGTGTCAAAAACTTGATTGTGGTTGTCTTAAATAAGTATTTATTAAGTATTTTCAGTTCAGTCACAAAGTATAATCAATCTAATAAGACAGTAGCTAATCTATATGAAAATATACGTATAACTCAAGTAATACAGGGCTCTAGTGGAGTCCTGATCATCGATCCCACAAGAAGAAAGCAAATCTTTAAAGCGTAGCACAGTAATCTTATATTCAAATTACAATGCACTTAAATTAAATACTAAAGTTGCTAAAGTTTAATGATGCTAAAGATTCTAAGATCACTAAAGTATTTTCTAAACTTTGAAATAAAGTTAACTACGACTAGACTAAGTTTGTATTGAAAGGATCAAATTTGGAGAAAGTGTCCTCCCTTTACAATGATGTTATGATGAGTGAATGATAAAGATTAATGAAAATCTTGTATTCTACCAAATAGGAGCATACCTATTCTTTACCCTCTTCCGAGTGTTATAAAAAACATTGGCTAATCTTAAGTTTAGTCCCTAAATATGTAGTTAGGCTGGGAGGATACTGGCTCTCACCTTAGAGCTCCCACTTCCCTTCGCCTGTAATCTAACTCTCACTTTAGTTTCCAAACACTAGAACCAAATTGGGGATTTTTGTCTGTCACCCTAAAATCTCCAATTCTACGCCCAATAAACTATATTTCTCTATTTATTTGCACCCAGCCCCCATGAACTCAATCACTCACTCATGGACATTGAATGTAATATTCACTTTTGTTGTAGAACATATAATCATTTCGGATCGTATGTTTCACAACAGATTTTAACAATTCAATTGGCTAGATCGAAAAGTAAATGAAGTACAAAGTGAAAAATCATCACAAATTGTTAACATTCACATGACACATCCAATCTAAATCATCACTTCACCATTTATCATTATAAGGAGAAAGACAAAGAAATCTACTCAGAATTCATGAGGAAGATACGACAAAAAAAGGATTTTATATAAAAGCAAAGTCATACAAATAATAAGAAGTAAATACAACTTATCTCAATTTCTTCCCCAAATAAATCCTTGAAGTTCCTTTTAATCTCTTTCCCTCTTCACAATGATGCACAATTCCCTCTTAGAACAGTAAGGAAGAAACAATTTCTCACTTTCCTTCTCCTCCTACAACTCTTAGAGAAGAATCCCTCACAAAACAACACTTTTCACACCAAACCCTAGACTCTAAACTCTCTACTCACTTCCTCTCTACTTCTCTCCTTTCATACAACACTCTAACAATGCTCACACACCACGTTGTCGGCATATTTTTAGGTTGTGTGTTTTATTTTGAAAAGAGAGTCGCCTACAAAAATTGTCGGCGAATTTTAATTTAATTTAAATAAATAATTTGAAAAGTAGTATTTGATTTTGAAAATAATTTTAAATTTGAAAATTTTAAGATATGAAATCAAACTGATCTCACATCCCGAATAGTTTATATAAACGAGCGCCGCACCACAAACCGTGTATCTATCCCGAAGAATAGACACACCGCTTGATAATGGGGCTCGATTAAATAAACTAGAAAGGTTTAGTGACATCCGTTTGGTCTCGCGAACCAATTTTATAAGTCGACAAATTCCCCCGCTTAATATGAAACTATTAAACAGGGTTTATATTACCCGGGTTCTTAAAGTTCCCTATAAGGGCAAGCCCCTATAGTTAATTACATCTTAAGTGATGGGAATCACCTAAGAAAACTCTCGATAATAATCAATAATTCTCGCTCTCAAGAATTTCAAAGTTTAAGTTTTCAAGGGGTTGAATTTTGGAATTTCAATAGGGAATGGATCAAATTTGGAACATTTTTATTTTGGGAATTCAAAGGAAGAAAAGTAGGAGAGATCACGGATTCGAAGCGGACTTCGGTAATCTCCCGATTATCCTATTGTTTGGCTTGGATTTAGGAAAGTCCTAATGTTTATTTAATGTTTTAATCTTGCCAATTTAGTTAATTAGGGCTTATATTTATATGATAGAATCATACAAATTGCCTAGAAGATATGAGGGTTTATGTCGTACCGGACGACTACCTCGGAATCCTAAGACCGGTTAGGGCTTAATTTGCAATGCAAATGCCTAACGGAGAGTTGAGGATTTATGTTGCACTAGGCAAACTACCTCGAAGTCCTATGGCTTTGTTATTTAATTCTAAGAAAGTTTTGCTGAAGTAGGTTCAAGTTTTGCTGACGACGATGGCCGTGCTGCCCACCATGCTCCGAGCTCCTTGTTGTTGCAGAGGTTTAGTTTTAGAAATCATAAATAAAGAGATGAGAGAAGTGTTCTGGTTTAGAGAAGTCTTAATTTCCAAGTGTTTTTTGTGTTTTAATTAAAACAAATCTTAAAGTTGATTATAACGACACCGGTTAAGATCCCACGGTTCCATCCTTCCGGCACCATTATTTTTATCGGATTCACTTAGTCCGGTATGAATTTGCTAAACTCAACCGAATGAGTTCCACACTTTCATTTAGACCGTGGAAATCCCGTTAGCAACACGTAGGTTACATCATCCGAGGTATTCCCGATCATCCAACAAGACGTTTTAATTTAGTTGTAATTGTAGTTTTGTGTTCTCGTTTGTGATTAAATTTTGAGTTGTCTTATATTTTGAAATGTTGTGGAGGTGAATTTTATCTTGTAGTGTCTTTTATTTTAATTTTGGGTTTCAGTTTTGGTTTCGTCCTAAAGGTGTCGGTTTTCATGCAACTCGTTGTTTATCATGCAAGAAAAATAAAGTGCATTTGCAATAAAATAAACTCGCAATAAAATAAAAGCGTACCGGAGGGTCTTCCCGTCATCCCAAGCTGCACTTAAAACACAATTAGAATATTTAAGCAAGTTCCTAGGTAAAGCTAAGGGAAAGGTTTTGGTTTTCTACCAAGTTCCTAATCCTATAGCTAGTCATTTCCTATGACGTCTAGGTTCTTTGTGTTTTTAGTTTGAAGACGATTTTCTTCATCAAAGAACAATTAAGTTCAATTGTTCTAGTAAATATCCTATCATATTGAGGAAGTGCTTAAGAAGAATCTTAAACATCTTTTCAATATTTCTAGGATTGTTTCAAGTCCAAATGAATTTAATTGTGTAAATGAATCGATCGTCCGAGGTTTTCAAGTTTTGTTAACTTGCTCGATGAATCTAGGACATTTGAATGTCCTATAAGTGAAGTAACATTTCATTTTAATGTTCTATTTAGGAGTTATGATAACTAAAGCTCCTAAGGGCAAAATGATATTTAATGATTTGTGATTCAAATTTAAGTTCAAATTAATGATTTAAGTTTGGAATAGTGTTCAAGTTATTTTAGATTTATTTCTTCATGTCTTAAGTGAGGTTATTTAATTCAATTTAATTTAATTTAATTTATTTTAATTTAATTTAATTTAATTTAGTTTGATTTGATTTAATTTAATTCAATTTAATTTATTTGATTTAATTTCTTAATTTAATTTAATTTAATTTAATTTAATTTAATTTAATTTAATTTAATTTAATTTATTTATTTATTTAATTTTATTTAATTTAATTTAATTTAATTTTATTTATTTAATTTAATTTATTTAATTCATTTAATTTAATTTAATTCAACTTTTAATCTTAATTTAATTTAATTTAATTTTAATTTAATTTACTTAATTTAATTTAATTTTTAATTTAATTTAATTTAATTTTAATTGAAATTTTTGAAAGAGTTTAAAGATTTAATTTTAGTTTAATGATTAAGTCTTTTAATATTTTAAGTTTGAGTTATCATTTTAATTAAGAGTTGAGTATTAATGAGATGATTAATTTAGGGATTTTTAAATTAAAGAATAAATCTCTTCCTAATAATATCCCTATTTTAATAATTCCAATCTTATTATTCTTCCAAATTCAATTAATTATTTAATTAAAGTTTAATCATTTTAAATTGCTTAGTGGGTTTCTACCCTTTGATTATTTAGTTTCAATCATCCAAATCAGATTAGGATCAAATATTTTACTTGTTAATTTTTTATTAAACCTAAAGTCTTAATTAAGGATTAAAATTTTAATTATCATTTTGCCCTTTAAGCCTAATAATTTCATAACTCACTAAATTGAACTCAAATGAACTTGAAATTTTTATGTGACTTCACTTATGTGTCAATGAAGACATGAGAGGAGAAAATGTGATTTTTCTGTATTTAATTTATTTATATAATTATTTTTTGTAGAAAATAGAAATTTCCAAGGAAAATTCAATAACATGACCAAGGGAAAGTTTCTGTCCTTAAGAAAATTAGGGGACATTCCTAATGACCAGAGGACCACTTGGACCAAATTTTGTAATTTTTTGAATTATATTTTATTTATTAGAATTATTTTAAATTCTGGAGTATTAATTAATTTAAAAATAAAATAAATGTTGAAAAATAAATTTTATAATTTTTAAAATTCTCTCTGATATCAAGGATTCCAGAGAACCAAACTTTGCAATTTTCTGATTTTTCTTTGATTTATTATAATTATTTTGGTGAAAATGCTAGAAAATATATTTTTTTAATTTTAAAATTACCCTAGAGCTTTAAAAATTAATATCTCACTAAATAGACCTAGGAAAAATAAGGGACTTGTTCCCAAGTGATTAAAATTCAAAATATAACATTTTAGTGAATTTTATTATTTTTGTGATTTTTATTATTTTTTAATTATTAAAAATATTAAAATAATATTAAAAATCAACTTTTTTAGAAAATTGAAATTTTAATTTTCTTAAACTCCCCTGATATCAGAGAGACTCCAAAACCAATTTGGTGAATCTTTGAAAGATATTTTGAAAGTTATGAATTTTTAAAGTTTAAAATGACTAAGTGGCTTAATCAACCCAATTAGTGGGGCTAACCAAGTCCAATTGACCTCAAATTTTTATGATGGGTTCCTCCGACCCTAAAGGTCAGTGGAGAATTGATTTCAAGTCAATTTGATCTATGGTTAACTCTAATTAATTAGAGATCTATTTTGGGGATTTAAGCCAATTAGGGTTAATCTAAGTGAATTAACTCAAATCCTATTTTTCCTAGAGGTTCTTTGGTCATAAGGAACATCACCAAATTTTTCTAGAATTTATTTCACAACATGCTAATTTTTGGAATTAAAATACTCAAAATAGCAACATGCATTTGAAAAATCAATAACTTTTCATAGGGATGGCCTCTGACTTTAGAAAATTCAGGGAATGTTCCCAAATTCAGAGGCTTCAAAAGCTCTATGGTCTCATGCCATGGTGAATTGTATGAATGCATGGAGAATTAAATGTATGCAGAGAGTAAATAAATTATTAAAAATAAAATACTTGATGAAATTAAATGATTTCTTTTCCACATTATTCTCCTCTCGTTCACCGAGCAAGAGGATATTTTTCTTTTATTTTTCCGATTTTTCTACACAAAGTTATGAATTTTCCAAGTTTAGGGAATTAAATAAATAGAAAATACCCCTAATTTTCTACTTATCCACGCGGCGCCGCCGCATCCTTAGCCTCTCCGAAGCGGTACGTGTCGCGCCGTGATTGGGCGCCGCCATCCGAGCCGGCCCGTCCCGGACCCGCAGCTCACGTAACGTTCTCTGGTCCGGCGCAATCTGATCCGTCCGCTCGATACACGCGCGATCCAACGGCTCCTGGTCATCGTCTACGACTGGTGTGCACCCGTGACCGTCAACCCTCTAACCCTAATTTCTCACTCGATTCTCAATGGATTTTCGTGTTCTTATGCTTCTATGGATTCGTCTTCAAGAGACGAACACATCCATACGGTAAACATGCATCGAAATTTACTCAAATGAAATGGAGAATCTCCGTAAGCTCGGGAAGAAGAATGAGTTCATACCTTTGCTCGCAGAAGTGAAGCTTCGATCCGAGAGTTGTTGCACCTTCGACCGGATCCTGCGCAAGCTCCAGGATGAAGTCTCCTGGTCCAGTGAATTGTCTAGATTGGACTTCGACCACGCTCGATCACAAAGCTTCGGAGTCCGGAGCAACCGGGTGGCCCGGAGATGGGGCTTTTGTCGGCGGACACCTTCCTCGGTCCGGTGAAGGTGTAGAGACAATCAATTTGGGGATTGGCTCACCGTGGAGGAGTGTCCTGGTTTTGGGCTCGGATTTCAACTCCGAAATCGAGCTCGCAGAGAAGAAATGGCAGGGGGATCTCACCTGGGATCAAGTGCTCGTGTATGAGGAGGGGTTCGGAACAATTTTGCGCGAGTTTTGGCAAGGTTTTTGCAACTCTCCTCTCATGGCCGTGAGGGGGTGGTGTTTAAATAGGCATGGCTGGAGGGCCTCCCGTGGGAGTTAGGGCTTGGGATCAGCGCTTGCTCGGTGAGGAGAAGAACGACCATGGTGACCACTGGGCATGGGGCAGCTCGACAAGGGAGAATTTCAATGTTGGCTCACTCCCAAGGTCTCGGGCATGGCGTTTCCGGCGATCGGGTGGCCGGCCGGCCGAGCATGGGTCACCCTCAAGGTCGAGTGGGTCGTGGCTGGAGGCTTGTGCGGTCAATTAGCATGAGACGTCATGTGTAAAGGGTTTGAATCGAAGTGGAATGGGAAAGGGCTAGTTTTGGGTCTAAATGGGTCAACCCTTGGTTTTGGGTTAGGTTCACCCTCCAAGGCCAATTTGGGCTGAAGGGAAAGTCACTTGGATCGGCTTGATTAGTGGGGTCAAGTCACAATCCAAGTACAATTAAGCTTAAGCAAGAGTTAGGGGAGACATGGGAGTGGTTAATTACTCTTAAGAGAATCATTAAAGGGTCCCCTCCTCTTGCCATTTTGGGTATGGTGAAGTGTCCAAGGCTTTCATGGCTCACATGTGGCCCATGCATGGCTTCATGGCTCACCTTTGGCTTGGGGAAAGCTTGGTCAATTTCATGAAAATGGATTTTAGGAATATTTTGGTATTTTTGGGCAATTTGGCATGGTGCTTGATTTAGATTTATTTGATGATGGAATTGAAACTTAGGGAATGATTTTCATCAAATGGATGACAAATGAAAATGTCATATGGGCTTTAGAATCAATTTTGGGCTCATTGAAATGGTTTTAGATGGGCTTTTAAATGGTTTAGGAAAGTGGGCTTTTGAATTTTAAAATGGATTTTTGGGATGAAATTTTGGTAAAGGCTTGGGCCAAATAATTATTGAGTTTGGTTTAGGGATGCTTCATGAGTGGTTTGAAACAAATTTGAGGTGATTTGGGTTTGAATTGGGTTGGATATGGGCTTTTTGGTAAAGAGGCTAAAGTGGGCCAAAATGGGCTACCATGGGCCAAAGTTGGGCTAGAGTTGAAGTTGATGTGAAATTAATGTTGGGAAATGTTTTTGGGAGTGTTTCAAAGAGGTTTTGGCTTTGGTTGGGTTTTGATTTTGGGGTTTGGGCTCATTTGGGCTAGGTTTAGGTTTAGGTCAAAATTGGGCTTTTTGATTTTGGGTTGAATTTGAGTGGGGTTTGGGTCTAAATTTTGAGCAAATCATGTTAGTGTTTTGTTCATGGGGATGTTAAGGAAGGTTTGGAAAAGATTTGGGGTTAATTGGAGTTGAATTGGGTGAGTTTGGGTTAGGTTTGGGTCATAGGTCCAAATTGGGCTTTAAGGCCAAAAGTGAAATTGGACCCAAATTTCAATCAAATTAAGCTTGGCTTTGGTCTAGATTGGTGTTTGGGATGTTGAATTGAAGTTTAGAATTGAATTGGACCAGAATTTGGGTCAATTGGGTAGGTTTGGTTTGACATTGGGTTTACTTTGGGTTAAAATGGAGTCAAATTGGGGTTTTGACAAAAGTGGGGTAAATTGACAAAATTGGCCCATGGTGTAGTTGAACAAAATGAAATTGGGAATATTTGGGATTTTCTGGAATTTTCTGGGAATTTTCTGAATTTTTGGATTTTTGGGTCAAAAGGGGTATTTTGGGTATTTGGAAGGTATTGGGGGGTATTTTTGGAATCTTTGATATTTTTGGATATGGATGATCAGTTTGAGTGATGTGGGAATGTTTGGGATTGATTTTGGAGAATTTTGGGTAATTTGGAAACTTTTTGAGAAATTTGGCTATTCGGGGCTTTGGGTAGGTTGGCGGGTGTTGGGTCCCGGGGTCAAAAATTGAAAATTTGGAAAATTGAAGATTGGGTGGATGTAAGTGAAATGAAATCATTTTTGTTGAGCCATGAAGCCATATCAAGCCCACATGAGCCATGAAGGGACTCATTTGAGGCATTCACCATGTTGTTCCTAACCCTCTTAGCCGGGGCTTAGGGGTTAAGGACCATCCATGTGAATCACCTACATGAGTCGGGAAGTTAAGTTGGGTAAGGGTGTGTTTTAGGAGGTGTGTGAAAGTGTAGTGCATAGGTGTAGTGTATGTGTAAGTCAGCCCTTTACCGGACCAGGCCACCTGCAGAGCGGTCTAAGGCCAAAGAGTCCTATAGGAACTCATCCTTTAAACTTCCACATTTGATTTCAACCCTCTAGGTGATTAGGGGTCTATAGTCAAGTTTGTGGAGTTTGCAGGGAGTTAAGAAGTGGTTTGAATTTCTAAAAGGTGGGTCCCAATTCTAGTCCTCTAAGATAGTCAAAGGAAAAGCCTAAGGCTAGATCCTAAGTACTAAAGAGAAGAAGAGAAGACCTCATCAAAAATGAGGTCAACACACGTACACACCTTTTATGGTGCCAAATTCACTTTAAAATAGCCTAAAGATGAATTCCCTAAGAGATGCCTCAAGAATCCCTCCAAAAGTCATCCAAATACATTTAATATGACCTCCACTGACATTTAGCGCCGTCGGTGTCCAGAGCGTTTTTTAATATGGTGCTCTCTAGATTTGGGCACCATCGGTGCCAAAATACAAATATTTAGATTTTGCCTCTTTTCGCTCCAAATTCGTTCCTTTTCGCTTCTTTTTGCTCCAAATTCCTAAAATCATCATACTTGCAACAAAACATGAAATACACCTTCCTTTAAAATGAAATATCACTAAAGATGAATACAAAATATATATATATGAAAAATCTAACATATTTTTTGTGCATCATTAATGCAAGGTCTGATTTATGATGAATCTACTCCAACTATATTCTGGTGAAAGCTTAAATCCTATCATAATATCTAAATTCATAAAATGAAAAGGAAAATCAAAACAACCCACTTTGCTAAATTCACATTCAGACTCAAGAGGAGTCTGATAATCACTAAGTTTCTAAATCTTTAAGGAGAATTTAGATTCATAATTTTTTAAATTTTGGATAGGGCTTGAATGAAAATGAACTAAAAAAACTTTAAAATATCAAATATTAACTTTTTTACAATTCAATCAAATCCTAAATCTTTAAAATGAAGACTGGGTTTGAAACTTGTAATAAAAAAAATAATCAAAACCTTCAGACTTCCAGTCGTTAGGACTTTGCCCTTTGACTATTCTAGTTATTATTGGGCAATGCCCAATTTCACTTAGGTTTTATTATACCTAATATATCAAGAAATTATTGAATAAATATCAAAATCTTTTAAACATAGACAAAACTAAAAAAAAGAGTAAAGCACTTCAGTCATTAGGACTTTTATCCTTTGATTGTTCTTTTTTCTAAGGAATCTTGAGGGAAATTTTATTGATATTTAGTAAAAAGTGTTTTTTAAGAGGCTAATCTTGCTAAACCCAAAAATACAACACAAAAACTAAACCTAAGGTTCTACCTCCAAGGAATACTTACACTACAATCCCAATATTGAAAATAAGAAAAAAAAATTAGCTTTTGATATAGGGGAGCTGTAAAATGTTCCCTAGTAAGATCTTCAGTTCCTTTAGAGGGAACAACCCCACAACAATACTTTTAGTACTCACCTTGGATAACCAATGAGCTGTATTGTTCTTGTTCCCTTCCATGTAAATAAAACTCCAAACAATAATAAAGTTCTTTATGTTAATAGTCCTCCAAATTCAGTTGAGATATATAACAATATTCCAAGTGGTTCTTTTTTATACTGTAGAAACTCAATCAGCATAGATGAATCAAACTCAACTTGCAAAAAGGACCAATTAGTAGCAATAGTAATGCCAACGACTTACATCACAACCCAACATTAAGCTTCCATAAAAAAATCATCATAACATGGAGATGCAAAATAAAACAAACATTTGACATATAGTCCTTGAAAACACCTCCTGTACCAACCAACTCCTTACCCCAGCTCCCATTAGTATTGACCTTTAACCAATGTGTGTGTGTGTGTGGGGGGGGGGACGGGTGGTGCAACCATCTCACCAACCTAAGAAGAGATGATCTTTCCCAGTAGGGATCTCACCCTCCATTTGTAAAATTGATATTCCTTTAAAAAGGATTTTTTATTGGTAAAAGATAGCTATTTTATGAACCTAAGCCAAAATGTTTGCAATGGATGACTTCACGGAGTTAGACACCCCTTAATGCGTGAATGAATTTCAGACCATCCAAATAAAACATAAAATAATATAAGGAAATATCTCCATAAAAGGTGCACTCTATGATCAGCATTCCGAGTCACACAACAATCATTAAGATCCCTCCAATAAGAAGGAATCCTAGTTTGAAAATATAACCTAAGGTAACCCCAAATCTGCATAGGAAAAGAGTTGTTAAGATAAATATGAGTAGTGGTTTCACCTTCCCTCTCGCATAAAGGACATTGAGAAGCAATTCTAAATCCTTTTATCCTTCGAATGTTTTATTATTATTATGTGACCACAGAAAAATGTATTAAGAAATTTATACCAATTTTATATAAAATTGCACTTTAAAGAAAGGTACTTTCTATTTTTTACTGCAGGTATGAAGATTTATAGGTATTGGAAGCAAAAAGATAAAAAAGAAGCAAATCTGGAATGAAAAGAACTAAAAAGAGATGGAAATTGAACTAGCCTGCCGACGGCGAGGAATAGGTCATCGACGGCATGATTTTCCCGTAAGTTTTGAATATATTATAAAGGAGCCCGCCAACGGAAATATCGAGCTCCCCGACAGTGAGCCTTAGACGTTAGCCAATGTTCTAGAAGCCCGCCGACGGCGAGATCGAGTCCGCCGACGGTGAGAAGGTCATTTCAAGCCAAATACATTGAATCCGGACGCTTTTTGAAGAGGTGCTTAAGCAACCTTTGGATATATTCCTTATTCTTTAAATATAGACAAATTTAGGCTGAAAAGTGTGTGTGTTCTCTTTTGGTGTGTGTGTCTTGTGGAAGTCAGTAGTGTTTGGTGAGTCTATAGTGTGTGCATTAGTGTGTTTTAGAGTATATTAGTAAGTATAATTAAGTATGTTGTATGAGAAGGAAGAGTTAGAGAAACTTCAAGGAGTCTGCTTGGGGAGAAGATTCGAGATAAGTTTTTATTTATTGTTTTATAACTTTAAATGAAATCCAAGTTTTGTGTTATTTTTCCTATGCATTCTGAGTTGTTTTCTCTGTCTTTCTCCTTGTTGTTGAGATTTTGTGAAATAAAGAATTGAATTAGTTGTGCCTAAAAATATTAAATAAAATTGTGATAATCTTTTTACTTAAATCTTAATTTACTTTCAATTTGGCAAATTAAATTGTTAAAATATGTTGAATTATCAACTATAGTAAAGATTACATCCAAGATTCAAGGAAGTCAAAAGCCTTGGAAGGAGGGTGCAAAAAATAGGGAATTATTATTTATCGGGCATAGAATTGGATATTTTAGTGTGACAGACTAAAATCTTAAATTCGGTCATATCGTTTGCGAGCTGAAGTGTAGATGTTAGCCCTCAGGCGAGGGGAACGTGGGAGCTCCGAAGTGGCAGCCAGTATCCTCCCACCCTAGCCGCAGATTCAGTAACCAAGCATAGGATTAGTCGATGTTCTTTATGCCTGGACCAAAGGGTAAAGAATAGGAATGCTCCTATTTGGCATAATATAATTCTAAACTAATTTAATTATCCATTCACTTAGTTCTCTTAACAAGGAGAAATATACCTTTTCTAAATTGCAATCTTCTATTTAATTCCGTACACTTCATAGTAATTGCATCTGCTGAAATTAGTTCTTAATATCTAAACTTCCCTGTGGGATCAATATCTCCCTTTATTACTTGAACGATACATATACTTGCGTTGACAAAAGGGGGGAGGAAACAATTGTTTATTTTATTCTGATAATCATTCATAAAATTATATAATATACGCTCTGCAATCATATAAACCCTGCTGCCTCCCGAACCTAGTTCAAGTTTTTGGCGCCGTTGCCGGAGAGGTAAAGTAATTATTAAGGTAATTAATAAAATAATTATTAAAAATAATTACTAAAGTAACGGACTATTTTAAAAAAATCTACTTAAATAGTGTATGCGTAAATTTGGAACCAAAAGTTTAATACCTTACGATTCGGAATTAGAGCGCACTATTAAAAGAATTAGAAAACAGAGAAAAGAAACTATAAATTTAACTCAAATGGAAAATAATCCAGCAATTGAAAATATAAATTAACCGAGACCTTTAAGAGATTACGCTAACCCTAAATTAGATGAAATTCATTTAACTATCCAAAATCTTGATGTAGCGGCTAATTCATTTGAGCTTAAACCTGTAATTATCCAAATAGTACAGAGTAATCAATTTAGTGGTTCACCAAACGAAGATCCTAATTTACATCTTGCTAGTTTTTTAGAACTTTGTGCTACTTTTAAATATGACGAAGTATGTAATGATGTTGTTAGACTTAGGCTTTTTCCTTTTTTTTAAGAGATAAGGCTAAGATGTGGTTAAATTCATTAACACCTGGATCTATTAGAACTTGGGGAGAACTATCACAAAAATTTATATCCAAATATTTTCCTCCTTCAAAAACTGCAAAGCTTAGAAATGACATAACATCTTTTAGTCAGTTTGATGGAGAATCGATATACGAAGCTTGGGAGAGATTTAAAGATCTTCTTAGAAAATGCCCACATCATGCGTTACCAGATTGGTTAATTATAGAAACTTTTTATAATGGATTAGTAAGATCTCTTAGATCTATTATAGATGCTGCTACTAGAGGTTCATTAATGTCAAAACCATTTGATGAGGCTTATTCATTAATTAAAGAAATGGCTACCAACAATTTTCGATGGCCTTCTGAAAGGTTGAATCCTAAGAAAATAGCTAGTATACATGACTCCGATGCTTTATCTATGTTAGCTTCTTAGATTGCTACTTTATCCAAGAAATTAGATCATTTTGGAATGAATTATTCTCCTAATATAATAGAAGAAAATTCATCTGGACAACTTATCGAAGCTCAATCTTCATATGAAACTTTAAATTCTATTAATAATAGACCCAATAATCCTTATGCAAATTATTACAACCCTGGTTGGAAGAACCATCCAAATTTTAATTGGAATAACAACTCTGCTAATCAACAATGGATGAACAACTCAGTAAACCCATTAGGAAATTCATCTAACCAAGGAAATTCAAAATATAAACCTTCTTATACACGTTGATTTAATAATAACTCTCAATTTAAGGAAAAGAAGTTATCTATGGAAGAATTAATATTAAATATGGGTCAGCATTTGCAAAATCAAGGAAATCAACTACAAATTCAAGGGAACCAATTACAAAATCAAGGAACTACAATTAAAAATATTGAAACTCAACTTGGACATATCGCTACTGCACTTAATAATAGAAATCCTGGCACTTTTCCTAATAATGTGGAAATAAATCCTAAAGATCAAGGAAAAGAACAAATCAAAGTGATACAGTTACGAAGTGGAAAAGAATTAGAAACAAGAATACAAAAAGAAACTGAAAGAGAAAAAGAGAAAGTGGAAACTGAAAAAGAAAAGGATATAAAAATTTAGAATATCCACTAATTCCTATGAAAATTTCTGTAGAAAGACCATCACCACCATTTCCTCAGCAATTAAAGCAACATAAAGAGGATAAGCAATTTTCTAAATTTCTTGAAATCCTAAAAAAACTAACGGTAAACATTCCTTTTGTAGAAGCATTAGAATAGATGCCCAATTATGTGAAGTTTATGAAAGATATTTTAAACAAGAAATGAAAGTCCACAGATAATGAAACTGTTGCACTTAGCGAAGAGTGTAGTGCAATTATTCAGAAAAAGCTCCTGAGAAATTAAAAGATCCTAATAGTTTCACTATACCGTGTGCTATTGGAGAAAAATTTTATGGAAAAGCTTTATGTGACTTGGGAGCCAGCATAAATCTTATGCCTCTATCAATTTTTAAAAGATTAGGATTGGGAGAAGTCTCACCTACTTCAGTAACTCTTCAGTTAGTTGATCGTTCAGTGACATATCCTAAAGGAGTTATTGAAGATGTGTTAGTAAAAGTGGATAAATTTATCTTCCCAGTGGATTTT
Source organism: Papilionanthe hookeriana x Papilionanthe teres (assembly GCA_022702705.1). Taxonomy (NCBI): domain Eukaryota; kingdom Viridiplantae; phylum Streptophyta; class Magnoliopsida; order Asparagales; family Orchidaceae; genus Papilionanthe; species Papilionanthe hookeriana x Papilionanthe teres. The sequence goes on along the minus strand of CM040431.1, from coordinate 91,959,925 downwards.
ATTGTCTTAGATATGGAGGAAGATAAAGAAATACCCATAATTTTAGGGAGACCATTCTTAGCTACTGGAAGAGCTATGATTGATGTTCAAAAAGGAGAACTAACTATGAGAGTAAAAGATCAAGAAGTAACTTTTAACATTGCAAAATCAATGAAATATCCTGCTATAGAAAAAGAAGATGAATGTTTTTGAATGGAAACTCTTAAACATCTACTAAATGAACATTTTAAAGAATACTTTGAAGATAAACTAGAAATAGAAAATATAGAATTAATTGAAGAAACAGACAATGAAAAATTAGATTATATACAAGAAAGATTTGAGATGTTGGATATTACTGAAAATGCTGAAAAGAATATAGTTCCGTCGATTACTAAACCTCTTGAACTTGAGTTAAAAGTTTTACCTACTCATTTCAAGTAAGTATTTTTGGGAAATTCTTTAACTTTACCAGTTATTATATCGGCAGAATTAAATGAATCACAAGAGCAAAAACTTCTGGACACATTAAAAAGTATAAGAAAGCTTTTAGTTAGGCCTTAGCAGATATTAAGGGAATTAGTCCATCGATCTGTATGCACAGAATTATTTTGGATTATGAACATAAACCAAGATTTGATCCCCAAAGGAGATTAAACCCAATAATGAAAGATGTAGTCAAGAAAGAAATATTGAAATGGTTAGACAATGGTATTATATATCCTATTTCGGAAAGTGCTTGGGTAAGCCCAATTTATTGTGTTCCTAAGAAAGGAGGAGTGGCTGTTGAAGCTAATGAAAACAATGATTTAATACCTATAAGACAAGTTACTGGATGGCGTATATTTACTGATTGTAGAAAATTAAATGCAGCCACCAGGAAAGATCACTTCCCCTTACCATTCCTAGATCAAATGTTAGATAGACTAGCTAGACAGAAATATTTTTGTTTTTTAGATGGATATGCCGGATATCATCAAATACCTATTGCTCTTGAGGATCAAGAGAAAACTACATTTACTAGTCCTTATGGAACATTTGCTTTTCGAAGAATGTCTTTTGGATTATGTAATGCACCTGCAACATTCCAGAGATGTATGATGTCTATATTTAGTAAATTAATTGATGATGGAATAGAAGTATTTATGGATGATTTCTCTGTATTTGGCACATCATTTAACGCATGCTTGGATCATCTTGAAAAAGTCTTAGAGGTATGAGAACAAACTAACTTAGTTCTAAATTGGGAGAAATGTCAATTTATGGTTACAAGAGGAATTGTATTATGGCATAAAATTTCAGAGAATGAAATGGAAGTAGACTCTGCAAAAATTCAAGTTATAGCTAAATTACCACCTCCTACTACAGTAAGAGGGGTAAGAAGTTTTCTTGGACAAGCCGGATTTTACAGACGCTATATAAAAGATTTTTCAAAAATTACTAAACCTTTATGCCAACTTTTAGAAAAAAGACAAGAAATTTGAATTCACTACAGAATGCTTAAATGCTTTTGAATTATTAAAAGATAAATTAATCACAGCACCTATAATAGTTTCACCTGATTGGGAGAAACAATTTGAACTTATGTGTGATGCTAGTGATTATGATATAGGAGTTGTTCTTGGACAAAGGTATGATAAAATTTTTAAAGTTATATACTATGCTAGTAAAACTCTCAATAGTTCTAAAATCAATTATACAGTTACAGAAAAAGAATTATTAGCAATTGTATATGCTTTTGATAAATTTAGACCTTATTTAATTAGAACTAAATGTATTATGCATACTGACCACTTTGCTATTAAATATTTAATGCAAAAGAAAGATACCAAACCAAGATTAATCAGATGGATATTACTGATGCAAGAATTTGATTTTGAAATAATTAATAGAAAGGGAACTGTAATCAAATTGCATATCATTTTTCAAGATTAGAATATTGTGAATTATCTGACACTGACAATGAAATTACAGACAGTTTTCCTGACGAACAACTTTATAATATAAATGAGTGGAAAATACCATGGTATGCAGATATAGTTAATTATATTGTAAGTGATATTTTACCACCCATGCTAACTCTGCAACAACAAAAAAGTTCATTTACGATGCTAAAACATATTTTTGGGATGAACCATATTTATATAAACAATGTAAGGATCTAATTATTAGAAGATGCGTGCCTTATGAAGAAATTGAACAGATTATTCAAAAATGTCACGATTTTGAATTCGAAGGACATTTTGGGACTGATAAATCTGCTTATAAAATTTTACAGTCTGGATTTTATTGGTCTACTCTTTTTAAAGATGTTTATAGATAAATCAAAACTTGCGATAAATGCCAACGAGTAGGTAATATATCCAGAAGAAATGAAATGCCTCAAAATTTTATATTAGAAGTTGAAATTTTTTATGTTTGGGGATTAGATTTCATGGGACCATTTATTCCTCCATTTGGAAACTCTTATATATTAGTTACTGTTTATTATGTTTCTAAATGGATTGAAGCCCAAGCCTTACCTCGTTGTGAAGTTATGAGTGTTTCAAAATTTTTAATGAAAAATATTTTCACAAGATATAGAATGCCGAGAGTGATTATCACTAACGGAGGATCCCATTTTAGGAATAAATATATTCAAAAATTGGCAGAAAAATTTAACATTACTCATAAAATATCAACTTCTTATCATCCACAAACCAGTGGATTAGTTGAAGTTTCAAATCGAGAAATTAAACAAATTCTAGAAAAAAATGTAAACCCTAGTAGATTAGATTGGTCTACAGACTAGACACTGCAATATGGGCATACAGAACTACTTATAAAACCCCGATTGAAATGACTCCTTACATGCTTATTTATGGAAAAACTTGTCACTTACCAGTTGAATTAGAGCACAAAGCGTATTGGGCGATTAAAGAATTTAATTATAATTTAAAAGATGCTGGTGAGAAGAGATTGTTGCAGATGAATGAATTAGAAGAATTAAGAAATGAATCCTATAATAACTATAGAATTTATAAGGAGAAGATGAAATTATCGCATGATCGGAAGATTAACCAAAAAAAAATTTGAACTAGGACAAGAAGTTTTACTTTATAACACAAGATTGAAATTATTTCCTGGGAAACTAAAATCTCGATGGTTAGGACCTTTCACTATAACTCAAATATTTACATACAGAGCTGTAGAAATTGAAGATCAAAAGACTGGACATAGATCTAAAGTAAATGGACATAGATTAAAAGAATATTTTGAAGGAAAAAAACCAAATTTTAAAGAGGTTTTAATGCTCAGTCAACCTGATTAATAACCAGAATAGGTCGGGCTGACGACGTTAAATCAAGCGCTTTATGGGAGGCAACCCATAGTGATCTTTATTTAGGTGTACTAATTGTATATTTATTTGAATTATTATTATTTTTAGTATAAAATGAATTCTACTACTCAAATTTATATTTATAATTATCACAATATTAGATACATAAAAAAATTGGAAAGCATTTGGACCAGAGCAAAAATGGGCAATTTTGCCTTAGCCCGCCGATAGCTAGATCAACGCCGCTGATGGCGAGATCGACGCCGCCGACAGTGAGTTTTGCTCGCCAAATTCAGTTCATATTTTTAAGAATCCCGCCGACGGCGAGATCGTTTCTGCAGACGGCGAGATCGGTGAATGCACTGTTTAGGGAGTTATTTTGACGGTTTCTGGCGATTCTAAGTGTTTAACTCTTTAAAAATGCCTAAAACTCAAAATCTAAACCATTTACTTCCTGAAAAAAATTTGAAACTCCACAAAAACTCATCATTATGGCATCCAATCCACTTGAAATCACTAGATCCCGAGTGTTCAATCGAAGAAAGTTTTTTAAGTTATGAGGCCCAGCGAATCTTCAACAAAGTTATGATGAAGAATAGATTAATCAAAGAAAGAGGATTCGTGAATAGAGGAGTGGAGAATTCGACAACGTCTATCGAGGAGATGATTATGCGACTACGTTGGGAGGTATTATGCTATACAACTTCTGCAGTAGGCATTCCCGTAGTAAAAGAATTCTACTCCAATCTTCATGAAATCAACAACAGAAGCATTTATGTGCAAGGCAGATGGGTAACTTTCACTCCTTCTAGAATTAATGAGTTATATTCAATTGAAAATTTACCTGTTTTCCACTATTCTAATTTTGTTCCTACAAGAAATAATATGAATGAGATATATCGATATTTGTCTGATGAATCAGAAGATTAGGAAACAAGAGAAGATGGGTATGTTAGCTTTTCTGCATCACTTCTAAACCCCGTCTTTAAAAATTGGCACTTCTTTATTTCTTCAAAATTATTACCCACTATGAGGGTAAACAAAGTTTCTAAGAAGTGTGCAATTCTGAATTATTATATTCAAGCGGGATTACCTATCGATGTTGGTTCAATTATTGTGAAGTCTGCCTTAGGCCTGATTGTGCATGGATCAAACTATGGGCTTGGACATCCTTCAACAATTTTTGCATTATGCAGTCAGTACCAAGTTTCTTATGAAGCCTGGGAAAAAGTACTTTTACCTTGGAAACCATTAGATCCAACTGATATGTTTCCTACTCTGGATAACAATAATGAGACGACCATTATCGCGATCAAGCATCCCAAAACTCTCTTTCAATCAGATCCTTTCCTGATAAAACAAATCAAATCTTACGAAAACTCAAAGGATTGGAAAAAGAAGTACAAAACGTGATGACTTCCATTAATAATATCTCTGATTTATTTGATCATATTGATTGGAGGATGAAGGAACACTTCGATTATTCTGGATCTTGAAGCTAGTTTCATACGGCTTTTGAGAAAGAAAGGATGGATTGAAGAAGATTCTACGAAAGAATTCCCTTACAAGCCTTTCTACAATATATTCGTTCATCTTTTTTCTATCGGAGATATCAGAGATGAATTTAGCACAGACACTGACGAGTAGAAGACATTCATATTTATTTATGTGTTGAGTTAGTTTGAATTTAATTTTTATTAAATTTGCACTTTTGATATTTTAGATTTTAAAATTTGATCTCATTATAGATGAGATTATGTGTTGTTTGTTTAGTCTCAGCGTCCTGAGTACTGTGGTTTGGATTGTGACGCTGAATTTTATGTGTTAAGTAAATGTAGTGTATGCATATTGTAAAACCTTGGATTTCATATATAAAATTGTTATGTTTTGTGTTGTGTGAATTTATGTGAGTTAAAATAGTATCTAATCATAATAAAATGTGTTTAGTTGATTGATTGGACATTATCAAGGCTTAAAATAAATTGAAAATAATGTAAATATTAAAAATATTAATTCCCGAAAAATCCTGCCGACAGCGAGAACGATGCCGCCGATGGCGAGATTTTTCCCGCTGACGGCGAGATCCCGAAAAACACTTTATTTTGATCGGTCAACCGTCACTATTCATCATCCCCTTCCTCAAAAATTCAAAAAACCAACCTAGGGCTTGAAAGATCTTGGATTTGGAGCAATATCAACACATTTTGACACCGGATTTTATCTTCCCTTGGTAAGAGATTCACTCCCATGCAAAAATTTTTAATTTTCACCGAGTATTTCTTCCACATTTAGAAATTTTGGAAAAAAAATGAAATATAGAAAAAAATTGTTGGAAGAAATCTGTGGAATTCATTTTAGATTATTTTAAGTCACCTTTGGAAGCCATTCTAGTATTATTTTAAAGTTTAGTCAAGATTTTTGTAAATTTTATAGATCGAGAAATGGCTCCACGACAAAAGAGGCAACTAGATTATGATGAAACACGGTTCGTGAATGCTAAAGCTCAATCAAGATACAACTTTAATATCAAAGCAAGAAAATGCATTCAGGACAAAGTCTTTAAGAATCCGGGAGGAGAAGTGGAACAAACAATAAAAGAGAGAAGATGGGAAAATTTCTGTTATACAACAAACAGGGCTGCAGTTGAAGTTGTAAAAGAATTTTATGCCAACCTGACTGAGATGGAAGATGTACCAATAAAGGTTAGAGGATTTTTAGTTGATTTTAATGCTGCAAGAATAAATGCTTTCTATGAAGTACAAGATCTGCATACCAACGAATATGATACTTTTGGAACAATGGAAAGACCGCTGGAGGAGGTGATTAACTTTCTCACTGATGGGAAAGGGACTTGGAAAATTAAGCAGCGTGAACGGGTAAATTTCCCTCTATTTATGTTAAATGCAACCTCTAAAGCTTGGCATTATTTTATTTATTCTACTTTGTTACCTACCTATCACCATAGTGAAGTAACAAGAGATAGAGCAGTTCTGAATTTTTGTATTCAGAACCACAGAAGTATTAATGTGGGAAGTATTATTTACAAAAATATATTAGCCACTACAAAATGTGAAAGTGGAGGAGAACTAGGACATCTTAGTCTAATTTATGCACTCTGTCAATTGTCTGGAGTAGAGGCTAGAGATGATGAGGAATGGGTTGAACCTATGAAACCCATTACCCAGGCTAATATAAAGACTTATGAATCCCATGAAGGATGGAGATCTGGGACTAGGAGCTATGCACCTTCAACTAGTAGGGATATTACCTCTACCAGTTATGACCCTCCAACCTATAGTTCTCCTACCCTTTATGATTTGATGAATGAAATGACCCTGCGGTGAAAATGTTTTGAAAAGATTGAAGAAAAATTAGAGCATATTGATCAGAGGATTGGAGGATTAGAGCAAAGGCATAATTACGACAGTGATTATCTCCAGAGATATTCTGAATTACGATAGCCTACTATGATGTTGAGAATCGTTATCGAAGAGGAGAGCCTGATGTTATATTTCCTGAATGCCCTCGTTATACTCACTACCATGCTACTCCACCTGCTGAACAAGGAGATGAAGATATAGTTTGGGATTTTATGTCGATGATTAGATTCTATGCTTAGGTATTTATGTTATGTGATTATTTGTTTGTTTTCTTAGATTCAGTATTGATGTTTAGTTTATGAACTTTGATTATTATGTTGTGCAAGACATTTTAATACTGTTGTATAAGTTAAATTTGTGTGGCTTTTAAATTTTAATATTTCAATTTTTAATTGTAAACTCTGAAATTGGATTTGTGAAATATATGTGGATGTTGTGTTATGTTGTAGTATAAATTATGTTAATAGTTGTACTTATTTCAAAATTTCTTTACCCAGTAATTTATTTGATATTATATATGTGTAGAAAGTTATTAACAGTACAGGTTAATTAAGTGAAGAAAAGAACCTGCAGAACTTCAAAAAGGAAAAATACCTAAAGCACAAAGGTTTGATTTAGATTCATCGTTTATTTTCTTTTTAACCTATATAAATAGATAGAAAAATTTAAGTTTGGGGGAGGAAAAAAATAAAAAATTAATTACTAAATTTTTCTCAATTTATATTTTCAAAAATTATTATAAAATGATTTTCTCTAATGAATTTAATTCAGTAAACTAGAATTAATTTATTTAATTATTATAGAAAAGTTAAAAGAAATATTTCTAGTGATTAAACTAAGTTTGTAGATTAAGATATTTGGTATAAGAGGATAAAAATATAGTTAACTATTTAAAGTAAAGAAAACTATATTTTAAAATATGAAATTCTTAAGTATTTAGTTGAGAAAGAAAAGATTGAAACTCAATGAAGTAAAAACTTTGAAATACATATAAGGTAAGTAAATGTTTCAAGTTTCAAATTTAGGAAGAGGAAGGTGAAGTTCAAAATTATTAACAGGCTATCCAGATATAGTAATCCCCACTTGAAAAAAAAAAGAAGGATTGAAAATCAATCCAAAATGAAAAGAAAAGAAAAAGTAAGTGAGGAGAAGCTTGAGGACATGCCTTATCAAAAATTGGCTTCATTTGATTCAACCTAAAGAGTAAACTCAGTTACATTTCTAAACTTATATGTATGGATTAGTATTTTACTAAGTAGTGCTTTCATGAAATTCCTATCATCTGAATATCTTAAGTAATTTAATATTGCAAAATATAGTCGTTCTTGAATTAAATAGAAGACTAGAACTCTTAAAGTTAATGACTAAATACCCTTACATCTATAAAGTTAATTTAATTATCTAAAAATCTTTCTAATAAACTTTATTATAATATTTTATTTAAATTAAATTCATAGTATTTCTGAATTAAAATTTTATTACAAATAAGCATTACTCTTATATAGTATCAAAATTACTTGAGGACAAGTAATAGTTAAGTTTGGGGGATTTTGACCACAGGAAAATGTATTAAAAAATTCATACCAATTTTATATGAAATTGAACTTTAAAGAAAAGTATTTTCTATGTTTTACTGCAGGTATGAAGATTTATAGATATTGGAAGCAAAAAGATCGAAAAGAAGTAAATCTGGAACGAAAAGGACTAAAAAGAGATGGAAATTGAACTAGCCCGCCGACAGCGAGGAATAGGTCGCCGACGGCGTGATTTTCCCGAAAGTTTTGAATATATTATAAAGAAGCCCACCGACGGCGAGATCGAGCCCTCCGACAGCGAGCCTTAGCGGTTAGAAGCCGGCCGACGGCGAGAAGGTCGGTTCAAGCCAAATACATTGAATCTGGATGCTTTTTGAAGAGGTGCTTAAGCAACCTTTGGATATATTCCTTCTTCTTTAAATATAGATGAATTTAGGCTGAAAAGTGTGTGTGTTCTCTTTTGGTGTGTGTGCCTTGTGGAAGTCAGTAGTGTGTGGTGAGTCTATAGTTAATGCATTAGTGTGTTTTAGAGTATATTAGTAAGTATAATTAAGTGTGTTGTATAAGAAGGAAGAGTTAGAGGAACTTCAAGGAGTCTGCTTGGGGAGAAGATTTGAGATCAATTTTTATTTAGTGTTTTATGACTTTAAATGAAATCCAAGTTTTGTGGTATTTTTCTTATGCATTCTGAGTAGTTTTCTCTGTCTTTCACATTGTTGTTGAGATTTTATGAAATGAAGAATTGAATTAGTTATGCCTAAAAATATTAAATAAAATTTTGATAATCTTTTTACTTAAATCTTAATTTACTTTCAATTTGACCAATTGAATTATTAAAATATGTTGAATTATCAACTATAGTAAAGATTACATCCAAGATTCAAGGAAGTCAAAAGCCTTGGAAGGAGGGTGCAAATAAATAGGGAAATATTATTTATCGGGCGTAAAATTGGATATTTTAGTGTGACAGACTAAAATCTTCAATTCGGTCCTATCGTTTGGGAGCTGAAGTGTAGATGTTAGCTGATACACTTAAAATATATAGTATTTTTATGCACATTTTTATACTTATTTTTAATGATATTGCACTTTAAGAGAAGGTATTTTGTGTTTTTCTTGCAGGTATGATGAAAATGGATGGTCAGGATGAAAGGAGCAAAATTGGATCAAATTTGGAGCAAAAATAATGAAAAATCAAAATTTTGGCACTGGCGGCTAAGCGCCGCCGGCGGCGCTTAGCCGCCACAGTTAAAAATCGAAATCTTCATGTATTTGGTGCCTATTTCAAAGGGGATGGGATGCAACTCTTAGTGGTAACTACCATAACTTCCTTTGGGCGGCAAATTTGAATGAAGGGGTGCGTTCCTTGGTAGATATATCAAATCTGGACACATTTTGAAGAGACACCAAGACACCTTTTGGTTTACTATTTAAAGTGAGTCTTAGGAATGACTAAGTTCATTTCCACTTGCATTTTGAAGAGAGTTTTTACAGTATTTTACTTTTATTTTGTGAGAGTTTTTATTAAGAGTAGGAGTAGAGAGTAGAAAGGAGAAAAGGGTCGAAGTGAAGTCTTCTTCTTCCCACTTCTTTTCTTTCATTTAGTTTAGTTTTTATTGAAGTCTAAAGTCTATATTCTGAGTCATCGAAGTTGGGAGACTTGCTCCGAGGAGTAGTTTAGAGAAGAGTCAAAGTTCAGAGGAACTTCCTTAGTCTTGTGGAGAGGATTTTCAGATAAGTGTTTACTTTTAATCTTTTTATTAATACTTACTTTCGTTTGTTATTTTTCTTATTGTTTTTAATTTCAAATCAATGTGTTTTTTGTATTTTCTCAATGCATTCTGAGTAGTTTACTTTATCTTTTTCTTTCTTAAATGGAGAAGTAATTAATTTATTAAGAATTGTTGCGGAAAGTATAAATGTTTAAAAGTTGGAAGAAGTTGTGAAGATTGATTCTAAATACTTTGTTTACTTCTTAATTTGGCTTGTTAAGTTGTAAAATTTCTTGAGATTATGTAAGATCTAATGTGATATTGTCTCATAAAAGTTAGTAAGAATCACATGCAATTATATGGGTGAGAATTGTAGTCCATATAATTAATTGTAATATTAGAAGATATTTTTATGGAAGGGAGTAAAATTATAGGATTTTAGAGTGACAGGCTAAAACCCCCTAATTTGGTTTGAAGTTTTGAGTTTTGTTATGAGAAGTTAGCCCCCAGGTGGTGGGAATCGAGGGAACTCTAGAGTGAGAGATTGGTATCTTCCCTGCCTAACCATGTTCAAAATAATAAAAATTTCAAATTAACCTATGTTCTTTATAGAACCAAGTAAGGGTAAAGAACACATTTGCTTCTATCTGTAACAATAAATTTAAATACTTCCACAATAATACTTTAAGAATTATTACTACTTCATAAAAAGAAAGAAAAAGATATTCTATTTAATAGTATTTTACATACAGTGTTTTTTTTTTGTTATTATAATTTTAATTTCTTGCTTAACATTTTATTAAGGAAATTTCAAAAGACAAATAAACTTTCAAAACCTTTCAAAATCAACACATACTTTCAAAAGCCATAACAAAAAGTAAAAAGATAATTTTTCTGATTTCTTTAAAGATTTTACATTTTCCTTGTGGGTTCGATATCTCGGGGCTTAATCAGAAAGTCTTATATTACTTGATAAACGATACGTATACTTACGTAGTATCCCATATTATAAAATCATAATTTTCATATCTAAAATCATCAGCGCATTTATCCAGCGGAGTCAAGTTTTTGGTGCCGTTGCATTTACCGGACGGTACCAAGTTTTTGGCGCCGTTGCATTTATCGGGGATCAAGTTTTTGGCACCATTGCCGGGGAAAACAATTAAATTGCATTTTAAAGAGGATTAAGAAATTTTAAATTTTTACTTTTCTTTGTTTTTGTTAGTGTGTTGTGTTTTGTTTTGTTTTATTGTTGTATGCGTAGTTCAGGTTCTGAAGGACTTGTGCCTTACGATTCTGAATAAGAAAGAACTATCAAAAAATAAAAAAAATTAAAAATACAGAAAAAGATAAAAATATTCAAGAAATGACAAATCATCAAGATCAAAATGTAGGCATCCATCAAGAATTATGACCTTTAAGAGATTATGTTAACCCACTGTTGACCTCATTTCTTATGAGGTCTTCTCCTCCCTCTTTAGTGTTTAGGATCTAGCCTTAGGCTTTTCCTTTGACTATCTTAGAGGACTAGAATTGGGACCCATCCCTTAGAAATTTAAACAACTTCTTGTCTCCCTGCAAACCCCACAAGCTTGATTGTAGACCCCTAATCACCTAGAGGGTTGAGATCAAATGTGAAGGTTTAAGGGATGAGTTCCCTATAGGACTCTTTGGCCTTAGGACTACCCTGGGTGGCCTGGTCTGGTGAGGGTTGACTTACACACTCACTACACTCACACTCTACACTCTCACACACACAATTCAAATCCTAAAACCACACCTATACCCAACTTGACTCCCTAACTCATGTAGGTAATTCATATGGATGGACCTTAACCCCTAAGCCCCTGGTTAAGAGGGTTAGGAACAACATAGTGAATGCCTCCAATGAGTCCTCTCATGGCTCATATGGGCTTAGTATGGCTTCATGGCTCAATTAAAGTGATTCCATTTCATTCACATTTGATCAACCTTCATTCTTCTAAACTTTCAATTTTTGACCTCGGGGACCCTACACCCATCAAACCTACCAAAAGCCCTTGAAATTGCCCAAATTTTCCAAAATCTCCAAATTACCCAAAATTCCTCAAAACCAATCCCAAACATTGCCACATCACTCAAATTGATCATTCATAGCCAAATATACCAAAATTTCCAAAAATACACTCCAAATACACTAAAAATACACTTTTGGCCAAACTTTTATAAATTCTAAAAATTCCCAGAAAATTCCAGAAAATCCTAAATATTCCCCATTTCATTTTGTCCGACTACACCATGGGCCAATTTTGTCAATTTACCCTACTTTTACCAAAACCCCCAATTTAGCCCATTTTAAACCCAAATGAACTCAATGTCAAACCAAATCACCCCAATTGACCTCAATTTTGTTCCAATTCAATTCTAAACTTCAAATTAATATCCCCAATATCAATCTAGACCAAATTCAAGCCCAATTTGATTTACATTTGAATCCAATTTCATTTTTAAGCTTAAGGCCCAATTTTGACCCATGACCTAAACCTACCTCAAACCAACCCAATTCAATCCCAATTTGACCCAAATCTTTTCTAAAACCTTCCTAGCATCCCCACAAACAAAACACTAACATGATTTTCCCAAAATTTGGACCCAAACCTTACTCAAATTCAACCCAAACCAAAAATTCCCTAAATGGGCCTACACCCAAACCTAACCCAAATGGGCCCAAATCCCAAAATCAAAACCCAACCAAAGTTGAAACCTATTTGTAACACCCCCATAAACATTTCCCAACATTAATTTTACATCAATTTCAACATTAGCCCAACTTTAGCCCAAGATAACTCATTTTGACCCATTTGGACTCTATTACAGAAGAGGCCCAAATTATACCCAATCCAATTCCAAATCACCTCAAACTTGCTTCAAATCAATCATGGCACATCCCTAAAATAAACCCAACATTTGTTTGGCCCAATCCTTCACAAAATTCCCATCCATAAATTTATTTTAAAACCTAAGGCCCACTTCCTTAAGCCTTCCTGAAAAAGCCCACTCCTAAAATAATTTCAAAGGCCCAAATTTGACTCTAATGCCCACATGACACTACACTTCATCATCCATTGCAATTAAAACCTTCCCTAACTTTCAAATTCATCATCAAACCATTCCAAATCAAACCTCATGACAACTCTCACCAAAATGCCAAAAATCACAAAATCCTTCCGCATGAAAGTTGACTTAACTTTTCCCAAGCCAAATGGAGCCATGAAGCCATGCATGAGCCACATGGGAGCCATGAAAGCCTTGGACACCTCAACATACCCAAGATGGCAAGATGAGGAGGCTCTTTCCATATTACCTTAAGGGGATTAGCCACTTCCATGCTTCCACTAAACCTTGCTTAAACTTAATTGTACTTGGATGGTGACCCTTCCCCACTAATTAAGCTGACCTAAACCACTTTCTCTTCAGCCTAAACTAGCCATGGGGAGGTGCACCTAGCCCAATCCATACATTTGACCAAACTTAGCCAAAATACACCCTTACCCCATTCCATTTTAATTCAATCACTTTACACATGGCCATTGCCAATTCCCTACACTAAACCCCAGCCCTGGACCTCCTGACCCTGAGGGTGACCATTGCCTGCCGGCCAGCCACCTGGGCCGCCGGAAAACACCACACCCGAGAGCTCCCATGTGAGCCCAAGCTTGTAATTCTCACCTGCTGAGTTGCCCCATGCCCAATGGCCACCATGGTTGTTCTTCTCCTCACCAGAGTAGCTGATCCCAACCCCTAACTCCCCCTGGGAGAGCGTCCAGCCAGCTCTATTTAAACTCCACCTCTCTCGGCCATGGAAGAGGTGCTCGAAACAAACCTCATCGAAACTCGCCAAAATTGTCCCGGACCACTCTCCACACTTAGGGCAATTGAGCTCCGAGTGTCCATTCGCACTAATCCCCATTAACGAGCTCGATTTCGGAGTCCAAATTCCACCCAAAAACAGGACACTTCACTACGGTGAGCCAATCTCCAAATTGATTGGTCCTACACCTTCACCAGACCAAGAGGAGAATTTCCCCAGTGAAAGCCCCCTCTCCAGGCCACCCAGTTGCTCCAGCCTCCAAGCTTTGTGATCGACTGTGGTCATTTTGTACCTAGGCAATTCACCAGGCCAAGGGACTTCATCTGGAGCTTCCTTGGACCCAATCGAACGTGACACAACTCTCAGATCGAAGCTTCACTTCTCTGAACAAAGGTATGAGCTCTTTATTCTTCCTGAGCTTCTGAACATTCTCCATTTCAAATGCCTCAATTTCAATGCATGATCACCATATAGATGTCTTCGACTCTTCAAGACGAATCCATAGAGCACAAGAACACATTAGGTTTTTATGGATGACTTTTCAGTGTTTCGGATTTCGTTTGAATCATGTTTAGAACATCTAAAGTTCTAAAAGGCTGTGAAGAAACTAATTTGGTACTTAATTGGGAAAAATGTCAATTTATGGTAGCGAAGGAATTGTTTTGGGACATCGGATTTCGGGGAAAAAGGTTTGGAGGTAGATACTAAAAAATTCAAGTTATATCTAATTTACCTTGCCCAACCAATGTAAGGGGAATTAGAAGTTTTTAGGACATGCTGGATTCTACAAGCATTACATTAAAGACTTTTCAAAGATTATGAAAACCTTTATATGGATTCTTGAAAAGGAGGATGCAATTTTTAATTTTGATGATGACATTGTAAAGCCTTTGAAACATTAAAAGAAAAATTAATCACTGCACCTGTAATAATTTCACCAAATTGGAAAAACTTTTTGAATTAATGTGTGATGCTAGTGATTATGCTATTGGTGCTGCTTTGGGTGAGAAATATAGTAAAAATTTCAAAGTAATTTATTATCTTGAAGTAAAATTCTTAATGAAGCTCAAATTAATTATACCACTGCGAGAAAGAGTTATTAGCTATAGTATTTGCTTTTGATAAATTTCGATCATAATTAAATTGGAACTAAATGTATTTGTGCACTCAAGTCATTCGCGTAAATGCCAATGAAAAAAAAAAAATGTTAAGAGAGGGAAATATTTTGGCAGGGGGGGGGCATCAGATGGATTCTTCTTTTGTAAGAAATTGATTTTGAGATAGTGAATAGGAAGGGTTCTGATAATCAAATTACTGATCATTTGTTCAGGCTTGAAATTGAAAAATCTCTCAATGATATTGAAGAAATTAATGAACATTTTCTCGATCAAAAAGCATTCCTTGTTAAAGAATGGCATGTTCGTGGTATGCGGACATAGTAAACATTATTGTTAGTAATATTATACCCTATGGTTTGACATATCATGAAAATAAGAATTTCTGTTTGATGCTAAGACTTATTTTTGGGATGATCCATTTATATAAACAAAGGAAAGGATCTTATAATTCGAAGATGTGTACGCTGGAAGAGACTTATGAAATAATTCAGAGAAATATTTATGATTACGATTATGGAGGAGATTTTGGAAGTGATAAAACTATATATAAAATATTATAATCAGGATTTTATTGGCCTATAATTTTTAAAGATGTGAATGTTTATATTATTAAAAATTGTGATGGATAATGACGTGTAGACGTATTTCTAGAAGAAATGAGATGCCCCTCGATTATATGTTGGAAGTTGAAATATTTGTTGTTTAGGGACTAGATTTTATAGAACCATTTACACCATCTTTCGGAAATGTTTATATTTTGATAGCGATGTTGTGTTTCCAAATGGATTGAAGCTATTACTTTACCTCGATGTGATGCTCAAAAGTGTTACTTGATGTTTTAGAAAAGAATATATTTCTGATTTGGATTACTAAAAGTAATCGCAAGCTGATGGGGGAAGTCATTTAAAAATGCGATTATTGAGAAGTTAGCAAAGTATCATGTTAATCATCACATTGCTACGCAACCTAAATCACGATTTTGATAGTTTTGGTTGAATTATTCAATCGTGAAATTAAAAGAATATTGGAAAAAAGCGGTAAATCGAATAGAAAGGATTAGTCAATTAAATTGGATTATGCTTTGTGGGTTCATCGGTACTTACGAACATACATGGGAATATTATCATATCGAGTCGATTTTTGGAAAAGCTTGTCATTTACCTTTTGAACTTGAGCATAAAGCTTATTGAACTATTAAAGTTCAATTATAATTTGAAAGATCTTTCTTTGAAAAGAGATTATTGCGATTGAATGAGCTTGAAGAAATAAGGAATGAATCATATGAAAATGCTAAGATTTATAAGAAAGATGAAGTTATGGCATGATAAGAAAGATTCTTACCAAAAATCTTGTACCAAGACAACAATTTTTGCTGTATAATGCTAGATTGAGAATATTTTCTGGGAAAATTTAAGTCAATTGGATGGTCATTTATTGTGATAAAGGATTTATTCTTATGTTTGTAGATATTCAAGATCCTAAGACTGGAAAAATATTTAAAGTTAACAGACATAGACTAAAACCATATTTTTCAGTCAATAAATCTAAATCGATGAGAATTTGATGTTGGGTCACTACGAATGAGTTACGGGTATGTCGAGAATTTGAAGACGTTAAAGTAAGCGCTTTGTGGGAGGCAACCCATATTTATCGGTGTGCTTTGCTTTATGTTTGTTTAGTGTATTTTTGCTTTGTTTGGTTTGTTTTTATATTTTCAAGTGATAGTAATTTGGATTTTTTTAACTTAAGTAGAGTTTATTTGACCTTAATTGATGATTTAGAAGTCGAAATGAAAATTTGGACACTTAAACGATTTGTGTTAAATTGTGCAGGCGTCTAAGCGCCGACTAGTTGGCGCTTAGGCGCTGCGGTTATAAAAAATGTGAAGAAAATGTGGATCTAGAAGCCTAGATCGTGGGGGAGAAGTTTTGGGAGTTATTTTGGAGTTTCTAAACATCTTGGGGCTGTTACAACATTTCCGAGTATGAGACGACTTAGGAGAAACACTTGCTCACAGTCTATTTTCATTTCGGAAGTCTTAATAAGAAGAATTTTAGTGCATCATGTCTTCTGGGGAGAATGAGATAAAGAAGAAGCAAGATTACGACAAAGTAAGTTCATTAGTGATAGTGCTAAAGAGTTATTTAATGGATATCACCATTTGTTAGTATTCGAGGTATTACGAAATGATTACTTGAAATTGAAGCATAGAGTGACTTTAATGAAAGCAAAGATCAATGATACTAGCATTTGGAACACATGGGATGGCAACTCAAGATGCAATTCAATCATTTAAGGTACGTGGAAGAAATAGATAAGGCGATGTTTGTGAAGAACAAATGGATTGAAGAAGAAGATGAAAGAATGAACAATTATCGCCGGGTCCCCATCAAATTTATATTCGAAAGGGTCGAATGAGAATAATAGTGGACGGGATATATTCCGCCTAAAGGAGAACGGAATAAGAGTGTTTTGTTTGTTTAATGTTCTTATGTGTTATGTTTAGTGTACTTGTGAGTTCATGTTTGGTGTGTTTAGTGTTTTTATACAATATTCGCCCAAGCATTGATGTGATGGTTACATCCCCAGAGATGTATACTTATCGATTTGAGATTAATGTCTCTTGTATTTAGAGAATTTCAAACTTTATGTTTGGATAGAAATTCTAGTATTGTATTAAGTGTTATGTTTGTTTTAATATAAGTTTGTGTTTCAATAATTATTAAATTTTGATTTGGAGTATTGGAAGATTTGTGGGGAGAAATAATTATTTTGGAGTAATTAAGGGTGATTAACCAAGTGATTTAGTGCATATACCTTAATTATGAAAATTTGGGTATTGGCGGCTAAGCGCGAGAATGTCGGCGCTTAGGCGCAGTTGCAGCTAAGCAGAATTCGCGCTTGGGCGCTGGGTTCGCAAAAATTGGTTCCCAAAAGTTAAAAACCTGAAAATTGTCATTTTCAACCACCCCATCGTCTTCAACCTTCGGTTTACACGAAAAGAGGAGCCTGGGCATCATATTGTGGATCATTTAAATTTGATCTCAACAAAAATTGTTATATTTGGATTCCTTGAGGGTAAGAGCACTACTCCCCAGAAGTAAAATTTTTTATTTTAGCCATGTATTTTGACTATTGTGAAAATCTTAAAATCACTATTCATGGTGAAAATTTGAGGAAAAACTTTAGAAATTGCTTGGATTTAGTGAAAATATCTTTTGGAAGATAATTTAGCTAAGTTTAGTTTGATTTTGGAATTTATGGTGAATTTTTCGTGAATTTTCGAGATGGCTCCAAAGTAGAAGCGTACATGAAAGACGAAGTTTGATTCGACAAATTTGTTAGTATGAGGGCTGAGGAACGATAAATACGATGCATTGCGGTCACGTAAGTTGATTCCTAACGTGTTTTAATGGCTTGAAGAGAGGTGATTGAAGATATGATTGCTAGAAGAAACGGGGAGAATTATTGTTGCTTCTCCGTTGTTCTGACATTATTTACGTAGTTAGAAATTTTATGCAAATTTGCCTAGCTGAAGAGATCAAGTGATGGTTAGGAGGCATGAGTCAACTTTCTTACCGGGGCAATCAATACTTTTTATGGACTACCTCACGACATGTTCTATTTTTATTCTAACTATCATCCTTCGAAAGGGAATTAGATGAGATCATGAAATTTCGGCGATGGAAGAGGATTATGGAAAATAACAAATGATAGAATAGTGAACTTTCATTTGCTTCAAATTAAATGTCACTTCTAAGGCATGGCATTATTTTATCTCCATCTAAGGTTTTACCTTCGAGTCATACTAGTGAAGTAACGAGAGAAGAATTTGTGTTGAACCATTGTATTCAACGAAACTGTTGACATTGGAGGGATAATTTTATTATGTTTTTAGTATGCTAGATCAACCACGGCTGAGGTATGGGTTTTCCTTCCTTGATTCATTTGCTAATGTGAACGGTCACAGGTGGTTGATACTTGGGAAGAGTACTTCAGCCATTGAGACCAATTCCGGTGTAAATGTTGGTGCTTATTTATTACATTCAGAAGTTTGGTTGGAGAGGAGGATTTGGTTGGGCTTCTCTGCACGCCTGCATCTACTTCTCGTGCTCTTGATCCATGAAAAAAATACTGTTTTTATGCCTTGATTTTTATCAAATTTTTAAGCATATTATGCTTTAATGAAAGTTATTTTTGTGTTTTCGGATGTAGGTGATGCAAAAATGTTCAAAAAGGAAAAAGGATGAAAAAGGAGCAAAAAGAGGAGCAAAAATGGAGCCAAAATATTAAAATTGTCAAAATAATGGGCACAGCCTAGGCGCCGAATCCAGCGCTAAGCACCGGCTCGATACCAAATCTGTGACGGTTTTGTAACTACTTTGGGCGGTTATTTTGACGGTTAGAGCGGTTATTGGACCATCTAGAGATTAGCGAGTTGTTACGGATTATAGGACATGTGATACTGTATCCTAGACGCTTGGAAATGGTTTGGATCGTGAAGAGGTGCGATCCAAAGTGAAGAGGTGTGAAGAACTAGACGGCGGAGGCTGGCGCCTAGGCGCCGGACACACACTTTCTAGAAAGATTCATTGAACTTGGACACATCTTGAAGAGATGCTGAGCAACAGCAAGCACAACAAATAGAACATTTCTACGGAGAAAACGCCTAATAAGAAGCACGCCCTAGTACGATCCGAGAGAGAATTAGAGAGATAATTTTAAGGGCCACAATTGTAGTTTACTTTCTTTCATAAATTAGTGAGTTCATTTTATTTAGAGTTTGTATTGAGGGTTTGAGAGAGTTAGTGCTTTTGAAGTCTATTTCGCTTTGGAGTCAGAAGGAATCAGAGGTTCAGTTGAAGAAACACTTGAGATAAGTATTTGTAATTTAATTCAAAGTTTTTTTAATATGTTTTGTTATTTAAATTCAATATGTTCAGAGTAGTTACTTTACTTTCTCCTTTCAATTATGAAAGATAAATAAGATAATATTAAATTCGTTGGAGAATTAAAAACTAAATATGTTTAAATATTGTGATGATATTAATACCAGATCTTAATTTACTATTTAAAGTTGCCATTTAAATTGTTAAAATCTGTTAAAGAATTTTGAGACCTAGAAGGAGATGAATTCTTAACTAGTAGATATCACATGAATCCTTGGGTAGTCGAAGGACTTGTGCGGGTTATTCAAGGTGAAGTGCAAATAAATAGGAAAATATTATTCAATGGGTGTAGAATTGATAAGTTTTTAGAGTAACAGACTAAATTCTTGTAATTTGGTTTATAGAGAGGGAATGAGTCACTAGTATGGCCGACCATAGCCACCCTTAGACATCTAGTAGTGTGAGCCTAAGTTAACCCATTCTACTAACAATACATCCAAATCTGATCTATAGATTAATCAATGTTCTTTATACTATCGAGCGAAGGTAAAGAATAGGAATGCTTCTATTTGGCACAATACCATAAATTTATATTCTCCATGAATATTATATTATCTAAAAAGTCTTGGATTAATTGAAAGGAAGAAAGTTGTTTGCTTATTATTATTTACATCACTCATTATTTTATTATTGCTTTAATTCTACATTTAGTAAATAAGATATTAAATTTATAACTTTAAAAGAAATACATAAAAATAAAATTAAAATATTTAAAAATCTATAAACCTCCTCGTGGGATCGATACTGGGGTCTTTATTTAATGCCCTATATTACTTGAAACGATACGTATACTTGTGTAGTACCTCTAGTGTGTAAAATATTTTCCTTAAAATTATATTTATATACACTAGCCGCTATTCTTATTTGGGTCAAAGTATTGGCTATAACATATTATTGAAAGCATAAATTACTGTGTTGTCTGCGGATCGAGAACAAGTTTTTGGCGTCGTTGCAGGGGAGGGCAAATTTTTAGATTTTAAATAATTATTTTATTTTTATTTTATTTATTTCTTTTATTGTCAAAATTCAAAAATATAAAATACAAAAACATTTATAAAAACAAAAATAAAATAAATAAAAATAACAAAAATAAAAAAATGTAGAGATTTTATTTCTTGCTATTTTATTTTACTTTTTA
Organism: Papilionanthe hookeriana x Papilionanthe teres; assembly: GCA_022702705.1. NCBI lineage: Eukaryota > Viridiplantae > Streptophyta > Magnoliopsida > Asparagales > Orchidaceae > Papilionanthe > Papilionanthe hookeriana x Papilionanthe teres. The sequence goes on along the minus strand of CM040431.1, from coordinate 91,938,945 downwards.
TTTAATTTTTTATGCGTAGTTCTAGATCTGAAGGATTATTACCTTTAGAATCTGAATTAGAAAGAACTGTTAGAAGAATTAAAAAAGGAAGACAAATTCAAAAATATCAAGAGATGGCTAATTTACGTAACAATTTATAGAATCCAATTGAAATTAATGAGCAAAATGTTTACGAACCATTAAGGGATTATGCTAACCCTACAGTTGATGAACTTCATAATAGTATTCAAATACCTGCTGTAGATGCTAGTTCTTTTAAGCTCAAACCGTCTATTATTCAAATGGTTCAAAATAATCAATTTGGGGGAAGGATCCAAATTTACACCTTGCTAGTTTTTTAGAACTTTGTGCTACCTTTAAATATAACAATGTTTCTGATGATGCTTTTAGACTTAAACTCTTTCCTTTCTCTTTAAGAGATAAAGCGAAGATGTGGTTGAACTCATTAGCAACGGGTTCTATTAAAACATGGGCTGAAATGGCACAAAAATTCCTTGCTAAATATTTTTCTCCTTCTAAAGCTGCTAAATTAAGAAATTACATTACTTCATTTAGTCGATTTGACTGAGGAGACAATTTATGAAACTTGGGAAAGATTTAAAGAACTATTAAGAAAGTGTCCTTATCATGCTTTACCTGATTGGTTAATTATTCAAACATTTTATAACGGACTTATTGGATCACTAAAATCAATTATTGATGATGCTGCTGGAGGTTCTTTAATGACTAAATCAGTTGAAGAAGCTTATACTTTAATTGAAGAAACGACTAACAATAATTTTCAATAGCCTTCTGAAATAATTAATCCTAAAAGAATGACAAGTATTCATGATAACGAAGCCTTTTCTATCTTAGATTCACAAGTAGTTGCAATATCTAAGAAATTAGATAATTTTGCTATCAATGTATCACATAACAACTCTGCTTAATATGGAAGATTCTCGAACTATTGAAACTTTACAAGCTATTGCTAGAAAAAATAACCCTTATTCAAATTATTATAATACTGGATGAAAAAATCACCCTAATTTTAACTGGAATAATTCACAACAACAATGGGGTAATAATCAATCTCATCCAACTGGAAATCGGAACAATCAAGTAAATTCAAACTATAAACCTCCTAGATTTAATAATCAACAGAAAAGGTTATCTATAGAAGAATTAATTTTAGAATTGAGTAATCAATTACAAAATTTAAACACTGCTATTCGTAATATTGAGAATCAAATGGGACAAATTGCTAATTTAATTAATTACAGACTTCCAAGAACACTTCCTAGTAATGTTGAAATCAATCCAAAAGAAACTGGAAAAGAATATGAACACGCTAAGGCTGTACAACTTAGAAGTGGAAAGGAAGTAAAAGAAAGAATTCAAAATGAAATTGTACGGCTTATTTTTAGGTTTTGTGTTTAATTTATAATTATATATAACTTGAAAGTAGCATTTGGTTTTGAAAATAATTTTTAAATTTAAAAATTTTAGGATTTGAAATCAAATTGATCTCACATCCTAAATAATTTATATGAACGAGCACCACACCATAAATCGTGCATCTATACCGAAGAATAGACACACTGCTTGATGATGGGGCTCGATTAAATAAACTAGAAGATTTGTGACATCCGTTTGGTCGGCGAACCAATTTTTTAAGCCGACAAGTTCCCCTGCTTAATATAAATAAATTAAGCAGGGTTTATATTACCTGGGTTCTTAAAGTTCCCTATAAGGTCAAGCCCCTATAGTTAATTACAACTTAAATGACGGGAATCATTTAAGAAAACTCTCGATAATGATCAGTAGTTTTGCTCTCAAGTATTTCAAAGTTTAAAGTTTTAAAAAAAAATTGGATTTTTGGAATTTCAATAGGGAATAGCTCAAATTTGGAACAGTTCATTTTGAGAGTCCAAAGGTAGAGAAGTAGGGGATGTCACAGACCCGAAGTGAACTTTGGTGACTTCCCAACAATCCTATTGTTTAGCTTCGATTTGACAAAATTATTTAATGTTTCAATCCTGCCAGTTTTAGTTAATTATGACTTATATTTGTATGATATGATAATACAAATAACCTCGAAGATGTGAGGGTTTATGTCATACCAAACGACTACCTCAGAATCCTAAGATGAGTTAGGGCTTAATTTGCATAATATGATTATACAAATGCCTAACGAAAAGTTTAAGGATTTTTGTTGCACTAGGCAGACTATCTCGAAATCGTATGGCTTTGTTATTTAATTCTAAGAAATGTTTTGCTGAATTTGACACAGGTTTTGCTGATGACGATGGCTGTGCTACCCACTGTGCTCCAAGCTCCTTGTTGTAGCAGAGGTTTACTTTTAGAAGGTGCAATCAAGAGATGAGAGAAGTCTAAATATTTTAAATGTTTTAATTCAAACAAATCATAAAGTTGATTAAACAGAATCGATTAAGATCCCACGGTTCAGTCATCCCAGCACCGTTATTTTCATCGAATTCACTTAGTCCAAATGAATTTGCTAAACTCAACTGAATGAGTTCCACACTTTCATTTAGACTGTGGGAAATCCCGTTAGCAACACGTGGGTTACATCATCCGAGGTATTCCCGATCATCCAATGAGATTTTTTAATTTAGTTGTAGTTGTAGTTTTGTTGTTCTATTTGTGATTAAATTTTGAGTTATTTTATATTTTGAATGTTGTGGCGGTGAATTTTATCTTGTTGTAACATTTAATTTAGTTTCGGGTTTCAGTTTTGTGGCTATCCTAAAGGTTTCAGTTTTCATGCAGGGTGACATTCTTGTTTAACATGCAAGAAAAGTAAAGTGCAGTGCAGGTAAATAAATTGCAATAAAGTAAAAGCGTACCTGGAGGGTCTTCCCGTCATTCCAAGCTACACTTAAAACACATGTTAAGGCATTTATATAATTGCAAGAAAAACCTAGGTAAAGCTAAGGGAAGATGCTGGTTTTCTACCAAAAATTCTAATGATATTCATAGTCAATTCTTATGACGTCTAGGTTCTTGTGTTTTGTGGATGATTTTCTTCATCAAAGAACAATTAAGTTAAGTTGTTCCTCTAAAGTATCTCATCATATTGAGAAAGTGCTTAGGACGAATCTTAAACATCTTTTCAATACTTCTGAGATTATTTCGAGTTTAAATAAACTTTTATTGTAGAGATGAATCAATCATCCAGAAATTTTTAGTCAAGTTTTAACTCTTGCTCAGTGAACTTAGGACATTTGATTATCCCATGAATGAAGTGACACCTCACTTGATGCTCCATTTAAGAGTTATAATGATAAAAGTCTTTAGGGGCAAATCAATTCATTAAGAATTTCAACGATTTAAAATTAGAATTAATGTTTTAAGGTGATTTAATTTTGTTATAAAATTTTAATAAATTTAAATTTGGAATATTGTTCAAGCTGTTTTATTCTTAAGTGTTCTAAACTATTTGAATTGAAAGAGGAGTTTAAATTATTTAATTTAGACTTTAATGATTTAATTTTAATTTAATTGCAATATTCTAGATTAACTTTTAATTGGTTTGATTTTTTAATTAAGAATTATTTTTTGAAATTGATTTTTGATGTTTCATGTTTGTTTTAAATTTACTTTCAATTGATTTTTTAAATTAATAATTTTTTTAATGTTCTAAATTTATTTCAATTTAATTATTAAGTTATTTAATGTTTTAAGTTTTAATTTAATTAAGGGTTACCTTTTCTTTATTAGTAATTTATTAATTTCAATTATCATCTTAAGTTTAATTAAGAGCTAAATATAATTAAAGTGATTCATTTGGGGATCTTAGTTTAAGTGATTATAGTCTCTCTAAATTATATCCCCATTTTAATAATCCAAATTTTTAATTATTCTTCCAAAATTCAAGTTATTTAATTAATTAAGGTTTCATTTTTTTTTGTTTATTAAAAGTGATCAATGAGTTCCTACCCTTTTATTTTCCAAAGTTTTAATCATCTAAGAAAGAATTAAGATCAAATATTTTACCCCCCCCATTTTGATTAAACCTAAGGTTTTAATTAGGGGTTAAAATTCTTAATTATTAATATGCCCTTTTAAGCTTAATTATTTCATAACTTATCAAATTCAGCTCAAATGAGCTTGAAATTTTTATGTCACTTCACTCATATGTCAATTAAGACATTAGAGGAGAAAATGTGATTTTTATGAATTTAATTTAATTTACATAATTATTTTTATCCAAAATAGGGATTTTCAATGGAAATTCAACAACATGACCAAGGTAAGGTTTCTATTCTTAGAAAAACTACGGAATGTTCCTACTGACCAGAGGACCACTTGGACCAATTTTGGTGATTTTTTGAATTATATTTTATTTATTATAATTATTTTGATTTTTGGACTGTTAATTAATTATAAAATAAAATTAAAATTAAAATTTTTTTTTAATTTTTTCTTAAATCTCTCTAACCTCAAGAAGTCCAATGAAAGAAATATTATAATTTTTTGATTTTTCTTTGAGTTATTAGAATTAATTTAGTGAAAAATTCATTTTTTAATTCAAAAATTGTTTTAGGGCTTTGATATTCAAAATCTTTACTTATATACTTAAGAAAAATATTTGGTTTGTTCCTATGTGATTAGGAGGTGAAATATGACATTTTTATGATTTTTAATATTTCTTGTGATTTTTATGATTTTTTAATTATTAAAATATTAAAAATATGATTAAAAATGAAAATTTTTAAAAAACTCCAATTTAAATTTTTTAAGACTCCTCTATTGCCAGAGAAGTCCCAAAACTAATTTGGTGAATTTTTAAAATGTATTTTTAGAGTTATGAATTTTCAAATTTTAATTTTACTCATATGACTTGATTAATCCATTTAGTGGCGTTAAACATTTCCAATTAAATCCAAATTTTTATGTGAGGTCCCTCTGATCCTAAAGATCGGTGGAGAATTGTTTTCAAGTTCTTTTGATGTGTAGTTAGCCTTAATTAATTAAAGTTTATGTTTGAGTAATTAGGCTAATTAGGGTTATTCTTAATGAATTAACTCAAAATATAATTATCCTAGGGTTCTCTGATCCTAAGAAACTTTCCCAAATTTTCCTAGAATTTTCTAAGTAATATGCTAATTAATGAAATTAAAACACCAAAAATAGTGACATAAACTTGAAAAATATATAACTTGCTATAGAGATAGCCTCTGACCTTGAAAAATTCAGGGAATATTTCTAAGATCAGAGGCTTCAAAAGCCCTATTGTCTCATGCCATGGTTAATTGTCTATGTAAATGGAGAATTAAAATACTAAAATGAGTAAATAATTAATTAAAAATAAGATACTCATCAAATTAACTCAATTCTTTTTCCACATTATTCTCCTCTGTTTACTGAGCAAGAGGGTATTTTTATTTTATTTTTATGATTTTTCTATACAAAGATATGATTTTTTAAGTTTCAGGTATTTAAATAAATAAATAAATCCTATTATCTACTTATCCACGCGGCGCCGACTCTTCCTCGGCAGCTCCAAAAGCCCACGCGTCGCCTCCCTATTTGACAACGCCATCTGACTCAGCTCTCCGGGGGCCCACGGTTCATGTCCTGTTCACTCGTCCGACGCAGTCTGAGCCGTCCAGTCGATACACGCTCGCCGCAACGGTGGCTGATCGTCGTCTCCGACTGGTGTGCACCCGTGACTGTCCACACTCAAACCCTAATATCTCCCTCGTTTCTCAATGGATTTTCGTGTTCTTATACTCTATGGATTCATCTTGAAAAGACAAACACATTTATATGGTTTACATGCTATGAAATTAACTCAAATGAAATAGAGAATCGTTGGAAGCTCAGGTTAAAGAGAAGTCTTCATACCTTGGTTCAAGAGGTGAGGCCTCAACTGAATGTGCTCGGCACGTTCGTTGGAGCTGGATGAGCCTAGGGATGAAGCCTATGGCCCTAGTGAAAGATCTAAGTATGAAAGTGACCAGGCCCGATTTCAGACTTTGGAGGCTAGAGCAATTGGGTGGCCTGAAGAGGGGACTTTCACTGGAGAACTCCTTCTCTTGGTCCTGTGCAGGTGTGGGTGAGTTTAATTTGATTTTGTTGGAGGTTTGAGAGATGTCCTGTTCTGGCCTGAGAATTGAGCTCCAAAGTTGAGCTCAATCAATGGTATTTAAGGCAGGAGAACAGTGGGGATGGATTGCTCTTGGCTAGGGTAAGCTCTGTGAGGAGTTTGAAGGGATTCTATGAAGGTTGATTTCAGCCAACCTTTTGGCCGAGAGGGATTGGCTTGTTTAAATAGCCATGGCCAGGGCTTCTCAGGGGCAATTGATGGCTTGGATCAACTGCTCTGGTAAAGAGAAGAACAGCTGCAGTGGCCATTGGGCATGGGACAACTCAGCTAGTTCAAATTATATTTTTGAATCCATTTAGACCTCTCGGCCATGGTGTTTCCTGGTGACCTGGGGGCTGGCCGGCCAGGGTCAGGTCACCATCCTGATCAGGAGGGTCAGGGCTTGAAGTTTGTGGGTTCAATTGGCCAACTTCAAGTGTAAAGAGGTTTGATTTAAGTGGTAAGGGGAAAGGGTCATTTTGGGTTCAAATGGATCAAGTCATGGCTTAGGGCTTGGTGCACCATCCAAAGCTCTGATTTTGGGCTGAGGGAGGTCAGGTGAGTCAGCTTATGAAGAGTGGTGAAGTCCCCATCAAGATTATTTGGACTAGTTTTGGATTAAGGGGAATCATGGGTAGGGCTAATGACTTTTAGGGAGTGCTTAAAGGATCTCCTCCTTTTGTCATTTAGGGAGTGATGAAAAGTCTATGGCTCCTAATGGCTTACATATGGCTTATGCATGGCTCCATGGCTCCATTTGGCTTGGGGCCAAGTTTAGTCAATTTCATGGAAATGGGTTTTAAGGATTTTAGATATTTAGGGGTAATTTGTAACATGGCTTAGTTTAGAAAAGTTTAATGATGAATTTGAAACTTAGGGAGTGATTTAAATCAAAGGGATGATGACGTGAAAGTGTCATGTAGGCTTTGGATTGACTTTGGGCCATTTGGATTTGATGAAAATGGGCTTTTAGAATGGTTTAAGAAAGTGGGCCTTTATGTTTGAAAACAAATTGGTAGATGGAAATTTTGTGAAGTATTGGGCCAAAAAATGTTGGGTTTAGTTTAATGATGTGTCATGAGTGAATTGAAACAAATTTGAGGTGATTTGGAGTTGAATTGGGTTTGATTTGGGACTTTTTTGGTAAAGGGGCCAAAGTGAGTCAAATTGGGCTAACTTGGGATTAGATTGGGCTAATGTTAGCTTTGATGTAAAATTAATGTTGAGAAATGTTAATGGGAGTGTTACAAAGAGTTTTTAACTTTGGTTGGGCTTGGATTTTGGGATTTGGGCCCATTTGTGTTCATGGTGGGTTTAGGCCAAAATTGGGGTTTTTGGTTTTGGGTTAGGTTTGGGTGGAATTTAGGTTCAAATTTGAGGCAAATCAAGTTAGTGTTTTGTTTGTGGGGATGTTAGGATGATTTTAGAAAAGATTTGGGGGCGATTGGGGTTGAATTGGGTTGGTTTGGGCTATGTTTAGGTCATGGGCCAAAATTGGGCCTTAGCCTTCAAGTTGAAATTGGATCCAAATATCAATCAAACTGGACTTGGATTTGGTCTATATTGATATTGGGGATATTGAATATAAGTTTAGAATTAAATTGGATCAAAATTGAGGTCAATTGGGTTGGTTTAGTGGGACATTGGGTTCACTTCGGTTATAAATGGGATAAATTGGGGTTTTTAGTAAAAGTGGGCTAAATTTACAAATATGGCTTATAGTGTAGTTGAACAAAATAAATGTGGGAATATTTCGGATTTTCTGGAATTGTTTGGGAATTTTCTGAATTTTTGGAATTTTTTGGTTAGAATGGCATTTTGGATATTTGGAGGGTATTGGGGTGTATTTTTGGAAATTTTGGTACATTTGGCTAAGGATGATCAATTTGAGTGGAGAAAAATGTTTAGGACTAATTTTGATGAATTTTGAGTAATTTAGGAAATTTTGCAAATTTTGGGTAGTTTTAAGGGCATTTAGTGGGTTTGGTGGGTTTAGGGTCCCGGAGGTCAAAAATTGAAATTTTGGAAAAATGAAGTTTGATCAAGTTTGAGTAGAATGGAATCACTTATGGGCCATATGAAGCCCATAAGAGCCATTATAGGACTCATTTGAGGCATTCACTATGTTGTTGCTAACCCTCTTAGCCAAGGCCATAGGGGTTAGGGTCCATCCATATGAATTACCTACATGGGTGAGGAAGACAAGCTAGGTATGTATGGTTTTAGGATTTGGAATGTGTGTGAAAGTGTAATGTGAGCAGGTCAACCCTCACCAGACCAGGCCACCCAGGGTAGTCCTAAGGCCAAAGAGTCCTATAGGGAACTCATCCTTTAAACCTTCACATTTGATCTTAACCCTCCAAGTGACTTAGGGGTTTACAATCAAACTTATGGAGTTTGCAGGGAGTTAAGAGGTGTTTAAATTTCTAAGTGGTGGGTTCAATTTCTAGTCCTCTATGATAGTCAAAGGGAAAGCCTAAGGCTAGATCCTAAGTACTAAGGAGAGAGAAGAGTAAAGACCTCATTAAAAATGAGGTCAACAAATTTACCCCCAATAGGTGTGGTGTGCTAACCAAGCACACCGCGCGTATTGGCCTTGACCGAAGAGATCAACAAAATCAACACAGACGTCTAAGTGACACACTTAGAACAGAGTAGAAACAAATTTCCGCAGGGAAGTATCGAGTATATCTCCAATACTCGAGATCCCTGAACTCTCGCTGGGGAAAAGAAAAGGAGGTGAATTCTAGAGAATAAGATCTAGGGAAATTTGATTTAGATTTAATTTCATTTTCTATTCTGAGTTTATTTTTTTCTTTTTTTTAATGTGTGAGTTTAGATTTTGATTTGTTCTGAGCTTTAATTTCAATTGAGGTTTAATTTAAAATCAATTCAAGGAAATCTGGATTTGAAATGAGAATTGGAACCTAGGTTCCAACCTCGGGATTGCGAAGAGAACTAGAATTTAGGTACCAGCCTCGGAGTGAGAATCAGAGTTGAAATTTGGTATCAATCTCGGGAAGAGAGTCGGAATTTGGTACCGACCTCGAAAGGAGAGAATTGGAATTTGGTACCAGTCTCGAAGGTTTAAAGAGAACTAGAATCTGGTTCCAGTCTCGAAGGTTTAAATAGAACTGGAATCTGGTTCCAATCTCAAAGCTTTAAAGAGAACTGGAATCTAGTTCCAGTCTCGCGAGCTTTAAAGAGAAGCTGGAATCTAGTTCCGAGTCTCGAAGGTTTAAAGAGAACTGGCATCTGGTTCCAGTCTCGAAGGTTTAAAGAGAACTGGAATCTGATTCCAGTCTCGAAGGTTTAAAGAGAATTGGAATCTGGTTCCAGTCTCAAAGGTTTAAAGGGTTGAAATTTGTTGTGGAGATTTGAGTTTAGCAAAAGATTTGGAATGAGACGTGAATGTGTTTTACGTCCCACGAGGATCGATCAAAGTTTGATTATTTGGCGAAGGATATGAATCCATGCCATCAGAACCAAATCGAAAATTTTTGTGGTTTTGTGTCAGTAGATTCAGTCGACCTTCTCAAAAGAGGGAAGGAAATATGGAGAGTCAAAAAGAGATTTGAGAATAGCCGAAGGCTGGGGATTTCAGATTCAGGAATTTGTATTAGTCACTTGTTGTGATTTGATTTTAGCTTGATTTTCAATTTAGGGTTCACCTTTATTTGGGGTTCGTTTTGACAATCAGATTTCTAAAAGATTTCTAATTTATTTTTATTTTCCCTTTGTTCTTTGTTCGAAGTTCATTTAACTTAATGGCGTTTCCCGATCAATTTGCACAAAAAGAGGTGAAGGCAAAACATGACATGGTCGTCTTCATTCCAATCTCGTCAAAAATACATCATACATCTTGCTCCAAAACATGATGATATTTTTCTTGAGAATTAAATATCTCATACAATCCATATAAATACAACACGGATTGTGTAAGATTCTTCAAGTTTCTTTTAAAAGCGATTCGTCAAAATCCATGTCTGAATAGTGAGATACATGGACAATAACATCACCTTCCAAGTCATCCTTGGCAGGAATGTCGTATGGATGTGCATTGGAGGTGTGATATTTCCCATGTAAATCACATCTCGTAGGGCCAAAGATTCTCTAACTCTGGATCTGGCAGAATGTGGAAAGGCATTTTTCTGTCATCCATTCTCCTGAAAGTGATGGAGATTCGTTCCACAGGCACTCCTGGAATGCAATGTTTTGCGATGTCTGCTCAATTTCCTTTCAACACCAGGACGGAACCTACCGGTAGTGGTATCTCCACCACCCCTCGGAACTCACCGGGGCGCGCAATCCGGAGGTCAGATCCGAACATGATGTTACATTGGTTGACAAAGGACACTGTGCAGAAAGGTCTGATGAAGTCATGATGGTCTAAGTGTGGAGGTATGCAGTCGCCCTCCTTGTAGATGTTAATGATGCAGTAGTTGGGTATGCAATCTGCAGGCAATACCCTCCATGTTATCATCCTCTTTACCATTCTTTTAATAATATTCGGCATCAGATCCACCTCACTGCGACGGAGTATTCCTGGTGGGTTCTCTTTTCTGTCTACCTCGAAGTTGTAGCAACATCCGCATTGGATTATAATTCTTCCTTTTCCTGGCATCCAATTTCGGGCTTCTGAATAGGTCTTTTCCCTCAGATGGCCGGCTCGACCCATTTTCTAAAGTTCAACGACGCAATTGTCGGCATATTTTTAGGTTGTGTGTTTTATTTTGAAAAGGGGGTCGCCTAACAGAAATTGTAGGCTAATTTTTAATTTAATTTAAATAAATAATATGAAAAGTAGTATTTGATTTTGAAAATAATTTTAAATTTGAAAATTTTAAGATATGAAATCAAACTGATCTCACATCCCGAATAGTTTATATAAACGAGCACCGCATCACAAATTGTGTATTTATCTCGAAGAATAGACACCTTTGTTTGGTGATGGGGCTCGATTAAATAAACTAGAAGATTTGTGACATCCGTTTGGTACTGCGAACAAATTTTATAAGCCGACAAATTCCCCTGCTTAATATGAAAGCATTAAACATGGTTTATTTTACCTAGCTTCTTGAAATTCCCTATAAGGGCAAGCCCCTATAGTTAATTACATCTTAAGTGACGGGAATCACCTAAGAAAACTCTCGATAATAATCGACAATTACTGCTCTCGAGAATTTTAAAGTTTAAGTTTTCGAGGGATTGAATTTTGGAATTTCGATAGGGAATGGATCGAATTTGGAACATTTTGTTTTGGGAATTCAAAGGAAGAAAAATAGGAGAAATTACGGATTCGAAGCGAACTTCGGTAATTTCCGACTATCTATTGTTTGGCTTGGATTTATGAAAGTCCTAATGTTTATTTAATGTTTTGATCTTGCCGATTTTAATTAATTAGGACTTATATTCGTATGATGTGATCACACGAATAGCCTCGAAGATATGAGGGTTTATGTCGTATCGGATGACTACCTCGAAATCCTAAGACCGGTTAGGGCTTAATTTGCAATGCAAATGCCTAACAGAAGATTGAGGATTTATGTTGCACTAGGCAAACTACCTCAAAGTCCTATGGTTTGGTTATTCAATTCTAAGAAAGTTTTGCTGAAGTAGATCCGAGTTTCGCTGATGACGATGGTCGTGCTGCCCACCATGCTCCGAGCTCCTTGTTGTTGCAGAGGTTTAGTTTTAGAAGTCATAAATCAGGAGATGAGAAAAGTGTTCTGGTTTAGAGAAAATCTTAAAATGCTGGTGTTTTTTTTTAATATTTTAATTAAACAAATCTTATAGTTGATTATAACAACACCGGTTAAGATCCCACGGTTCCATCCTTCCGGCATCGTTATTTTTATCGGATTCACTTAGTCCAGATGAATTTGCTAAACTCAGTCTGAATGAGTTCCACATTTTCATTTAGACCGTGGAAATCCCGTTAGCAACACGTAGGTTACATCATCCGAGGTATTCCCGATCATCCAACAAGGCGTTTTAATTTAGTTGTAATTGTAGTTTTGTGTTACGTTTGTGATTAAATTTTGAGTTGTTTTATAATTTGAAATGTTGTGGCGGTGAATTTTATCTTGCAATGACTTTTAATTTAGTTTTGGTTTCGGTTTTAGGGACTATCCTAAAAGTGTGGGTTTTCATGCAACGGTTGTTTATCATGCGAGAAAAGTAAGTGTGATGCGATTAAATATATTGCAACAAAATAAAAGCGTACCTGGAGGGTCTTCCCGTCATCCCAAGCTGCACTTAAACACAATTTAGAATATTTAAGCAAGTTCCTAAGTGAAGCTAAGGGAAGGGTTATGGTTTTCTACCAAATTCCTAATCCTATAGTTAGTCATTTCCTATGACGTCTAGGTTCTTATGTTTTGGTTTGAGGATGATTTTCTTCATCAAAGAACAATTAAGTTCAATTATTCTTATAAACATCCTATCATATTGAGAAAGTGTTTAAGAAGAATCTTAAACATCTTTTCAATATTGCTAGAATTGTTTTAAGTCCAAATGAATTTAATCATACAAATGAATTAATCGTCAGGAATTCGAGTTTTGTTGTTACCTTACTCGGTGAGCTAGGACATTTGAATATCCTATGAGGGAAGTAACATTTCATTTAACGTTACGTTTAGGAGTTATGATAACAAAAGCTTTCGAGGGCAAATTAATGTTAAAATGGTTTGTGATTTAATTTAATTTCAGTTAACGGGTTTAAATTTGGAATAGTGTTCAAGTTGTTTCATATTTATTTTTGAATTTCTTTATGTCTTAGGTGATGTTATTTTTAATTTAATTTAACTTTAATTTAATTTAATTTGGTTTAGTTTTAATTTTAATTTAATTTAATTTGATTTGATTTTACTTTTAACTTGATTCTATTATTTAATTTAATTTAGTTCAATTTAGTTTGATTTGATATGATTTAATTTAATTTAATTTAGTTTGATTTAATTTAATTTGATTTAACTTACTTTAATTTAATTTAATTTAATTTAATTTAATTTAAATTTTAATTTAATTTGATTTAATTTAATTTAATTTAATTTAATTTTAATTTTAATTTTAATTTAATTTAATTTAATTTAATTTATTTTTAATTTAATTTAATTTAATTTGATTTAATTTAACTTAATTTGATTTAATTTAATTTTATTTAATTTAATTTTACTTTTAATTTTAATTTAATATTTTATTTTTAATTTTGAAGATGATTTAATTTTAATTGTTAAAGTATTAATTTAATTGAAATTTTAAAAGAGTTTAATTTAAATAATTTAATTTTAATTTAATTTAATGATTAAGTCTTTTAGCATTCTAAATCTTAAATTTGGATTATCATTTTAATTAGGAATTAAATATTATTGAGATGATTAATTTAGGGATTCTTAAATTAAAGAATAAATCTCTTCTAATAATATCCCTATTTTAATAATTCCAATTTTGTTATTCTTCCAAATTTAATCAATTTTTTAATTAAGGTTTATTTTAATTATTTTTAAATTGTTTAGTAGGTTTCTACACTTTAATTATTTAAATTTCAATCATCCAAATCAGATTAGGATCAAATATTTTACTCTTTAATTTTATTAAGCCTAAAGTTTTTATTAAAGGTTAAAATTTTAATTACCATTTTGCCCTTGAAGCTTAATAATTTCATAACTCACTAAATTGAGCTTAAATGAACTTGAAATTTTTATGTGACTTCACTCATATGTCAATAAAGACATGAGAGGAGAAAATGTGATTTTTCTGTATTTAATTTATTTATGTAATTATTTTTTGTGAAAAATAGGGATTTCAAGGAAAATTTAATAATATGACCAAGGTAAAGTTTCTATCCTTAAGAAAATTATGGGACATTCCTAATGACAAAAGCACCACTTGGACCAATTTTGGTGATTTTTTCAATTATATTCTTTTTATTATAATTATTTTGAATTTTGGAGTATTAATTAATTTAAAAATAAAATAAAGGTTGAAAAATGAATTTTGTATTTTTCAAAAATCTCTCTGATATCAAGGAAATCAGAGAATCAATTTTTACAATTTTCTAATTTTTCTTTGATTTATTAGAATTATTTTAGTGGAAATGCTAAAAAATACATTTTTTTAATTTTAAAATTACCTTAGGGCTTTAAAATTTAATATCTCATTATAGAGACTTAAGAAAAATATGGGGTTTGTTCCTAAGTGATTAAAATTCAAAATGTGACATTTTGGTGAATTTTATTATTTTTGTGATTTTTATTATTTTTTTATTTATTAAAATATTAAAATAATGCAAAAAAATCAACTTTTTTAGAAAATTACAATTTTATTTTTCATAAATTCCCCTGATATCAGAGAGGCTCCAAAACCAATTTGGTGAATTTTTGAAAAGTATTTTGAAAGTTATGATTTTTTAAAGTTTAAATTGGCTAAATGGCTTAATCAACCCATTTAGTAGGGCTAACCAAGTCCAATTAATTTCAAATTTTTATGGTGGGTTCCTCTGATCCTAAAGGTCAGTGGAGAATTGATTTCAAGTCAATTTGATATATGATTAGCTCTAACTAATTAAGGACCTATTTTGGGTGTTTAAGCCAATTAGGGTTATTCCAAGTGGATTAATTCAAAACCTATTTTTCTTAAGTTCCTCTGGTCATAATAAACATCACCAAATTTTCCTAGAATTTATTTCACAACATGCTAATTATTGGAATTAAAATACTCAAAACAGCAACATGAATTTGAAAAATCAATAACTCTTCATAGGGATGGCCTCTGACTTTGGAAAATTCAGGGGATGTTCCCAAATTCAGAGGCTTCAAAAGCCTTATGGTCTCATGCCATGGTGAATTTCCTGTATGCATGGAGAATTAAAACAATGCAGGGAGTAAATATATTATTAAAAATAAAATACTTAATGAAATTAAATGATTTCTTTTTCACATTATTCTCCTCTGTTCACTGAGCAAGAGGGTATTTTTATTTTATTTTTCTGATTTTCCTACACAAAGTTATGCATTTTTGAAGTTTAGGGAATTAAATAAATAGAAAAATAACTTATTTTTCTACTTATCCACGCGGCGCCAACTCAACCTAGGCATCTCCGAAGCGCCGCGTGTCGTCTTCTGATTCGGCGCCGCCATCCAACTCAGCGCTCCGAGGGCCCACTATATCATTCCGTCTCCTCATCCGGCGCGATCCCGGCCGTCCGTCCGCACGTGTATTAAATGAACGACATCCGTTCATCGTCCCCAAGCCTCCTAGCTCGAGAACCGTCCACACTAAATCCCTAATATCTCACTCAATACTTAACGAATTTTCGTGTTCTTGTGCTCTATGGATTCGTCTTGAAGAGACGAATACATCTATATGGTGATCATGCATTGAAATTAAGGCATTTGAAATGGAGAATCTCCAGAAGCTCGGGATAAAGAGTTAGCTCTTACCTTTGCTCAGAGAAGTGTGGCTTCAATCTGAGGGTTGTGTCACCTTCGATTGGGTCCAAGCAAGCTCCAGATGAAGTCCCTTGGCACGGTGAATTGTCTAGGTATGATTTCGACCAAGCCCGATCACAAAGCTTGATGCTGGAACGGATGGGTGGCCTGGAGAGGGGGTTTTCTTTGGTGGACTTCTTCCCTTGGTGCGGTGAAGGTGTAGGACCAATCAATTTGGGGATTGGTCCACTGTGAAGAAGTGTCCTGGTTTTTGTCGTTGAAATTTGAACTCGAAATTGAGCTCGGCTAGAGGAATTGAGGCTGGAATCCGGTGGGAATCAAGTGCTCTATGTGTAGAGAGTGGTGCGGAATGATTTTGGCGGAGTTTCGTTAAGGTTGGTTCAGCACCTCTCCCATGGCCGAGAGAGGGGGTGTTTAAATAGGAGAGGGTGGAGGGCCTCCCGGGGGGCTTAAGGCTTGGGATCGAGTTGCTTAGGTCGAGGAAGAACAACCATGGTGGCCGTTGGGCATGGGGCGGCTCGACGAGGAGAATTTCGATGTTGGCTCACATGTGAGCTCTCGGGTGTGGTGTTTTCCGGCGGCACTAGTGGTGGCCGGCCGAGCACCGAGTCACTATCTTGTTCGGGTGGGTCGGGGCTGGGGTTTAGTGTAGGCGATTGGCAAATGCCATGTGTCAAAGCTTGGATTAGAATGGTATGGGAGAAGGCTCATTTTGTCTCAAATTGGTCAACCCATCCCTTTGGGCTAGGTGCACCACCCGATGCTTGGTTTAAGCTGAAGGGAAAGTGATTTGGTTCGAGCATAATCGGTAGGGTCAAGTCACCATCCAAGCACAATTAGGCATAAGCATGGTTAAGGGGAATCATGGGAGTGGTTAATCACCTTATGGGAGTGTAGAAAGGAACTCCTCCTTTTTCCCAATGTGGTAAGGTCACATGTGAGCAACTCACATGGCTTGCATGTGGCTTAAGTGTGGCTTCATGGCTTGTCTTTGGCTTGGGGAAAAGCTTGGTCAATTTCATGAAAATGGATTTTAGAAATTTTGGTAATTTAGGGGTGATTTGATGGGATTTGGCATATGGCTTGATTTGGAACCATTTGATGATTTATTTAGGACTTAAGGGATGATTTTAATTGAATGCATGATGAAGAAGAGTGTCATATGGACTTTGGATGAATTTTGGGCCTTTGGAATTTAGTTAAGATGGGCTTTTAAAATGGTTTAGAGAAGTGGGCTTTTGGATTTTAAAATGGATTTTAGGATGGGAATTTTGCAAAGGATTGGGTCCAATAAGTGTTGAATTTAATTTAGGAATGTTTCATGAATGATTTGGAACAAATTTGAAGTGGTTTAGGCTTGAATTGGGTTGGATTTGGACCTTTTTGGTAAATGGGCCAATGTAGATCAAATTGGGCTAACTTGGGCCAATGTTGGGCTAGGGTTGAAATTGATGTAAACTTAATGTTGGAAAATGTTTATGGGAGTGTTTCAAAGAGTTTTTGGCTTTGGTTGGGCTTTGATTTTGGGGTTTGGGCTTATTTGGGTTATGTTTGGGTTTAAGTCAAAATTGGGCTTTTTGGCTTTGGGTTGAATTTGAGTGGGGTTTGGGTCTAAATTTTGGGTAAATCATGTTAGTGTTTTGTTTGTGGGGATGTTAGGGAAGGTTTAGAAAAGGTTTGGGGTTAATTGGAGTTGAATTAGGTTAGTTTGGATTAGGTTTGGGTCATGGGTCCAAATTGGGCTTTAAGGCCAAAAGTGAAATTGGATTCAAATGTCAATCAAATTGGACTTGGATTTGGTCTATATTTGTGTTGGAAATGTTAAATTAAAGTTTAGAATTGAATTGGACCAGAATTTGAGTCAATTGGGTAGGTTTGGCTTGACATTGGGTTCACTTAGGGTTAAAATGGGTCAAATTGGGGGTTTTGACAAAAGTGGGGTAAATTGACAAAACTGGCCTATGGTGTAGTTGAACAAAATGAAATTGGAAATATTTGGGATTTTCTGAAATTTTCTGGGAATTTTCTAAATTTTTGGATTTTTGGGTCAAGAGGGGTATTTTGGGTATTTGGAGGGTATTGGGAGTTATTTTTGGAATTTTTGATATTTTTGGCTATGGATGATCAACTTGATTGGTGAGGAAATGTTCAAGGTTAATTTTGGGGAATTTTGGGTGATTTGAAAATTTTGAAAAATTTGGGTAATTTCTAGGGCTTTGGGTAGGCTTGGCGGGTGTAGGGTCCCGGGGGTCAAAAATTGAAAATTTGAAAAATTGAAGATTAGGTGAATGTAAGTGGAATAAAATCATTTTGGTTGAGCCATGAAGCCATATCAAGCCCACATGAGCCATGAAGGGACTCATTTGAGGCATCCACTATGTTGTTCTAACCTCTTAGCCGAGGGCTTAGGGGTTAAGGACCGTCCATGTGAATCACCTTCATGAGTCGGGAGGTCGAGTTAGGTATGGGTGTGTTTTTAGGATGTGTGTGAAAGTGTAGTGTATAGGTGTAGTGTGTGTGTAAGTCAGCCCTTCACCGGACCAGGGTCACCAGTGGCGATCTAAGGCCCAAAGAGTCCTATAGGAACTCATC
Source organism: Papilionanthe hookeriana x Papilionanthe teres (assembly GCA_022702705.1). Classification (NCBI taxonomy): domain Eukaryota; kingdom Viridiplantae; phylum Streptophyta; class Magnoliopsida; order Asparagales; family Orchidaceae; genus Papilionanthe; species Papilionanthe hookeriana x Papilionanthe teres. The sequence goes on along the minus strand of CM040431.1, from coordinate 91,920,807 downwards.
CTTTAAACTTCCGCATTTGATTTCGACCCTCAGGTGATTAGGGGTCTATAGTCAAGTTTGTGGAGTTTGCAGGGAGTTAAGAAGTGGTTTGGATTTCTAAATGGTGGGTCCCAATTCTAATCCTCTAAGATAGTCAAAGGAAAAGCCTATGGCTAGATCCTAAGTACTAAAGAGAAGAAGAGAAGACCTCATCAAAAATGAGGTCAACAGCAATCTATAATTTGTTGCTACTCGTAATCTGAGAATACATCTGTATGCAGCTCGAGGCCTTCTAAAATATTGATCCTCTTGCCTCCAATTATGTCAAAGTATTCAAAAGTTTTCTTTTCAACATTCTGCATTCTTTCCAACTCATATTCCGGGATTATCTGCAATTAGCGAGGTCTAGTAATGTACTGGGGAATGTATGGTTCAACCCCGGCACGCTTTCCTGCATGTCTTGGCTCTCTGTCGCAACATCCTCCGGGTTTGCTTTCACAACAAGACTCTTTAGAACTGATGCATATGCTTGACGTCGAGGTGCTGATTCTATTTCTGCTATTCTTGGAATTTCCTTTATCTGTTCTGCTTTCCTTGGAGTTGATCTCCTCCTTTCCGGTTCCTGACGAACCAATTTCTTTGGAGTATTTTTATTGACGGTAGCAACTGTCTCTTCATGTTAATCTGCTTCTAACTTAGTTAACATCTTGTGAATGCGGTGATTCTTATTCTTCCGCTGGGTGGCAGTGAGAGTAGCTCTCCTTACCCCTTGGACTTCTGCGGGCATGGCGCTGACAAGCCTGCCCTTTTCTATAGCAACTATGGACTTAACTTTCTTATCTTCTCCTTTTGCATGAGCGGCGTTTGCTTTTATCTTCTTGCTGGCGGATTGCTGACTTGGGCCACCCACTTTCATCACTGTCTGGCTATGGAACTCTTCCCGATAAATCGGGGTCCAATCATTTTCTTCATATTGTAGCCCGGCTGGTGTGAATTCAGAGTCAATCTCGATCACGGCTCCATCCCTCACCCTCTTTTCATCAAGTGCTAGACTCACGCCATTTCTAATGTTCAGAACCAACCACCCGTTCGACATTTCCCTGTGAAAATAAGGAAAGGATCAGGGGCTGTACTATGAACAATAATAATAAGAAAAACATTTATTAATGAAAAATTCTTATTTATCTCTTTTAATTTTTAAAGAAAGTAGGAAGAGATGAGGGAAAGATCGGGAATGAATTGATTTAAATGGAAAAATTGACATTTTATTATTACAATTTCACACCATTTTTTTAACACATTTTTTTGTTAATGATTTTCTTTTTTATCATCCATTTTTTTTATGTTTTGGGTTCGGACCCAGTCACAAATGATTACTCTACCCGTGCTTCTAGGAATGAGAGCTCATTTTTAAAGTTCATCCTTCGAAACATCAGGTTGCGTAATACTTCTCCAAATATCGTCCATTGATTGGAAGCATAAGTCATTCTCCATGACAATTCACAAGTTGGTAGGAACCTCCTGAGTAGACTGTCTCGACCACGAATGACCCTTCCCATGTTGGCTCAAATTTACCTCCTATCTTGCGGTGTGCAAGAATAGGTCTTCTGATAACTAGAACCAAGTTACCGACTTTAAATGTCCTTGGACGGACTAGTTTATCATGGGCCTGGAACATCTTGACTTGATACAGTTCCAAATTTTGCTGTGTAGAAAGACTTTTTCCTTCCAAGATTTCCAATTCTTCTAGTCGTAATTTGGCATTTTCTTCTATAGTGATCTTGTTCACAACTGCAATCCTGAGTGACGGAAGCTGAACCTCTAAGGGTAAGACGGCCTCGGACCCGTACACTAAAGCGTAAGGCGTAGATTGAGTAGGAGTTCTGAAAGTCATCCTGTAAGCCCGTAAGGCTTCTAACAACTTCTCGTGCCAATTTCTTTTGTTGTCGTCCAATGTTTTCTTTAGGATTTGGACGAGAGTTTTATTAAAAGCCTCGACCAAGCCCTTTGCTCTCGGGTAATAGATCGTCGAATAACGCCAATCAATCTCGTGCCTTCTGACAAAATTGTTGATCTTCGTACTCTTGAACGCGGACCCGTTATCTGAGATAATTCTGCGCGGTACCCCAAAACGGTAGACGACTTGATTCCTAAGAAATTACAACACATGTTGTGCTTTCACTTCTCTGAGTGGTATAGCTTCTGCCCACTTTAAAAAGTAATCTGTAGCTGCAAGAATGAAGAGATGTCCCCTTGAAGAAGCCGGTTCTATCAGACCCACAATATTTGTGCCCCAACATTCAAATGGCCACGATGCAATTGTCGGATGTAACACATTTGGAGGTTGATGTAGAACCACTCCATGTACTTGGCACTGGTGACAACTTTTGGCAACCTTCATGCAGTCGGTTATCATCGAGGGCCAGTAATACCCTAGTCTTTTAATCTTCATTTTCATTTTCGGACCCGACTGATGAGCGCCACAAAGTCCTGAGTGTACTTTTTTAACAATTTCACGAGCCTCGGACCCGCTCAAGCACCTTAGCCACATCTGATCAAAAGACCTTCTATATAACATGTTGTTTATTAATGCGTAAAACAGAGTTCTTTTCTTGATTTGATGGGCTATCGACTTATCGTCTAGTAGGTTTCCTATTTGCAATTAGTCTATTAGTGGCTGCTGCCAATCTTTTGTATTTTCTATCACTGCCACAATTGTTTCTTCTTGTTTTCCTTCTAATCTGTGTATTGTATCCATGTCGAGCTGTGATAGGACCTGTCGTCCTTGAACTGACATTTCAACTGACTCATCCTACAAGCAGGCAAATTCTTTTGCAAGTCGGGATAACACATCTACGAGAGCATTTTATCTTCTAGGAATCTTGTAGATCGTTACATTCAAAATCTACTCTAACAATTTCATTGCGTACTGGAAGTACTGCTCAAGTCTTGGATTTAGAATTCTGTATTTTCCTGCGACCTATTGAATTATCAACTGAGAATCCCCATAGATGTTGATATCCGTTATCCCTATCTGAATGGTTAATTCCAATCCGTTTATGAGGGCTTCATATTCTACTTCGTTATTCGTACACGATTCTGTTAAGTGATAAGAATACCTTAACATCCCCGCTCCGGTGTAATAAATATTACTGTGATTCCTGCCTTACTGGGCACTATCGTTTGCGATTCTTTATCTTTCTGTGCTGAAGATGCTCCGTTGAAGTACAGTTCCCAACGATGATCATCGGGGTTTTCTAGGCTCATTATCTGCTCATCTGGCAAGTTGTCGTTAAGAGACGATTCTGCCGGTAAAGGGTGTGCTGCAAGGAAGTCTGTCAGAACTTGTCCCTTTACAGCACGAAGAGGAACGAAAGTTATATCAAATTACAATAGTATCATCGACCACCTAGCAAGTCAAGCATCGATCAGGTCATCAAATATTGCAACGGATTAAACATCGAAATAAGGTTAACCGTATGAGAAAGCATGTAATGCCTGAGCTTTTGAGCAGCGAAGATCATGGCCCAACAATGCTTCTCAATAGGAGGATACTTTACTTCCATCGGGATTAAACGACGATTTAAGTAGTAGAGAGCATTTTCTTTTCCCTTGTCGTTGACCTGGGCTAGCATGGCTCTGTGAGAGTCGTTTAGAGCTGCGGTATAAAGTATCAACGGTCTACCCGAGACTGGGGCTGCTAAGACAGGAGGTGTCATTAGGTATTGTTTGATGTCATCGAAGGCATGTTGACATTTGGAGTCTCAGGTAAACTTGGCATCCTTCTTAACTAAAGCAGAAAACATCTGACACCTTCCTGAAAAATTCAAGATAAAGCGTCGAAGATATGCCAATTTCCCTTGAAAGGACCGTAGTTGTTTCAAGCTTTTAGGAGGTGGCATTTCTAAGATAGCTCTAATCTTCTTCGGATCGATTTCAATTCCACTATGTCGGACAACAAATCCTATGAAGTTCCCAGAGGTGACGCCGAAGGCTCATTTCAGGGGATTCATCTTAAGGTTAAATTGTCTTAATCTCGAAAACAATTCTCAAATCATACAAGTGATCTTCCTTTAATTTGCTCTTGATGACCACATCATCCACGTAACACTCGACTTGGTTGTGAATGAGATCATCAAAAATCCTCGTCATTGCTCTTTGGTAGGTTGCTCCTGCGTTCTTCAATCCAAATGGCATCACTGTGTAGCAGTACACTCCAATTGGCGTTCTGAAGGCTGTGAGCTTTTCATCTTCCGGTGCCATCTTTATCTGGTTGTATCCCGAAGATCCATCCATGAAAGAAAATGTTTCATTTGTTGAAGCGATTTCGATCATCAATTTTGGAATTGGTAGCGGGAATTCATCCTTAGGACATGCTTTATTCAAATCTCTGAAATCCACGCAGATTATGATCTGTCCATTCTTCTTTCTGACTGGTACCACATTGGCTAACCAAGTCGGATATTGTTCTTCACGGACAAATTTAGCGTTTATTAGCTTCTTAACTTCAGCTATAACTTGTTGTTCAATCTCTAGACGCATTCTTCTGGGAGCTTGTCTGACTGGAACAGCAGTGTGATCAACTCCTAGCCTGTGAACTGCAACCTCTGGAGCTAATCCTGGCATTTCATCGTAACTCCAAGTAAAATAGTCTTTCAACTCCATTAATAGCTTGATTATGTTTTCAGAGTCTTCTTTATTGAGTAAGGAGCTAACAAAGGTCGGCCTAGGCTCTTCGCTAGTACCTAAGTTAACTTCCATTAACTCGTCTATTGTAGATTTAATTTTTTCTTTGAATTCTGGCAGAGCATCTCCGATTGGCAGATCTTCAAGATCATCTGAAGCTTCCAAGCAATCTTCATTAGGCTCACAAGTGACAACCAAGCAAAATCCTGTATCGTCAATTGATCCTACCGTGCCGAATCCGAGACGATGTTTTGAAATGGGAGGCCTGTCGGCGAATTTTAAATTTAAAATTTAATTTAAATATATATATAATTTAGAAAGTAGTATTTGAAAAATAATTTTAAATTTTAAATTTTTAAGATATGAAATCAAACCGATCTCACATCCCAAATAGTTTATATAAACGAGCACCGCATCACAAACGGTGTATCTATCCCGAAGAATAGACACACTGCTTGATAATGAGGCTCAATTAAATAAACTAGAAGATCTGTGACATCCGTTTGGTCTGCGAACCAATCTTATAAGCCGACAAGTTCCCCTACTTAATTGAAATGAATTAAGTAGGGTTTATATTACCTGGGTTCTTAAAGTTCCCTATAAGGGCAAGCCCCTATAGTTAATTACATCTTAAATGTCTGAAGACACTCAAGAAAACTCTCGATAATGATCAGTGGTTTTGCTCTCAAGAATATCAAAGTTTAAGGTTTTCAAAGGATTGAATTTTGGAGATTTCAATAGGGAATGGATCAAATTTGGAACAGTTTATTTGAAGAATCCAAAGGAAGAGAAGTAGGAGAAGCTGAAGATCCAAGAAGATTCTTTGCAACTTCTCAAACTATCCTATTATTTGGCCTCAATTTGGGATTTTATTTAATGTTTCAATCCTGCCAATTTTAGTTAATTAAGACTTATATTTGTATGATATAATCACACAAGTAACCTCGAGGATGTGAGGGTTTATGTTGTACCGAACGACTACCTCGGAGTCCTAAGACCGGTTAGGGCTTAATTTACAAAACATAATTATACAAATGCCTAACGAAATGTTGAGGATTTATGTTGCACTAAGAAAACTACCTCAAAATCCTATGGCTTTGTTGTTTAAAACTAGGAAAGGTTTTGTTGAAGTAGATTCAAGTTTTGCTGATGATGATGGCCGTGCTGTCCACCATGCTCCAAGCCCCTTGTTGTTGCAGAGGTTTAATTTTAAAAGTCATAAATCAGGAGATGAGAGAAGTGTTTTGGTCTAGAGTAAATCTTAAAATCCAAGTGTTTTTAATATTTTAATTAAAACAAATCTTAAAGTTGTTTAAACAGAACCGATTAAGATCCCACGGTTCCGTCATCCCGGCACCGTTATTTTCATCGAATTCACTTAGTCCGGATGAATTTGCTAAACTCAGCTGAATGAGTTCCACGCTTTCACTTAGACCGTGGGAAATCCCGTTAGCAACACGTGGGTTACATCATCCGAGGTATTCCCGATCATTCAACGAGACATTTTAATTTAGTTGCAATTGTAGTTTTGTTGTTCTGTTTGTGATTAAATTTTGAGTTGTTTTATATTTTGAAATGTTGTGACGGTGATTTTTATCTTGTAATGACTTTTAATTTAGTTTTGGTTTCAGTTCAGGGACTATCCTAAATGTTTTGGTTTTCATGCAACAGTTTTATTTAACATGCAAGAAAAGTAAAGTACATTGCAATAAAGTAAATTGCAATAAAATAAAAGCGTACCTGGAGGGTCTTCCCGTCATCCCAAGCTGCACTTAAAACACATGTTAAGGCATTTAAATATTTCAACAAGTACGTAAGTAAAGCTAAGGGAAAGGTTTTGGTTGTCTACTAAAGTCGTAATCCTATAGCTAGTCATCTCCTATGACGTCTAGGTTCTTGTATTTTGGTTTAAGGATGATTTTCTTCATCAAAGAACAATTAAGTTCAATTGTTCTTATAAACATCCTATCATATTGAGGAAGTGCTTAAGACGAGTCTTAAACATCTTTTCAATATCTCTAGGATTGTTTTAAGTCCAAGGGAGTTTAATTATACAAGTGAATTAATCATCCAGGAGCTTAAGTTTTGTTCTCTTGCTCAGTGAACTAGGACATTTGAATATCCTATAAGTGAAGTAACTCTTCACTTGATACCTCATCTAAGAGTTATATTAATAAGAGCTTTAAAAGGGCAAATCAACTTATTAGGTATTTTAATGATTTAAACTTAATGATTTAATTTTAATTTTGACTTAATTATAAAAAAATATTTTAAGCTTGGAATAGTGTTCAAGTTATTTTAGATTTAATTCTTAATGATTTCATTTAGGTTTGTTGTTAAATGATTTTAATTTAATTTAATTCAATTTAATTTTAATTCAATGTAATTTAATTTTAATTTAATTTGATTTGATTTTAATTTAATTTAATTTAATTTAATTTAATTTAATTTTAATTTAATTTTAATTTAATTTAATTTAATTTAATTTAATTTTAATTTAATTTAAAATTTAATTTTTAATTTAATTTAATTTAATTTAATTTGATTTAATTTAATTTAATTTAATTTTAGTTTAATTTTAATTTTAGTTTATTATTTTAATTTCTTTTTTTTAATTAAGAATTAAGTATTATTGAAGTGATTTATTTAGGGATTTTTAAATTGAAGAATAAATATCCTCTTAATAATATCCTTACTTTAATAATTCCAATTTTTATTATTCTTCCAAAATTTCAATTAATTAATTAATTAAAATTTTATTTTAATTATATTTAAAATGGTTAGTTTGTTTCTACCCTCAATCATTTAAGTTTCAATCATCTAAAATCAGTTTAAAATCAAATATTTTACCCTCCTCTTTTTGATTAATCCTAAAATTTTAATTAAGGGTTGAAATTTTTAATTACCCTTTTGCCCTTCAAGCTTAATAATTCTATAACTCACTAAATTAAGCTCAAATAAACTTAAAATTTTTATGTAATCTCACTCACATGTCAATTAAGATATTAGAAGGGAAAATGTGATTTTTCTATATTTAATTTATTTATGTAATTATTTTTAATGGAAAATAGGGGTTTTCAAGAAAAATTCAATAACATGACCAAGGAAATATTTCTATCTTTAAGAAAATTATGGGATATTCCTAATGACCAGAGAAACATTTGGACCAATTTTGGTGATTGTTTGAATTATATCTTATTCATTAAAATTATTTTAAATTTTGGAGTATTAATTAATTTTAAAATAAAATTAAAGTTGAAAAATAGATTTTATATTTTTCTTAAATCTCTTTGACCTCAAGGAGTTTAGAGAAATAAATTTTATAATTTTCTGATTTTTCTTTGATTTATTAGAATTATTTTAGTGAATATATTAAAGAAAATCATTTTTTAATTCAAAAATTATTTTAGGCTTTTAAAATTCAATATCTTATCCTAGAGACTTAGAAAAAATATTTGGTTTGTTCCTAAGTGATTAGGAGTTAAAATGTGACATTTTAGTAATTTTTAATATTTTTATGATTTTTATTATTTTTTAATTATTAAAAATATTAAAATAATGATAAAAATCAACTTTTTTAGAAAATTACAATTTTAATTTTCCTAAGTTCCTCTGATATCAGAGAAGCTCCAAACTATTTTTGTGAATTTTTGAAAAGTATTTTTGTGAGTTATGAATTTTTAAAGTTTAAAAGCCCTATAGTCTCATGCCATGGTGAATTATCTATGTGCATGGAGAATTGAAATAGTGCAGAGAGTAATTAAATCATTAAAAATAAAATACTAAATGAAATTAATTGATTTCTTTTCCACATTATTCTCCTCTGTTCACTAAGAAAGAGGGTATTTTTATTTTATTTATAGGATTTTTCTACACAAAGGTATGGATTTTCTAAGTTCTGGTAATTAAATAAATCCATAAAATCCTATTTTTCTATTTATTCGAATCGGCGCCGTGTCATCCTTAGCATCTCCGAACAGCTACGCAGCACTTTCTGGCTCGACGCCGCCATCCGACTCAGCCGCCCCGGGTCCAGCGGTTCACTTACGATCTCCTGGTCCGACGCAATCCGAACCGTCCGTCCAATACACGCGGAAATGAACGACATCCGTTCATCATCCCCAATTGCTCTCAGCCGAGAACCGTCCACACTAAATCCTTAATATCTCACTCGATTTTTGTGTTCTTGTGCTCTATGGATTCGTCTCGAAGAGACGAATATATCTATAAGGTGATAATGCATTGAAATTAAGGCATTTAAAATAGAGAATCCCAGAAGCTCGAGATAAAGAATTAGCTCATACCTTAGCTCAGAGAAGTGTGGCTTCAATCTGAGAGTTGTGTCACGTTCAATTGGGTCCAAGCAAGCTCCAAATGAAGTCTCTTGGCTTGGTGAATTGTTTAGGTATGATTTCGACCAAGCCCGATCACAACCTTTGGAGTCTGGAACAGCTGAGTGGTCTGGAGAGGGGGCTTCCACTGGGGAACTCCTTATCTTGGTCTTGTGTAGGTGTGGGTGAGTTTAATTTGATTTTGGTGGAGAATTTGGAGATGTCCTAGTTTTGGGTGGAATTTTGGCTGAGAAATTGGGCTATGTTGGTGGGGATTAGGGCAAATTGTCATTAGGGATCAATTGCTCTAAGTGTGGGGAGTAGTCTGGAACAATTTTGACAGAGTTTCATTAAGGTTTGTTTCAGCACCTCCTCATGGCCGAGAGAGGAGCGGTTTAAATAGGAGTGTCTGGAGGGCCTCCCAGGGGGAGTTAGGGGTCGGGATCAGCTGCTCTGGTGAGGTGAAGAACAGCCATGGTGGCCACTCGGGCATGGGGCAACTCGGCGAGAGAGAATTCCAAGCTTGGGCTCACATGGTGCTCTTGGGTGTGGTGTTTTCCGACGACTCAGGCGGCTGGCCGGCAGGGTCAGGTCACTGTTGTCATCAGGAGGTTCAGAGCTTGATGTTTGTGAGTCCAATTGAGCTTTGCCATGTGTAAAGTAGTTGAATTAAAATGGCATGGGTAAAGGCTATTTTGGCTTGGTTTGGGTCAACCCAACACTTTGGGCTTGGTTCACCCTCCAAGGTAGCTTTGGGTGCTGTGGGGAGTCAAAGGAATCAGCTGGTTTGGAAAGGAGAAGTCCATATCCAAATATATTTTGATTAAATTTGGGTTAATGGGAAACATGTTTAGGGTTAATGACTTTTAGGAGGAACTTAAAGGACCTCCTCCTTTTTCCATTTAAGGAGAGTTGACAAATTATAGATTCTCATGGCTTGCCAATGGCTTACATGTGGCTTCATGGCTCCATATGGCTTGGGGAAAAGATGGCTCACTTGCATGAGAAAGGGTGTTAGAATTTTTGATGAATGTATGAGGAGTTAGCATGAATCTTGATTTAGAATAATTTGATATTTTATTGGAACTTTAGGAATGGTTTTAATTAAAGTCATGATGAAGAAGAGTGTCATATGGGCTTTGGATGAATTTTTGGGCTTTTGAATTTGTTTTGGATGGGCTTTAGGCTTGAAAATGGGCTTTAGGCTTTTAAAAAAAATTTATGGATGGAAATTTTATAAAAGTTTGGGCCAAATAATTGTTTGGGTTTGGTTTAGGGATGTGTCATGAGTGATTTGAAGCAAATTTGAGGTAATTTGGAATTGGATATGGTTGGATTTGGGCTTCTTTGGTAAAGGGGCCAATGGGTCAAAATGAGCTACCTTGGGCTAAAGTTGGGCTAATGTTGAAATTGATGTAAAATTTATGTTGAGAAATGTTTATGAGAGTATTACAAAGAGTTCTCAACCTTGGTTGAGCTTTAATTTTGGTATTTGGGCCTATTTGGGTTCATGGTGGATTTAGGCCTATTTAAAGAATTTTGGGGTTGGGTTGAATTTGAGTAAGGTTTGGGTCCAAATTTTGGGTAAATCAAGTTAGTGTTTTGTTTTTGAGGATGTTAGGGACAATTTAGAAAAGACTTGGGGTCAATTGAGGTTGAGTAGGGTTGGTTTGGGCTAAGTTTATGTCATGGGTCAAAATTAGGCTTTAAGCTTAAAATTGAAATTGGATTCAAATGTCAATCAAATTGGGCTTAAATTTGGTCTAGATTGATATTGGGAATATTTAATTGAAGTTTAGAATTGAATTGGACCAAAATTAAGGTCAATTGGGGCGATTTGGTTTGATATTGGGTTCATTTAGGTTTAAAATGGGCTAAATTGGGGGTTTTGGTAAAAGTGGGGTACATTGACAAAATTGGCCCATGATGTAGTTGGACAAAATCACATTAGGAATATTTAGGATTTTTTGAAATTTTCTGGGAATTTTCTGAATTTTTGAATTTTTGGGTCAAGAGGGGCAATTTGGTAATTTGGAGGGTATTGGGGGTATTTTTGGAAATCTTAGTATTTTTGGCTGGAGATGGTCAATTTGAGTAGTGGGGGAAATGTTTGAGATTAATTTTAGAAAGTTTTGGTTGATTTGGAAATTTTGAAGAATTTGGATAGTTTCAAAGGCTTTTAGTAGGTTAAACGAGTCCGGGGTCCCGGGGGTCAAAAATTGAAATTTTGGCAAAATGGAAATTAATCAAATTTGAGTAAAGTGGAGTCACCTTGGTTGAGCCATGAAGCCATATTAAGCCCATACGAGCCATGAGGGGACTCATTTGAGGCACTCATTATGTTGTTCCTAACTCTCTTAGCTAGGGACTTAGGGGTTAAAGACCATCTACATGAATTATCCACACGAGTCAGGAAGTCAAGCTAGGCATGAATAGTTTTAGGATTTGGAATGTGTGTAAAAGTGTAATGTATGTGCAGGTCAGCCCTCACCAGACCAGGCCACTCAGTCCTAAGGCCAAAGAGTCCTATAGGGAACTCATCCTTTAAACCTCCACATTTGATCTCAACCCTCTAGGTGATTAGGGGTTTATAATCAAGCTTGTGGGGTTTGCAGGGAGTTAAGAAATGGATGAGCTTATAAAGGGGTAGGTTCCATCTCTTGTCCTCTAAGATAGTCAAAGGAAAAGCCTAAGGCTAGATCCTAAGTATTAAAGAGAAAAGAGAAGACCTCATCAAAAATGATGTCAACAAGGCCGGCTGGCATTATTCCATAATTTTTCAAAATGTTGTGATCAACCTTTTGTCCATTGTCGAGGTAAGACACCACGTTGAATTAAATTTTGAACACAGGGAGAGTACCACTCAAAAGGCAGTTCCATTAGTTCAGATGAAGCAACATCTTCAAATTGTACATCATTTTCAGTTTTGGAAGAAGAAGCACCACGGTAAAACTTGATTGGTTTAGTACCACCACCATGCACTTCCTTGACCACCATACCCTTGATCTTATTAGAATGGATCAAGGTCAGGGTCATAGTATGTACATAGTGGTTAATCTTCTCATACATTGATTTATATTCTTCATTCTTTTCATCTTCGAGAGAGATCTTTACTGGGGTTTCTTTAGATTTACTGTTACTGCTTCTTTCTTGATTTCTTCTTCTTCGGAATTGTTCTCCCAATCAACGTCACTGACTGGTTTCTTCTGTCCAACTGTTCCAACATCTCTTCCACGACCTCGTCCCCGAGCTCGACCTCGGGTGCGAGTTCTGTAGAAACCTTCACCATCTCGCCGTAAGGGAGTGGTGAGTAACTGTTGGACTAGAATTTCAGGCTCTTCATCATCTTGCACTTCTTTTGCTTCATTTTGTATGCCATTTCTAGAGAAGATTGTTTTCTTCGGAGGCGCGTAGTAGGCTGCATCTTCATGAATTCCAATCTCGTGTCTGGAGAATGGTTGCAAGCCACCCTTGATACACTGTTCTCCTCCTTCGTAATATTTTATGCACTGGTGCAGAGATGATGGTACCATCCGGATTTCTTGGATCCTTGGCCGACCCAGTAGAGTGTTGAACGATGTCTCAGATCAATTATATGGAATTTTGTAGTTGTCTTTGCCAAGTCACCGGTCTTCATTAACAGTGTAATCGATCCGAGAGCTCTCTCTCCTTTTTGATTGAAGCTTCTTAGTAACATCTTATCTGCTTTGAGGTCGCGAGCATCAATTTCCAAATATGCTAGCATCCGAAGATTCATTATGTTGATTGATGCTCCCGGATCAACCAACACTCTGGAGAGCGTAAAATTTCCAATAGTGACTGAAATGTACAACGGAAAGTTGTGATCAGTTGTTCCCAGTAAAAGATCATTGTCCGTGAAGGTAACACCTCGCTGTTCTTTTAACGAGCAAACCTCGTCGAAGGAATTACTAGCCATTTGAGCTAAACAAATCACTGGATCAAGTAGAGTCTTGATCAGAGCTTCCCTCATCTCCTTTGACAGGATCAAAGCGTCGTATATGCTTAGTTTGGCTGGTAGCTTCCTAAGATGGGGCAGCACGTTATAGTCCACTTTATAACCATGTTCCTCGTTTCTTCCCAAATAGGCAATTCTCTGTCGGGGTTGGCTCCTCCTGAGCAACCACCTGCTTTCCTTTATCCTTTGGACCCATTCTCGGAGGTAGAACTTTTCCGCTTCTTAGGTTGACTTCAGTTACTTGTTCTGAGTCTGGTGCTGGATCTACCAATATTTCCCCTTGAATTGTAATGACTGGCTTTTCTGGAGTTGATTCAGAATCCGATAACTCTAATTCTATCGCGATTGGAGCTCCTCGAAATTCACAAATGGACCTGTTTCTTGTTGAGCTTTCGTAGCCTCCTTTGTGAACATCTTCTTCTTATTGGTCATCAAGGTTTTGTATGATTTGAGAATTGTTATTTATATTGTAATCGAGATCCGGATTAAGTCGGTTGTCTCTAGTTACGTAACCATTAGAAACAGTCAAAACGTAGCCAACGCCATAACTCTTATCATTATAAGATCCCGCCGGGGCGAGCAAATAATCATATAGAGTCAGAAGTTTGAGGGATTTCTCCCTAGAATCGGAAACAACCATCTCGGATAAGCAGCCCCTAGTCTACCCTTCTGAGCCTCGATTTTCTTCTCTTCTACGATCTTCTCCTCCTTCTAAGGCGGTTCTTCGATCACAAGCGATAGTGCCGGCTCGGCAGGTTTCAAACTCTGAGTTGAAGTGCGTACCGAAGCGGTCTGGATGTGATCCAAAATTTTCTTTGAAGACTTTGTCCAGACGGTACTCCATCCATCATCGGTCGTATACGGGTTTATCGGAACAATAGGATCCTTCGAGATAACATTGATGAAACCTCCTTTTTGGGGTTCCTTCATGTATTCCTTCGGGATCGTTATGTTCCCTTTTCGGAGATTATCGTCAAGCCAACTCTTGAAAGTGATGCATTCCTCTATCTTATGTCCGAGCATTCGGTGGTAAGTGCAATAGTTCGGATGATCATTCTTATTGACTTCTTCTGGCCTCTTGGGCTTCCGTAGCTGAAAATCTGGTGTCTTCATTAAACTACGGAACATCTTTGCTACCGCTTCAGTTTTTAATGGATATTCCTTATTCAAAAAATCTTTTAGGGTACGTTGTGGATGAGGCAGTTGTTCATAATGCTGAGGCAACTGATAGCTCGGTCAAGGCTGTTGATAACCCTGCTGAGGTTGCTGATAGATCTGTTGCGGTTGTTGGTATGTCCGTTGCGGTGGTTGATAACTAGGCTGTGGCCGCTCTGGCTGTATCTGAACCGGCTACTTGCCCTTATCCACTGCCACGACGATTCCGGATTTCTTTTCAAATGCTTTTACGGGCTTCTGCTTATCGTTCTTGTCCACGAAACTTAACTGCTTTGCTTCTTCTTGCAAGCTCCCGGCCTTGCTAAGCAACTTCTCGAAAGTCTTGATTATAAATCCTTTAAGGATAAGTGCTATCGGGCCATGGATACTCTTAAGCAAGATGTCGACTGCATGCTATTCTTGAAGTTGTGGTTCACACTTCATGCTTAAGTTCCTCCATCGAAGTATGTAATCCACGAAAGTATCGTTCGGTTTCTGGTGCTCCACCACTAGATCACTGATGGTGATGTGGTGTCGAGCCCCGACAAACCGCTTAACGAAGAGGTTTTCCAATTCTGTAAAGTTCTTAACTGTACCATTTGGCAATTCTGCGTACCAGTCGAAGGCGATCCCTGATAAATTGCTGACAAACTGTCGAAAGTGTAAAGCATCGCTCCCACCGGCATTACAGCAACTAGCACGAAAATGTGTGACATGCTGTCGGGGGTTTCCCGTTCCATCAAAAGTATTGAACAAAGGTGGTACGAAGCCTTTCGGGTATTGGACTGCATCGAACTCTTCGGGGTAAGGTCTACCCGTATGAATAGATGCTCCACTCTTAGATTGTGCTAAGGCTTCTCGCACTTGCTGTTCTACCATGTTTTTAATGTTCTTTTCAGGAATCATATTCTGTGTAGAATCCTTCTTTGGTAGCTCATCTCCGTTAACAGATGTGATCTCTTTTCCTCCGTCCACAACATGGATGATCTCCGGGGGTATTTCTTTTTGAGGTTGTACCTGACTCTGGAGAGTGGCTAAAGCAGCAGCCATCTCTTCCATCCTCTTTGCCATCTGGGAAATTGTGTCATCTCTTTCCCAAAGTTGTGCTCTCATCACTTTTGGTTCATCTCTTTCCGCAGCTATCGGAGCACCTTGCGAAGCTGATGATGCTCGTGTCTCAACCATATTTATCTCGGCATACTCTTCATCCATAAACTCTAATGAATCAACCTCATTTTCCAAATTTTCTCGTCTTTCTTTCGCCAATCGTCGGATATCCATCCTTAGCTTTACTATAGCATCCTCTAGGGGTCTCTTCCAGACGATCTCGCGGTTGTCGTGTGATGGCTGTTGAACTTCTTTTTCGGGAGTTTCTTTTATTGCAGGTGCACTTTCTTCTGATTCAGGCTCTTCGACAAGGCTTTTCTTCTTAGGACGTTGTGTTTGTCTCGGCTCGGTAAAAATAGGTCGCCACACCATCCTTCTGGCAACAGAAGGCCTAGGACCGGACGGTCTGTCGGCTATATGCTGGTAGGTGGTGTCCTCCCTAATATGATAGCCCGATACAACAACAGGTGAACTAGCTCTTATTTTCTTCGTTGGTTTCTCTATGGCAATGACAGGCTCTACTCGCGGTTCGAGGCGGGATCCAGCTGGCACTCATCCCATTCTTCTTAGGATTTCTGACACGGGGCATCTTTCTTTCTTTGCCATTTTTTCTATCACAGCTTGTAGCCGAGCAAATGGCGTAGTCTTAACCCTTTTTCTTTTGCAGTTACCATAGTATGCAGGTCGGGGTAATGTACCAGAAATCTTTCGGACGTCTTCTTCATCCGATGTAGCAGAGAGGGAGTGAAACCTACTCCCTTCCAACAGAGGTATATACTCAGGCAGTTCAGGGATCTCTTCCAGGAAAGCAACATCAACGGCTTTGTCTTTCTCGATCGTGGCGATCTTTCTGCTTCTATTTCTCCTTTGAGTCCGAGTTAGGGGTGCAACTCTTGAACTGGACCCAATCTCGAAAATAGATGGTATTGTAGCAAAATATGTACCCTCCACAGTGACAGGCTCATCACAGATATGGATTTCCTTCCCCTTGAGTTTGGCAGAAGCCGGGGTAGGTGGAGAGATGACTAGCCGGTGGGGGTAGAGACAACAGTCCTCCTATGAACATCAGTACTTCTTTCAGCTGGAACCCATTGCATGGGAGGGAATTCTTGAGTCGACTTCAGGTTGAACTCAATCAGGGGTTTCTCAGTTTCTGGCACTTTGTCCATTAGTGCGAAGAGAGTGACGTCAGTGAACTTGATATCTGTATTACGAAATCCTTGTCTGAAACGGATGATCCCATTGTCAAGCAGCTCATCCTTGTAGACAGCCAAGTCTAGTCCGTTGGTGAAGGAGAAGATTAACTTTGGGGCACTCATTTTCTGCAGGGAAGATTCCGAACGTCAGTCCCGATTATGCTTCCCTTTTTCGCAAAACTTAGGACAAAAAAGAAAGAGTCCGAACACATATTCATTTCTCTTGGTGTATTTATGATCTGAAAGAGTTTATTTATTAAAGGGTTGTTTATTAGAAGATTTGTTTGTTAGGAATGAAATGTTTAAAGAACGGAGGTTTATAGGAAAAGAAAGGGACCCGGTTTGGAATTGAAAAGGGAGAGAAAGTCTCGCAAAACTTCTCAACCCGAGGGACCGCTCCTAAGCTAACACCTATTGGGGGTCCAACCCACCTCAAAAAAGAGGTAAAAGGATTTCAGAACCTCTCTATTTAGGGGTGTCTAAACAGTGGCTCCTAAATCCAAAATGGAGTGGACTACACTCACTCAAGACATAAATGAGCAAGGTATGCCGACGGAAAGAATGGTAATTTGGTCCATTAAGGGTATGGACTCACTACCGATTTATGAAAGCAAAACCATCTGATTAAAATGGAGAGAGGAACTATTCTCCAGCGGAGTCGCCAGAAGTTGTATGACTTATTTTTAGGTTGTGTGTTTAATTTATAATTATCTATAACTTGAATATAGCATTTGGTTTTGAAAATAATTTTTAAGTTTAAAAATTTTAGGATTTGAAATCAAACTGATCTCACATCCCAAATAGCTTATATGAACGAGCACCACACCACACCACAAACTATGTATCTATCTCGAAGAATAGACACACTGCTTGATGATGGGGCTCGATTAAATAAACTAGAAGATTTCTGACATCCGTTTGGTCTACGAACTAATTTTATAAGCCGACAAGTTCCCCTGCTTTATATAAAGAAATTAAGCAGGGTTTATATTACCTGGGTTCTTAATGTTCCCTATAAGGGCAAGCCCCTATACTTAATTACATCTTAAATGACGGGAATCATTTAAGAAAACTCTCGATAATGATCAGTGGTTTTGCTCTCAAGAATTTCAAAGTTTAAGGTTTTAAAAAAATTGGATTTTGGGAATTTCAATAGGGAATAGCTCAAATTTGGAACAGTTCATTTTGAGAGTCCAAAGGAAGAGAAGTAGGGGATGTCACGGACCCGAAGTGAACTTCGGTGACTTCCCAACTATCTTATTATTTGGCTTCGATTTGAGAAAATTATTTAATGTTTCAATCCTGCAAGTTTTAGTTAATTATGACTTATATTTGTATGATATGATCATACAAATAGCCTCTAAGATGTGAGGATTTATGTCGTACCAAACGACTACCTCAGAATCCTAAGACGAGTTAGGGCTTATTTTGCATAATATGATTATGCAAATGCCTAATGAAACGGTTGAGGATTTATGTTGCACTAGGCAGACTACCTCAAAATCTTATGGCTTTGTTATTTAATTCTAAGAAATGTTTTGCTGAAGTAGACACAGGTTTTGCTGATGACGATGGCCGTGCTGCCCACTGTGCTCCAAGCTCCTTGTTGTTGCAGAGGTTTAGTTTTAGAAGGTGCAATCAAGAGATGAGAGAAGTATTTTGGTTTAGAGAAATCATAAAGTCCAAATATTTTTAATGTTTTAATTAAAACAAATCTTAAAGTTGATTAAACAGAACCGATTAAGATCCCACATTTCCGTCATCCCCGCACCGTTATTTTCATCGGATTCACTTAGTCCAAATGAATTTGATAAACTCAAATGAATGAGTTCCACACTTTCATTTAGACTATGGGAAATCCCGTTAGCAACACGTGGGTTACATCATCCGAGGTATTCCCGATCATCCAACGAGACGTTTTAATTTAGTTGTAGTTGTAGTTTTGTTGTTCTGTTTGTGATTAAATTTTGAGTTGTTTTATATTTTGAATGTTGTGGCGGTGAATTTTATTTTGTTATAACTTTTAATTTAGTTTTGGGTTTCAGTTTTGTGGCTATCCTAAAGGTTTCAGTTTTCATGCAGGGTGACATTCTTGTTTAACATGTAAGAAAAGTAAAGTGCAGTGCACGTAAATAAATTGCAATATAGTAAAAGCGTACCTGGAGGGTCTTCCCGTCATTCCAAGCTACAATTAAAACACATGTTAAGGCATTTAAATAACTACAAGGAATACCTAGGTAAAGCTAAGGGAAGGTTCTGGTTTTCTACCAAAAATCCTAATCCTATTGCTAGTCAATTCCTATGACGTCTAGGTTCTTTTGTTTTGTGGATGATTTTCTTCATCAAAGAACAATTAAGCTCAGTTGTTCCTCTAATTTATCTCATCATATTGAGAAAGTGCTTAGGACGAATCTTAAACATCTTTTCAATACTTCTGAGATTATTTCGAGTCTAAATGAACTTTTATTGTAGAGATGAATCAATCATCCAGAAATTTTTAGTCAAGTTTTAACTCTTGCTCAGTGAACTTAGGACATTTGATTATCCCATGAATGAAGTGACACCTCACTTGATGCTCCATTTAAGAGTTATAATGATAAAAGTCTTTAGGGACAAATCAATTCATTAAGAACTTCAAAGATTTAAAATTAGAATTAATGTTTTAAGGTGATTTAATTTAGTTATAAAATTTTAATAAATTTAAGTTTGGAATCGTGTTCAATTTGTTTTATTCTTAAGTGTTTTAAACTATTTGAATTGAAAGAGGAGTTTAAATTATTTAATTTAGACTTTAATGATTTAATTTTAATTTAATTGCAATATTCTAGATTAACTTTTAATTGGTTTGATTTTTTAAATAAGAATTATTTTTTTAAAATTGATTTTTGATGTTTCAAGTTTGTTTTAAATTTACTTTCAAGTGATTTTTGAAATTAATAATTTTTTTTAATGTTTTAAATTTATTTCAATTTAATTATCAAGTTATTTAATGTTTTAAGTTTTAATTTAATTAAGGGTTACCTTTTCTTTATTATTAATTTAGTAATTTCAATTAACATCTTAAGTTTAATTAAGAGCTAAATATAATTAAAGTTATTCATTTGGGGATCTTAGTTTAAGTGATTATAGTCTCTCTAAATTATATCCCCATTTTAATAATCCAAAATTTTAATTATTCTTCCAAAATTCAAGTTATTTAATTAATTAAGGTTTCATTTTTTTTGGTTTATTAAAAGTGATCAATGAGTTCATACCCTTTTATTTTCCAAAGTTTCAATCATCTAAGAAAAAATTAAGATAAAAAATTTTACCCCCCATTTTGATTAAACCTAAAGTTTTAATTAGAGGTTAAAATTCTTAATTATTAATATGCCCTTTTAAGCTTAATTATTTCATAACATATCAAATTGAGCTCAAATGAGCTTGAAATTTTTATGTCACTTCACTCATATGTCAATTAAGATATTAGAGGAGAAAATGTGATTTTTCTGAATTTAATTTAATTTATGTAATTATTTTTGTGAAAAATAGGGATTTTCAATGGAAATTCAACAACATGACCAAGGTAAGATTTCTGTTCTTAGAAAAATTATGAAACGTTTCTACTAACCAGAGAACCACTTCGACCAATTTTGTTTTCTTTTTAAATTATATTTTATTTATTATAATTATTTTGAGTTTTGGAGTGTTAATTAATTATAAAATAAAATTAAAGTTCAAAAATGGATTTTATATTTTTCTTAAATCTCTCTGACCTCAAGGAGTTTAAAGAAACAAATTTTATAATTTTATGATTTTTCTTTGATTTATTAGAATTAATTTAGTGAAAATGTTGAAAAATTCATTTTTTAATTCAAAAATTGTTTTAGGGCTTTAAAATTCAATATCTTTACTTATAGATGAGAGAAATATATTTTGTTTATTCCTAAGTGATTAGGAGGTGAAATATGACATATTTATGATTTTTAATATTTTTGTGATTTTTATGATTTTTTAATTATTAAAATATTAAAAATATGATTAAAAATGAAAATTTTTAGAAAATTCCAATTTTCATTTTCTAAGACTCCTCTGTTACTAGAGAAGTCCCAAAACCAATTTGGTGAATTTTTAAAATGTATTTTTGGAGTTATGAATTTTCAAAGTTTAATTTTACTCATATGACTTGATTAATCCATTTAGTGAAGTTAAATATTTCCAATTGATTCCAAATTTTTTTGTGAGGTCACTCTGATCTTAATGATCAGTGGAGAATTGTTTTCAAGTTCTTTTGATGTGTGGTTAATCCTAATTAATTAAAGTTCAGTTTTGAGTAATTAGGCCAATTTGGCTTATTCTTAATGAATTAACTCAAAACATAATTATCCTAGGGTCCTCTGATCCTAAGAAACTTCACAAAATTTTCCTCAACTTTTCTAAGAAATATGCTAATTAATGGAATTATAATACCAAAAACAATGACATAAACTTGAAAAATACATAACTTGCCATAGAGATAGCCTCTGACCTTGAAAAATTTAGGGAATGTTCCCAAGATCAGAGGCTTCAAAAGCCATATGGTCTCATGAAATGGTGAATTGTCTATGAAAATGGAGAATTAAAGTATTAAAATCAGTAAATAATTAATTAAAAAGAAAATACTCATCAAATTAACTCAATTCTTTTTCCACATTATTCTCCTCTGTTTACTAAGCAAGAGGGTATTTTTATTTTATTTTTATGATTCTTCTATGCAAAGATATGATTTTCTTAAGTTTCAGGTATTTAAAAAAATAAAAAAATCCTATTTATCTACTTATCCACGCGACACCAACTCATCCTCAATAGCTCTGAAAGCCCACGGGTCGCCTCCCTATTCGATGCCGCCATCTGACTAAGCGCTCCGGGGGCCAGCGTTTCATGTCTCGTTCACTCTTCCGACGCAATCTGAGCCGTCCAGTTGATACACGCTCGATTAAATGATGGCTGATCGTCGCGTCCGACTGGTGTGCACCCGTGACCGTCCACACTCAAACCCTAATATCTCCCTCGTTTCTCAAAGGATTTTTGTGTTCTTATACTCTATGGATTCTTCTTGAAGAGACGAACACATCCATACGGTTTACATGCTATGAAATTAACTCAAACGAAATGGAGAATCGCTAGAAGCACGGGTTAAAGAGAAGTCTCCATACCTTGGTTCAGGAGGTGAGGCCTCAACTGAATGTGCTCGGCACGTTCGTTGGAGCTGGAAGAGCCTAATGATGAAGCCTCTGGCCCTGGTGAAAGGTCTAAGTATGAATGTGACCAGGCCCGATTTCAGACTTTGGAGGCTAGAGCACTTGGGTGGTCTGTAGAGGGGGCTTTAACTGGGGAACTCCTTCTCTTGGTCCTTTGCAGGTGTGGGTGAGTTTAATTTGATTTTGGTGGAGGTTTGAGAGATGTCCTGTTTTGGCCTGAGAATTGAGCTCCAAAATTGATCTCAATCAATGTGATTTAAGGCAGGAGAATTGTGGGGATGGATTGCTCTTGGCTAGGGGAAGCTCTGTGAGGAGTTTGAAGAGATTCTGTAATTTCAGTCTACCTTTTGGCCGAGAGGGGGTGGCTTGTTTAAATAGCCATGGCCAGGGCTTCCAGGGGCAATTGATGGCTTAGATCAACTGCTCTGGAGAAGAGAAGAACTGTTGCAGTTGCCATTGGGCATGGGACAACTCAGCTAGTTCAAATTGAATTTTTGAATCCATTTAGACCTCTCGGCCATGGTGTTTTCCGGCGACCTGGTGGCTGGCCGGCCAGGGTCAGGTCACCATCCTGATCAGGAGGGTCAGAGCTTGAAGTTTGTGGGTTCAATTGGCCAATGCCAAGTGTAAAGAGGTTTGATTTAAGTGGTAAGGGAAAAGGGTCATTTTGGGTTCAAATGAATCAAGTCATGGCTTAGGGCTTGGTGCACCATCCAAAGCTCTGATTTTGGGCCGAGGGAGGTCAGGTGAGTCAGCTTATGAAGAGTGGTGAAGTCCCCATCAAGATTATTTGGATTAGTTTTGGGTTAAGGGGAATCATGGGTAGGGCTAATGACTTTTAGGGAGTGCATAAAGGATCTCCTCCTTTTTCCATTTAGGGAGTGATGACAAGTCTATGGCTCCTCATGGCTTACATATGGCTTATGCATGGCTCCATGGCTCCATTTGGCTTGGGGCCAAGCTTAGTCAATTTCATGGAAATGGATTTTAAGGATTTTAGATATTTAGGGATAATTTGGCACATGGCTTAGTTTAGAAAAGTTTAATGATGAATTTGAAACTTAGGGTGTGATTTAAATCAAAGGGATGATGAGGTGAAAGTGTCATGTAGGCTATGGATTGACTTTGGGCCTTTTGGATTTGGTGAAAATGAGCTTTTAGAATGGTTTAAGAAAGTGGGCCTATAGGTTTGAAAACAAATTGGTAGATGGAAATTTTGTGAAGGATTGTGCCAAACAAATTATGGGTTTAGTTTAAGGATGTGTCATGAGTGATTTGAAACAAATTTGAGGTGTTTTGGAGTTGAATTGGGTTTGATTTGGGACTTTTTTGGTAAATGGGCCAAAGTGGGTCAAATTGGGCTAACTTAGGCTAAGGTTGGGCTAATGTTAGATTTGATGTAAAATTAATGTTGAGAAATGTTTATGGGAGTGTTACAAAGAGTTATCAACTTTGGTTTGGCTTTGATTTTGAGATTTGGGCCCATTTGGGCTCATGGTGGGTTTAGGCCAAAATTGAGGATTTTGATTTTGGGTTAGGTTTGGGTGGGGTTTAGGTTCAAATTTGAGGCAAATAAAGTTAGTGTTTTGTTTGTGGGGATGTTAGGAATGTTTTAGAAAAGATTTGGGACCAATTGAGGTTGAATTGCGTTGGTTTGGGCTAAGTTTAGGTCATGGGCCAAAATTGGGCCTTAGGCTTCAAATTGAAATTGGATCCAAATGTCAATCAAATTGGACTTGGATTTGGTCTAGATTGACCTTGGGGATATTGAATTGAAGTTTAGAATTGAATTGGGTCAAATTTGAGGTCAATTGGGTTGGTTTAGTGGGACATTGGGTTCACTTGGGTTAAAAATGGGTCAAATTGGGGATTTTGGTAAAAGTGGGCTAAATTGACAAAATTCGCTTATGTTATAGTTGAAAAAAATGAAATTAGGAATATTTGAAAATTTTTTGGAATTTCTTTAGAATTTTCTAAATTTTTGGAATTTTTTGGTTAGAAGGGCATTTTGGGTATTTGGAGGGTATTGGGGGGTATTTTTTGAAATTTTGGTACATTTTGCTAAGGATGATCAATTTAAGTGGAGAGAAATATTTAGGACTGATTTTGATGAATTTTGGGTAATTTAGGCAATTTTGCAAATTTTGGGTAGTTTCAAGGGCATTTAGTAGGTTTGGTGGGTTTAGGGTCCCGGAGGTCAAAAATTAAAATTTTGGAAAAATGAAGGTTGATCAAGTTTCAGTAGAATGGAATGACTTTGGTTGAGCCATGAAGCCATATCAAACCCATAAGAGCCATGAGAGGACTCATTTGAGGCATTCACTATGTTGTTCCTAACCCTCTTAGCCAAGGGCCCAGGGGTTAAGGTCCATCCATATGAATTACCTACATGAGTCAGGAAGTCAAGCTAGGTATGAATGGTTTTAGGATTTGGAAGGTGTGTGAAAGTGTAATGTGTGCAGGTCAACCTTCACTAGACCAGACCACCCAAGGTAGTCCTAAGGCCAAAGAGTCCTATAGGGAACTCATCCTTTAAACCTTCACATTTGATCTTAACCCTCCAAGAGACTTAGGGGTTTACAATCAAACTTATGGGGTTTGCAGGGAGTTAAGAGGTGTTTGAATTTCTAAGTGGTGGGTTCCATTTCTAGTCCTCTAAGATAGTCAAAGTGAAAGCCTAAGGCTAGATCTTAAGTACTAAGGATAGAGAAGAGAAAAGACCTCATCAAAAATGAGGTCAACAGAAATTTAAAATGAGATTGAGGTTGAAGAGATTGAAGAAGCTAAAGAAACTCTTTCTCTTAGTAAAGATCAGAATGTTATTCCTGTTAATGTGGAAGTTGAAAAACCACCACCACCTTTTCCTCAAAGATTAAAACAACAGAAGCTTGATCATCAATTTTCTAAGTTCTTCGAAATTTTTAAGAAACTTACTATACCTTGTGCTATTGGAGAAAAATTTTGTGGAAAAGCTTTATGTGATTTAGGAGCAAATATTAATCTCATGCCATTTTCTATTTTTTGAAGGTTGAATTTAGGAGAGATTACTCCCACCACTATAACCCTTTAGTTAGCTAATAGATCTATCATTTACTCTAAAGGAGTTATAGAGGATGTTCTTGTTAAAGTGGATAAATTTATTTTCCTAGTGGATTTCATTGTACTTGATTTGGAATAAAATAAAGAAATACCAATTATTTTAGAGAGACCTTTTTTAGCTACCACACGGGCTATGATTGATGTGCAAAAAGGAGAATTAACTATGAGAGTTAATGATCAAGAGATTAAATTCAATGTCCTTAAATCAATGAAGTACCTTGATAAAGAAAAATGTTATCGAATGGATATTATTGATTATATAATTAAAATACAATATCAAGAAAAATGTAAAGTTATTTCTGAAGAAAAAAATTAAATTATTAACTGACAAAAATGAAGAACTAAAAGAAGAAGAATTATTTAAAGAAACTCATTATATTAAAGATAACTGGGAAATTTTGGACATAACTCAAAATGATATACTTTTACCCTCGATTAAAAAAGCCCCCGAACCGGAATTAAAAATGTTACTCGCACATTTAAAGTATGCTTTTCTTGGAAGTTCATTAACATTACCTGTTATTATTTCTTCTAAACTAAGCTTAGATCAAGAAGAAAAATTAATAGGAGTGTTAAAGAATTATAAGAAAGCTTTTGGTTGGTCTATTGCTGATATAAGAGGAATAAGCCCTTCCATCTGTATGCATAGAATTTTAATGGAAGAAGATTTTAAACCTACTATTGAACCTCAAAGAAGATTAAATCCTATCATGAAAGAGGTTGCTAAAAAAGAAATTTTAAAATGGTTAGATGCTGGAATTATTTACCCTATTTCGGATAGTCAATGGGTGAGTCATATTCATTATGCTCCGAAGAAAGGAGGAGTAACTGTCATTGTCAATGATTAAAATGAACTAATTCCAACAAGACAAGTTACTGGATGGAGAATTTGCATTAATTATCGGAAATTAAATAACGCCACTAGAAAAGATCATTTTCCTTTACCTTTCTTGGATCAAATGCTTGATAAATTAGCTGGACACTCATATTTCTGTTTTCTGGATGGATATTTTGGTTATCATTAATTACATGTCGCTTCTGAGGACTAAGACAAAACAACATTTACAGGTCTTTATTGAACATTTGCGTTTAGAAGAATGCCCTTCGGTTTATGTAATGCACCTGCAACTTTTCAAAGATGTATGATGTCAATATTTTGTGATTTGATTGACAAAGGAATTAAAATATTTATGGATGATTTTTCAGTTTTTGGAACTTCTTTTGAATCTTTTTTGGAAAATATTTCCAATGTTCTGAATAGATGTGAAGAAATAAACTTAGTTCTTAACTGGGAAAAATATCAATTTATGGTCACAGAAGACATTGTACTTGGTCACAAAATTTCACAAAAAGGGATGGAAGTTGATCAAGCAAAAGTGAAAATTATTGTTGAATGCAACCACCTACTACTGTAACTGATGTGAGAAGTTTTCTGGGTCATGCTGGATTTTATAGAAGATATATAAAGGATTTTTCTAAAATTGCTAAACCTTTATTGGAAAAAGAAGCTAAATTTGAATTTAATGAAGATTGTGTTAATTCTGTCAATATTTTAAAAGAAAAATTAATAACTGCACCTATAATTATTACACCTAATTGGAATAAACCTTTTGAATTAATGTGCGATACATGTGATTTTTGCAATTGGAGCTGTATTGGGACAAAAATATGAGAAAATTTTCAAAGTTATATATTATGCTAGTAAAACTCTTACTGAAACTCAAAGAAATTACACTACTACTGAAAAAGAGCTTTTAGCTATAGTCATGCCTTTGATAAATTTAGACCTTATCTTCTTGGTACCAAATACATAGTTCGGATCGATCATTCCGCTATTAAATATTTAATGTCAAAAAAGGATGCTAAACCTAGACTCGATAAGATGGGTTTTACTTCGCAATAATTTGATTTTCAAATAGTGGATAATAAAGGAACTGACAACCGATTGCCGATCATTTATCTAGAATTAAGAATGATATTATTATTGAAGAAAATATAAATGAGAAGTTTCCCGATGAACAGCTTATATGCTATTCAAGGATGCCAAACACCTTGGTATGCGGATATAGTTAACTATTTAGTTAGCAATATTCTACCTTATGGATTGAATAACAAATATATTAAGAAATTTAAAAATGATGCTAAATCTTATATTTGGGAAGATCCTCATTTATTTAAATTGGGAAGAGATTCTGTAATTCGAAGATGTGTACCTTATGAGGAAACTTTTGCTATTATTCAAAAATGTCATGATTCCAAATTTGGAGGACACTTTGGAGCAGATAAAACTGCATTTAAAATTTTAAATTCAGGATTTTATTGGCCTACCTTGTTTAAAGATGTGAGACATTATGTTCAAACATGTGAATGATGTCAAAGGACGGAAAATATATTTAGGAAAGATGAAATGCCTTTAAACTATATATTGGAAGTTGAAATTTTTGATATATTGGGTTTAGACTTGATGGGACCATTTGTGCCATCATCTGGAAAGATTTATATTTTATTATCAGGTTATTATGTTTCAAAGTGGATTGAAGCTGTAGCTTTACCTAACTGTGATTCCAAAATTGTTTCAAAATTTTTAAAGAAAATGATTTTTAGAAGATTTGGAATGCCTAAGGTAATTATCACAGATAATGGAAGTCATTTCAGAAATATAAGAATTCAATCATTACTGGAAAAATTTGGAATCAAACACAGAATTGCAACTGCTTATCACCCACAAAAAAATGGAATGGTTGAAGTATCAAACATAGAAATTAAAAGAATTTTAGAAAAGGCAGTTAATCCTAAAAGAGCTGATTGGGTTGATAGACTTGATTCTGCATTATGGGCTTATAAAACAGCTTATAAGATACCAATCAAAATGTCACCTTACTGGTTAGTTTATGGTAAACATTGTCACTTACCTGTTGAACTAGAACATAAAGCTTATTGGGCGACAAAGGAGTTTAATTTTTATTTAAATACTGTAGGAGAAAAATGATTATTACAAATAAATGAGATGGATGAAATAAGAAATGAGTCATATGAAAATGAAAAGATTTATAAAGAGAAAATGAAGATATTACATGATAAAAAGATTTCAGGAAAAATATTCGAGCCTGGACAAGAAGTATTATTATTTAATACTCGTTTAAGACTTTTTCCTGTAAAATTAAGATCTAAATGGATGAGACCATATATAATTGAGAAAGTATACCATTATGGAGTTGTGGATATTAAAGACCCCAAAACGGGAAAAATATTTAAAGTTCACGGATTAAGACTGAAGCCTTATTTGGAAGAAATAAAAATGATTTATAAAGAGGCTTACGAGTTGAGTCTACCTGATTAAAGACATAATTAGGTCGGGCTGACGACGTTAAACCAAGCGCTTTGTGGGAGGCAACCCATAGTTATTTTTGTGTGTTTTTACATTCTTAATGTAAGGTTATGCCTTGGTCTTGACTAATTTTATATAACTGTAGAAAATTGGATGCTAACAAGTCTTAATTGACTTAAGCAAAAGATGATCTCGAAGTATATAAAGATTGGACTTTGGATCACTCCATTTCGTATGTGTGTAAAAAAGAGATCAAGTTAACCTTCATTATGATTGTTTATTATTTGGGATAATTTTTTAAGTCTATATGGATCTTATCATTTACCTATTTTGGAGATCGAAACTTTGAAATTTGACGTTAGGTGAAACGGTGTCGAACATGGTTCTGGCGCCTAGGTGCCAAAATCCGGCGACTAAGCGCCAGAGTAGACTGCGTGTCGATGGGTCCAGCGCCTAGGCGCTAGATTTGGCGCCTAAGCGCCACAGTTACTGGGTGGTGTAAAAACTGAAAATTTTCAGTTTTTCACACGAATTTCTCCTATAAACTACCCCATATTCGTTCCCAATCCCTAAACAACCATAGTTACGACCTTTACACTTCATTCTTGAGGAGATAAGAGAAGATTTTGAAGAAATGGAGAGAAGAAATCATGGAGAAGAGGCTAGAGATAAGTGTTCTAAGGATCCTCAACCTTTCTTTAATGGTTTTATTGATGTAAGTTTGGAGAAATTTTCGAGTCGACTAGATAAGTTTGAAGTGGAATTCAAAAGTATTGGAGATCGCCTGCATGAGATGTATCATCAAATTGAACATCTGGAATGGCAGGCAAAGCTTCAATTCAATCATTTAGCGGCCTATCAAGATGCTTAAGTGGAGATGTATGCAAAGAACAAATGGATCGACGAGAAAACGGCTACGGATTTTCCAAGGGCGTTAGTGTTCTTCCCAAGTGGGCCGAGTAATCTTCATTGCGATTAGAATGGAAATTTCTAATTTGATGATTAGATAGTAAATATGGTTAGATCAAGAATTTATCTTGTGTGTCATTACATCGATTTAGTAAATCGAATGTATTATTTGTGTGTTTGTTTTATTGTTCAATGTATGTTGTATTGCTTTGAAATTGTGTTGTTTTATTGTTTGTTAGTACTTGAATCTTATTATTATACTTATCTGTATTGTATTAAGCCAAATTGAATATTATGAATGGAATTAGAAGAGTTTGACTTAAACTTGTGTTTAATTGATGGATTTAATTTTTAATTTTTAAAATTTTTGGAAAATATTTTGGAAGTTGGAAACTGAAGCAATACTCTCATATGAGTAATTAGAAGTTAAATTTGTGAGTTTTGGTGGAAAATAAAAGTTTTAAAGTGATCTTTTTGGTTGATGAGTATGGCGCCTAGGTGCCGATTCGACCTGCTAATCGAAAATCAGGATTTAAACCTCCAAAATCCATGGCCGATGCCTAAGTTTAATCTCCTTCCTCATTTTCACGAATATACACCCCCTAGATCCATTTTGAGGTCAAAATGTCACGATTTTAAGCCAAAAAATCACTCAATTTCTTCATCTTAAGGTTAGATCTACCTTCTAATCCATTTATTTTTTATTTCTACCATGGATTTTCTTATGTCTGCTAAATACTGAAATTTTGGAGAAAAATTTTGATTTTTAGAAATTCTCCATAGATTTTATTAACTCATTTTAAGTTTCTCAAGCTTAAAAGAGTTTAGATATTTGATTCCTTTATTTATTTGTGTTTTCTTTCACGTTTAGATGGCACCTAAATCTAAGCGCGAAAAAGCACGAGAAAATTTAGACAGCAGCAAGTTCGCTACTACGGCAGCGCACTTTCGTTATCACAAATTTGCGTCATCAAGGAAATTTATCTCGGAGCGCAGATTTTTACAATCCTGGAGAGATGTTCATGAACACGATCGTTGCACACAACTGACAGTGATTCTGTTATTTCACTGTCGTTGCTATTTTCCTGTTGTACGAGAGTTTTATGCCAACTTTAAGGATGCGGAAGACTACGAAGTCTTCGTTAGAGGTGTCGGAGTGGGACTCACTCCGAAACGGATCAATATTTTCTACGGCCTACCACCTATCGTCGAGTGCTACTATTCTGATCTATCTCCATCAGAAGAAGATATGGAGATGATTATTGCATAACTGACTGACGGCACTGGAGCTTGGAAGATCCAGAACGACAAATGGGTAAACATTAAATCTTCTAAGCTGAATGGTATTTCAAAGGCCTGACACTATTTTATTTCTGCTAGACTACTTTCTTCCAACCACCTGAGTGAAGTTACCAGAGATAGAGCTATCCTGAACTACTGCATTCATGAGAGGAAGCCGATAGATGTTGGCAGCATTATCTATGATTATGTGGAATCGATTGCACGATCCAGCACTTCTGTGGGATTAGGATTCCCATCCTTGATATATTATTTATGCATAAACAATGGAGTTATTGCTGATATTTTAGAGGAGAAGCTGAAGACTACAAAGCCTATTGGATAAGAGAGTTTTAGTATTTATGATCATCTTCACGGGAAGAGATCTACTGCTCCATCTACTTCTGTACCTACTCCAGGTAGAGCATCTACTTCTACACCTTCTACTTCTACTGCTGAGCCACCATCTAGTTTCTGAGAATCCATGCATGATCAATTTCTAAAGCAACAGAATGAGTTGTTTCTAACTCACTGCATAGTAGATACTATAGACAAGAAGATTGATCATTTGTCTGAATATACCCAAAGGAAGAGTGATTATGATGCTGAGTATTCAGAGTCTTTAGTTAGATTCTTGAAGGGTGAGCATGATGTTCAGTTCCCTACTTGTCCTAGATTTTCACCGTATGTTGATCCAAAGGATGTGGAATTTTCTTTTGGTGATGACGTTGATGAGGCTACAGATAGTGATTAGTAGCTTGATTTACCACTTGAGATGAGTTGATTCTGTTTATAGTTTATTTCTTGTTTGTTTGTACTGATTAGTTTATTGTTAGTTAGTGTCGATTTGTTTAAGTAACTTTGTGTGGATTTGTTTTTGATGTTGAGACTGTTTTTAGAGTATCTAGTGTGATATGTGTTTAAGACTGAAATATGGATGAATTTTTTTTCATGTTCTATAATAAATGTTTATTTTTGTTTCAGACTACTGTTTAGTATTCTTGAATAGTTAGTGATGTTGTTTTGTTTCTGTTATAGTGATTAGTATAGTTGTTTAATTTAGCTAATGATATAAAAATTTAGCCTGCTTACTTTTATATATGCTTCATTATTTCAGTAATATTCATAAAAAGCATGTGTAGAAGTAAATTTTTCTTTGTAGATTGTTTTTACATACTTATAAAATTCCTTTTTAAAATTATGCCTTTCTTTCTCTCATACTTTAAAAATTTTCATGATATATCAAAACTTAAGTTTTGGGGAAGGGAAAATACATGCAAATTTAAATTTTATTTGTCCTAAAGTGCTAATATTTTCTTTAATAAAAAAAATATTAACATAACATAAGGAATGAAAAATCTATTTAAGATTACTTAAATTTTTGAAATTATAAATAATTTAGTAGACTAAACCAAAATTTTAATAACTTTGATTGATTTTAAGAATAGAATTAGTCAACTTAGAGAAGAGTAAGATTAAGAATTTTTTCTATTCATGGTAGAGATAATTGAATTTTAGAAGTATTAAGAAATCCAGAATTATAACTTGAAAAAGAAAAGATTGAAATTCTTTTTGAAATCAATTAAGTGAAAATGTATAAGTTTGAAAATATAAGTTAAGGATAGTGAAGTTCAAAACCATTAACAGGCTATCCAGATACAGTAATCCTCACTATGAAGAAAAAAAAAAGAAGAGAGGAGAAGCTTGAGGAGATGCCTAATCAAAAATTGGCTTCACTTGAATTATCTTATAAGAAGAAAACTAATTACATATTTTACTTAATTTTTAAACATGGATCTTTATTAGAAAAGATTTTCATGAAGATCTTTTTCTTGTAAATAATTTATGTGATCTTAATATAATAAACTATAATTATTTTCGAAATGAATGAAAATTTTTTTAAATCTTACAATTTGGTAGTTAAATATTCTTTAAATTCTTAAAATTAAACTTAATTAGAGAAATTTGGTTAATGATTTACTAAAGCCTTTATAAAATCAAAAATTACAAGGAATCGTAAATATTTACCTTTTAATCCAAATGTTATACATTTTATATAGTAAAAAGGGTTACTTGAGGACAAGTAACGTTTAAGTTTGAGGGATTTTGATCCATGAAAAAAATACATGTTTTTATGCCTTGATTTTTATCAAATTTTTAAGGATATTATGCTTTAATGAAAGGTATTTTTGTGGTTTTGGATGTTGGTGATGCAAAAATGTTCAAAAAGGAAAAAGGATGAAAAAAGAGCAAAAAGGAGCAAAAAATGGAGCCAAAATGTAAAATTGCCAAAATAATGGGCCTAGGACCAGAATCCGGCGCCTAAGTGCTAGCTCGATACCAAATCTGTGACGATTTTTGTAACTACTTTAGGCGGTTATTTTGACGGTTAGAGCATGTATTGGACCATCTAGAAGATTGACAGTTATTCCTGGATTATAGGACATGTGATACATTGTATCTAGACGCTTGGAAACGAGTTGGATCGCGAAGAGGTGCGATCCAAAGTGAAGAGGTGCGAAAAACTGGATGGGGAGTCCGGCGCCTAGGTGCCAGATGCTGGCGCTTAGGCGCCAGACACACTTTCTAGAAGATTCATTGAACTTGGACACATTTTGAAGAAATGCTTTGGGCAACCCTTGAAGCCTATAAATTTGAGGCCATTTCTAAAGAGAAAAACGCCCAAAAGGAAGCCCGCCCTAGTCTGCTCCAATCAGAGAGAGAGAATTAGAGAGATAATTTTAAGGGCCACAATTGTAGTTTACTTCCTTTCATAAATTAGTGGGTTTATTTTATTTAGAGTTTGTATTGAGAGCTTGAAAGAGTTGGTGCTTTTGAAGTCTGTTTCGCTTTGGAGTCAGAAGGAATCAGAGGTTCATTTAGAGAAACAATTGAGATAAGTATTTGTAATTTGATTCAAAGTTTTATTTATATGTTTTGTTATTTAAATTCAATATGTTCTGAGTAGTTACTTTACTTTCTCCTTTCAATTATGAAAGATAAATAAGATAATATTAAATTCGTTGAAGAATTAAAAACTAAATATGTTTAAATATTGTGATGATATTAATACCGGATCTTAATTTACTATTTAAATTAGCCATTTAAATTTTAAAAATTTGTTGAAGAATTTTGAGACCTAGATGGAGATGAATTCTTAACTAGTAGATATCACATGAATCCTTGGGTAGTCGAAGGCCTTGTGCGGATTATTCAAGGTGAAGTGCAAATAAATAGGAAAATATTATTCAATGGGCGTAGAATTGATAAGTTTTTAGAGTGACAGACTAAATTCTTGTAATTTGGTTTATAGAGAGGGAACATGTCACTAGTAGGGCCGACCATAGCCACCCTTGGACATTTAGTCGTGTGAGCCTAGATTAATTTATTCTACTAACAATACATCCAGACCTGATCTATAGATTAGCCAATGTTTTTATATTATCGAGCGAAGGTAAAGAATAGGAATGCTTCTATTTGGCACAATACCATAAATTTATATTCTCCACGAATATTATATTATTTAAAAAGTCTTCGATTAATTGAAAGGAAGAAAGTTGTTTGCTTATTATTATTTACATCACTCAATATTTTACTATTAATTTAATTCTGCATTTAGTAAATTAAATATTAAATTTATAACTTTAAAAGAAATACATAACAATAAAATTAAAATATTTAAAAATCTATAGACCTCCTCGTGGGATCAATACTGGGGTCCTTATTTAAAGCCCTATATTACTTAAAATGATACGTATACTTGCGTAGTACCTCTAGTGTGTAAAATATTTTTCATAAAATTATATTTATATACACTAGCCGCTATTATTATTTGGGTCAAAGTATTGGCTATAACATATTTTTGAAAGCATGAATTACTGCGTTGTCCGTTGATCGAGGTCACAAACCACGAAAGATTTTAACTACCGCTTATTTTTTAAATGGATATTCCTTATTCATTCTATCGGCTATCGTCCTTTTATCTGTTTGCGGTAAGGTCGATTGTTGATATTATAATTGGGAAGGCGATTGTTATTGTTGTTGATTTTGTCGTTGCTTCTTTTGTTCAGGTTGTATTTGCATCACTTGTTTCCCTTTTTCTATCGTGGTAGTTTTCTTTTCTAATACCTTGACTAGTTTCGTTTTCTCAGTCTTTTTTATCTGCTTGGCTTCTTCTTAGAGATTAGCAGCTTTGCTGAGTAATTTTTCAAACATTTATATGGTAAATCCCTTAATCATGAATGCTATTGGACCATGGATATTTTTTAGGAGTATTTCCACTGTATGTTGTTCCTGAAGTTGTGGCACACATTTCATAGTAAGATTTCTCCAACGCAGAATGTAATCTACTAGTGTTTCTCCTGGCTTTTGCTTTTCTACAACCACATCTCCAACCGTTACATGATGTTGTGCTCCAGCAAAGTGTTGGATAAATAGATTTTCTAATTCTGCAAAGTTTTTAACGGAACCATAAGGAATTTTGGCGTACCAGTCGAAAGCAACTCCTGTTAGACTATTGACAAATTGCTGGAATAACAAGGTATCACTTCCTCCAACATTACAATAGCTTGCTCTAAAATGAGCAAGATGTTGCCTTAGATTTCCTGTTCCATCAAACATTTTGAAAAATGGTGGAACAAAACCTTTAAGATATTGAACCGAATTGAATTCCTCTAGGTAAGGCACACCCTTTGAAATTAATGATCCAATTCTTGCTTGTGCCATAGTTTGTTTTACTTTTTATTCCACTAGTTGGGAAAGTTCTTTTTTAGGAATTCCACTTTGAGTGGGTTCCTTTTTCTTCTATGATCTTTCTTCAACTTCAGCTTTATCTTCATGGATATGTATTACTTCAAGTCGGAAAATTTCAATAGCAGGTGGTGGAGTTGTTGGTGAGTTTTGCAATGCTGCTACTAATACTTCTTTTTTTGTTCAAGATGATTGATTTGTTCGTGTCATTGTCGAATGACAGATCGTAGTTCTACAACAACATCTTCTTCATTTTGTGGAGATATTTCCCGAGCAGCACTAGATCATGTTTCTATGACATTTATTTCTATAAATTCTTGATTGTGCTATTTTGAAGGATTCTCCTTCCTTTATGAAGCTAATCGTTTAATGTTCTCTCTTAATTTTTCCAATCTCTCTTCAATCGTTTTCCTAGAACACTTTTCGGGGGTATTGGCTTGAGAAATGTCCATGGGAATGTTTAGGATACTAGAAGCTCCATTTGAAACTTCTTGTTTCCATGCATTCATTTTATAGTTATGTTTTCTTGATTGTGAATGGTCTCCACCTCGTAGTTTGTGCACAATAGCTTTCATCTTTTTTTATGCCTCTTCAGCTTCTAAGAGAAATTTATTATGTTTTATACTGTTTGTCAAGGTAACTATCTTGTTAGTTTTAAATTTTGAATGGGCTTAGATGATTGATGATAAATGGATTCATCATATGCAAGAATTTTCTTTTTCATAGTAGTGGTAACCGCACAACCCACTTTATCCAATAGTTTGGCTATTGAGCATCTATCTGTTTGTGCCAAAGGTTTAAATACAGTGTATACTGTTTAGATTGGTGGAAAATTTTCTTCGTTTAAAGACTGATACGTACCCTCGTCATATTTAACCAGTACGGGATAGAATTTAGTTCTTTCCCAAGGGTATGTATTTTCTTCATATCCAATAAGGGTAAACTTTTCAATTTCATTTTCATTCTTGTTCTTTCTTTAAGTATGTTTTAAAGGAACATCCTTGGAGCTCGACCCAAACTTATACATTGATCTTGGAATATTGTCTTCTTGTTCTTCATAAAGCCTTTTCCCTTTATTATTAACTTCCTCAAAATTATATTATTCAATAGGAAGTTGTTGAGGAAGAAGAAAAGATTCTTCATAAGGGTTATCATAAATATCTGGATAATATGGAAAAGGTTCTATTATCATGGGAGGACTATTCCAAGTATATTCAACTTCATCATCGAACATTCTGAATCCGTCTTATCGAAAGTAATCGACTTCATTAAACGGTGAATTCAGATCTTGATAATAAGAAAAGTACAAATTAGAAGAATCCATAGCAGTTTTCTGTCAAAGTCTAGAGAAATCCTATGTCAAGATTTTATGGTAGACTTGTTTATGAACTGGAATTATTATTATTTTATTGAAAATACTCTTAGGAAAGATGATGATATTTTGAAAAATGAGTATTTTTAATAAAAGATGAAGAGCAAGAATCTTTAAAAGATCAAATCCCCAGCGGAGTCGCCACTCTCTTGATGGCGATGAAATGTTTGCGTGTCTTCACCATCAATTCCCATATCATGTCAATGTCAAGGAGTCGACAGTCTATTTATACCGCCCCAACCTTTAATCCCCATTTGAAAAAGAGTAACATGAAAGGATCAAAATAGATAATCAAAGGAAAGGTAACGTGATATCTTTATAAGGAGAACTCTAGAATGTTCTTAACCTATTAGGAAAATCACGAGTCTGGTAACCTAAGCTTTTTAGATATTTAACCTATTATGGGTTCTTTTTACTTCTCCTATAGAAGCAAGATTCTATAGTTAACTAAATCCTAGAAAATTCTAGTTTCGCCTAAGAAAACTCTTCATTAATGTTAAAATCTCATTTTTCTAAATAATTTTTATGAAAATAAACATACAAATGTTTTATTCCTAATGTTTATCTCATTTTTTCATGAGATATTATATTAGTCATTTATGTCATGAGGTATCTTCTATAGATATTATTTTTTTGTTATTTTGTTTATGATTTTTATTTTATAATGTCAAAGTTAATGTCGGTGTTTTTGTTTTGTCATTGTTTTAGTGTTATTTCTTTATTTTATTTTTTTTATTTCTTCTTATTTAGGTTTATTGGCTACCCTAATAGTTCCAGTTTTGTTGTTTTGTTGTCGGCTATCCTAATAGTTCTAGTTTTGTTGTCTTTGTTGTCATGTCATTTTTTTTGTTTGTTGATCGTTTAGGTTTTGTGGCTAACCTAAAAGTTTCAGTTTTATCATTTTTATTATTTTTATTCTTTTGATATTTTAATGTCTTCGATCCTCCTGCAAAACAGAGTTAGCACATCCTTAAAGAAAATCTAAACGAAACTTGTCTTCATCCTACAAGGAAAATATTATCCGAAATAATATTTAAATACTTGGTAAAATGTCAATTATTTCAGAATTGTCGTATATTCCAGTTTAGTTAAAATGTTGATTTGATTGATGAATTTTTTTATTTTTTATCATTTGAACTTAATAAGTTTAATTTTAGACTAGATGTCATGTGCTTCTCAAGGTTTGGAATTTAGATCTTTAGATTAAATTGTCACTTGAATCTAAATATTATTTTTAGACACAATGTCATTAAAGTTTAAATATTTTTAGTTGAGTCTAATAGAAATGAAAATTTTAGATTCAATGTTATTTCTAAATTTTTTATTGATTTAGGTTTTACTTGTCAGTTTTGAATTTAATTTGTCAATTTTATATCGGTCTGAATTTAATTTGTTAATTTATGTCGATTTATGTCAAATTTGGTTGGATAACTTATGTTATTTTATGTTGGTTTATTTTGTTTTAAATTTCAATTTGAATTATTCTTCATCAAATTATGTTGAGTTAAGTTCAATGTGGATCGAACTAAAATTTTATATTGAAATATGTTGTATTAAGTTCAATTTAGGTTAAACATAAATTTTATGTTGAATAAGCTAACCTAACTTTAAATTTGACTTACATTTGGGTTAGGTTAAATTAGGTTTTACTTGAGTTCAAATTCAATCAAACTTAAGATTCGGGTTTGATTTAAGTTTTAAGTTTGGGTTTAGATAGGTTCAATATATGATGACTTAAATTATTATTGACTTAAATTCATTTCAAGTAAATTTCAATTATTTTAATTTAAGTCTAATATAGTTTAGCTTTAAGTTAAGATTTGTTTGACTTAAATTCAATGTGGATTGAATTCAAGTTAGGTTTAGGTTTGTCTTAAATTCATGCCTTATTTAGTTGGACTTTAGGTTTTACTTGAGTTTGACTTAGGTTTGATTCATGTTTAATTTAAGTTTATCTTAAGTTTGATTTAAGTTTTATTTGAGCTTAACTAAAGTAAGTTTTTAAGTTTAAGGCTGCGTTTGGCACAGCTTATTTGCAGCGGTGGAGTTTTGAAAACGCCACCTGTATGTTTGGAAATCCCGTTTTCGGGGATTGTTACAAAAATCACTTCTCAATTTTGTATTAGACGCGGATAGTGGGGTCAACCCCGCGATCCGCGTTTAACAGTAGCTTTTACGATATTTTCCCATGTTCGTTCGTCTGTATGCCCGAGCCCTATGTTGCTCTCTGCGATCTGCATGAAGCTAGAGGACTACGTTGACGAAGGAGAGTCTCCAGAAGCCAACAAAGATGGTGGCCCGACTGTGGCGAGAACGAAGAGTTTGACTGACAAGGACCTTGAGGAACTCAAGGGTTGCCTCGACCTATGCTTCGGCTTCAACTATAAGGACATCCCCGAGCTATGCGGCACCCTTCTTGCTCTCGAGCTCTGCTATTCCATAAGCTAAAGATTCTTCGACGAGCAGCAGCAATGATCTACTACGAGCTATCACACCGTTGGTGCCATCTCTCCTGTTTGAGTTGAAAATTGGAAGATCTCCAATCCTGGTAAGACGGTTTCCACTTTGAGACTGATTTCTTGGTTATAAGTTAATACCAATACATGAAATTAATTTTTAAGCATGGAGAAAATTTCTAAATTTTTCTTGTGGTTTTTGTTTTTATCTGCGATTTGATGGTGGATTACGGTCGTATTTTTTAACAATGCCTTTATTATTGCGACCGATTAGCATTGCTTCATTTTTATGGAAATGTCTTGATTTGTTAACTACTTATTTTTATACTTCTCATTTTTCTAATGCTATCATTTTGCTTTCCTTGATGGAATGGATAAATTTTGGTGGAATAGGGGCAGATTATTCAGAATAGGGACAGATTTTTCATTTAGCCCCAAACAGTATCGCAATTCAACTGTTTTTCAAATGTTTAAACCAAACAGACAGACAAATTATCCGGACAATCTGATTATCAGCAGATTATCAGGATAATCTACTTATCCTGATAATCTGGATAATCTGCAGCTGCGCCAAACAGACCCTAATTTAAATTTAATTTAAGTTTAATTTAAGTTTAGTTTGATTTGAGTTTGGTTTATGTTTAACTTAAATTTGGTTTAAGTTTGATTTAAATTTAACATAGGTTTGATTTAAGTTTAACTTAAGTTTGGTTTAAGTTTAACTTAAATTTGGTTTAAACTTAGCTTAAGTTTGATTAAGTTTAACTTAAGTTGGGTTTAAGTTTAACTTTAATTTATTTTAAGTTTAGCTTAAGTTTAGCTTAAGTTTAATTTATGTTTAACTTAAGTTTGGTTTAAGTTTAACTTTAGTTTAAGTTTAGCTTAAGTCTGATTTAATTTTAACTTAAATTTAGATTAAGTTTAGTTTATGCTTAACTTAAGTTTGATTTTGGTTTACCTTAAACTGATTTAAGTTTAACTTAAGTTTGATTTAATTTTAGCTTAAGTTTAACTTATGTTTGATTTAAATTTAGCTTAAGTTTAACTTAAGTTTAATAAGTTTAACTTAAGTCTGGTTTAAATTTGTTTAAAGTTGATTAAGCCTAATGTAGTTAAAGCTTAATGATTTAATTAGGTCTTACTATGGGTTAGACCTAATTAGGGTTTATTTGTCTTTAAACCTATTGTAATTAGGATCTAAGATAATTAATCAGGTCTAATGGTGGGTTAGACCTAATTAAGGTTTAGGATTAATTAAACCTAATGTAAGTAAAGTTTAATTTAATTAATTAGGTCTAATTAGGGGTTAGACATAATTAAGGTTTAGGATTAATTAAACCTAATGTAAGTAAGGTTTTAATGAATTAATTAGGTCTAATTAGGGGTTAAACCTAATTAAGGTTTTGGATTAATTAAACCTAATGTAAGTAAGGTTTAATTGAATTAATTAGGTCTAATTAGGGGTTAGACCTAATTAAGGTTTTGGATTAATTAAACCTAATGTAATTAAGTTTTAATTGAATTAATTAATTCTAATTAAGGGTTAGACCTAATTAAGGTTTATTGAGTTAAACTTAAGGTGATTAAGGTTTAACAGGGATTGGTTAGGTCTAATTGGTATATTAAAGCTAACTAGGGTTTATTAAGTTTTAATATGTCTTTTAAACTTAATTAGTTTTTTTTTTTGTTAAACTTAAAGCTTATAGATTAATTAAGTTTCATTTGTCTTTTAAACTTAATTAATACTTAATTAAGTATGATATAATGTCTTTAAGCACAATTAGGGTTTGACTTAAATCTATTATGAGACAGACTCAATTTTAACTTAGATCATTATGGAATGAGCCAAGTTAATTTAGAAAAGGATTCTTAGGGTTAAATTAATTAATTTATGATTAATAAATTCTCAACCTTATTAAAGTGTCATTTTAAAATTGTCTAATGGCTTAGGTTTTGCCATTTTAAGATTATTATATGTCATCTTAAGTTTTCTAGTCATTTTACAATTTTAATTTCCCTAATTTTCATTTTATAGTTATTGTGAGAAATAATTATAAAATGTCTTGAGAATTAAGAAATGATGTTATATAGGAAATTTCTATCATAGGAAAAATTTGCAACAATTCCTAAGGACATAAAAACAATTCCACAAAAATTTCATATTTTTCTGACTTATATTTAATTTTTAATAATTAAAATACTTCAGAGAGTATTTTATTATTTAAAAATTAAATATAGAGCAGGAAATTAAGATTTTTTATCTCATAACTTTCTCCTCTTCATGAGGAATCTACAGGTATTTTTGTTTAATTTTTATCCTTTTTCTATGAAGATATATGAATTGTTGATTTATTTTAAGGTTAATCTGAATTTTTCTAAATTTAGAATAACTGAAAAAGCTGCGAAGGCGACGCGTGTCCTAGGATCTGTCGAAACGCTGCAGATCATATGTGAGGGTCCAAACAGCAGAGCATGCTATATTAAATCAGGACCGGCCAATTTTTGAATAGAAAATCCGACGGTCTCTGGTCATCTCCCTCCTTCAGACAGGCCCAAGCACCCTCCATCTTCTAGGGTTAAAATCTCACTCAATTCTTAATGGATTTGAATGAAATCTATCCTTAAAGGATCGTTTGAGGCAGGAGATCAAATCCATACAGATTTGTTATAGTTTTTAAACACTTTTCTTCACAAAGGTTGAAGCTCGAATGCCATTAATGGGGAAGAACCATACCTTGGCCACAGTGTATTAAGCTTTGAATTGATTGCTTTGGATTGGTCTTCTAGGTCCAAGTAAGCTTCCAGGAAGCTCTATTTGAGTTCCAATTATGTTTGTATAGGATTTTGATTTTGGGTGGCCTCAGTTCAATGTGAAATGGTGAATAGAAGGCTAGAGACTGTGAGAAGGCTCAATTTCAGTTGGGCTCTTCCTCTTCTATCCCCTAAATGGATTTGTAAAGGTCAATTTTGGGTTTTGTGGAGTTTTGCTTTACAAATTGATTTTGTCCTGGTTTTGGGGTTGCTCGGGCTAAGCCAAATTGGACTCAACTAATGGGTCAAATGGTCAGGTCTTGATGGAGATCAATTGCTTAGATCCTAGGGAACATATTTAATGTTGAAAGTTAAGGGAGTTAAGAGGTGTGTAGGGTTCTTCAATATCTCTCCTCCTCTCTTCATGTGCTGGGGCAAGGTTCCTTTTATAGCCATGGCAAAGCCTTGGCTAAGCTTTTGATGGCTAAGGATCACTTGGGGCAATTCCCAACTATTCCATAAATGATTTGGATAAGATGGTGGCTTTCAATTGAATGGATTTTGGAATTTAAAATTGTTAACTCATGTATGATTTACTCATGGTTAGACTTGAGTTTGAATTTTAAACTCTTCTCATTTATTCTCTTTATAGATGGATAATGCATGTTTATTTTTGCTAAAATTGCCTCCCCTAGATAATTTATAAACTTGTTTGATGAATTTGAAGGAAAGGTGACACCTTAGCCTCCATACTCACTTCATGCATGCCTTGGGTATGATTGCTTTTAACCATGATGAAAGATTGGTTAAGGTAATGTTTGATATTTATTGGAGGGTCTAACAGGTGTAAGATGACTCAGGAGAGGTGAGCTATCATCCATCTTCCATGTCATTTGAGAGGATGCCATGTAATCATTTTATTTTCCAATTTCATAATTTTTACCATGATGAGGTGTAATGTGAGTTAACCATGGTTAAAATATTAAATTATAAATCACTAATAGGTTAACTTATTCTTCATGGGACATATGACTTGTGTCTAACCTATATGAGGTCATCCATGGTGTCATTAATGAGCTTAAAAATATAAAAACCATTTATTATGTCATAAATGGTGTCATGGGTCAAAATTCCCCTTTTTAATGAATTTTTTAATATAATTTCATTTTTAAATAATTAAGTCATTAATTAAAAATTTTGGAAATTATATTATTGATTAATTAATCAAAATAATTTTTAAAATTAATTATTTAATTAATTTATATTATTTTTAGTTCAATATTTCATGTGGTTCTTTTCATGGTTTTTAATTGTATTTCTAATTTCTAATTAATTATTAATTAATCAAAAAATATTAGAAATTATAATTTTAGTCAACAAATTAATCAGAATAATTTAAAAATTGATTATTTGATTAATTATAACATTTTTTATTAAAAATTGTGTATTTTGACCAAATTTGATAAATATTGGCTAGGGTTGACCAATGTTGACCCAGGTTGACCAATCCTAATTCAAAAATGTCCAGTATGACTTCCTTATTCTTATTATGATTAATTTGGTGATGAAGCTTATAAATTTTGTGATTTAAATGTTTAAATTGGTCATATTGGTCATCTTGAACAATTTTAGGATTTAGGTCAATCCAATGGTCAAAGTGGTGATAATTGGATTAATTTTTGGTAATTTTCAGCAATGTTAGGTTGGTTATGTCAATGTTTGTTTATGTGGTCAACTTTATGGTCAAAGGGGCATGGGTTAGTAATTTTGACCCATTTTAACATTTTTAGGTCAAGAGTTGAATAATATTCTTTTAAAATGATCTTAATCTATTAGAATTAATCGAAAATTTGACACTAAATAGGACGCAATGGAGAAAAAGGATTCATGTAGCCGACCCCACTTAGTGGGATTAAGGCTTTGTTGTTGTTTGTTTTGTTTATTATGTACTGATTGTTTTTTAATAAATTTTTATTATTTAATAAAAAAATTGACTAATAAAGTCAATACAATATTCTTTGGGTCATGAATTGATCATTTTAACCTAATTTGTCATTTTAGGCTATGAGATCAATGTAGTGGTGTGTAGGTCATAGATTGAATATTTTTGTCTTGTTTATGTCAAAGATTGATCATTATTGATCTAGGTTGATCAAGATTTATCAATTTAGGTCCAGGGTTGACCCAAAATGATTTATTTAACCTTGTCATTGTTAAGTTAATCACAAGGTTATTGATTTTGATAACCATACTAAGATTTGACTAGGGTTGGAAATGTTCGGTCACTTTGGTATTGTCCATTAATCAAGTTAATTATATTTAATTAACTTAATACTTAAGATGTAATGTTGGTCAATGTGGTGAACAGTGAGTTAGTAAGGAGGTTATTAAGTCATGGATTGACTTCTTCGACCATATTTTCATCATTTATGTAAAAATTTACTAATTTGATCAAATGGGTTAAGAAAATTAATCATTTCAGAATTTATCATTACTGATTTGATTAAGTGTATATGTCATTAAAATTTAAAGTCAAAAAGACTTTGGGTTTTACCCTAAATCTTTAGGGTTTGTTGTCCCTTGTTAAATTTTAGGAGATCAATATGGATAAACCTTTTTTCTTAATTTATTTGTTGAATGACCCTCACAAAGGGAGGTCAACACAATCGTATACACAAGTATACGGATCATTCAAAAAATACAGGGCTCTAATGGAGTCCTAGTTATCGATCCCATGAGGAAGATTGGAATAATTCAAAGTGTAGTTTAGTAATGAAATCTAATACTCAATTCAAAATGCAAGTTCATATAATATTTAAGTTGCTAATGTAATGATTGCTAAAAGCTAAGTTAACTAAAAATACTTTCTAAATTACCTAACACGGTCTAAGTTTTGTATTGAAAGGTTTAAATATGGAAAACCTTCTTTCCCGTGACAATGAGATTATGATAAGTGAATGACATAGATTAATAAAGTTTTGTATTTTTCCAAATAGGAGCATTTATATTCTTTACCCCCCTTTAGAGTACCCCTGTTCAGAGTTATTTAAGGAAATTTGGCA
Organism: Papilionanthe hookeriana x Papilionanthe teres; assembly: GCA_022702705.1. Taxonomy (NCBI): domain Eukaryota; kingdom Viridiplantae; phylum Streptophyta; class Magnoliopsida; order Asparagales; family Orchidaceae; genus Papilionanthe; species Papilionanthe hookeriana x Papilionanthe teres. Next base: position 91,876,154 of record CM040431.1, on the reverse strand, counting down.
AATCATAGGTTAAGTTTCTAAATCCATGGTTAGGTTGGGAAGAAAATTTTCTCTCACTTCAGCGCTCCCACTTCCCTTCACCTGAAAGCTAACCTAACATTAGTTACTAAACACTCGAACCAAACTGGGGATTTCAGCCTGTTACCCAAAAATCTCTAATTCGATGCCCATCAAAACACATTTCCCTATTTATTTGCACTCAAACCCATGAACTACGCAACTCATTCATGGACATTGAATGAATTGTCCACTTTTGTTATAGAAAACTTAGTCCTTTCGGATTGAATGTTTCACAATAATTTTTAACAATTAAATTGGCCAGATCGAAAAGTACATGAAGTAAAATGTGTAAAATCATCACAATTTCTTAACATTTAAATGGCACATAAAATCTACATCTCTACTTCATCACATTACTTTGCAGGGAGAAAGACAAAGAAAACTACTTAGAATTCATAAGGAAGATACAATAAAACATGGATTATATATATATAAGAAAATGCATACAAACCACAAGAAGTAAATACAACTTATCTTAATTTCTTCCCCAAGAAAGTCCCTTGAAGTTCCTTTGAATCATTTTCTATCTTCACAACTACACTCAATTCCCTCTTTAAAATAGTAAGGATGAAGCAAATCCTCACTTTCCTTATTCTCCTACACCCTCTAAAGAAGAATCCCTCACAAAACACGACTTCTAGACACTATACTCACTTCTACACTAACTATCAAAAACCTTAACACACTTTACTCTCTCCCCGAAAGACACTTCTTCCCACCTCTCCTCTTCAAAAGGGCATCCATAACTGTCTAAAATAAGTTAGAAATGAGTTCCTCAAGAGTTTCCTCAAGCAACTATTCAAAAATTGTCCAAATTCTTTGAATTTGATCTCCACTGACTTTGGGCGCTGTCGGTGCTGGATAGGGCATCGTCGGCGCCCTATTGCCGAATTAATTATAATGCTCCCTGGGTTTGGGCGCCGCCAGCGCCAGTAGGCTGAATTCTTCGTTTTTCTTTGTTTTGCTCCAAATTCGTTCATTTTTGTCTTCTTTCGCGCCCAACACCTAAAATCATCATACCTACACCAAAACATGAAAAATATCTTCCTTTAAAGTGCAATACCACTAAAAATTGGTACAATTTATATATATATTTATAAACCAACATATTTTTGGTGCATCAGAATCCTCCAAACTTAACCATTACTTGTCCTCAAGTAATCATTTTACTACATAAAAATATAACTCATAGTAGTGAATATTCATGTAAGAATGCTACAATTTTTTATTTAAATGAATATAATAAAACGATTCTAAGAAAAATATTCAGTAACTTAGGTCAAAATTACAGGTATAAGAACATTTAATAGTCAAGTCTAAGAGTTCTAGTTTCTTATTCATTTCAAAAATAACTATAATTTGTCACATTAAGGGTGCTTTGAAGGAATATATAAAAAGGAAGTTCATGAATACTCTAATAGAATATAGGCTAATAATTTAAATTCAAATTTAGAAATGTAAAAAAGCTCTTCCTTTAATTTGATTCAAGTGAAGCCAATTTTTTATTAGGTAAATCGTCAAGCTTCTCCTCACATATATTTTCTCCTTTTTTTCTTTTTTTAGGATTGTTTTTCATCCTTTCTCTTTTATTTTCATTTTTTTCTTTTCTTATGAGGATTACTATATCTGGATAGCCTTTAATAATTTTGAACTTCACTCTCCTCCTTTTAAAGTTGGAACTTGACACCTTTTTCTTTATAAATATATATTAGCATTATAATTCATCATAGATTTACAATCTTTTCTTCTTACATAAATCTCTAAGTCCCATAAAATTTCAAAAATACTATTTTCTTTACTTTTAATAGTCAACAATAGACCCACCCTCTTATACTAAATATCTTAACCCCATAAAGCAAACCTTCATCTCTGAGAACTTTTCAAATCCACTATGATATTTAAATGAAATAGAAATTTTAGTTATCTAAAGTTAGGTTCAACAAATAAAAGTTATGCTAATAATTTTTGAAACTATATTAAATAAGGTCAAATAAGAGTTAATATTCTACTCCACCTAAACTTAAGTTTTACATTACATATAAATTTGCAAAGGTAAGGAGTAAAATAGAAAGAAAACTAACCTTTTTCCACTGGAATTCTGAAATCTTCTGAAGCTATGTTGGTATTAATAAAAAATTTAAGCTAGCAAGCATGAAACAGTTAGAAGCAGTGTTATAAATAATATTTAAAAATTTGTAGGATGAAGAAATATTAAAGACTTAAACTTTAAACATCCAACATAAGCATCACATTCTCAATCTAAATCACTAAAAATTTTAACACATAGTTCATTACAATTTCATTTTTATCACCATTACATTTACGAGTTACACGCATCACAGAGAAACAAATAAGTAACACATAAAAGTACTACATAACACAAATGAAAATAGAAATCACATAACTTCCAGTCATCATTAGCAACTTCCTCTACTTTTTCTGCATCATCGGGTCGGTATGTAACATAGCTGGGGAAAGTAGGAAATATCACTCCAGTGTCTCCCCTCAAATATTTGACCTGAGCATCATGGTATGCAATGTCATATTCAAATCTTCTCCTCATATAATCATCATTAACATCACTCTGATCCTCTAATCCATCCTTCCTGCTATGGAGTCTATCAATACTAGCACTCTAAATACTTAACTGCTGCACAACATCAGACAAAGTAGGTGCCTCTGAGGTAGAAGGTATCTCCTCGCTAGCTGAAGGGATATCAACACTTCTGCTTCCTCCTCTCCATCCTACATGAGCTTCATAAGTACAAATATTAGCCTTGGTAATAGGCTTCAATGGATGGAGAAGTTCCTCGGTGTTGTCAAACTCCAGTCCAGACTGTACATATAATGCATGAATCAAGGTAGGATGTCATAATCCACTAGGGATTTCCCCTCTAGCAATAGTCTGGATACCCTTATAAATAATAGCACTAATATTAATCTCTTTCATGTTTTGAATGCAGTAATTAAGGATAACTCTATCTCTAGTAACATCGCTGTGATAATAAGAAGGTAGTAATCTTGCTGAGATGAAATAATGTCAGGCTTTAGATGCTACATTTAATGTGGAAGCAGGGAAGTTAATTCTTTGCCTTTGCTTTATCTTTCACTCCCATTTTCTATCAGTAAGAATAGAAATCACTTCATTTAGTCTACTATCCATAGTACCAAAATTTTCATGTTCTCAAAATCTCGTTCTTATTAATTGGTAAAAATAATTAATACGATCAGGAGTAAAATTCTACCATTTTGCCTCTCACAAGCACATATTCACCTTCAGTCCATGACAAATCTGCATAAAATTCTTGGACTATACCCATGATCACTGACCCGACTCGCAATAACGCAGTAATTTTTTCTTCCAAAAGATGGCAAAAAACTTGACCCAATTTTAAAATAGTGACTAGTGTATAAAATCAAAATGTTCTAAAATTTTAGAAAATATTTTATACAGTAGGGGTACTACGCAAGTATACGTATCATTTCAAGTAATATAGGATTTTCCTTTATAACCCCAGTATCAATCCCACAGAGAAGCGAGGTAAGCAATCCTTTAGGCTAATTCCAGTCTATTTCTACAAGGCCTAAATTTGGAATTTTGATTAAAAATGTTTTTTTTAATAACTAATCTAAATAAATTTCTTAAATAAAAAAATAACTTAAGGATAAATTGGTTTGAAAAATTTTGAGATGTTAAAGACTACATTTCTCTTGCAATTACATAGATAATGTGTAGGAAAGAAATGTTTAGAATTTTATGTAGTAGTGCCAAATAGAAGCAATCATATTCATTACCCTTTGGTCCAGGTGTAAAGAACATTGGCTAATCTATAGATTAGTTTAGAATGTTTTATTAGTAGAATGGGTTAATCTAGGCTCACACTACTAGATGTACAAAGGTGTCTATGGTCGGCCCTACCAGTGACCCGTTCCCTTTCTATAGACCAAATTATTAGAATTTAGTCTGTCACTCTAAAAACTAATCAATTCTACGCCCAATAAATAATATATTCCTATTTATTTGCACTTCACCTTGAATAACCCGCATAAAGCCTTCGATTACCCAAGGATTCATGTGATATCTACTAGTTAAGAACTCATCTCCGGATATGTCTCAGAATTCTTCAACGGGTTTTAACAATACAAGTGATTAATTTGTAAAGTAAATGAAGATTTGGTATGAATATTATCACCATAATTTAATAAGAGAATATCTAAGCAAATCTTAATTCCTAAACAGGCATCTATTTCATTACAAAACAAAAGTAAATGAAAATAATAGCATAAGAAGTAAAAGACTTGATAGAATTGTGTAAAAAATTAAGTGCCAACAAGGAACTTATTTCATTGGTATTCTTTTATATTTATGCAACTATCTGTCACCTAGATGCATTTAAGAGATAATTCTATCATAAAAATAATTTTCCTGCACATGCCACTACTTCATATTAAAAGAAAGAGTAAAGAAAATCACTTACGAAGCATGGATAAATTACGATAGAAAACTCGGTTTAAAATAAATAAAATCTACTAGAAAGTGTTTACAACAATTATAAGAGAATGAAGAACATAATACTTAACTTTTTCTCTCTGAAGGAAAGAAGAAGATCTCTCCACCAAAGACTCCCACCGATCCATGCGCCGCTCGTATATTCCATACATAAATATCTCAAAATCCCTCACCAATATCTTCATAAGTTGTAGAAATATACATCTTCATGACTCTAAAATGACTAAAATGACTAAGGGGAAAGAAAGAAAGGGGGAGAGAGAGAGTGGTAAAAAGAAGAGACAAGAGAGAGAGAGAGGCAAGAGAGGCAAGAGAGAGAGAGAGAGGCAAAAGAGGCCCTTTTTCTTGTAGAAATATCTCATATTTATAGAGCTCTGAAAATGGTCAAGGGTTGCTTAAGGCACCTCTTCAAAAGTAGTCCACATTCATTGAATCTTCTAGAAACCGACTCTGGCGCCTAGACGCCAAGTTCTGGCTCCTAGGCGCCAGACTCCGTGCCCAAAATAGTCGCACCCCTTCACTTTGGTTCGCACCTCTTCGTGATTTAAACCGCTCCAATGTGTCTAGATACATTGTATCACATGTCCTATATATTAGGAATAACTTCCAGTCTTCTAGAAGGTCTAGAAACTACTTAACACCATCAAAATAACTCCCAAAGTTATCAAAAATCAGTCCAATAACCATTTATGGATGATTCTGGCACCTAGGCCTTGATTCTAGCACCTCGACGTCATTTTCTCTTCGTCACTGGCGCTTGGGCACCGAGTTTGGCACCTGGGCGCCACCTTGTTTTCAGCTCCACTGTTTTGCTCCGTTTAGCTCTGTTTCAACTCCGTTTCGACCCATTTCAGTTGCGTTGCGTTCCTAACATCTTCACCTACAAGATAGACATAAAAACAACCTTCCTCAAAAGTATAATTTCAGCTAAAAACATGTGAGAAATATAAAAGATATTAAGCATAGAAAGATATATTGATATGTGCCAAGTTAGAATTTTTCTTCTTTGCTCATTTTGGCTCAAAATTTCATAGTTTTTTCTTAATTTTCTCTAAAATCATATTTTTATACTTGAATACAAAAATATGCAAAATAGTTTCCTTTAAAGTGTAATATCTTTAAAAATGTGCATAAAGTTAGCATAAAATCTACACTAAATATAGGTAATTTTTAAAGTGAATCAAAGTCCCCTAAACTTAAACGTTACTTGTCCTCAAGTAAAACTATAATCATGTAAAACCACATAAGAAAATCATGTGTATGAGTTTCTTTAGGAGTTTCTAAAATTTTGTTCTAGAAATTTAGTAGTCAAATTTAGAAAAAATTTTAGTAAATGAGACCAATTTGAAGTTTAGAAATCTCTTAGATGAAAGAGTATGAAAATATGTGTTGTTATCTAATTCAGAAATACTTTTAAATTTTTTAAAATATAGGGGTTAGGCATTTTATTTTCTTTACTTAAAAACCATTATTAAAAATAATTATACTAACTATATTATATTTTTTAGCTTAAGATTTTCTCAAATCTTATACTTTAAAAAGCTCAGGTGTTGAACCAATTTTCGATTAGGCCGTTTAATCCTCAAGCTTCTCCTTCCTTTTTCACATACTATACTTTCTTTTCTTTTTCTTTTTCTTTTTCTTTTCTTTCTACTTCTTTTTTTAATGTTCTTTTTTTTTCAGGCAAGGATTATAATATCTGAATCTGCCTTTAATAATTTTGAATTCCACCATTCCTTTCCTAAAGCATAAGGTAGATATATATCTTTTACTTAGAAATATAATACCAGTTTTGAAAATTAATTTTCAATAAAAAAATTTAAATATTGAAAACATAAGTCTAATCTTTCTATTTTTCTAAAAATACAACTTTTCGTACTAAAGATGGTTACACAATGCTTATCAATTCTTCACTAACAAAAATTGAACTTTAAATTTTTCATCACTACTATAAATTTTAACTAAATTCTTTTACTCATTTCTATATTCAAAATTTTATTTCCCTAACATAACTTCATACACATAATTATTTTTAAGTCAAAATAAAAATTTATTTATAGCATTTTTTAGGACAAATAAAATTTAAGTTTTTCAAAATTCATTTTTCATCCCCCCGCCAAACTTGAATTTTAAAATATTTTGCAATTAATTCTATAAAATGTAGGAGGAAGAAAAATAAAAGATAAATCTACTAACTACTACAATATCCTATCAAATTTATATACATGCATAATCAGGATAGAATGGTTGCAGAAGAAAGTAAATCTAGCCTAAAATATGCTTGTTATAATATTAAATTTAAAGGAAGTATATTAACTTTAAAATATATTTTTCTTCCTACCTTCAAACTTGAATTTGAACATGTATAGCATTCAGCACATGAAAATATAAGCAAGAAAAAAATAGTTCAGAAATTCTATCTACCACAAATGTTTGTCAAAAACATCTATAAATATTCATCAGGACATAATAATTTGCAATAGAAAGTAAATATAAACTAAAACATACTAGAATAAAATTAAATTAAAGAAAGGTCTAACAAGTAAGAAAAACATTGGCATGGGAATATATTTAAGTGTTCTTCAAACCTCTAAATTGTTGTAACACAAACACAAACACAAACACACACACTAAAATACCTAGACTCACAGATTCATAAAGAAATATCAATTGAGGTTAACTTGATCTCCTTTCTACTCACATTTTCCCTACTTACTTTCAATTTCTAACGAAATAAACTACACTAATAATGATAATTTGATAAATAAATAAAAATAGTGTAGTTCATTCATATGTTATTCATTAAGCAATTTCATGACCTTACTTAGTGAAAACAAAGTCAGATAAAGGAAGTAATAGAGTTGACATGGAGTGGTCCAAGTCTAAACTCTACATGCTTCAACGTAATGCTCAGCTCCGATTGATAACTGAGTTATAACAGACTCGTCAGCCTGCTACTACCAGAAGTCATATACAAATTTTGTCAAGACCAAGGCATAACCTCGCAACAATAATCTAATCCGCACTAAAGCAAACACAAAACATAAACAAAAACAATCATGACTCTCAAACACACTAAATCAAAGCACACTGATAACTATGGGTTGCCTCCTATAAAGCGCTTGGTTTTAACGTCGTGGGCCCGACAAATGATTCCTCCTGGATCAAAATTCCAATTATGTAATCCTCGATCAATCGCCCAATCATTTCCAGATCTAGGGATTCCTATAAAATCCTCAAATTTTAATTTTTCACTCAGCTCTTCATTTTCAGTTTGATTTATATCATTGTTCCGCATATTTCTTTCTAGATCCAATATTCATTTATTGATTTTCTGAATTTGCATATTAATATCATCCTTGAAATTTATAATAAATGGATCTTTATAAGATACTTCAATATCTCCAAAATTTTGGATCAGATTCTCTCTAGATAATTCAGATTCTAGATCAGTATCCTCTATGTTACTCTTCTGTTTCAAATTATCTTCCAATTCTTCCCCTTTATAATTATTAAATGATGGAGGATCTATCATAGTTGAGGAAATAGGTTTTTCTAATTCCTTAGGAATTTCTTCCAATGGTCTTCCAATATCCTTATCCTCTTTTCTCAACTCAATGTTCTTTTGAAATATATCCTCAAATTCTCTTCCAAGTCCTAGTTCAATAACTTATCATGTTCATCATTCAATTCAGGTTTTCCTTGTGATTGAGTCGCATCTAAAGATATAAAGACTGGTTGTGCAGATGAATTACCTAAATAGGTAGGCTTTAAAATTGTATGGTGTACATTCATCTTATGTTCATGAGATTTTTCAACAAATGGAATTAAAAGTTTACTATTTTTGGTAGCGTCCATCATTTCACACCTCTCCTGAACATACATACAGTCTTCTTTAAATAACGTTTTTTAATCATCATGAAAATCCATTTCAATCTTATATATTAACTTACTCTTAAAACTTTCTTGGAAATGTTCTTTAGTTAGATAATCAATTTCATCTATCCAAAAACAATCATCATCTTTTCTCTCAGCTGGATATTTCATAGTTTTTAAAACATCAAAAGTGACTTTCTAGTCATTAATATTCATAATCAACTCTCCTTTTTGCACATCTATCATAGCTTGTCCAGTAAGAAGGAAATGTCTCCCTAAAATAATTGGAATTTCTTTATCTTCCTCCATATCTAATACAATAAAGTCCAAAGGAAAGATAAATTTATCCACTTTAACAAGCACGTCTTCTATAACTCCTTTTGGATAAATGATAGATCGATCATCTAACATAAGGGTTATAATAGTGGGAGAAATATCGACTGAACCTAACCTTGTAAATATAGATAGAGGCATCACATTAATGCTCATTCCTAAATCACATAAAGCTTTACCACATAATCTTTCTCCAATTGCACAAGGAATTGTAAAGCTACAAGGATCTTTAAATTTTGGAGAAACTTTTTTCTGAAGTATAGTGCTACACTCCTCACTTAGTGCAACTGTCTCGTAATCCCCAAATTTCCTTTTCTTGTTCAATATCTCCTTCATAAACTTTGAATAACTTGGCATCTGTTCCAAAGCATCAGTGAAAGGAATATTTATCGTTAACTTCTTAAGTACTTTCATGAACTTTGAAAATTTTTTATCCAACTCATGTTGTCTAAGTCTTTGAGAAAATGGAGGTCGTCGTCTTTCCAAACTGATTTTATTTGGAGAAATTAATTTTTCCAGTTCCTTAGAAACATGTTTTTCAGATCTTTTAGTTTCATTTGTTTCTCTCACAACATCTTTCTCTTTTTTAACCACATCCTCTATCTCTCTTCCACATTTTAATAGGACAACTTCTACTTGTTCATTAGTGTTCTCTTTAGGGTTAATCTGAATGTTGCTAGGAAGTGCTCCTTGGGGTCTATTGCTAAGTGAATTAGCCATTTGTCCCAGTTCATTCTCTATATTTTTAATCACAACATTTTGACTTTGCAACCGGTTTCTCATTTTCAATACCACTTCTTCCATAGACATCTTCTTATCCTCAAATTGTTGATCATTGTTAGAGTCCGGTGGATATGAAGGTATATAGTTTGTGTTCCCCTGATTATTCCAACTTCCATTAGGATTCGCATGATTATCTTCCCATTTTTGGTTTCCACCATCAGTAGTATGATTCCAGTTAAATTTAGGATGGTTCTCCCAACACGGGTTGTAAAAGTTAGAATATGGGTTGTTTATGGTATTTAAAGCGTCATATGATAAGTTAGAATCAATTAAATGCCCTAATGAAATTTCCTCACTTACAGAAGTAAATTGAGGCTGGTTCATTCCAAATCGGTCCAACTTCTTTGATATTTCAGCAACCTGAGATGCGAGAATTGTAATCACATCTGTATCATGAACACTAGCTACATTTTTATGATTTAACCTTGCAGAGGGCCATTTTTGAAATTCATTTGTAGCCATTTTTTCAATTAATGCATACGCTTCATTAATTGATTTTGACATTAATGAACCACCAGGAGTAGCATCAATTATAGACCTAAGGGATCCTACTAACCCATTATAAAAAGTTTGAATGATTAACCAATCGGGCAGAGCATGATGTGGACACTTTCTTAGGAGTTCCTTAAATATTTCTCAGGCTTCGTATATTGTTTCTCCTTCATATTGACAAAATGAGATAATATCGTTTCTAATTTTTGTAGTTCTTGAATGTGAAAAATTCTTATCTAGGAATTTCTGAATTAACTCCTCCGAATTTTTAATAGAGCCATGTGCTAATGAGTATAACCACATTTTAGCCTTATCCCTTAGTGAGAAAGAAAAAAGCTTTAGCCTAACAAAGATCGTCTGACATACCGTTATAACGAAATGTAGCACAAAGTTCTAGAAAACTAGATAAGTGTAAATAGGGATCCTCCAAAGGAGTTCCCCCAAACTGATTATTCTTCACCAGTTGGATAATCTCAGGATTTATTTCAAACGAGTCAGCTTCAATGACAGGATTTTGTATACTTGAGTGAATTTCATCTGTCGTAGGATTTACTTAATCCCTCAATGAAGTATGATGATTTTCCAAGTTATTATCTTGAAAGTTTTCCATTTCCATTTCTAGTTTTTCGAGTCATTTTTGTATTTTTACTTTTTTATTTTTTTCAAACTTGGGATCATAAGAAATTACTCTTGCAAATTCTTCGTTTCGCATACATAACACAACAAACAATACATTAACAATTAAACAAATAATAGATGAAATGTATTCAACACAATAAAACATTTTCACGAACACCTTATTTTTCACACAGACAGTTTTTTTTACAACACTTTTGCATATAACAAAACACGTTTTCACACAAAAAATAGTTTTTATGACACTACAGTTTTCCAAGTCTAAACCTAATTATTTCAACTAAATTTCTCCTAAAGTTCTTTCCGAGACTTCTCCGGCAACGGTGCCAAAAACTTGACCAGACTCGCAATAACGCAGTAATTTTTGCTTCCAAAAGATGGCCAAAAACTTGACAGCGACTAGTGTATAAAATCAAAATGTTGTAAAATTTTAGAAAATATTTTACACACTATGGGTACTACGCAAGTACACATATCGTTTCAAGTAATACATGGTTTTCTTTTATAACCCCAGTATCGATCCCACAAAGAAGCGAGGTAAGCAATCTTTTAGGCTAATTTAAGTCTATTTCTACAAGGCCTAAATTTGGAATTTTTATTAAAAAGGTTTTTTTTAATAACTAATCCTAAATAAAGTTCTTAAATAAAAAGATAACTTATGGATAAATTAGTTTGGAGAATTTTGAAATGTTAAAGACTACCTTTCTCTTGTAATTACATAGATAATGTGTAGGAAAGAAATGCTTAGAATTTTATATAGTAGTGCCAAATAGAAGCAATCATATTCTTTACCCTTTGGTCTAGGTGTAAAGAACATTAGATAATCTATAGATCGGTTCTGGATGTTTTATTAGTAGAATGGTTTAATCTAGGCTCACACTGCTAGATGTCCAAGGGTGGCTATGGTCGGCCCTACCAATGACCCGTTCCCTTTCTATAGACCAAATTATTAGAATTTAGTCTGCCACTCTAACAACTAATCAATTCTACGCCCAATAAATAATATCTTCCTATTTATTTTCACTTCACCTTGAATAACCCGCATAAAGCTTTCGATTACCCAAGGATTCATGTGATATCTACTAGTTAAGAACTCATCTTCGGATATGTCTCAGAATTCTTCAACGGGTTTTAACATTACAAGAGATCAATTTGTAAAGTAAATGAAGATTCAGTATGAATATCATCACCATAATTTAATAAGAGAATATCTAAGCAAATCTTAATTCCTAAAAAGGCATCTATTTCATTACAAAATAAAAGTAAATGAAAATAATAGTATAAGAAGAAAAAGACTTGATAGAATTGTATAATAAATTAAGTGCCAACAAGGAACTTATTTCATTGGTATTCTATTATATTTATGCAACTTTCTATCACCTTGAAGCATTTAATAGATAATTCTATCATAAAAATAATTTTCCTGCACATGCCACTACTTCATATTAAAAGAAAGAGTAAAGAAAATCACTTACGAATCATGGATAAATTACGACAAAAAACTCAGTTTAAAATAAATAAAATCTACTAGAAAGTGTTTACAACAATTACAAGAGAATGAATAACACAATACTTAGCTTTTTCCCTCTGAAGGAAAGAAGAAGATCTCTCCACCAAAGTCTCCCACCGATCCATGCCCCGCTCGTACATCCCATACATAAATATCTCAAAATCCCTCACCAATCTCTCCATAAGATGTAGAAATCTACATTTTCATGACTCTAAAATAACTAAAATGACTAAGGGGAAAGAAAGAGAGGGGGAGAGAGAGAGAGAGGCAAAAAGAAAAGACAAGAGAGAGAGATGCAAGAGAGGCAAGAGAGAGAGAGAGGCAAGAGAGGCCCTTTTACTTGTAGAAATATCTCCTATTTATAGAGCTCTGAAAATGGACAAGGGTTGCTTAAGGCACCTCTTCAAAAGTGGTCCACATTCATTGAATCTTCTGGAAACCAACTCTGGCGCCTAGGCGCCAGACTCCGTGCCCAAAAAAGTCACACCCCTTCACTTTGGATCGCACCTCTTCATGATTTAAACTGCTTTAATGTGTCTAGATTCATTGTATCACATGTCTTATATATTAGAAATAACTTTTAGTCTTCTAGAAGGTCTAGAAACTACTTAATATCGTCAAAATAACTCCCAAAGTTGTCAAAAATCTGTCCAATAACCATTTCTGGATGATTCTGGCCCCTAGGCCTTGGTTCTGGCTCCTAGGCACTGTTTTCTCTTCGTCACTGGCGCCTGGGCGCCGGGTTTGGTGCCTAGGCGCCACCCTATGCGTAGGTCCACTATTTTGCTCCTTTTGGCTCCGTTTCAACCCATTTCAATTGCGTTGTGTTCCTAACATCTTTACCTACAAGATAGACATAAAAACAACCTTTCTCAAAAGTATAATTTCATTCAAAAACATGTGAGAAATATAAAAGATATTAAGCATAGAAAGACATATTGATATGTGCCAAGTCAAAATTTTCTTCCTTCCTCATTTTGGCTCAAAATTTCATAGTTTTTGCTTCATTTTCTCTAAAATCATATTTTTATAATTGAAGACAAAATAAGCAAAATACCTTCCTTTAAAGTGTAATGTCTTTAAAAATGTGCATAAAGTTAGCATGAAATCTACACTAAATATATGTAACTTTTAAAATGGATCAATCACATCAGTAGTAAAATAGTGAAATATCTCCCATTTTCTATCAAAAATTAATTATTCTATCATTCCGCCCAGATTTTCAAAAGCACAATCTTAAATACTCTTCTTGTTATAAAGGGTTGAATTAAAATGAAATTGTGCTTTAGCACTAACAAATCGATCCTCATCAAATCCTTTTTCCTCTTCCCTTTACTTGTCCTTGGAAACATAACAATGTTTTCTAAAAATGTGCAAATAAATCTAATTAATTCCAAAATCACAATGTAGAAGACTCCAAAATCAAATCTTAGTAAGAACTTCTATCACAATGGTAAATCTCAAAACTTCATCAAAAATTCCAAATTTCAAATCTATATAATGTGGGAAATTTCTATGGTGAAAATAAAAAATATTAAGTTTAGAGTAGAGTTCTTTCCAAGAGAAGACAAGATCTACACTTTTTTAGCTTTGAAATCACTTGAAATCCAGTATCTAGCAAGCCCTAGATCTCTATTTGGCGTTGGTTGGAGGTTGAAGACGATGGAAATGGCAAGAATTGCGGGTCCCAGGGAAAAAATCATGAATTTAAGAGGTTTCAGGCCTTTTCTATACTCGGGCGTCGTCGGCACTGGATAGGGCAATGTCGAGGCTAGAGGGTGCTGTCAGCGCTCTATTTAATTAAAATAGTCCAACTCTCTGAACTTGGACATCGCCGGCATTAGTTCAAATTCTAGGTCTGAAATTTTTTTGCAAATTTAATCATTTTAAAGTCACACCATCATATAATTAGCATTTTTAAGCATCTACTTCACCAATTAAGCAAGTAACTAACATCAAATTCACACAAACAACATAAAATATCAATTTAATATATAAAATCCACATTACAACTTACCCTTTTAAACACTCACTAAATAGGTTCTTCAAGCCATTTAGCATAAAGATTCAACATCGCAAATACATTACAATACTCTAATGTTGAATACTAAATGAAGACACAAATTCAAAGCATAATAAGTACAAAAACAATTACATAATCAATCAAGCCAACTACCAAGCACACCCAAGCATAATAAAAGATAAGAACTAAATATTAGATATAGTAGAGTCACTACTGATCATCAGTCTCAGCACTATCTTCTCTTCTGATATCTCTCATGGATTGACGATGCACGATCAAATTATAAAAGGGACAATATGAAAATTCATCAGTTGAATCCTCTGCAATCACAACCTTCTTCTTCATCAAATTTACCAAACTATCTTCAATTCGTCCAGTGTGGTCAAACTATTTTTTCATCCTCCAATCTAAGTGAACAAATAAATTAGAAATGCTATTAATAGCATTCATCAGATTTCGTACCTCTTTCTCAAATTTCTTGATCTTCTTCAAACCACCTGTAAACTTTCTGAAAAGTAAGGTTGAATATGTCATAAACTCTGAGATGGTTGATCTGCAATTATGCTCATATCGTTCTCATGTTCAATTTCCTGATAGTTATATAGATTAGTTGGGTCTATGGGCTTCCAGGGAAGAAGCAGTTTTTCCCAACTTTCATATGGCACCTATGACTGGCTGCAAAGAAGAAATATGGTGGAAGGATGTCCAAGCCCATATTTAGATCCATGAACAATCAATCCCAATAAAGATTTCACAATTATAGTACCAATATCGATAGGCCTTCTAGTTTGAATACAATAATTCGAAATTGTACTTTCTTTTGTCACTTTTCTAATTTTCATATTTGTGAGTAACTTTTCATAAATGAAGTAATTTCATTGCTTCGACACCGGATTTAAAAATTTAGTAGAAAACTTACAAATTCGATGTCTCTTATCTCCCAATCTTTACTTTTATCTGTCAAATATCGATAAATCTCATTCATGTTGTCTCTCGTCGCATAAAATTTTGTATAATGGTAGATCGACACATTTTCAATCATAAATAAATCATTAATCCTAGAAGGAGTGAATGACACAAACCTGCCTCACACATAGATGAATCCTTGGTCGATTCCATGAAGAATTGAATAAAACTCTTTAACAACAGGAATGACTACAGCGGCAGTAGTGAAGTATAACACTTTCGAATACCTCTGCACAATAATCTCTTCTACTTTAGTACTTAGACTATCCATACCTCGATTTACAAAGCCTCTATCTTTCATAATTCTCATCTTCATCATCATTTTGTTGAACAATCATTGTGCCTCCAAACTGATGAACTTTCATCAGTTGAAAACGCAAAATCTCAGAGTTTCTACGGGGTTGGAATCCATTGGATGCAAATTAGGAATGAATCCTTTTGTTATTCTAGAGTTTAGAGGTTCAAAAATGAGTTTGAGAAGTTTTAAAGACAAAATTTTCACCTAAAACCACCAAAAATTGCAATTTAAAACTCCAAAAATCGTCCTCTGTCGCTCGATAAGACGCTGTCGGTGCCCAAATCCTGAAATTTGGCCATTGATACACCTAAAATATATAGTATTTTCATGCACATTTTTTATACCTATTTTTGATGATATTGCACTTTAATGGAAGGTATTTTCCATTTTTCTTGCACATATGATGAAAATAAGTGAATATGATGAAAGGAGCAAAATTGGATCAAATTTAGAGCAAAAAAATGCAAAGAATGAAAAATGGGACCTTGGCGGCTAAGCGCCGCCAGGTCGGCGCTTAGCCGGCACAGTTAAAAATTAAATTTCTTTCATTTTTTTGCACGAATTTCAAGTGGTGTCTGAAGCAACTTTTGGTGGCGACTTCCTTAACTTCCCATGGGCGGCAAATTTGAATGAAGGGATGCATCTTTTGGTGGATACGTTGATTGGGACATAATTTAAAGAGACACCAAGGCACCTTTTGGTTATTATTAAAAACAATGTCATGAGAGTCTTTACATCTGTGTGTGAGAGAGAGAAAGTATTTTTAGTGAGCCTAGTTTTCAAGAGTCATATTCTAGTACAAAGAGTCTTTCCTAGTTTTACTTTCAATCTTTTATGGTTTATAGTTTAGTTAGTTTAGTTTTAGAGGAGAAAGGGTTGGTTGAAACTTTCTTTCCACCAATTTTCCTTTCATCTGTTTATCTAGTTTTTATTAAAGTCTAAAGTCAGAGTTGGAGTCAACAGAGTTGGGGGCCAACCTTTGTAGTGTTGTCCTGTGGAAAGTCAAGTTTGAAAGGAACTTCTGGAGTCTTGTGGAGAGGATTTTCATATAAGTGTTTACTTCTATTTTCTATATTTAGTTTTTCCTGTTGTGTTTTATTTATGATTTCTATTTTCAAATCAATATGTGCTTGTGTTTTCTCCATGAATTCTGAGTAGTTTTCTTTATCTTTTTCTTTCTTAAATGAAGAAGTAATTAAATTATGTAGGATTGTTGTGGAATGTATAAGTGTTTAAAGTTGGAATAAGTTGTGAAGATTTAATTCCATGAACTTAATTTACTTCTTAATTAGGCCTGTTAAGATGTTAAATTTGTTGTGAGATTATGTAAGATCCAATGCGGTATTGTCTCAAATAATAAATGGTATAAATCACATGTAATTATATGGATAAGAATTGTAGTCCATATAATTGAATGCTTAGGATATATTTTTTAATGGGGAGTAAAATTAGAGGTCTTTAGAGTGAAAAGCTAAAGCACCCTAATTTAGTTTCATATTTTAAATTTTGCTATGAGAAGAAAGCCCCCAGGTGGAGGGAATCGAGGGAACTCTAGAGTGAGAGCTGGTATCTTCCCAGCCTAACCATGTTCAAAATTTTAAAATTTCAAATTAACTAATGTTCTTTATAGAACCATGTAATGGTAAAGAATAAATTTGCTCCTATCTAGCACAACACATTTAAATACTTCCACAATAATACTTTCATAATTATTAATGCTTTATAAGAGAAAGAAAAATATATTTTATTTCCTAGTATTTTATACCACATTTTAAAGTTCTTATAATTTTCATTTCCTGCTTAGCTTTTATTAAAAATACCAAAAACAATTTTCAAGCTTTTCAAATCAAAACATACTTTCAAAATTCATTAAAAAAAAGTAAAAATATAATTTCTTAATTCTTTAAAAAGTTTTTTTTACATTTCTCTCGTGGGTTCGATATCTTGGGGGTTAATCGAAAGTTCTATATTACTTGATAAACGATACGTATACTTTTGTAGTATCCCATATTATAAAATCATAATTTTCATATCTAAATCATCCGCACATATGTTAGGTGTGGAGTCAAGTTTTTGGTGCACATATATTTATCGAGGATCATTGCTCTTGACCCTAGAACAAGCAAACATATTTGAATCTCTGGTTGTGGGTTATTTTCATAAGGTCTTCTTTGCACATTTAATCTCTTGTTTGTCTCCTTTGTTGTATGCCTTTATTTTTTATTGCTCTCTCCTCTAGATCATTCTTATGATCTGTAAGAAGGATTTACTTCCGTAAAAGAAATGATACGATGATAGATAAGCTAGCGACTCCAAATAAAAGAAAGATAAATAAAAAACAAAAACACCCTTAAACAAAAGCTTTGTCCCCTCCTCCTACATCTCGATCCACTCATCGCTACCCATAAGAAAGGTGAATGGTGAATCCTCGTTACCCACAGGCTCCTTCCATTTCCTTTGTCTAAATCCCTTTGAAACCATGAAACTACCTTCGGCTTGGTGTGAGGAGTAGTGTGACCTCTATCAAATCTATGGATCGAGATTGCCGCCTTGTGCCCAGCTCAGACTCAAACCCTACTGCTCGCATGTGTGCACACCGGATAGACATTGCTCCTCTCTCGATGCTGATCAAGAGAGGGTCGACCGCCGTTTTCCCTCCTCAAGGAGGTAAATGAAGCTCCAATGTGTCGGATCGAGGGACCCCTTGCCCCAATCAAATCGTCATCTGCACTATACGCGGCATCAATCACATAATGGAAGAGGGCCCAACATCATCTAATGGAAAGCAAGGCTATTATTCAAGTAAAGTTAGCTCATTAGCCTGCGTACACTAGATTAGGATGATTTTTTTTAAGGTAGAAATAAGAAGCAATGATTACCAAGGTTCTAAGCTTTGTTTACTATGTCCTCAAGTTTATCGACAACATACAAATAGTTTCCTTAATAGATAACACCAAACCCCACATCTAAGGAGGATCTTATGTCGCTTGTAAGGTTCCCCAGAAGGTCGAGTGTGAACTCCTCTATCTCTTGTTGACGCTAAAAGAAATTTGTGTTTTCATTTCTTTAACCTTTTTTCCAAGTAGATCAGCTAAGTCTTTCAATTTTAGGTGAACTTAAAATAGCTACCCAAATTAACTCAAGAAAACACATTGGGAGAAGGGCTCCCACAACCTTAAATCCCTATTCGGTGACAATAAATAGTATAAGTCTTCACCACTGCCATAGTTTCATTTCGAGTTTGATCAATACCTTAGTGATCTCAGAATGGCAAGGCTCATGGTAGAAAGGAAGATGAAACTCCTAAATAAACTAGTCATGATACAGACAATCCACCAACTATAATTGTCAATCACTCAGGTTTTCAGGCCCAGAACCTCCAATACTATACCATCCTCAAAGACATATCACATATGAAGTCTTAAAATATTGTTTGATGACAAAATTGAACACTTCAATGATGGACCTTCCCAAACTTCTGGGGTGAGTATTTAGACACAATAGAGAGAGGCTTATGGCAGGGTAAGAGAGAAGAAACGATCAAAGAAAGTGAAGGGTAAATAGTAAATTCCGTCAGTAGGCCCCAATCCTATATATGACGGCTCGTGCGGAAGCTAGAGCTCCACATACCATACCTGGAAACACTAATTTGGCATCACTTCATATAAAGAAGAATGAAAAAAAGTAATTAAAGTATCTACACCAACCAAAGCCAAACCAAAAAATAAAATTTATATTCATTCAGATAGGAAAAGCACTATAACTAGCTCATTTACAGCCTGAGGCACTACAAACCTACGCCTCAACAAGACCCGACCACCTAGATTTAATACATCAACACTATATGCCACAGCCTAAAACCTAGAGACCGAACAAGCCTCTCAAAGGTTTGCTAGTCATGTATGCAGGTGCACAATCTCCATCTGAAGGACCCCACTTTCAATCTGATGATCTGTTATCGTAACCTTGAGCTCGAGGACCTCTACCAACAACTTCTCAGAAAGTGCATTTAGTTGCACTATCGGCTCATTTATACTTGCTTCCCATTGAGCCTTGTCTTCTTTCCGAGCTTCAACATGTGCAAAAAAGTCCGTTGTCTCTGTCCCGATGAACCACCGACCGGTCAACTATTTCGCCGATCATCAATGTAGTTCCGTGCGTTTTCTAAGAATTCGACATCTAACTTCACCGCCCCTACGAGTCAAAGACAAGTATCGTGTCACCGCACAACAAAAGAAGAGATAAGATAGGTTAAGAAACATTTGCCTTTATTGATGAACCAACAATTTAATTCTACCAAAGAGTCAATTCAATTACCGCAGCAAGGATGAAGAGCTCATTGTGCATGGGTACACCTCATCTTCCTTTTCCACAGCCTAAGAGGGATCATTTCCGTGTCCTTATCCTTGGACGACGCACTCTTGGAAGCCCGCCAAGCATCCTTCTTTTCATTTGCCACAAAGAACGACCGATTCTTAACAGAGTAGCAACTCCGTCCTATCGCGATCGACGCACAAAAGGAACATCATCATAAAAATTATTTTCATTATCCCCAACACTTCAAGGCTCCCTTAATCCCAACTATTTTATTCTTCTTCCCATACAGCTCACACCACGCGGTCGTCTTCCTCACTCACTGGCCGAACCATCATTAGTGATGACTTCCAAGCAGGGGGTGTAAAGGATGAATCTTCTCAAGTTTTGGATTGCTCTTCTTACCATTGGCCTCAAAAAACTTGTTTTAGAAACGATCAAAATTTTGACTAAGAGGAAACGCGGGAACTCAATCACCGATGACCGCCATTTACAAGGTAGACATGCATGGATGTCTAGGGACTCTAAATATTAAATGTTGATTTTAAGAATTAAACTTTCTCATTTAATATAGTATTTAAATTTCTTGTTTTCTCAGCTGCATCACTTTCAGAAAAAAATAAAAGTTGTGAACCAGGATCTGCATGATAGGATTGTAGCATGACAAATCTCGATGAAAGGCCGAGGAATACTGCCAAAAGAAATGGCCGACTCATTATGTGGCTCTATAAAGTTGTTTCGCTCTAAATAATACGATTAACATGGAGACCGAACGAAAGAATCCCAATGGGTGGGTGACCCACGCTAAATATATGCGTACTAAAATTCAATCCCCGGCAACGGCGTAAAAAATTTGACCCGCAATCCACTGATGACAAATATAATAATTAATGCTTTCAAATATATGTAATAGATAATAATAGCAGCTAGTGTATATAAATAATTTTATCAAAAATAATTTTACACACTAGGGGTACTACGCAAGTATACGTATCGTATCAAGTAATATAGGGCTTTGAAACAAAGACCCCGCATCGATCCTACGAGGAGTGAGTTATGGATTTTTAAATATTTTAATTTTATTTTTAAGTATTTCTTTTATAGTTGTAAATTTGGTATTTTTAATTTACTAGATGCAATAATAAAGCAGTAATGAAATGATTGATGTAAAATAGCAATAAGAAAACAACTTTCTTCCTTTCAATTAATCTAAGGTTTTGTAAGATAATGATAATATTCAAGTGAGAATATAAATTTATGATTGTACCAAATAGAAGCATTCATATTCTTTACCGTTTCGATCCAAAGTGTAAAGAACATTGGCTAGCCTATAGATCGTCCGGATGTATTGTTAGTAGAATGGGTTAATCTAGACTCACACTACTAGATGTCAAAGGTCGTCATGGTCGGCCCTACTAGTGACCCTTTCCTTCTCTATAAACCAAATCACAAGAATTTAGTCTCGTCACTCTAAAAACTTATCAATTCTACACTCATTATATAATATCTTCCTATTTATTTGCACTTTACCTTGAATAACCTTACATAGTCTTTCCACTTACCCAAGGATTCATGATATCTACTAGTTAAGAATTCATCTCTCTAGATATCAAAACTCTTCAACAGATTTAACAATTTAAAATACAAGCAAATAGTAAATTAAGATCCGGCATTAATATCATCACAATGTTTTAAAATATAAATAGTTTCTAATTCTCCAATGAATTTATATTATCTTATTTATATTTTCATAATTGAAAGAAGAAAGTAAACTAACTACTCAGAACACATTGAATTTAAACAAAAAAACATGATAATGAAACTTTGAATAAAATTACAAATACTTATCTCAAGTGTTTGTCTTATCGAACCTCTGAATTCTTCTCAACACTCCAAAGCAAATCAACTTCAAAAGAACCAACTCTTAAACTCTTCAATACAAACTCTAAATAAAATAACTAACTAATTTATGAAGGATATTAAAATGCAAAGCAACGTATCTCTCTCCAATTCTCTCTCTAGATGGAACTCAGATAAGGGGGCTAAGTCAAGGGCTGGGCACCGAAGGAGGCAGCCTCCTATTTATAGGCTTCAAGGGTTGCCTCAAGGCACCTTTTCGAAATGTGTCCACATTCAATGAATCTTCTGTGGCGTGTTTCGTGTGGCTCAAGCGTCGGACCGGCGCCAGCGCCGTACTCGCGTCCAGCTATTCGCACCGCTTCACTGATCACACCTCTTCGCGATTAAACCGTTTCCAAGTGTCCAAATACATTGTATCATATGTCCTATAAACCAGAACAATCGCCACTTTCTCTGTGGTTGGGTCCGTCAAAATAACCGTCCAAAAGTCATCAAAAATCTTAACAGATCCCGTATCGATCTGGGACTTAGGCACCAAATTCTGGCGCCTAGGTGCCAAACCAATAATTTTGACAATTTTACATTTTGGCTCCATTTTTGCTCCTTTTTGCTCCTCTTTCCCGCTTTTTCCTTCTTGAACATTTTTCCATCACCTATATCCAAAAACACAAAAATACCTTTCATTGAAGCAATATCCTTAAAAATTTGATAAAAATCGTTGGCATAAAAATAGGTGTTTTTTTCATGGATCAAAATCCCCCCATACTTAAACGTTACTTGTCCTCAAGTAAATTTTTACTATATAAAATGTATAACATTCTGAATGAAAGATAAATATTTAAGAATCTTTATAATTTTTGATCTATAAATGTTTTTAGTAAATCATTAACCAAATTTCACTAAGTTTAATTTATGAATTTAAAGAATATTCAACTACCAAATCATAAGATCTCAAAAATTTTTCATTCATTTCGCTAAAATAATAAGTTTAATATATTAAGACTACATGTATTATTTACAAGAAAAAGATTTTCAAATAAAAAGTCCTTTCCTAAATAAAACATTCATGACAAAATTAAGTAAAGTATGTAACTAGTTTTCTTCATATAAGATAATTCAAGTGAAGCCACTTGATTAGGCATATCCCTAAGCTTCTCCTCTTTTTTTTTTTCTTTTTTTTTCACAATTTATGGACATCGTATCCTGGACACTCGTTAACGATTTTGAACTTCACTATCCTTAACTTATATTTTCAAACTTTTATATTTTCACTTAATTAATATAACATGAATAGAATTTCAAAAGACTTTCAATCTTTTCTTTTTTCAGGTTATAATTTTTTGATTTCTTAATACTTCTAAAATTCAATTATTTCTATTATGAATAGAAAAATTTCTTAATCTTATTCTTCTTTAAGTTAAATAATTCTATTCTTAAAATCAATCAAAGTTATTAAAATTTCTTGCTAAGTCCACTAAATTATTTATAATTTCAAAAATTTAAGTGATCTTACATACATTCTTCTTTCCTCTTATATTATATTAATATATATTTTTTTAGAAAATATTATTTATTAAGGACAAATAAAAATTTAAATTTGCATGTATTTTCCCTTCCCCCAAAACTTAAATTTTGATATCATAAAAAAATAAAGTATGAGAAAGAAAAGTATAATTTGAAAATGAATTTTATAAGCATGTAAAAAAAAATTTTAGAAAGAAATATAATTTACTTCTACACATGCTTTTACGAATATTACGTAAAAAATGAAGCATATAAAAGTAAGCAGGCTCAAAATTTTTTTATAGCAGTAGTTAAATTAAATAACTATATTACTAACAGAAATAGAATAACATTACTAACTATTATAGAATACTAAGCAAGAAATAAACAAAAATAAACACAAATTCATTCAAATTTTAGTCTGCAACTAAATAACTAAAACAGTCTCAACATCAAACAATTCATACAAAGTCTCATAAACAAATCTAAACTAGCAAATAGCAAACAAAAATTAATACTAGCAAACAAAAACTAAACTAACAACAGACACAACACATCTCAGAGGTAAATCAAAGTTACTAATCACTCGTCTCGTAGCCCTCGTCATCGTCATCACCAAAAGAAAACTCCACATCCCTAGGATCAACAAATGGTTAAAATCTAGATTGTGTGGGAAATCAATATCATGCTCACCTTCCGCAACGAACTAAAGACTCGAATACTCGAAAGATCATACTCACTCTTCCTTCCGGGTGTAATCGATAGGCATCAATTTTCTTGTC
The DNA here is from genome assembly GCA_022702705.1 of Papilionanthe hookeriana x Papilionanthe teres. Classification (NCBI taxonomy): domain Eukaryota; kingdom Viridiplantae; phylum Streptophyta; class Magnoliopsida; order Asparagales; family Orchidaceae; genus Papilionanthe; species Papilionanthe hookeriana x Papilionanthe teres. The sequence continues at coordinate 91,852,208 of CM040431.1, read as the reverse complement.
CATAGTATCAACTCGTGCTGAGTTAGAAATAACTCATTCTATCAAGCCCAGAAATTGATCATGCATCGATTCCCAAAAACTAGACGGTGGCTCAAGTAGTAGAAGTAGAGGAACGAAAGTAGAAGGTCAGAAGGCATTTTTACTAGGTGCAAGTAGAAGGGATCAGAGATCTCTTCCCACGAAGATGATCAAGGATACTAACACTTGCCTACCCAATTGGCTTGGTAGACTTTAGCTTCTCCACGTGTAACACGCTATGACTCCATTGTTCACTCATAAAGTATAAATCGTAGATGGGAATCCTAGTAGTACAAAAGTACCGGATCTAGCAAATAGACTCCACATAATCATAAATATTGCCGTCGACATATCTATCAGCTTCCTCTCCCGAATGCAATATTTAAGATAGCTCGATCTCTAGTCACTACTTGTGGTTGGAAGGTATAAGTCCCGAAGAAATAAAGTAATGCCTGTGCCTTTGAAATACCATTTAAGATAGAAGATTTGAAATTTACCTATTTATCGTTCGGATCTTCCAAGTCTACTATTTACTAAATGGTCCTAAGACCATTCCAAGATATCCCTCGATTGAGATAATTCGTAATAGTAGCACTCGATGGTAGTTGGCAGTCCATAAAGAAACATTGATCCTTTCCGGAGTAAATCCTACTCCAACACCTCCTCGACGAAGACTTCGTAGCCTTCCGCATCCAAAAAAGTTAGCATAAAATTCGCGCATGACTGGAATAAGAGCAACAATCTGAAATAACAAAATCGTTATCAGTTATGCACAACGATCGTGTTCTCGATCATTTCACCGGGATTGTAAAAGCTTTGCTCTGAGATAAATTTTCTGGACGTCGCAAATTCGTGATATCAAAAATGTCGTCGCAAATACGAACTTGTATCATTAAAATTTTTCTTGTGCCTTTCCTCGCTTAGATTTCGTGCCATCTAAACGTGAAAGAAAACAATAATAAATAAACTAAGGAATCAAAGATTTAAACACTTTTAAGCTTAAGAAAGTTAAATGAGTTTAGAAGTTCATGGAGAACAAGAGAACAAAATGTTTCTCAAAATTTTGGTTTTTAGCCAAAAATAGGAAAACTATGATGAAAATAAAAAATAAATGGATTGTAGTGTATATTCCGATATCGAGATGATGAAATCAAGTGATTTCGGGCTCAAAATCTTGATGTTTTGACCTCAAAATGGATTTAGAAGGTGGGTTTTCATAAAAAAGAGGAAGGGGATGAAGCTTAGGCATAAAAATGGTTACCTAGGGTTTAAATGGTGATTTTCAGTGTTAGCCGAACTGTGCCTAGGCACCGAATTCCCTGGGCACCTAGCGCCTAAAACTCGCCATTCAAAAAAATCACTTAAAAATTATATTTTCCACCAAAATTTATAATTTAAACTTCTAATTACTCATATAAGAGTATTGCTTCAGTTTCTATCTTCCAAAATATTTTCTAAAAATTTTAAAAATTAAAAATTAAATCTACCAATTAAACACAAGTTTAAATCAAAATCTTCTAATTCCATTCATGATTTTCAATTTCGGGCTCATTACAATTCAGATAAGTATCATAACATGATTCAAGTTCTAACAACAATCAAAACAACACATTTGAAAGCAAATATAACACACATTGAACATGAAAGCAAACACACAAACAAACACACCGATTCACTAAATCAATACAATAACACACTAGATAAATCACAATCTCACCACATCACTATCTAATTCCCATTATCTTCACAATGAAGATTGCTTGACCTACTAGGGAAGAATACTAACGCTCTCGGAAAATGCGTAGCTGTTTTCTTGTTGATCCAATTGTTCTTCACATACATCTCCACTTGAGCATCTTGATAAGCCACTAGATGATCAAATCAAGTTTCACCGCCATTCCGTATGTTCAATTTGATGATACATCTCATGAAGGCGATCTCCAATGCTTTCTTAAATTCTGCTTCAAACTTATTTCCAGATGACTAAAAATTTTCTCCAAACTTACAAATCACTTAAACCATTGAAGTAGGGTTGAGGGATCCTTTCGAGACCTTGTCTCTAGTCTCTTCTCCAAAGATTTCTCCTCTCCATTTCTTCAAAAATATTCTCTAATCTCAAGAATGTGGAGTGTATGGGTTGAAATACCAGATTGAACAGGGATTGGGGACGAAGATAGGGTAATTTATAAGAGAAAATCGTGTGAAAAATTAAAGATTTTGGTTTTGACATGATCCCAGAATCGGTGGGTGCTTAGGCGCTGGGACCGGCGCCAGGCACCCGAACCATCGACACATAGTTTACCTCCGGCGCTGGCGCCAAATCTGGCACCTAGGCACCGGAACCATGTTCGACTCCATTTCTCCTAACGTCAAATTTCAAAGTTTCATTCTCCAGAATAGGTAATTTATAATGGTAAGATCAATATAGACTCAGTAACATAAATTATGCTTTTCAATCATAATGAAGGTTAACTCGATCTCCTTTTTACTCATAAATGCAATAGAGTGATCCAATGTTTAAGCTTTATATATTTTGAGATAATTTTCATCTTAAGTCAATAAAGACTTGTTAGCATCAAATTTTCTAAAGTAATATAAAATTAAACAAGACCGAGGCATAACCTTACATTAAAAACGTAAAACCACACAAAACAACAAATAACTATGGGTTGCCTCACAAAGGTTATTTAATGTCATTACCGACCTAATTAAGTTTTTAATCAGCATTCTAACTCATGCTCCTTTATAAATCTTTTTCAACATTCCAATAAGGCGTTCGCCTTAATCCATTAACTTTAAAAATTTTCCCCGTTTTGACTTTAATATCCTTGATAAATTTCCATAATGGTATACTTTTTGTACCATATAGCTGTCCCATTCATTTTGAATTTAATTTTCCAGGAAAAGTTCAAACGAGTAATAAATAATACTTTTTGTCTAGGCTCAAATATTTTTCCCCGAAATCTTTTTATCATGTAATATTTTCATTTTTCTCTTTACATAGTCCCTGTATTTTCATATGATTCATTTCTTATTTCATCCATCTCATTTAATTCTAATAATGGTTTTTCTTCTGCGTATTCAAAATCAAAATGAATTCCTTTATCGCCCAATAGCCTATATAAACTATGCTCATCAGGTAAGTGACAATGTTTACCATAAACGAAACCTATAAGGTGACATTCCCGACTGGTGTCTTATAAAACCGTTCTATAAGCTCATAATGTAGAATCAACAAGTCTATCAACCCAATCGCCTGTGAATTAACAATCTTCTCTAAAATTCTTTTTAGTTTCTCTGTTTGATACTTCAACCATTCCAATTTGTTTGTGAGTGATATGTAATAGAATTCTAGGTTGATTCCAAATTTCTTTCAATAATAATTGAATCTTACATTCAAAATGACTTCCACCATGTGTTAGAATTATATTGCATTCCAAATTCAAAATCATCTTTTTTAAAAATTTTAAAACACTTTTTGAATCATGCCTAGGTAAAGCTATGCCTTCAATCCACTTTGAAACATACTCAACCGCTAATAATAAACATAAATTTTTCCGCATGATGATACAAATTATCCCATAAGTTCAACCTCATATATCGAAAATTTCAACTTCCAATATATACAAAGGCATTTCATCTATTTCTGGATTTATTTCCCATCCCTTTACATCACTCCATGCCTCTGATAATGTCTCACATCTTTAAATAAGAAGCATAAAATCCCGAATTTAAAATTTAAATCTAGCTTTTATCTACTCTGTCATAATGTCCTCCAAATACTAATCATGACATTAATAAGATAAGTTTTTCAAAATGTACACATCTACGAATTACAGAATCTCTTCCTACCTAACAAACAGGATCTTCCCAAATATAAGATTTAGCATCATTTTTAAAATTTCAATAAAATTTTTTATCCAATCCATAAGGTAAAATATTGCTAACTAAATAGTTAACTATATATTTATTACCAAGGTAAGCCGACATCCTCAATAACATACAAATGTTCATCAGGAAATTTCTCATTTATATTTTTCTGAGTAATAAAATCAATTCCTAATTTGTATAAATGATCAAGACTTGCTGTCCGTCTTTTCTATCCACTATTTGAAAATTAAAATATTGTAGAAGTAAAACACATATTATCAACATTTAGCATCTTTTTTCAACATTAAATATTTAATAGCGGAATGATCTAAAGAACTATGCATTGCACTAAGAAGATAAGGTCAAAATTTATCAAAGGCATATACTATAACTAAAAGCTCGCTCAGTAAATATCATATAATTTTCTTAAGTTTCGTAAGAGTTTTACTAGCATAATATATAACTTCTCAAAATTTTCTCATATTTTTGTCATAATACAGCTCCAATTGCAAAATCACTTGCATCGCACTTTAATTCATAAAGTTTATTCCAATTAAAAAGTAATAATTATAGGTGCGTTTATTAATTTTTCTTTTAAAATATTGAAAGCATTAACACAGCCTTCATTAAACTTAAATTTAGCTTCTTTTTCCAATAATGACAAAGAGGTTTAAATAATTTTAGAAAAATCTTTTATATATCTTCTATAAAATCCAGCATGACCCGGTAAAAACTTCTCACACGCAATGTGACAGGGGGTTGCAAAGAAGCAATAATTTTTACTTTTGCTTCGATCAACTTCAATCCCTTTTGTGAAACTTTATGACCAAGCAAAATGCCTTCGTAACCATAAATCGACATTTTTCCTAATTAAGAACTAAATTTGTTTCTTCACATCTTTTCAGAACTTTGGAAATATTTTCCAAACAAGATCCCTAAAAGAAGTTCCAAAACCGAAAATCATCCATGAATACTTCAATTCCTTTGTCAATGAAATCACAAAATATCGACATCATACATCTGTTTCTGTGCATTACATAAACAAAAGTGCATTCTTCTAAAGGCAAATGTTCCATAAGGACTTGTAAATGTTTTCTCTTGGTCCTCAGAGTGGCAAGTAATTGATGATGAACTTAATATCCATCCGTAAAACGTATATACAACTAATATATCAAGCATTTGATCCTACAGGTAAAGGGAATATCTTCAGCATGCCTATTTACGAATAATCAATGTACCGTCAGTCCAAGAATTTGTCTTGTAGGAATTAGTTCATTTTTATCATTGGATCATGCGATCCTGCTATTTCCTCCTTTCTTCTAACACAATGAATGACTTACCTATCAAGCATCATCCGAATAGATAAATAATTCCAACATCTAACCATTTTAAAATTCTTCTAACAACCTCTTTTCTTATGATAGGATTTAATCTTTCTTTCATTGCTCAATAGTAGGTTTAAAATTTTCATCCACAAATTTATATGCATACAAATGGAAGGGCTTATTCCTCTTATATCACAATAGTCCAACCAAAAAAAGCTTATAATTCTTTAACACTCCTATAAATTTTTCTTCTTGCTCTAAACTTAGCTCGTGAAGAAATAATAACAGGCAGTTAATGAATCTCAAGAAATGCATACTTTAAATGTGAAGGTAACATTTTTAATTTCACTTCGTGGGCTTTTTAATTGAGGATAAAAGTATATCATTTTGAGTTATGTCTAAAGTTTCCCGATTATCTTTAATATAACAAGTTTCTTTAAGTAATTCTTCTTCTTTTAGTTCTTCATTTTCATCAGTTAAAAATTCAATTTCTTCTTCAAGAATGATTTTACATTTTTCTCGATAGTGTTTTTCAATTATAAATAAAAATATCCATTCTATAGTATTTTTCTTTATCGTGTACTTTATCGATTTAAGAATATCACGAATTCGATCAATAACTGCTACACTTTCCTTTTGCACATCAATCATAGCTCATCCGATAGCTAGAAAAGGACTTCCTAAAATAATTGGTATTTTCTCTTCTTCCATATCAAGGTACAATGAAATCCACAGGGGAAGATAAATTTATCTACTTTAACAAGTACATCCTCTATAATTCCTTTATAGGGTAAGTGATGTGATCTATCAGCTAACTAAAGAGTTATTAAAGGGTGGAGTAATCTCTCCTAAATTCAACCTTCGATAAATAGAAAATGGCATGAGATTTATTACTTGCTCCTAAAACCACATAAAGCTTTTCCACAAAATTTTTCTCCAACAAGACAATGTATAGTAAAACTTCCAGGATCTTTAAGTTTCTGAGGTAATTTCTTTGAATTATTGCACTACATTCTTCACTTAACGCAATGCTTGTATGCTTCAAATTTTCATTTCTTACTTAATATATCCTTCATGAATTTTGCATAAGTTGGCATCTGTTCCAAAGCTTCAAGAAAAAGGTATGTTTATAGTAAGTTTCTTAAAAAATTCAAAGAACTTAGAAAATTGATGATCAAGCTTCTGCTGTTTTAATCTTTGAGGAAAAGGTGGTGGTGATTTTTCAGCTTCCACATTACTAGAAATATTAGTTTGATCTTGATTAGGAGGAGTTTTTTTTTAGGTTTTTTCAAATCTTCAACCTCAATCTCTTTTTCAATTTCATTCGCATTCTTTCTTTAATTCCTTTTCACTTCTAAGTTGTACAGCCTTTAACATGTTCATGTTCTTTCAGCTTCTTTTCGATTAGTTTCAACATTACGAGGGAAGTGTTCCCGGAGGTCTGTTATTAATTAAATTAGCGATTTGTCCCATTTGATTCTCAATATTTAATACCAATATTTTCTTTTGTAATTGATTACCATTTGTAAAATTAATTCTTCTATTGATAACTTTTTCTGTTGATTATTAAATCTGTGTGGTTTATAATTTGAATTTACCTTCGATTATTCCAATTTTCAGTTGGATGGGATAGATTATTACCCCATTGTTGTTGTTGATTATTCCATGAAATTAGGGTGATTATCCTAATTATAATAATTTGAATAATTGATAGCTTTTACTAGTAATAGATTGTAAAGTTTCAATAGTTTAAGAATCTTCAATATTAAATATGAGTTGTTATGTGATATGTTGATGGCAAAATTATCTAATTTCTTAAATATTGCAGCTACTTGTGAAGCTAAGATAAAAAAGGCTTCGTTATCTTCGAATACTCGACATTCTTTTAAGGTTAATCCTTCTTAAGGCCATCAAAATTATTGTTAGTCATTTCTTCAATTAAAGTATAATCTTCTTCAAATGATTTAGACATTAAAGAACCTCCAGTAGCAACATCAATAAATGATTTTAGTGATGCAATTAAACCATTATAAAATGTTTGAATAATTAACCAATAAGGTAAAGCATGATGAGGACATTTTCTTAATAGTTCTTTAAATCTTTCTCCAAGTTTCATAAATTATCTCCCCATCAAATCGACTAAATGAAGTAATATCATTTCTTAATTTAGCAGTTTTAGAAGGAGGAAAATATTTAGCAAGGAATTTTAGTGCCATTTCTACCTCATATTTTAATAACCCGTTGCTAATGAGTTCAACCACATCTTTTCGTTTTATCTCAAAGAAAAAGGAAAGATTCTAATTTAATAAGATCATCGTAAAATATCATATTTAAAGGTAGCACAAAGTTCTAAAAAACTAGCAAGGTATAAATTTGGATCCTCATTTGGTGTTCCTCCAAATTGATTATTTTGAACCATTTGAATGATAGACGGTTTAAGATCAAAAGAATTATCATCTACATTAGTATTTGAATTCTACTATGAAGTTCATTAACTGTAGGGTTAGCATAATCCCTTAATGGTTTGTAAACATTTTGTTCATTAATTTCAATTGGATTTTTGTAAATTGTTATGTAAATTAGCCATCTCTTGATTTTTCGTTTGTTTTCCTATTTTAATTCTTTTAATGTATTTTTTCTAATCTCGTAATCTAAAGGTAATAACCCTTCAGATCCAAGATTTACACATAAAAAGTAATTAACAAGAAATAAAATCTCTACTTAAAAATTTTTTTATATATATTTTATTGTTATTATAATTTTTATTTTTTTACTAATATTTTTGAAAATAAAAGAAAATAAAAATATTTAAAATCTAAAATCTCCACCTCCGCCCCTCCCCGGTACCGCCAAAAACTCGAATCTACGCTAAATATATGCGTACTAAAAATTCAATCCCCGCAACGCGTCAAAACTCGACCCGCAATCCGCCGATGACAAAATATAATAAATAATGCTTTCAAATATATGTAATAGATAATAATATCAGCTAGTGTATATAAATATAACTTTATCGAAAATATTTTACATACTATGTGGGTACTAATAAAGTATACGTATCGTATCATAATATGTGTCAAAACAAAGACCCCGCATCGATCCCACGAGGAGTGAGTTATGGATTTTTAAATATTTTAATTTTATTTTTAATTATATCTTTTATATTTATAAATTTGGTATTTTTAATTTACTAGATGCAATAATAAAGCAGTAATGAAATGATTGATGTAAAATAACAATAAGAAAACAAATTTCTCCCTTTCAATTAATCCGAGATTTTCTAAGATAATGATAATATTCGTGGAGAATATAAATTTATAGTATTGTGCCAAATAGAAGCATTCATATTCTTTACCCTTTGATTCAGGTGTAAAGAACAATGGCTAGTCTATAACATCAGTCCCATGTATTGTTAGTAGAATGGGTTAACTGGGCTCACACTAGTAGATGTCCAAGGGTGGCTATGGTTGGACCTACTAGTGACCCTTTCCTTCTCTATAAACCAAATCACAAGAATTTAGTCTGTTACTCTAAAAACTTATCAATTCTACGTCCATTATATAATATCTTCCTATTTATTTGCACTTCACTCAATAACTCGCACAAGACCTTTCGACTAACCAAGGATTCATGTGATATCTACTAGTTAAGAATTCATCTCCTTCTAGGTATCAAAACTCTTCAACATATTTTAATAATTTAAAATGGCCAATTTAAATAGTAAATTAAGATCCCAGATATTAATATCATCACAATGTTTTAAAATATAAATAATTTCTAATTCTCCAACGAATTTTATATTATCTTATTTATCTTTTCGTAATTGAAAGGAGAAAGTATACTAACTACTCAGAACACATTGAATTTAAACAACAAAACATGATAATGAAACTTTGAATAAAATTACAAATACTTATCTCAAGTGTTTCTCCTACTGAACCTCTGAATTCTTCCGACTCCAAAGCAAATAAACTTCAAAGCACCAACTTTAAACTCTCAATACAAACTCTAAATAAAATAACTAACTAGTTTATGAAGGATAGTAAAATGTGGCCCTAAAGTATCTCTCTCCAATTCTCTCTCTAGATGGAACTCTAGATAGGGGGCCAAGTTGGGCTGACACCTAAGGAGTAGCCTCCTATTTATGCTTCAATGGGTTGCCTCAAGGCACTCCTCTTCAAAATGTGTCCACATTTAATGAATCTTCTATAAGGTGTGTCCTGCACCTAGGTGCCTTGACTCGCGTCCAGCTTCCTTATCACCTTCACTTTGATCGCACCTCTTCGCGATTAAAACCGTTTCTAAGTGTCCAAATATATCGTATCACATGTCCTATAAACCAGAACAACCGCGTCTTCTAGAATGTCCAATAACCGCTAAAACCATAAAAACAGTCCAAAAGTCACTTCCAAAACTCTGACAGCATCCTCAGCATCGACCCGGCGCTGCGTTTGGATTCGGCGCCTAGGCACCGCACTCAATAATTTTGCCACCTTACTGGCTCCGCACATTTTTGCTCCTTTGCTCATTTTTGCTCCTTTCACTCTTTTTTCCTTCTTGAACGTTTTTCCATCACCTATATCCAAAAACACAAAAATTACCTTCATTAAAGCATAATATTCTTAAAACTTTGATAAAAATCATGGCATAAAAATAGGTATTTTTTTGATGGATCAGTGGGCCAAACGAAAGAGGCCTTAATAGTTGGCAGAAGAGGCAAACAAATGAGAATTTGAGAAGAAGCTGTAGGAACACCCCACCGAGGAAACTTCATTTTATCTTCAAGTGGTTTGGCTCGTCATCGTCGAGCAGACAAGTATGGGCAAACGAAAAAGAATCATGTCGTCGTTAATCAATAAGTATTTATTAGCCTAATTAAATATATGATATAAATGACCACGCTGCCTTTACATTTATTTACATAGAAAGGGGCCCAAATGTAATTTAGTTCTGAAGGTGTCTCCTACACCGATAAATAAGAGGTCATTTTATGATGAAGACTCTAGCTACTGATCTTCCACTATTCATTTTCTAATCCCTCATTTGATCTACGTGCTCCATTCCTTGGGTGTAATTCCCAGACACATTTGGGTTCATTGCTATCTAACAAGCTTCTCCCTTATACATATTTGTGAAAGGAGTAAATTCCAAAATAGACAATAAAAGAAAAGAATATATTTGAATTATGTTCTCACCATATTTAAATAAAGTTTAGGTATCTTGAACATAACATGACTGATGCTTGACTTTATATTTTGCAAGAATTTATGAACTCAGATTTATAGATTTATAATAATTTTTTTAAGTCCAAGCATTCAATACAAGTATACGTATCATATAAAGTAATACAGGGATCTAATGGAGTCCTGGATATCGATCTCACAGGGAAATATTGAAGTTTTAAGAAAACGTTACACAATGTGTAATAAGCACTAAAGTTAAGGTTTACTACTTACTACTACTATGAAATAGTAAGAACAACGAAACAGTAACAATTAACTAACTACAATTACTTCTAATAACATTAAGAACAAGATTAACCAATAGACACACTAAACTAAGTATTTGAAAGGTTTTTGATATATGAGAAAAGTATATTTCCTCTTGCAATGAGAATATGATGTGTGGATTGATATGGAATAATTGTCTATATTATTGTGCCAAATAGGAGCATAGATGATTCTTTACCCTTAAAAGAGCAATTCCCTCTTCTAAGCATGAGAAGAACATTGACATATTCTAAGTTTAGTCTCTAACTCTAAGGTTGGGCCGGAGGATACCGGCTCTCACTGTGAGCTCCCACTCACTCCTTCACCCAAAGGCTAACTCGATATTAGTTAGCTAATCTTGTAATAATTTGGGGATTTCAGCCCGTCACCCTGAAATCTCCACAGTGAAGTCCATCAAAACATATTTCCCTATTTATTTGCATTCAAGTCCCATGAACTACTCAATTCATCCATAGAAATTGAATGGATCTTTCATTATTGTTGTTGGACATTAAATCCTTTCAAACTTAATGTTCAACAACATATTTTAACATTTCAATTGGCCAAATCGAAAGTAAATTAAGTTCTAAATGAAAAATCGTCACAATTTCTTCATTACATTAAAAGCACATCAAATCCACATCAATCCATCATCACATCTCTATGAAGAAAAGACAAGGGAGACTATTTAGAATTGTTAAGAAGATACAATAAATATGGATTTTATATATAAAGAAAAGTCAGTACAAACCACAAAAAAAGAAAATACAACTTATCTCTTTCTCTTCCTCAATGTAAATACCTTGAAGTCTTTCTGAATCCTATTCTCTTTCTTACAACACTTTGGATTCTCTCTTTAATGGAAAGGAACAAGCAATCTCTCACTTTACCTATTCAAGAATTGAGTGTTAAGAAAAGATTGTAAGTTTGTGATGAATAATAAAGCCTATACTGAACTATAAAGTAAGGAGATATTTCAGGTTTGAACTTTAGAAAGAGGAAAGTGAAGTTCAAAATCATTAAAGGGCTATCCAAATATAGTAATCCTCAATAAAAAAATAAATAAGAAAAGAAAGAAAAAGAAGGAAAAATGTTTATGAGGAGAAGCTTGAGAAGATGCATAATAAGAAATTGGCTTCACTTGAATACCCCTAAAGGGAGAATTTAATTTTATTTCTAAATTTATGTCTTAAGTACTGGCCTACATTCTAATGAAGTTTACATGAACTCCTTTCTCACATAATCTCTTGAGGCACTCTTAATGTGACAAATTATTGTTCATCTTAAAATAAATAGAAGACTAGAACTCTTTGACTTGATTACTGATAATCCTTATAACTATAGTGTTGAACCGAGTTATTAAATTTCTTTCTGAAAATCTAACCAAAATATTCTTTTGAATGAAAAATTTTTCTGTCTTACAATTGAAAAGTACATTGCTTAGAGTTATATTTTATGTAGTAAAAAGATTACTTAAGGACAAGTAATAATTAAAGCTTGGGATATTCTGATGCACTGAAAATATATACGATTTTTGCTATTTAATTCTACCCATTATTGGTCATATTGCATTTTAAAGAAAGGTATTTTTCATGACATGCTGCAGGTATGATGATTTTAGGTGATTGGAGTGAAAAGAAGCAAAAAGGAATGAATCCTGAGTGAAAAGGAGCAAAATGATGAAAAAGTATTATGGTGCCGCCGACGCCCAAATCGAGAGAGCACATCAATTAAATAGCACGATAGAGTGATATCGGCGCCCTATCGGGCGCCACTGCCACCCGAAGTCGGTGGAGTTCAAATTTGAAGAGTTTTGGCGACTTTTTGAAAGGATGCCTATGGAAACTCTTGGGATTTTGTCCCTATCATATAAGTAACTACTTTTAGATGAAAAGTGGTGTGGAAAAAGTGTCTAGAGAGTGTCTTGTGTCTTCTAGAGTTTTAGTGTTTAGGAGTAGATAGTGTAAAGTGAAGATTTTAGAGGGAGTCTTCTCTAAGGAGGGGAGGAGAAGAGGTAAAGTGAGAGATTGCTTCATTCTTTCCATTATAAGGAGAGAATCAAGTGTTGTAAAGAAGAGAGAAGAGCATTCAAAGGAACTTCAAGGGAATTGCATTGGGGAAGAGAAAAAGATAAGTTGTATTTTCTTTTGTGGTTTGTATGACTTTTCTTTTATATATAAAATCCAAGTTTTATTGTATCTTCTCCATGAATTCGAAGTAGTCTCCCTTGTCTTTCTTCTTGCATAGAGATGTGATGATGGATTGATGTGGATTTGATGTGGTTTTAATGTAATGAAAGTTGTGACAGTTTTTCATTTAGAACTTAATTTTCTTTCGATTTGGCCAATTGAAATGTTAAAATATGTTGTTGCACATTAAGTTTGAAAGGATTTAATGTCCTACAACAATAATGAAAGATCCATTCAATTTCTATGGATGAATTGCGTAGTTCATGGGAATTGAGTGCAAATAAATAGGGAAATGATTTTTGATGGGCTTTAATGTGGAGATTTCAGGGTGACAGGCTGAAATACCCAAAATGGATCTAAGATTAGTAATTAATATCAAATGTTAGCCTTCGGGTGAAAGGTGAGTGGGAGCTCCGAAGTGAGAGTCGGTATCCTCCCAGCCTAGCCTTAGAGTTAGTAACTAAACTTGAAATTAGTCAATGTTCTTTTCTTACTTAGAAGAGGGGGTACTCTTTTAATGTTCAATAATCATCTATGCTCCTATTTGGCACAATAAAATAGATACTTATTCCATATCAATCCACACATTATATTCTCATTGCAAGAGGAAAGGTACTTTTCTCATATATCAAAAACCTTTCAAATACTTAATTTAGTGTGTATGTTAGTTAATCCTGTTCTTAAAGTTGTTAGAAGTAATCATAGTTAGTAAATTATAATTGTTTCGTTGTTCTTACTGTTTTCTGCATAGTAGTAGTAAGTAGTAAACTTTAACTTCAGTGCTTATTACACATTGTGTAACGCTTTCTTAAAACTTCGTATTTCCTTGTGGGATTGACACGCCTAAAATATATACGCTTTTTGTTATATCATATTACTCATTTTTGATGATATTACACTTTAAAGGAAGGTATTTTGTATATTTTTTGGTTTTAGGTACAAGAATAGACATTGGAGCAAAAAGATACAAGAATGAGCGAATCTAGAACAAAAAGAACCAAAAGAGATAGAGGTTGATATTGGTCGCCGACGGCGAGGAATAGGCCGCTGACGGCATATTTTTCCCGAGAGCATAAAAATAAATTATAAAGGAGCCCGCCGACGGAGAGATCGAGCCTACCTATAGCGAACCTTAGCAGTTGGCCCATGTTCTAGAAGCCCGCCAGCGGTGAGAACGAGCCCGCCGACGGCGAGAAGTTTAGTTCAATCACAGATTCATCGAATATGGATGCTTTTTGAAGAGGTGCTTAAGTAACCTTTGGGAATTTTTCTACCTCTTTAAAAAGAGACTAATTTAAGAAGAGCAAAGAAGAGAAACAAGAGAGGAATGTTAGGAAAATCTTGGAGAATGTTTAGGGTTCTTAGATTAAGAGTAGAAATGTAGAATTCTACACTTTTGGAGAGATTGGAGAGGAGATTTTGAGAGAATTTGTAATAGATTTCACTACCATTGCATTGATCGACGGGAGACTTTCTGGGAGAGATCTTCATGTTTCTTTCAAAGAGAAAAAGCTAAGTATTGTTCTTCATTATCTTATGATTTTATAAACACTTACATAGTGAATTTGCTTTGGTTTAATGATGTTTTTGTTGTGTTTTCTCTGTGCTTTATGATATATCTCTCTTACTCTTTCTTCTTCTTTAGAAATAGTGACATGAGAAGATTATGCCATTCTTTTCCTTTTACTTTTCTTTTGTAATGAGTAGAATTCATGTTTAGGATATTGGGATGCTTGCTAGAAGATGTTTTAATTATAAATGTGATGGTTTTTATTTGCACTTCATTTACATTACAAAAAGAGCTTGTTGTAGTGTTAAAATTCATTGTAATTACATTGACCCGAAAGGGCAGTGTAATTCTCAACAAAGTGGAACCACATTCAAATTCCATGGATGGTGAAGTTCATCGGAGTTGAGTGCAAATAAATAGGGAAATATGTTTTATTGGGTTTAAAATTGGAGATTTTAGAGTGACAGACTAAAATCTCCAATTCGGTCATATTGTTTGAGTACTAAAGCGGAGATGTTAGCCCTCAGGCGAGGGGAACGTGGGAGCTCCGAAGTGAGAGCCGGTATCTTCCCAGCCTAGCCACGGATTCAGTAAACAAGCATATGATTAGTCAATGTTCTTTATGCTTGGACCAAAGGGTAAAGAATATGATTGCTCCTTTTTGACACATACAATATTTAATGCATCTCATTTCTATACATTATCCATTTCATTACATAAGAATAGTTGTTTTTATTACCTCAAAATTCTCCAAACCAATTCATCCAAAAAGGGTTATCTTTAGAATTATTATTTGCACTTAGTTGTAGTTACTATCTTTACATTTAACACTTGCATCTTGGAGTAGTTGCTAGATAAAACACGATTTTAATCGACATTCCAAACTAAGGATTTTTAGTAGTAGACTAGAATTTGACTAAAGACCTCTTACTTCACTTCCACTTGGGATCGATACTTGGATTTTTAAAGATACTTATACTTGCGTCGTACCCCTAGTGTGTAAAATATTTTCTAATTTTTATATCATTTTACATTTTGCACTCTAGCCGCTAATTATGAATCGTGTCACGTTTTTTGGCCATCTTTTGGAAGTTAATTGTCAAGTTTTTGGCGCCTTTGACGGTGAAGCTTCGGTAAGAACTTTAGGAGAATTTTTATTGAAGTAATTAGACTTAGACATGGAAAACTGTAGTGTCATAAAAACTATTTTTGTGTGAAAAGTGTATTGTTGTATGAAAAAGTGTTGTGAAAAAACTGTTTGTGTGAAAAACAAGGTGTTCGTGAAAATGTTTTGTTGTGTTGAATATATTTCATCTGTTATTTGTTTAATTTTTAATGTATTGTTTGTTGTGTTACATATGCAAAACAAAGGATCTGAAGGACTTGTGCATTATGGTCCAGAGTTTGAAAAAAATAAAAATACATAAAGGACTCGAAAAACTAGAAATGGAAATGGAAAACTTTCAAGATAATAATTTGGAAAATCATCATACTTCATTGAGGGATTACGTAAATCCTACGACAGATGAACTTCACTCAAGTATACAAAACCTTGTTGTAGAAGCTTATTCATTTGAAATAAATCTTGAGATTATCCACCTGGTGCAGAACTATCAATTTGGGGGAACTCCTTTGGAAGATCCCTATTTACACTTATCAAATTTTCTAGAACTTTGTGCTACATTTCGTTATTGCGGTATGTCAGACGATGCTCTTCGACTAAGGCTTTTTCCTTTCTCTCTAAGGGATAATGCTAAAATGTGGTTATACTCATTAGCACCTGGCTCTATTAAAATTTGGGAGGAGTTAACTCAGAAATTCCTAGCTAAACATTTTCCACCTTCAAGGACAACTAAACTTAGAAACGATATTATCTCATTTTGTCAGTATGAAGGGGAATCAATATACGAAGCTTAGGAAAGATTTAAGGAACTCTTAAGAAAGTGTCCACACCATGCTCTGCCCGATTAGTTAATCATTCAAACTTTTATAATGGGTTAGTAGGATCCCTTAGGTCTATAATTGATGCTGTCGCTGGTGGATCATTAATGTCAAAATCATTTGATGAAGTGTATGAGTTAATTAAAAAAAATGGCTACAAATGAATTTCAATGTCCCTCTACAAGAGTAAATCATAATTATGTAGCCAGTGTTCATGATACTGATGTGATTGCAAATCTTGCATCTCAAGTTGCTGCAATATCAAGGAAGTTGGACCAATTTGGAATGAACCAACCTTAATTTACTCCTGTAAGTGAGGAAATTTCATTAGAGCATATAATTGATTCTAAATTATCATATGATGCTATAAATACCATAAACAACCCATATTCTAACTTTTACAACCCAGGTTGGGAGAACCATCCTAAATTTTACTGGAATCGTACTACTGATGGTGGAGACCAAAAATGGGAAAATAATCATGCGAATCATAATGAAAGTTTGAAAAATCAGGGAAACACAAACTATAGACCTTCATATCCACTGAACTCTAACAATGATCAACAATTTGAGGATAAGAAGATGCCTATGGAAGAAGTGGTATTGCAAATGGGAAACCAGTTGCAAAGTCAAAATGTTGCGATTAGAAACATAGAGAATCAACTGGGACAAATTGCTAATTCACTTAGCAATAGACCCTAAGGAACTCTTCCTAGCAACATTGAGATTAACTCTAAAGAGAACACTAATGAACAAGTAGAAGCTGTCCAACTAAAAAATGGATGAGAGATAGAGGACATGGTTAGAAAAGAGAAAGATGTTGTGAGAGAATCAAAGGAAACTAAAAGACCTGAAGAACATGTTTCTAAGGATTTGGAAAAATTAATATCTTCAACTAAAATCAGTTTGGAAAGACCACTGCCTCCATTTCCTCAAAGACTTAGACAACATGAGTTGGATAAAAAATTTTCAAAGTTCATGAAAGTACTTAAGAAGTTAACGATAAATATTCCTTTCACTGAAGCTTTGGAATAGATACTAAGTTATGCAAAGTTTATAAAGGATATATTAAACAAGAAAAGGAAATTTGGGGATTACGAGACAATTGCACTAAGTGAGGAGTACAGCGCTATACTTCAGAAAAATTTTTCTCGGAAACCTAAAAATACTTGTAGCTTTACAATTCCTTGTGCAATTGAAAAAAGATTACGTGGAAAAGCTTTATGTGATTTAGGAGTGAGCATTACTGTGATGCCTCTATGTATATTTAGAAGGTTAGGTTTAGTCGATATTTCTCCCACTACTGTAACCCTTCTATTAGCTGATCGATCTATCATTCATCCAAAAGGAATTATAGAAGACGTGCTTGTTAAAGTAGATAAATTTATCTTTCCTTTCGACTTTATTATTTTAGATATGGAGGAAGATAAAGAAATTCCAATTATTTTAGGGAGACCTTTCCTTATTACTGGACAAGCTATGATAGATGTGCAAACATGAGAGTTGACTATGAATATTAATGACAAGGAAGTCACTTTTGATGTATTAAAGACTATGAAATATCCAGCTGAGAGAAAATATGATGATTTTTTTTGGATAGATGAAAATGATTATCTAAGTAAAGACCATTTCCAAGAAAGTTTTGAGAGTAAGTTAACAGATGAGATTGAAATATACTTTCATGATGATTCGAAAAGGTTATTTAAAGAAGACTGTATGTATGTTCAAAAGAGGTGTGAAATGATGGACACTACCAAAAATAGTAAACTTTTAATTCCATCTGTTGAAAAATCTCATGAGCTTAAGATGGATGTACCCCATATAATTTTAAAGCCTATATATTTAGGGAATTCAACTACACAACCAGTCTTTATATCTTTAGATGTGACTCAATCACAAGAAAAACCTGAATTGAATGTTGAACAAGATAAAACTATTGAGCTAGGACTTGGAAGAGAATTTGAGGATATATTTCAAAAGAAACTTGAGTTGAGAAAAGAGGAAAAGGATATTGGAAGACCAATGGAAGAAATTCCTAAGGAATTAGAAAAATGGAGTTTATGGAGTTATAAGGATGAAGATCCCGCTAAAAACCGCAAAAACTCACATTTTAAAACTTAAAAACCGTCAAGTAGATTTTGGACGCCGGCGGTGCTCAAACAGTCAAGTTCAGTTGTAGGAAAATGATATGGCGCCGGTGGTGCCCATTCAGGCTTCGGCGGCGCCAGTGGTAAAACATTCTCACCGAACTTCGTTTGATCCAAAATATTCCAATATCTCGATTCGATCCATCATTTATCAAATTTTAAAGTATTTAGGAGTAATTAGGATTCAAAAACAACTATCTAAAACACACAACTATAACAAACAAGCAAACACACCACAAAGATACATATGGGTTGCCTCCCATAAAGCGCTTGGTTTAACGTCGTCAGCCCGACAAACCATTCAGTTAATCGAGATGACTCAACATTAAAACTCTTTGAAGTCAGGTTGAAACCCGCCAAAGTAATGCTTTAATCGATGCCCATTAACTTTGAAAATGTTTCCAGTATCATGATTCTTAATATTAACAGCTCCAAAAGAATGAACTTTTACAACTGTAAAAGGTCCTAACCATCTAGACTTGAGCTTTCCAGGAAATAACTTCAATCTTGTGTTGTATAATAAAACTTTTGTCCATTTTCCAAGTTCTTTTTCAATATCTTCCAATCATGCCATAATTTCTTTTTTCTCTTTATAAATCCTATCATTGTGATAAGATGCATTTCTAATCTCTTCCAATTCATTCAATTGCATAAATCTTTTCTCTCGAGTATTTTTCATATTAAAATTTAACTCTTTTATCGCCCAATATGCTTTATGCTCCAATTCAACTGGTAAATGGTAAGTCTTACCAAACACTAGTCTATAAGGAGACATTCCAATAAGGGTTTTAAAAGCAGTTCTATAAGCCCAAAAAGTAGTACCTAATCGAGTAGAGCAATCCAATTTATGATTATCCACAGTTTTCTCTAAAATTCTTTTAATTTCACGATTAGACACTTCTTCTAAACCACTAGTTTGGGGATGATAAGCAGTATATATTCTATGAATGATATTATATTTCTCAATTAATCTCTTAATTCGATTATTCCTAAAATGGGATCCACCATCAGTTATGATTACTCTCGGCATTCCATATCTTGTAAATATGTTTTTCTTTAAAAATTTTGAAACACTCTGAGCATCACATCTGGGTAAAGCAACAGCTTCAATCCAATTCGAGACATAATCAACAGCAACCAAAACATATAGATTTCCAAATGAAGGAGTAAATGGTCCCATAATATCTAATCCCCATACATCAAAAATTCCAACTTCTAAATTATAATTTAGAGGCATTGTTGACCTCACTTTTGGTTGAGGTCTAGTCTCTCTTTAGAATAGCCTAGGGTCTAGCCGTAGGACTCTCCTGGTGACTTTCTTAGAAGACTAGTCATGGAACCCTCCCCGTAGAAAATCAAACCTTTTTTAGCTTCACTAGGAGTTTTCATATGCTTGAGGCCTAACCTCAGCCTTTTGGTAGGAATAAGGCAAGCATAAGGAAGCCTAGGGGAAGTCACCTATAGGTGGTCTAACCTTAGGATTTGCCCTGAGGGTGGTCTGGACTTCACCACTCACATGCACACATTCCCCTAAACCATTGGAAACTCATGTAGATGGTTCTTCTCAACTCTTGGCATCAGGCTAGGGTTTGACTAGTACCAATACATAGAGGACCAAATGTGAGTGACCCTTGGTCCATAGCTCAATTCAAACCATCTCATGACATTCATCTCAAACCAAGCTTCAATTTTCCAAAATTTCAAAAATTTGGCCCCTGACCTCCCAAAATGCCCTATATTACCCAAAATTCTTTAAATTCACCAAAATTCCCCAAAAATCATTCCATGATATTCCTTACCACTCAAATTGACCATCCATGACCAAAAATTCCAAAATTTCCAAAAATACCCCCCAATACCCTCAAAATACCCAAAATACCCTTTTTGCCCAAAAATCCAAAAATTACAAAAAATTCTCAAAAAATTCCAGGAAATATTAAAAATTCCTAATTTCATTTTGTTCAACCACACCATAAGCCAATTTCGTCAATTTAACCCAATTTAAATAAAAAAAACCCAATTTGGCCTATGTATCCCAAAAGTGCCCAAATCAAACCGAATCTTGACCCAATTGACCAAAATCTTGCTCAATTTTAATTCCAAACTTCAATTCGACATCCCCAATATCAATGTAAACCTAATTCAAGCCCAATGTGACCCACATTTGAATCCAATTCCACTTGAAATCTAAAATCCCCAATTTTGCCTAAATAATCCAAAATCCCCTAAATAAACCCAATGTAAATCAATTCCTCCCAAATTTCAATCCCAAACTCTTTATAACAACTCCTTAAACTAAATTGGATCATCAATTGTCCACAATTTGTGCTAAGTCTTACCCAAATCCATTTTGGACCAAAACACCCAATTTTGACCCAAATTGAACATATGTCCTAAATCCACCAAATTAACCCTCCAAACTTTGTCAAAACCATTTCATATCTTCATAAAAAATCTTCGAGACAACCATATCTACACTATTGTTGAAAACCTCTGGACCACATTCCCACTCAAACTCAAGAGTAACTTGACCCAAATCCAATATGGTCCAAAATAATCAAAAATCCTATCTGTACCAAATTTGAACTTCCAAATGAGCTCAACACCACTTTGTGTCTTCATTAAAGATCTTCATTACAATCATATGGACAATATTGATCAAGGCACTTGGGCTTCATTCAAGCTCTAACCCAAGTTAAGTCATCCCAAACCCAAATGAACCTAATTGAACTAATAATTCAAATCAAACCAAATTAAACCAAAATTAACGAAATTAACTTCATGGAATCCCTAATATATATATATATATATATATATATATATATATATATATATATATATATATATATATATATATATATATATATAAAATAAAAATAATAAAAATAATAAATAAATAAAATTAAAAAAAATATCTCTCCCTCATCTCTCCCTCACCTCTCCCTCACCTCTCCCCTCACCTCCTCCTTACCTTCACCATATCTCCACCTCACCTCCTCCTTATCTCACCCACTCCACAAAACCGTGAGCCCCCCCATAAAAATCCTCTCATAATCCCATTTTACACTCTCTTAAACACTCACACACTCACTTACTCACTTCACTCACTTACTCATTCCACCCTCCCCCTAAATTCTTCTCCTGACTGTGAGCCTCCCTTCCCCTTCTCCTCCTTCTTCCAAGCTAGCCACACTGCACCACAACACCCCCAACCTCTCCTAGCCGTGAGCTTCAACAAAGGCATCCCTTCTTCAAATTATCCATCAACTCCTCCAAAGCTAAGGTAATTCTCTTCCCCTCTCATTTATTTTTTTTTTTTTATGGAAATTTTTGTTTCAAAAATTCTTTTTAGATTTCATCTTCATGTTTAGCCTAAATATTTCACACCTACATGAATTTTCTTTAAAATACTTCTTCCTTTACAAAGATTTTTAAATTTACATACAAGTCATTTAATTTTTTTAAATTTTCATGTATGCTTTTTAAATGTTTCCATGCTTAGGCTTAGGCTTTCCTTTTTTATGCAAAGTTATTTAGCTATTTAGCTTTTTTTAAATCTTTCCATGTTTAGCCTTATGATTTCTTTTTCATGCAAATTATCTAATTAATTAGGTTAACTAGTTTAAATATTTACAAATCTACCACCTAGTTTTTATTATCTTGAAAAATAAATTTTAAAATTTAAAAGAAATAATATATCATAAAGGAAATAAAATAAAAGAGAAAATTGAAATGAACATAAGGATAAAATAAAAATAAAATAAAATAATATGAAATAAAAATCTAAAATAAATAATGAATAATAAATGTAAAAATATAAGTGATATAATTGTGAATTTAAATAAATTAAATAATATCTTTACTAAATTTTAACTAAAATAAACTATACTAAATTTAAAATAACTATATTAAATTTAGTACTAAATGTAAATAATATAACCATACTAAATTTAATAACTTTACTAAATAAAAGGACTACACAAAATTTAAATAATATAACTACACTATATTAAATTTAAATAAATACTACTAAAATATAAATAACTAAATGAATAATAATGATATATGAATAATAACAATATGTAAATAATAAAAATAATGTGATAAGAATAAAATAAATAACTATAAACTTAAATAAATAATGAAAATATAAGAAAATGATAATAATAATAACTAAAATAATAAATGTAAATATAAATAAATAACAAAAAAAACTAAATAAAAATGTCATTCTTCTTTAAATAATGTAAATGTAAATATATATGTAAATAATAAATACATATACAATAACCTAATATAAATGATAATAACTTTAAGAATAATCAAGGAGAGAGAAAATGAAAAGCTTTATAATTATGTAAATAATAATATAAATGATAAATAAATGACATAAATAATAAACTAAAATATACATCTAAATAATAACAATAATAAATTACAAGAAAAGTAACTTATAATTTAAATATATTAAATGATATGAATATAAGGGATAATAAAAATAAATAACACACATATATATATATATATATACAAAAATTGAAAATAATTTAAATAATATAAATAAATAATAAAAAAAATAAAATAAAATAAATTGAATTAAACCATATTAAATTAAACAAAAATAATTAAAATTAAATTAAATCAATTAAATTAATAAAAATAAAAAATTAAATTAAATTAAACTAAATAATAATGTAAATAAATAATAAATTAAATTAAAATTAAAGAAATTAAAGTTACATAAAACTGAAAAAAAATAAAAACTAAATAAATAAATTAATATAAATTAAATAATAATATAAATAAATGATAAATTAAAATAAAATAAAATAAATGAAATTAAACTAAATTAACTTAAATAAATTAAATTAAACTAAATTAAATTAATTAAATCAAGCTAAATTAAAATTAAATAATAATGTAAATAAATAATAAATTAAATTAAATTAAATAAATTAAATCAAGCTAAATTAAATATAAATAATAATGTAAATAAATAATAAATTAAATTAAATAAAATAAGTTAAATAAATTAAATTAAATTAAATTAAATTAAACAATAATATAAATAAATAATAATTTATACTAGATTAAATTAATTAAATTAAATAAAAATAAGTAAATGAAAACCAAAAAAATAATTTAAATAAATAAATATTAAGTAATTTTAAATTAAAGTAAATTAAATTAAATTAATAACAATTAGTTGAATAAATAAATGTTAATAATGTAAATAAATTACAATGAATTAAATAAGATAATAAATTAAATAAATAATAAAGATAATAATAATTTTAATTACAAATAAAAGATAATAATTTTAAATAACACATAATAAAAATAACAAAACACATAAATAATAAATAACAATTATAACATAAAATGATAATACATAATAAAATAATAAATAACAATAAAAACATATAAATAACATAACAATTACACACAACACAACAATCACAACATACAACAACAATCCCGACCACAGTACAATGCCAACACGATAACAATCGAACATAAGATAGGCCTCCTGAGGCATGGTTTATTTTTCCCTTTATAAAGACTCCTAGGAAATCACAACTTGGTGTAGAAAACATAATAAGAATACCCTTATGCTTAGTGAATGCATGGAGTAACCCAAATTTTACCCGATGTACACACAATCTTCCTAATTCACATTCCAAACTCAAAGTTCCTAGCTCTAAAAACAAACCAAAACCAAAACCAAAATAAAACTAAACCCAAACCAAATCCAAACACAAACCAAATCCAAACACAAACCCAATCAAATCTTCCACAAATAAAATCACAAACTCTTCACAGCACTCCCATAAGTCCAAATCAAACTACCAATTGCCACAAATCCAAATCCAAACCACAGCTAAACCCATCTGCCCCAATCTACCCCGAACACCTGTGTTCATTAAGCATAAGGGTATAGGTAGGATGAGTTGTTAAGCAACATAATAAGTCTAAATGAGCCCAGACTTTTCACCAGGCTGTGAGAGGGAAGCATGGACCTGCATCCTTCTCTGACCTTTTGGATACCTCAGAGGTCTATTAAACTTAATATGTCTGCTCAACGAAACCATCCTCAATTAAATTAACAAAGTTCATTGAAACACGACATAGAAATTCACATAGACATCATAGGACTTGGTAGACAACCAGGATCTTAACATCGACATCATAGGACTTGGTAGAAAACCAGGATCTAAACATAGACATCATAGGATTGAGTAGTTACTGCTTGTTAGTCCTACTTCTTCGTGTTTTCTGGCATGCTTTAATTTCTGCAAAATTATAAACACATACATGCAATGCAATACAAACGTTTCAGCTGAGAATGACGAGAAGACCCTAGCAGGTACGCTTTTATTTTATTACGATTTATTTTCCCTACACTGTACTTTACTTCTCTTGCATGTTAAACAAGAATGTCACCCTACATGAAAACTGAAAACCTTTAAGATAGTCACAAAACTGAAACCCAAAACTAAATTAAAATCGACACAAGATAAAATTCACCGCCACAACATTCAAAAAATAAAACAACACAAAATTTAATCACAACCAGAACAACAAAACTACAACTACAACAAAATTAAAATGTCTCGTTGGATGATCGGGAATACCTCGGATGATGTAACCCACATGTTGCTAACGGGATTTCCCACGGTCTAAATGAAAGTGTTGTACTCATTCAGTTGAGTTTAGCAAATTAATTTGGACTAAGTGAATCTGATGAAAATAATGGTGCAGGGATGACGGAACCGTGGGATCTTAATCGGTTCTGTTTAATCAACTTTAAGATTTGTTTTAATTAAAACATTAAAATATTTAGATTTTAAGACTTCTCTAAACCAAAACACTTCTCTCATCTCTTGATTATCATTTTCTAAAATTGAACCTCTGCAACGACGTGGAGCACGAAGCATGACTTCGAGGGCAGCACGACCATCTTCAACAACAAAACCTGTGTCGACATCAGTAAAACCATACTTTAGTTTAAATTACAAGCCCTAGGACTTTGACGTAGTCTGCCTAGTGCGACATAAATCCTCACCTGTTCTTTTAGGCCTTTGCACAGTCTTGTTGTGCAATATAAGCCCTAACTCGCTTAGGATTCCGAGGTCGTCGTCCGATACGGCGTAAATCCTCCTATTTTTCAGGTTATTTGCATAATAAGGTGATCATGTGAACGTAATTCCTATAATTAATTGGTAGGATTGAATCTTAAATAAATTCATTTCCAAAATTTAAAGGCCAACATTAGAGTAGTTTGGGAAGTCATCGAGGTTCCCCTCGAGATCCGTGACGTCCCCTACCACTCTTTTATTTGACTCTGGGAATAATTGTTCCACATTGTGCCTTTCACCTTTTGGATTTCCTATTACCACACTTCATTGAAAGCCCTAACCTTTGATTTCATGAAGATAGAAACCCTGATCTAAATCGAGAGTTCTCTCAGGTGACTTCGGTCATTTGAGGGGTAATTGACTATAGGAGCTTGCCTCTATAGGGAGCTTTATGAACCCAGGTAATATAAACCCTATTTAATTCTTTTTGTATTAAATAAGGGAATTTGTCGGTCCACATAAAGGTTCGCAGAACATATGTCATAAATTTCATGGTTTATTTGATCGAGCTATATTGTCAAGTAAGGTGTCTATTCTTTGAAATAGATGCGTTACCTGCAATATGACGCTCGTTCATTCAAACTGCTAAACGAATGAGATTTGGCCATTCTCATATTTTAAAATTTAAAGTTTTACTTTCAAAACTAATATGCATATACGTTAAATTAAATTTTAAAGCATTTCAGCGGCCGACAACTTCTGGCGACTCCGCTGGGGAATTAGCTCTACTCTCCATCATGATCAGGGGTTTCTATCTTCATACATCGGCAATGTGTCCACGTCCCTTATGGTCCAGATTGTCATTCTTCTTCCGTTGACATGCTTCACTCATTTCTTTCTTGGGCGAGCATAGTCAACTCTCTTGGATTTCGGGATCGTCTGTTTAATCACCTTTAAACAGAGTGGTTCGGGAATCCTTAGTGTTTTCTTTTGATTTTGTGAGGTCGAACCCCCAATAGGTGTGTTAGTGCGCGAGGTGCATTGTGAATTCAGCCCAGGACTGGGTCTTGAATTTCACTTTTAGTCCGTGTCTCTCGGTTTTGATTTGTTGTCGGCAAATTAAACGAAACCTCTACTTTCATACCTTTCACTCAAATTTTGAAATTAAACGAACAACGTTAACAAATTTAAAAGCCGGAAATAAAGATAAAATAAGGTGAAAACACTAAACAGAATAAGAGAATTGCCCAGTTTACAGTACAAGTATGTTAGCTTGAGTACTTCCGTTGAAACTACAAGGCACGGACGTTACTAACTTGCAGAAATTATTTAAATGCCAGGAACGATGTCTTCGCCAAAGTTGATCTTTTCTTTCACCTCCAGAGTAGAGTTCGCCTTCAATAGGAATGTGTTGCCTGATCTGTCAGTCATCAAGTTTGGACAAGGGTTCAACGATGTTGAAGCTAAGTTCGGGGACGTGGCTATTGAAATGATGAAGTCTGAAATGAGCAAGTCTGTTAAGCCTATTGTAATGTTCAACCTGAAATATGTTGAGGAACTCCTCATGCCAAAGAGGGATTGGATTGAAAAGAACTCAGAGGTCATTGGGACGTCTCCTAAGGCTATTTCTGCTCCTACTGTCGAATTCACTACCGTTGTACCAGTCGCTCCGCTAACTAAAGGAAAAGATATTCTACATGAGGAAAAGTCAGTCGATGCTTGTGTTTTGCCGTCATCTAAATTCAAGATTGAGTCTGATTTAAAGTCCGTACAAATGACAAAAGCACAGGAATGGAAACACGATCAGGGAATTCTGAAAGTCAAGCAGCTGCAACAACACCTGCAACAGTCTGAAGAACAGTTGTTCCAGATGAGACTGTACCAGATAGGCGGAAGAAAGGTTCCAACAACGTCAGTTCGGTTACACAGAAACTATTCCTTCAAAGATGATGCCGTGGCAAAGATGTTTGAAAATCTAATCAATAGGCCAGAATTCAGACTACCGGAGCCAAAGAAGCCAGAGGAGGCCGACAAGAAAGATTATCCCCAGTACTGTCCATACCACCAGTTGCTCGGTTACACCATAGAAAACTGCTTCATCTTCAAGGATTGGCTGGAGAAGAATTTTAGAAGCGGAAATGTAACAATCCCGAATGAGTATTTAAAAGAACCTGAAAAAGGTTCTATAAATATGATGTTGAGTGATTCCATTAGCTTCTACACGACGACACTGCTGCCCGAGGAAATAAGTGATGTTTCTCGAAAACCTCCAGTTGATCTTAAAACTATCAAAGGAAAGTCAATTGAGTCCGCTGTGGAAAAGCTCCGAGCTGGCATTGCACAACTATCTAAAGATCAGACTGAAGATGTTGAAGATAAAGATTACAACCCAACAGAGAACATGGAAAGTGATTTCGCAGAAATCAACGTCATCGAGACCTGAGCCATGTTAGCTGTGAGCGACACTCCTCTTTGTGAGGAGAACGCCGCGGATGAGTGGTAGAGGCCGTCCAACAAAGAGATGAACATATCACCCGTCTCGAGAAGAAAATTGAAGAAATGATGACTGTCATGGCTATAATACAAGGACAGTCGAACTCACAGCAGGTGGCATCCCCAGAGATGAACCAACCGGAAGTTGTCCATATTACCGACGAATGAAGGGAGGTTGCTTCTACAAGTCGAGATGAGCCACCGAAGAAAGATTCAACTCAGAATATGGCACCAGAAAAAGACATTAAGCAGCTGGTCAAACAGCAGGTAAAGGAAGCCTTAGCCCAATCGAAAGGGGGCGCATCAGTTTCAAAGGGTAGACCCTACCTGGAGGAGTTTGATGTCGTCCCATATCCTAAGGGTTTTGTGCCACCAACCTTTAAGACTTTCAATGGAATGGGTAACCCCCGTCAGCACGTTGCACACTTCCGAGCGAGCTGCTGCAACGCGGGGGGTAGCGAGGCGTTACTTTTCTGCCAGTTCGTGAGTAGTCTTTCAGGGATTGCATCTGATTGGTATGCAGAATTGCCTAACGGGTCGATCAGGACGTTTACAGAATTGGAAAATTTGTTTGTGAAGAGATTCGCCGCAGTACATCACCACATTACTATTGGAGATCTTATAATGGAACGTCAGAAATCTACAGAGACTTTGGTGGAGTACATTCTACGGTGGAGAAACTTAAGCATGAAGTGCGAGCCTCAATTGCAGGAACAACATGCGATTGAGTTCTTACTCAAGAACATCCAAGGACCGATAGCTTTCATGCTTAAAGGACTCACCATCAAGTCATTTAAGAAATTACTGAGCAAAGGCAATAATCTGCAAGAAGAGATTAAGCTTGCAGTGCCACAAGAAAAGATTAAAGAGCCCAGAACAACAAAAACATTCAAAAAGTATGGAATAGTGGCAACGATCGACAAGGGAAAGCAGCCGATAGAGATACATACCGAGCAGTTTCCTCGATACAGTTAGCAACAGCAGCCGCCTCAGTATGGTCAGTGTCCACATCAGTACAGTCAGTCGCTTCCTCAGTTCAGTCATCAGCCGCTTCCTCAGTACAGTCAGCCGCTTCCTCAGTTCAGTTAGCCGCCTCAGTGGTATGTTCCACACCCACAACAGTATGTTCAGCCACCACAGCAGTAAGTTCGACAACCACCACAGTAATTTCAGCATGTCCAACAGTACGGTCAGCGGTACAATCAGCAACACAGTCAACAGTCATCCCAGCAGAGGCCACTCCGGACGGATGGAGGGCAGGGTCGGTCTATGACCGATTTGTTGAACAGAGTATATCCCTTCAATGATGAAGCAATAGCGCAGATGTTCCAGAATTTGATTAAGAAGCCCGAGTTCAGATTGCCTGAGGCAAAGAAACCAGCGGAGGTTAACAAGAAGAATCATCCCAACTATTACCCATATCACAAAATGCTTGGGCACACCATTGAAGGCTGTATCAGTTTCAAAGAATGGCTGGAGAAGAACTTCAAGAATGGAAGCGTAGCGATCCTCGATGAATATTTGAAAAGAACTTCAAATAGGTTCTATCAATATGATTTCGGTGATTTGTTTGCTTTAATTGAATTCTACGCAATTGACAACGGACGAGACACTTTTTTATTACTATTGTACTACTTTTGTTTCTGAAAGAAGATTTTAGCATGATCAGAATTGGTCTGTACCATTCCTCCTATTGCAATGAAAGGAAAAGGAGTTTGTTTTTGTCCAGAATTGCTCAATATTTGGAAAGCTCAAAATTGGATATTTTGTTAAGACTTCAACTTCCGGAAAGAATGAAGTTAATGCCTCTAATGCCTAAGGAATTTGGACTGGGTCCTAAGTTAATTTCAAAATGATATAGTATTGTTGAAATACGAGTAATTGACTCGGGATATCACAAGCCTTTTAATTTCCTGCCATGTGACTAGGTCCGGGCTTTTGAATAAGTTATAATATCCCAGGATTCATATTAAGGGACATTTCAGAAAAATTAATTAGGGGAGTTTCAACATTCAAAATATTTAAATGAAATATGCCCTTCCAGATACAGTAATTCTAAAAAAACAAAAGGAACAAAAAAAAAAGAAAAAAAATGAGTGTTCTTGAGGAGAAGCTTGAGGTGAGCACAAAATCAAAAATTGGTGCCCCAATTCAGGCATTCAAAATCTTTAACATTTGCTCCACCAGATATAGTAATCCTAAAAAAAAAAGAAAAGAGAGCAAAAAGCTCAATGAAAAATAAGAAATAAAAGAAAAAGGCTCCCTGAGAAGAAGCTTCAGGCAAGCATATAATCAAAAATTGGTGTCTTAATCATCCCTTGATTAATAAAACTTGAAAGACTACCTTAAGAAGATTCCTCCGATATTATACTTTGAAAAGTGTCAAGTGATTTTATGCCTTTTGGTCGGTCATTAATTGGCTCAGAAATATCTTTGGATAGTGAAAAATATTTTACTCACATGAACATAAATTTTGAAATCTGCTTAGGTCTGAGAAGAAAGAATTAAAGAAAAGGTCACGTTGTTGGCAATTAATGGAAATTCAACCCTGAAGTCTTATCATGAAGTCATATCCTTCAGCGCCCAGCAAATACAACTTCAATGTCAATTCGAAGAATGTCAGAGCAACTTCTCTAAGACAACTTCAACCTCTACAGAATCTGCAACAAATTGAACGAAAACTACTACAAACGAAACTATGAAGTTTCGTCCTCTTCAGCGGTGACGTCCTAAGGGACAACACACTTTTATAGGTACTTGAAAGAATGTGATTCTGATGACACCTTAAAGGGAGTTATTCTCTCACGTACCTTCAGTCGGTGGATGATACCTCAAGAAGTGCTGTACATCGTGATGTTTTAAAAACAGTCTTGTTCTGCGAAGCACCGATGCTGCACTTGTCTAAAACTGGATCCAAATCCTAAAACAAATGCAACTGAATAAAACTATGCATCAAACAAAATAAAATTCAACATTTGAACAAAACAAAAGAAATCTACACCTTGTGAATTTTCAAAAAATCTCTGCACAAGCATTTCAATAAAATTCAGCATTTACATGAACTTCTACAAACATTCTCGGTACTTTGCAATATATTTTCACAATCTCTGCATTCATAAATCTCAGCAATATGTTCAGTCTCTGCATTCATAAAACTCTGCATTCCCAAATATCAACAAAATCATTATGAATCTCTGCATAAATACATCTCAGCAAAACTCTTCACGGTCTATGCATCCGTAAATTCTCAGTATATTCTTAGCATTCGGGATAGGCTTCCGCCTCACTCCCTTCTCAGCAATTCTCAACAATTCTCAGTAATTCTCAGCATTCTAAGCAATTCTCAGCAATTCTCAGCATTCTCAGCAATTCGCAGCAATTCTCAGCATATTCTCAGCACTCGGGATAGGCTTCCGCCTCACTCCCTTCTTCGCATACTCTCAGCACTCGGGATAGGCTTTTGCTTTACTCCCTCCTCAGCATATTCTCAGCAGTTGGGATAGGCTTTCGCCTTACTCCCTCCTCAGCAGTTCTCTTCATTAGGATAGGCACAGTCCTACTCTTTTCTCAGCAATCTCAATATTCAACCCTCTCAGCACAAAATTAAAATTGAAATTTCAATTGAAATTGAAACACTCTGCATTTTGCATAGGCTCCGTCCTATTCTTTCTCAGCATACACGTATGGAGTAGGCTCAGCCCTACATCCTTCTCAGCATACAAATGCATTCGGGTGGCCCTTAGCCCTACTCTTTTCTTTGCATAAAACCAAAATTGAAATTGAAATTGAAATTAAAATTGAAATCAAAATCAAATTGAAATTAAAGTTGAAAGAAAAGCAAAGTAAATCAAATCCAAATTTGAAATTTGAAATTTGAAAATTAAAGTTTCAACTCTTAAATTGAAAATTCCTCCACTTGTTTCCCCAGCGGAAACAACTCTCTCTCAATTCTGCGTTCTGTCCTAAGTGTTTTACTTAGGCAGCTTTGTGTTGGTTTGTTGATCTTTTCGATCAACACCAATACGCGTGGTGTGCCTGTCTGGCGCACCACATTTATTGGGGGTCCATTTGTTGACCTCACTTTTGGTTGAGGTCTAGTCTCTCTTTAGAATAACCCAGGGTCTAGCCGTAGGACTCTCCTGGTGACTTTCTTAGAAGACTAGTCATGGAACCCTCCCCATAGAAAATCAAACATTTTTTAGCTTCACTAGGTGTTTTCATATGCTTGAGGCCTAACCTCCACCTTTTGGTAGGAATAAGGCAAGCATAAGGAAGCCTAGGGGAAGTCTCCTATAGGTGGTCTAACCTTAGGATTTGCCCTGAGGGAGGTCTGGACTTCACCACTCACATGCACACATTCCCCTAAACCATTGGAAACTCATTTAGATGGTTCTTCTCAACTCTTGACATCAGGCTAGGGTTTGACTAGTACCAATACATAGAGGACCAAATGTGAGTGACCCTTGGTCCATAGCTCAATTCAAACCATCTCATGACATTCATCTCAAACCAAGCTTCAATTTTCCAAAATTTCAAAAATTTGGCCCCTGACCTGCCAAAATGCCCTAAATTACCCAAAATTCTTCAAATTCACCAAAATTCCCCAAAAATCATTCTAAGATATTCCTTACCACTCAAATGAACCATCCATGACCAAAAATTCCAAAATTTCCAAAAATACCCCCCAATACCCTCAAAATACCCAAAATACCCTTTTTGCCCAAAAATCCAAAAATTACAAAAAATTCTCAAAAAATTCCAAAAAATCCTAAAAATTCCCAATTTCATTTTGTTCAACTACACCATAAGCCAATTTTGTCAATTTAACCCAATTTAAAACAAAAAAAACCCCAATTTGGCCTACGTATCCCAAAAGTGCCCAAATCAAACCCCATCTTGACCCAATTGACCAATATCTTGCCCAATTTCAATTAAAAACTTCAATTCGACATCCATAATATCAATCTAAACTAAATTCAAGCCCAATGTGACCCACATTTGAATTCAATTCCACTTGAAATCCAAAATACCTAATTTTTCCTAAATAATCCAAAATCCCCTAAATAAACCCAATGCCAATCAATTCCTCCCAAATTTCAATCCCAAACTCTTTATAACACCTCCTTAAACTGAATTGGATCATCAATTGTCCACAATTAGAGCTCAAGTTTTACCCAAATTCATTTTGGACCAAAACCCCCAATTTTGACCCAAATTGAACACATGTCATAAATCCACCAAATTGACCCTCCAAAATTTGTCAAAACCATTTCATCTCTTCAGTAAAAATCTTCAAGACAACCATATCTACACTATTGTTGAAGACCTCTGGATCACATTCTCACATAAACTCAAGATAACTTGACCCCAATCCAATATGGTCCAAAATAATAAAAAATCTTATCTATACAAAAATTGAACATCCAAATGGGCTCAAAATCACTTTGTGTCTTTATGAAAGATCTTCATTACAATCATATGGATAATATTAATCAAGACACTTGGGCTTCATTCAAGCTCTAACCCAAGTTAAGACAACCCAAACCCAAATGAACCTAATTGAACTAATAATTCAAATCAAACCAAATTAAACTAAATTTAACCAAATTAACCTCATGGTATCCCTAATATATATATATATATATATATAAAAATAATAAAAATAATAAATAAATAAATATCTCTCCCTCATCTCTCCCTCACCTCTCCCTCACTTCTCCCGTCACCTCCTCCTTACCTTCATCATATCTCCACCTCACCTCCTCCTTACCTTCACCATATCTCCACCTCACCTCCTCCTTATCTCCCCCACTCCACAAAACCGTGAACCCTCCCATAAAAATCCTCTCATAATCCAATTTTACACTCTCTTACACACTCACACACTCACTTACTCACTTCACTCACTTCCTCATTCCACCCCCCCCCCCCCCAAATTCTTCTCCTAGCCGTGAGCCTCCCTTCCCCTTCTCCTCCTTCTTCCAAGCTAGCCACACTTCACCACAACACCCCTCTTCAACAAAGGCATCCCTTCTTCAAATTCTTCCATCAACTCCTCCAAAGCTAAGATAATTCTCTTCCCCTCTCATTTATTCTTTTTTTTTATGGAATTTTTTGTTTCAAAAATTCTTTTTAGATTCCATCTTCATGTTTAGCCTAAATATTTCACACCTACATAAATTTTCTTTAAAATACTTCTTCATTTACAAAGATTTTTAAATTTACATACATGTCAATTAATTTTTTTTAAATCTTCATGTTTGCTTTTTAATTGTTTCCATACTTAGGCTTAGGAATTCCATTTTTATGCAAAGTTATTTAGCTATTTAGCTTTTTTTAAATCTTTCCATGTTTAGCCTTAGGATTTCTTTTTCATGCAAATTATCTAATTAATTAGGTTAACTAGTTTAAATATTTACAAATCTACCACCTAGTTTTTATTATCTTGAAAAATAAACTTTAAAATTTAAAAGAAATAATATATCATAAAGGAAATGAAATAAAAGAGAAAAGAGAAATGAACATAAGGATAAAATAAAAATAAAATAAAAGAAAATGAAATAAAAATCTAAAATAAATAATGAATAATAAATGTAAAAATATAAGTGATATAATTGTAAATTTAAATAAATTAAATAATATCTTTACTAAATTTTAACTAAAATAAACTATACTAAATTTAAAATAACTATATTAAATTTAATACTAAATGTAAATAATATAACAATACTAAATTTAATAACTTTACTAAATAAAAGAAGTACACTAAATTTAAATAATATAACTACACTATATTAAATTTAAATAAATACTACTAAAATATAAATAACTAAATGAATACTAATGATATACGAATAATAACAATATGTAAATACTAAAAAATAATGTGAAAAGAATAAAATAAATAACTATAAACTTAAATAGATAATGAGAATATAAGAAAATGACAATAATAATAACTAAGATAATAATTATAACTATAAATAAATAACAAAATCAGTAAATAATAATGTCATTTTTAATAATGTAAATGTTAACATATATGTAAATAATAACTTTAATATATTGTAACCTAATATAATGATAATGACTAAGAATAATCAGGAAGTGAAAATGAAAGCTTTGTATTTAAGTAAATAATAATATAAATGACACACACACGACACACACACACACTTACACACACACTACATATACACAATAATCACACGAAAAATAACTTATAATTTAATATATGAAATGATAATATAAGGGATAATAAAATAAATAACACACACACACACATACATATATATATATATATACATATATTGAAAATAATTTAAATAATATAAATAAATAATAAATAAAATAAAATAAAATGAATTGAATTAAACCATATTAAATTAAACAATAATAATTTAAATTAAATTAAATCAATTAATTTAATAAAAATCAAAAATTAAATTAAATTAAACTAAATAATAATGTAAACAAATAATAAATTAAATTAAAATTAAATAAATTAAAGTTATATAAAATCGCAAATAAATAAAAACTAAATAAATTAATTAAATTAAATTAAATAATAATACAAATAAATGATAAATTAAAATAAAATAAATTAAATTATATAAATAAATTAAATCAAGCTAAATTAAAATTAAATAATAATGTAAATAAATAATAAATTAAATCAAATTAAATAAATTAAACCAAGCTAAATTAAAATTAAATAATAATGTAAATAAATAATAAATTAAATTAAATAAAATAAGTTAAATAAATTAAATTAAATTAAATTAAATTCAATTCAATTAAGCAATAATGTAAATAAATAATAATCTATACTATATTAAATTAATTAAATTAAATAATAATAATTAAATGAAAACCAAAAATAATAATTTAAATAAATAAATATTAAGTAATTATAAATTAAAGTAAAATTAAATTAAATTAATAATAATTAGTTAAATAAATAAATGATAATAAAGTAAATAAATCACAATGAATTAAATAAGATAATAAATTAAATAAATAATAAAGATAATAATAATTTTAATTACAAATAAAAGATAATAATTTTAAATAACACATAATAAAAATAACAAAACACATAAATAATAAATAACAATAATTACATAAAATGATAACACATAATAAAATAATAAATAACAATAAAAACATATAAATCACAAACAATTACACATAACACAACAATCACAACATACAACAACAATCCCGACCACAATACAATACCAACAAGATAACAATCGAACCTAGGATAGGCCTTCTGAGGCATGGTTTATTTTTCCCTTTATAAAGACCCTAGGAAAACACAACTTGGTGTAGAAAACATAATAAGAATACCCTTATGCTTAGTGAATGCATAGAGTAACCCAGATTTTACCCGATGTCCACACAATCTTCCCAATTCACATTCCAAACTCAAAGTTCCTAGCTCTAAAAACAAACCAAAACCAAAACCAAAATCAAACCAAAATCTAACTAAACCCAAACCAAATCCAAACACAAACCAAATCCAAACACAAACCCAATCAAATCTTCCACAAATAAAATCATAAACTCTTCACAAAGACTCCCATAAGTCCAAATCAAACTACCAATTGCCAGTAATCCAAATCCAAACCACACCTAAACCCATCTGCCCCAATCTGCCCCGAACAACTATGTTCATTAAGCATAAGGGTATAGGTAGGATGAGTTGTTAAGCAACATAATAAGTCTAAATGAGCCCGAGACTTTTCACTAGGCTGTGAGAGGGAAGCATGGAACTGCATCCTTCTCTCGACCTTTGGATACCTCGGAGGTCTATTAAACTTAATATGTTCGTTTAACGAAACCATCCTCAATTAAATTAACAAAGTTCATTGAAACACAACATAGAAATTCGCATAGTACATCATAGGACTTGTAGCACAACTAGATCTTAACATAGACATCATAGGTCTTGGTACACAACCGTGATCTAAACATAGACATCATAGGATTGAGTAGTTACTGCTTTTTAGTCTTACTTCTTCCTGTTTTCTGGCATGCTTTAATTTCTGCAAAATTATAAACACATACATGCAATGCAATACTAAAGTTTCAGCTGGGAATGACGAGAAGACCTTACCAAGTACACTTTTATTTTATTACGAATTATTTTCCCTACACTGTACTTTACTTCTTTTTTATGTTAAACAAGAATGTCACCATGCATGAAAACTGAAAACCTTTAAGGTAGTCACAAAACTGAAACCCAAAACTAAATTAAAATCGACACAAGATAAAATTCACCGCCACAACTTTCAAAAGATAAAACAACTCAAAATTTAATCACAAACAGAATAACAAAACTACAACTATAACTAAATTAAAATGTCTCGTTGGATGATCGTGAATACCTCGGATGATGTAACCCACGTGTTGCTAACGCGATTTCCCACGGTTTAAATGAATGTGTGGAACTCATTCAGTTGACTTTAGCAAATTCATCTGGACTAAGTGAATCCGATGAAAAAAACGGTGACGAGATGACGGAACCGTGGGATCTTAATCGGTTTTGTTTAATCAACTTTAAGATTTGTTTTAATTAAAACATTAAAATATTTGGATTTTAAGACTTCTCTAAACCAAAACACTTCTCTCATCTCTTAATTATAATTTTCTAAAATTGAACCTCTACAACGACGAGGAGCACGGAGCACGACTTCGAGGGCAGCACGACCATCTTCAACAAAGAAAACCTGTGTCGACATCAGCAAAACCATACTTTAGTTTAAATAATAAGCCCTAGGACTTTGAGGTAGTCTTCCTAATGTGACATAAATCTTCACCTATTCTTTTAGGCCTTTGTACAGTCTTGTTGTGCAATATACGCCCTAACTCGCTTAGGATTCTGAGCTCGTCGTCCGATATGATGTAAATCCTCCTATCTTTCAGGTTATTTGCATAATCAGGTGATCATGTAAAAGTAATTTCTATAATTAATTGGTAGAATTGAAACTTAAATAAATTCATTTACAAAATTTAAAGCCCAACATTAGGATAGTTTGGGAAGTCATCTAGGTTCCCCTATTGATCCGTGAAGTCCCCTACCTCTCTTTTATTTGACTCTGGGAATAATTGTTCCATATTGCGCCTTTCACCTATTGGATTTTCTATTACCACACTTCGTTAAAAGTCGTACCCTTTGATTTCATGAGGATAGAAACCCTGATCTAAATCGAGAGTTCTCTCAGGTGACTTTAGTCATTTGAGGGATAATTGACTATAGGGGCTTGCCTTTATAGGGAGCTTTATGAACCTAGGTAATCTAAACCATATTTAATTATTTTTGTATTAAATAGGGGAATTTGTCGGTCCACATAAAGGTTCGCAGACCAAAACGGATGTCATAAATTTCATAGTTTATTTGATCAAGCGATATTGTCAAGTAAGTTGTCTATTCTTTGAAATAGATGCGTTACTTGCAATATGACGCTCTTTCATTCAAACTACTAAACGAATAAGATTCATCCATTCTCATATTTTGAAATTTAAATTTTTACTTTCAAAACTAATATACATATACGTTAAATTAAATTTTAAAGCATTTCAGCGGCCGACAGGCATTTCATTTCTTTTAGAGATATTACCTACTCTCTGACACCGATCACATGATTTAATATATCTAAAAACATCTCTAAAAAGAGTGGGCCAATAAAATCCAGATTGTAAAATCTTAAAACCATTTTTATCAACACCAAAATGGCCTCCAAATTCAGAATCGTGACATCATTGAATAATCAAATTTGTTTCTTCTTGTGGCACACATTTACTAATAATCAAATCCTTACACTGTTTATATAGATAGGGCTCATCCCAACAATAGTATTTTGCATCATATTTAAACTTCTTTTGTTGTTACCTTGTTAAATCAGTTGGTACAATATCACTTACAATATAATTCACAATATCAGCATACTAAGGCAAATTATTTCCCATAATAGTATAGAGTTGCTCATCAGTGAAAATTTCAAGTAATTTCTTTTTCAAATTCAGATAATTTATCATAGTCTATTCTGGATAGATGATCAACTATTTGATTATCGGCT
Source organism: Papilionanthe hookeriana x Papilionanthe teres (assembly GCA_022702705.1). Classification (NCBI taxonomy): domain Eukaryota; kingdom Viridiplantae; phylum Streptophyta; class Magnoliopsida; order Asparagales; family Orchidaceae; genus Papilionanthe; species Papilionanthe hookeriana x Papilionanthe teres. The sequence goes on along the minus strand of CM040431.1, from coordinate 91,813,063 downwards.
CCCTTCCTATCAACTATCATAAAATTAAATTCTTGCAGAAGAAGTATCCATCTAATGAGTCTAGGTTTCACATCCTTCTTTTGCATTAGATATTTAATAGATGAATGGTCTGTATGCACATTACTTTTAATTCCAATTAAATAAGGTCTAAATTTTTCAAAAGCAAACATAATAGCTAATAATTCTCTTTCAGTTTAGGTATATTTAATTTGAGCCTCATTAAGAGTTTTTCTAGCATAGTAAATGACTTTGAATACTTTATCATGCCTTCGCCCCAATGCTACTCCGATTGCATAATCACTAGCATCACAAATAAGTTCAAATGGTTTCTCCTAATTAGGTGAAACAATTTTAGGTGCACTGATTAATTTTTCTTTTAATAATTTGAAGCTCTTAAGCATTCATCATTAAAATCAAACTTTCTATCATTTTCTAAAAATCGGCACAAAGATTTGGTAATTTTAGAAAAATCATTAATATATCGCCTATAAAATCCAGCGTGTCCTAAGAAACTCCTCACCTCTTTCACAGTAGTGGGTGGCGGTAATCTCTCAATCACTCTAATTTTAGCAGGGTCGACCTCCAAACCATGTTCAGAAATTTTATGCCCAAGCACAATTCCTTTTGCAACCATAAATTGACATTTCTCCTAATTCAGAACTAGATTTGTTTTCTCACAAAGCTCCAAATATTTTGCTAAGTTTTCCATGCAAATTTCAAATGAAGTTCCGAATACAGAGAAATCATCCATAAAAACTTCTTTTCCATTATCTATCATACTACTGAAGATAGACATCATACATCTCTGAAATATTGCAGGTGCATTACACAGTCCAAAAGGCATTCATTGAAAAGCATAGATTCCATACGGGCAAGTAATTGTTGTCTTTTCTTGATCCTCAGGAGCAATAGGTATTTGATGGTTACCAGTATATCCATCTAGAAAATAGTAGTATTTGTATCCAACAAGTCTATCTAGCATTTGATCGAGAAAAAAAAGGGGAAAGTGATCTTTTCTGGTGGCGGCATTTAATTTCCTATAGTCAATACAAAATTCGTCATCCATTAATTTGTCTCGTGGGTATAATTTCATTATATTCATTCACATCAACAGTCACTCCTCCCTTTTTTGGTACACAATGTATTGGACTTACCTAAGCACTATCCGAAATAGGATAAATAATTCTAGCATCCAGCCATTTTAAAATCTCTTTATGAACTACTTATTTCATTATAGGATTCAGTCTCCTTTGCGGATCAACTCTCGGTTTATATTCTTCATTTAATAAAATTTTGTGCATATAAATCGAAGGACTAACTACTTTAATATCTGCCAAAGTCCATCCAAAAGCTTTCTTGTATCTTTTTAAAGTTTCCAACAACTTTTGTTCTTGGTTTTCGTTTAGCTCCAAAGATACAATAACAGGCAAAGTAGATGATTCTCCTAAAAACATATAATTTAAATGATTAGGGAGAAATTTCATTTCAAGTTCAGGAGGTTTTATGATAGATGGAATTAAGCTTTTATCTCCACTTTCCATAGTGTCTAATATTTCGAATCTCTCCTGAACATACTCCAAATCTTCATTCTTCTCATTATCTGAATTTTCTTCATCTTCACTTTCTTCTTCAAAAAATATTTACATTCTTCTTCCTTTTCAAATATATTTTCAAAATGATCCTTTCTCAAGTAATCACAGAACTCCATTTTAAAGCATTCATTATCTTTTTCCATTATCTTTTTCAACTTAATTTGTTACCTCCTTTCTGCAACTTTATTTTCATTAGGTAGGAGTCGCGAACCTATTTGATGAAGACCATGTGGATGATCATACACTATCTTTATAACAGTTAGAGGTGCTTAGTTATAGGGATCAGATGATGCCTGAGATTGGTGCCCAGGAGCCAATATATCAGGGGGTAATCTTATCTTTCGAATTATAATCTATAAAATCATTTAAAATGTACCTTATTTACTAGTGTAGTGATTCCATTAAAAATTAGAAGTGAATTAGTAAGATGTGATGAGTTAAAGGATGAAATGACTTCATTTACCTTAAGTGTGTTTAATTTTGTGTTACAATTTTATATAATAATTGAAGAATGTTTTTATATTCCCTTGATGATACATGTTATGCTAGTTAGACTTTTATTTAGTGAATTTCATCCTAGCATGATTAGCTTAGATTTACTTTCTGCTGCATATTGTTCTGTCCTAATGAATACCTACAAATATTTTTGATAGACATGTGTGGTAGAAAGAAATTTTGAACTATTCTCTTCCTGCTTATATTTTATGTACTAAATGCTATATATGTTAAAAAATTAAGTTTGAGTTTAGGAAGAAAAATAAAATTTTAATGAGAAAATACTTCCTTTTAGCGTAATTTTATTACAAGCAAGTTTTAGGTTAGATTTACTTTCTCCTACAGTCATTCTATCTTGATTATGCATGTATATGAATTTAATAGGATGTTGTAGTAGTAAGTAGATTTAACCTTTACTTTTTATTCATGCAACATTTTATGGAATTAATTGCAAAATATTTTAAAATTTAAGTTTTGGGGGAAGAAAATTTTTTAAAATGTAACTTTATTTGTCCTCAGTAGCCTGCATTTAATTTGATATCACTTTTAAAAAGACTTATGATATGTGGTGTTACCTTTAGGTTACTATAATTTCAATTTTAGGAATGTTAGAAAAATAATCTAGTTTAAATCCTTAGTGAAAAAACTGTTCTAAAATTAAGATATTTTGTAGGAAACATTGGAAAAATGATTTTTTCTTTTTATGGTAAAAAGGAGTTGAGTATTTGAAAAACTAAAATTCCAAGATTTATAATTAATGAGAATTAAGCCTTTATTGAAAACCTTTTTCAAACTAATACTTACACTTATAAAAAGTGAGGGAAAGTTTTGAGTTTTGGATTTTAGAGAGAGGATAGTGAAATAAAAATTATTAAAGGCCTATCCAAATATAGTAATCCTCACATAAAAAAAAGTAAAAAAAAAATGTCGGGGGGATTAAAAATGATCCCGAAAGAAAAAATAAGTAAGGAAAGGGGGATTAAAAATGATCCAGAAAGAAAAGGAAAAGAAAAAAAGAGAAAAGAAAATAAGTGAGAAGAAGCTTGAGGAGAAGCCTAATCAAAAATTGGTTTCACTTGAATCTTTTTAAATGAAAAAATTTAAAAAAAATCCTAAGCTTATTCTTATTTCAAAATGTATTAGTTAAATTGGTATGGATAAGGAGCTTAAATTCCATTTTTATACTATCTATGAATCTTTAGTTTGAGAATTTTCAATAACTTTTGAAGTAAATAGAAAATCAGGATTCCTAAGTTGAATATGAGATATTCTTATACTCTAGTCCTAGGTTGATTTACTAGAATTTCTCCTACGTTATACTATAACATTTCTAAGATGAAATTATAGGAAACTCTATTGAAACCCACAACCACAAGTCAATATATTTTATTTTTAAAGTTATAGTGTTACTTGAGGACAAGTAACAGTTAAGTTTGAGAGATTTTGACACGCCTAAAATATATACACTTTTTGCTATATCATTTTACTCATTTTTTATGATATTATACTTTAAAGGAAGGTCTTTTGTATATTTTTTTGTTTTAGGTACAAGAATAGACAATGGAGCAAAAATATGAGAAAATGAGCGAATCTGGAACAAAAAGGACCAAAAGATACAAAAGTTGATATTGGCAGCCTACAGCGAGGAATAGGCCATCGACGGCAAGGAATAGGCCGCCGACGGCGTATTTTTCCCGAGAGCATACAAATAAATTATAAAAGAGCCCGCCAAAGGTGAGATCGAGCCCGTCGACAACGAGCCTTAGCAGTTGGCCCACTGTTGACCTCATTTTTGATGAGCACTTCTCTTCTTCTTTTTAGTACTTAGGATCTAGCCTTAGGCTTTTCCTTTGACTATCTTAGAGGATTAGAATTGGGACCCACCACTTAGAAGTTCAAACCACTTCTTAACTCCCCGCAAACTCCACAAACTCGATTGTAGGCCCCTAATCACCTGTGAGGGTCGAAATCGATGTGAAAGTTTAAAGGATGGGTTCCTATAGGACTCTTTGGCTTTAGGACTACCCTGGGTGACCTGGTCTGGTGAAGGGCTGACTTACACACACACTACACCTATACACTACACTTTCACACACCTCCTAAAACCACACCTATATCCAACTTGATCTCCTGACTCATGAAAGTGATTCATATGGATGGTCCTTAACCCCTAAGCTCTTGGCTAAGAGGGTTAGGAACATCATAGTGGATGCCTCAAATGAGTCCCCTCATGGCTCATGTGGGCTGGATATGGCTTCATGGCTCAACCAAAATGATTTCATTCCACTTATATTCACCCAATCTTCAATTTCCCAAATTTTCAATTTTTCACCACCGGGACCCTACACCCGCCTAGCCTACCCGAAACCCTTGAAATCACCCAAAATTTCTCAAAACCAATCCCAAACATTTCCACATTACTCAAATTGATCAACCATAGCCAAAAATACCAAAAATTCCAAAAATACCTCCCAATACCCTCCAAATACCCAAAATACCCTTCTTGACCCAAAAATCCAAAAATTCAAAAAATTTCCAGAAAATTTTAGAAAATCCCAAATATTCCCAATTTCATTTTGTTCAACTACACCATGGGCCAATTTTGTCAATTTACCCTACTTTTGTCAAAACCCTCAATTTGACCCATTTTAACCCTAAGTGAACCCAATGTCAAACCAAACCTACCCAATTGACCCAAATTGTGGTCCAATTCAATTCTAAACTTAAATGCAACATTCCAAACACCAATCTAGACGAAATCCAAGTTCAATTTGATTGGCATTTGGATCCAATTTCACTTTTGGCCTTAAAGCCCAATTTGGACCCATGACCCAAACCTAACCCAAACTCACCCAATTCAACTCCAATTAACCCCAAATCTTTTCTAAACCTTCCTTAACATCCCTACAAATAAAAAACTAACATAATTTGCCCAAAATTTAGACCAAAACCCCACTAAAATTCAACCCAAAGCCAAAAAGCCCAATTTTAACCTAAACCCAAACCTAACCCAAATAAGCCCAAACCCCAAAATCAAAACCCAACCAAATCCAAAACCTCTTTGAAACACTCCCATAAACATTTCCCAACATTTATTTTACATCAATTTCAACCCTAGCTCAACATTGGCCCAAGTTAGCCCAATTTGACCTACATTGGCCCATTTACCAAAGAAGCCTAAATCCAACCCAATTCAAACCCAAATCACTCCAAACTTATTTCAAAACACTCATGTCACATCCATAAGCTAAACCCAACATTTGTTTGGCCCAATCCTTCACAAAATTCCCATCCATAAATTTATTTTTAAACCAAAAGCCCACTTACATGAAACCTTCCTAAAAGCCCAAATTCCATGCTAAAGCCCATATGACAAATTCTTCTCATCATACTCTTAATTAAAATCAATCCCTAAGTTTCAAAAACTCATCATGAAACCATTCCAAATTAAGCCCCATACAAATTCCCTTCAAAATACCAAAATTTTCTTAAAATCCATTTCCATGAAATTGACTTGGCTTTTCCCAAGCTAAAGGTGAGCCATGAAGCCACTCTTAAGCCACATGCAAGCCATGCTGAATCTGTTTCGACATGCGACCATACCAAATCGGCAAGAGGATGGGGAGCTTTCCTTAATTCCTAAAATTCTTTAACCTCACCCATGATACCCCTTAACCAAGATTTAATCCAAAAATTCTTGGATAAGGACATCACCACCTTTCGACTAAGCCAACCTAATCGATTTTCTCACCTCAAATCTAGCCATGGGAGGTGAACTCCGCCCAAAACAAATGGGCCGACCAATCTTAGCCAAGATTAGCCATATCCCCATGCCATTTTGATCCAAGTGCTTTACACATGGCATTTGCCAATTGCCTACACTAAACCACAGCATTGACCCACCTGAACAAGATGGTGACCAGTGCCTGGCCGGCCATCCACCTGGGTCGCCGGAAAACACCAAGGCCGAGACCTTGGGAGGAGCCAAACTTTGGAATTCCACCTTGCTGAGCTGCCCCTTGCCCAATGGCCACCATGGTCGTTCTTCCCATGCCTGAGAGCAGCTCGATCCCAACCCATGGCCATCCCTACGAGGCTCTCCACCACCTCTATTTAAACCCGACTCCTCACGCGCCATGGAGGACAGCAGCACAAACCTCGCCGAAACTCGCCAAAATTGTTCCAAACCCTACTCCATACTTAGTAGCAGCTTGATCCCCGAGCGTCAATTTGCCATAATCCCCACCAACGTAATCCGATTTCTCAACCGAAATTTCACCCAAAACTAGTGACACTTTGCCACAACGAGCCAATCCTCAAATCGACCGGTCCTACACCTTCACCGGACCAAGAGGAGAAGTTTCCCACCGAAAGCCCCATCTCCAAAGCCACCTAGCTTGTTCCAACCTCCAAGCTTTGTGATCGACCGTGGTCACTTTCATAGCCAGTGCAATTCACCGCACCGTGAGACTTCATCCGGAGCTTGCCGGGATCCAATCGAAGGTGACACAACCCTCAAATCGAAGCCACACTTCTCTCGAGCAAAGGTATGGCTAATTCTTCATCCCGAGCTTCCGGAGATTCTCCATTTCAAATGCTTTAATTTCAATGCATGATCACCGTATGGATGTATTCGTCTCTTCAAGACGAATCCATGAGCATAAGAACACGAAAATCCATCGAGTATCGAGCGAGATATTGTGGATTTAGTGTGGACTGGCTCTCGGCGAGGACGCTCGGGGACGATGAACGGATGCCGTTCATTTAATACACGCGCGGACGGACGGCCAGTATCGCGCCGATGAGGAGACGCGAACGATACGCCGGGCCCCCGGAGCGCCGAGTCGGATGGCGGCGTCGAATCGAGAGCGCCACGCGGCGTTTCGAGTCGCCGAGGCCGACGCGGTGCCGCGTGGATAAATAGAAAATTAGGGTATTTTCTTATTTATTTAATTCCCTAAACTTCAACAATCCATAACT